>CM070596.1:4566169-5166169 GCA_036346395.1 Hsuehochloa calcarea | reverse complement strand
AGCCAAAGCCATGGTTGAAATGTGGAGGGAGAGGAGGCGGCGGCATCATCGGAGCGAAAGGCAGCGCCGGTGCAAGCGCATGTCCGAGGTTGCCGCCCATCAACATCATCTTCGTGTCCATGGCAGCCTCATGGCCGCCGGTGCCGTCAGTCGTGAACGTGCCGGTGCCGAGGTAGTGGACGAGGCTGCCGGCGCCGCTGCCCGTGCACTGCATCATCGTCTCCTCAGCGAAGATCTCGTGGGCGCGCTCGGCCGCCTCGGCATGGACCCTCTCCAGCGCGGCGAGCATGAGCTCGAGGTCCGGCAGCTCCAAGCGCTGCACGTCGTCGTCGGTCAAGACGCCGGCCGCGAGGCGTTCGTCCAGCGCGGCCCCCCTCCTGCGCGCCTCCCTGTCGAGCGCGGCCTTCCTGCGCGCCTCCTCCTCGATGGCCTCGGTGAGGTGTTTCTCCTGGCTGTTGAACTCGTACACGACAGCCGGGTTCGTTGCCGCCGCCACCGGAGCGGCGGAGGAGGGGTCGAGGAAGCGGTCGATGACGGCGTGCACGGAGGGGTGGCCGTAGGAGTAGGGCTTCCCTGCGGGGGAGAACACGATGAGGGCGACGTGCGCCCCACACCGCACGGTGAGCTCACAGGCCTTCTTGAAGAGGCCGTTGCGGCGCTTGGAGAAGCAGACCTGCCGCGCGTCCTGGTTAACGATGGGCTTGATCGGGATCTTCTGCCGCCCCTGCGTCAGCTTCCTCCCGCCGGGGCCGCGCTCTCCGCCGCCTTCGTCATGGCTTAACTCGATCGAGGTCTCTCTACATGCCACGTACAATGTATGTACGATATATATATAGAGAGAGGGGGAGGCATATCTAAGGAAAGGGAGGGGTCGGTATAAAATAAAAAAAAGATATTGCCATATTGTGCTGATTGATTGATGAGTAGAAATTTGTTTGGTTTTTGGATCTGGGGTTATGGGTTGGAGACGTACAAGCTAGTCAGCCTGCAGACAGGGGAATGGTCAGATTATCACGGCATTTATTTTGGAATTTGTATACAAAACTGATTGCCCGTTATTGTTACTTGGGAATTTGTATGAAAATCAAATTGATAATTTTATTTTTGATCTCTATTCCGAATTTCTAGTATTGTTTTGGAATTCGTATACAATGTCGATGCTCACTAATCGTAGTCGCAACCATTAGCTCCTTCAACTATGATATTTCTCTTTAACTGCTCTGACGAGCAACACGATACTATACTAGTCAAACGACTAAGGTGAGTAGCACAACATTTTCTTCATATTAAGCCCTCTGAGGACCTCAACTCTTCGTTTCCTCGTGTGTCAATGTCTTCTTGCAATTGCACTTTTTTTATATCTTCTGCGACACCATTTGTGATATCTTTGTTATAACTTTTTTAATTCAAAAAATCATTTATTTTTAGAGCTCTTATCCAAATAATTTATTTAATTTATTTTGTGTTTTAGTTATTTAGGATTTTACTTTGGAGTTTGTATGGAAATGAAATTGCATGTTTTCTTTTTTTTCATATTCCGAATTTCAACCAGTTAAAACTTTGGCGGTTGAAAACAAATTCGAAGAATACAGAGTAACAGATTCTGATCTGACAACCGGAAATTTCGGTAAATTTTCGGCCGAATTTTTTTAAAAAAAAAACTCAAATTTTCAGATTTTAAATAAAAAAATTCAAATTTGAATAAAATTGAAGCAAATTCGAATTTTTTGAACAAAATTCATCAAAACCGAAAAATCTGGAGCTAGTTTGAATTTTAGGTTAGGTTCTAAAGCGATGGCGCGAAATCTCAGTAGAAAAGTTTTCACGATTTCAGCCGCTATTGGTTGGAATTCTTATACAAATCTCATTGCTTTCTTTAATTTTTATTCTTACTTAGAAATTCGTATATAATTCAAATTGCTAGTTTTATTTTATTTTTTATTTGGAATTTCTGTTATTTTTTTTATTGTATTTGACATAAACTCTTGCTTGAAGTTTGTATGCCATTCGCATCAAAATCAAATTGCTAATTTTATTTATTTTATATTCTGAAATTCGCTTATTTTTGTTTGAAATTCATATACAATCCAATTTTTGTGCAATTTTATTCCAAATGATATTTTATTTAGGGATTTGATTTAAAAATTTGTATGTAAATCAAATTACTATATTTATTTTATTTTTATTCGAAATTTCAATTTTATTTGTATTTGACATTGATTTTTTATTTTAATCTAAACCGTCCTAATCTCAATAGTGAGTCCACATTATTAGTGGTGGGCATTGGGGCCGGCCGGCACGGCACGGATCCATCGTGCTTCGGGGCGCGTCGTGTCGTGCCAGCTCAGCCCGGCCACCTTATCGTGTCGTCTTGAGCGATCTTGCCTCAGACTGTGCCCAAGCACCCAAAGCCCGTCGTGTTGGGACCGTGCCGTCCCGGCTTAAGTCCAGCCCTAAGTAACTATAGACACCTGGGAAGTCAACAGCGCACCATGCGCTCCGGAAAACAAAGACACGGTCGTCATCTACACCCGCTCCCCCTCGCCATAGCCTTCTCCTCCTGGACGCCGATGAAGAACTCCGCCCACCTCGGCCGCGCGCGCGCTTGCGGGGTGAGAAGGATGGTGACGAGGTGGTCGAAGGGAGGGTGGAGGGCGGCAGCATGTGGGGAGGGAGTGGCCAGTGGTGCGTGGGGAGGAAGGGCGACACGTGGTTAGGGAGGCAGTTGGAGTTGGAGGGAGAGGAATCAGCGAATGTGATTAGGGATTGGGAATTTGGGAGCCGAGGCTCGGGAGAAAGGATTGGGGTTAGGGGAAGCCGGGGGAGATATTGGGTCGAGGCCAGGAGTGATGAAGGATGATTGGTTAGGCGAGGCTAATGTGGGGTGATTGTGTCTATTTCGTGCCATGGCGCCCAAACTCAATCCAACCGACCGTCACTGCATGCCGCCAACAAGTCGCATTCTCAAGCCCATCCACCCACTGTTCATACTGCGTCTTGACTCGACCACCACATATCATGTCGTCCATATTTAGATCATACCGCGTGCCGGCCGCGCTTCGAACCGACCCGAAGATGCACAGCTCAAGTCCCAACTCTACACATTATAGATAGATTGGATCTGGTGTTAAGACAGTAAGACAAGTAGCATCGGCCTTGCAATCCGAGCGAGGTGAAGATTACTTCAATTCTAAAGCGCAAATTAAGTCACAACACTGGCGGATCAAGAACAATTATTCGTCCTCAAATTCTAAGTAAACAAAAGAAACTGCAAACCATCTGCACAGAGAATACTAAGCACAAATCTAAATGCACGTCCCCAGCCTCTTTGGAGGAGCCGGCCGATGGCGCCCAGCCGGAAGAGGTGCCGCCACCGCCGCCCCGACTGCCAGGGGTTGCGGCGGCGACAAGAGCCATGGGAGGTGTCGTGGGTCACGACGTCATGGTGATCTCCTCGAGAAGAAGGTCCGAGTGCACCTCGAGGAAGTTGGGATCGGACGTTGACGCTTGAGGAGGGCACCCATGTAGGAAAATCGCTCGTTCAAGCCATGAAGGACGGCGAGGACGAGGGTGTGATCAGGGATGGGCTGGTCGAGGGCGCCGGCCATGCCTTTGAGCTTGTGATAGTAGGTGGAGACGTCGAGGTCGCCCTGCACAAAATTTTGAAACTCGGCGTCGAGATACAACGCTCGGGTCTCACAATTTCTGATGAATTGCTGCTCAAGACCAAGCTATATGTAGCGTGCGGTGGCATCATGGGCCATGACGATCTCGACGAGCTCGGTGCTGATGGTGCCGTAAAGCCAAGAGACGACAACGCAGTTCATGCGGCACCAATCGGCATAGTCGCGGCGTGTCTCATCGGAGAGTACGTGCGCGGAGAGCGAGTACTTTTCTGAGGGTGATGAGGAAGAGGCCGCGCCACTTGCTGTAGTTGGGCGAGGCGAGGTCGAGGATAGCCGGGACAAGAGCCCGGATGTTCTGAACGGCGACGGCTTGCACGTGGAGGTTGGTGATCGTGGTGGCCTCGTGGAAAAGGAGGGCGCGGTCGAGGTCCCGGCGTGCGCTCGGCCTCGGCACGCTCGCGCTCGGCCTCGGCGGCGCGAGCCCTAGTGTCGGCCTCCTCTCGCTCGCGGGCGACCGTGGCAGCATGCTCGTGAAGGACGGCGAGCTCACGCTCACGGGCGGCGGCCTCCTCGCGGTCACGGGCGGCGGCCTCCTCACGTTCGCTGGCGACAGCATCTTCCTGGTGCGTGCGTGTGAGGTCGACCGCGGAGGTGGCTGACTCGGGGGCAGGGAGGGTGTGATGCCAGGGTGAGCGGAGGCTGGCAACCAGCCAGAGGGGGGGAAGAGCTGGCCATGGGGCTCAACGAGAGGTGTGAACACGACATCTGACTAACAGTACGGAAAGATAGTACTGAACAAAGTGTAATAGGTACTAGATTAAAGGACTAACAAGTCAAGAACACAATGGTTTAACCATCACACTCACACATCCTGCATAAAGTTTTCTAAGAACATTGCTAAAAATTAAACCAACCACTCCTTATTCCTACCCAAAGAAGTTGCATGGTGTCCCATAAAACCCTTGCATTTCGTACACGGCGCCATGGCCATTGCCATCGCCAATCTTGTAGCCATAGCCCGCGCTAAGGTTAAGGTCATTGTAGCCAAAGCCATGGTTGAAATGTGGAGGGAGAGGAGGCGGCGGCATCATCGGAGCGAAAGGCAGCGCCGGTGCAAGCGCATGTCCGAGGTTGCCGCCCATCAACATCATCTTCGTGTCCATGGCCGCCTCATGGCCGCCGGTGCCGTCAGTCGTGAACGTGCCGGTGCCGAGGTAGTGGACGAGGCTGCCGGCGCCGCTGCCCGTGCACTGCATCATCGTCTCCTCAGCGAAGATCTCGTGGGCGCGCTCGGCCGCCTCGGCATGGACCCTCTCCAGCGCGGCGAGCATGAGCTCGAGGTCCGGCAGCTCCAAGCGCTGCACGTCGTCGTCGGTCAAGACGCCGGCCGCGAGGCGTTCGTCCAGCGCGGCCCCCCTCCTGCGCGCCTCCTTGTCGAGCGCGGCCTTCCTGCGCGCCTCCTCCTCGATGGCCTCGGTGAGGTGTTTCTCCTGGCTGTTGAACTCGTACACGACCGCCGGGTTCGTTGCCGCCGCCACCGGAGCGGCGGAGGAGGGGTCGAGGAAGCGGTCGATGACGGCGTGCACGGAGGGGTGGCCGTAGGAGTAGGGCTTCCCTGCGGGGGAGAACACGATGAGGGCGACGTGCGCCCCACACCGCACGGTGAGCTCACAGGCCTTCTTGAAGAGGCCGTTGCGGCGCTTGGAGAAGCAGACCTGCCGCGCGTCCTGGTTAACGATGGGCTTGATCGGGATCTTCTGCCGCCCCTGCGTCAGCTTCCTCCCGCCGGGGCCGCGCCTCTCCGCCGCCTTCGTCATGGCTTAACTCGATCGAGGTCTCTCTACATGCCACGTACAATGTATGTACGATATATATATAGAGAGAGGGGGAGGCATATGTAAGGAAAGGGAGGGGTCGGTATAAAATAAAAAAAGATATTACCATATTGTGCTGATTGATTGATGAGTAGAAATTTGTTCGGTTTTTGGATCTGGGGTTATGGGTTGGAGACGTACAAGCTAGTCAGCCTGCAGACAGGGGAATGGTCAGATTATCACGGCATTTATTTTGGAATTTGTATACAAAACTGATTGCCCGTTATTGTTACTTGGGAATTTGTATGAAAATCAAATTGATAATTTTATTTTTGATCTCTATTCCGAATTTCTAGTATTGTTTTGGAATTCGTATACAATGTCGATGCTCACTAATCGTCGTCGCAACCATTAGCTCCTTCAACTATGATATTTCTCTTTAACTGCTCTGACGAGCAACACGATATTATACTAGTCAAACGACTAAGGTGAGTAGCACAACATTTTCTTCATATTCGCCCTACCGAGGACCTCAACTCTTCGTTTCCTCGTGTGTCAATGTCTTCTTGCAATTGCACTTTTTTTATATCTTCTGCGACACCATTTGTGATATCTTTGTTATAACTTTTTTAATTCAAAAAATCATTTATTTTTTAGAGCTCTTATCCAAATAATTTATTTAATTTATTTTGTGTTTTAGTTATTTAGGATTTTACTTTGGAGTTTGTATGGAAATGAAATTGCATGTTTTCTTTTTTTTTCATATTCCGAATTTCAACCAGTTAAAACTTTGGCGGTTGAAAAAAATTCAGAGGGTACCGGTAACACCGGTTACCGTCGGCAACCGGAAATTTCGGTAAATTTTCGGCCGAAATTTTTTTAAAAAAACTCAAATTTTCAGATTTTAAATAAAAAAATTCAAATTTGAATAAAATTCAAGCAAATTCGAATTTTTTGAACAAAATTCATCAAAACCGAAAAATCTGGAGCTAGTTTGAATTTTACCGGTTACCGACAGTAACTGGCGAAATCTCACCGAAAAGTTTTTCACTGATTTCAACTGCTTTTGGTTGGAATTCTTATACAAATCTCATTGCTTTCTTTAATTTTTATTCTTACTTAGAAATTCGTATATAATTCAAATTGCTAGTTTTATTTTATTTTTTATTTGGAATTTCTGTTATTTTTTTTATTGTATTTGACATAAACTCTTGCTTGAAGTTTGTATGCCATTCGCATCAAAATCAAATTGCTAATTTTATTTATTTTATATTCTGAAATTTGCTTATTTTTGTTTGAAATTCATATACAATCCAATTTTTGTGCAATTTTATTCCAAATGATATTTTATTTAGGGATTTGATTTAAAAATTTGTATGTAAATCAAATTACTATATTTATTTTATTTTTATTCGAAATTTCAATTTTATTTGTATTTGACATTGATTTTTTATTTTAATCTAAACCGTCCTAATCTCAATAGTGAGTCCACATTATTAGTGGTGGGCATTGGGGCCGGCCGGCACGGCACGGATCCATCGTGCTTCGGGCCGTGTCGTGTCGTGCCAGCTCAGCCCGACCACCTTATCGTGTCGTGCCGATCCGCCTTGCCTCCGACCAGGCCCAAGCACGGCCCAAAGCCCGTCGTGTTGGGACCGTGCCGTGCCTGCTTAAGTCCAGCCCTAAGTAACTATAGACACCTGGGAAGACAACAGCCGCCGCCGCGGTCCAGGAAAACAAAGACACCAGTGCGTCATCTACACCCGCTCCCCCTCGCCATAGCCTTCTCCTCCTGGACGCCGATGAAGAACTCCGCCCACCTCGACCGCGCCGCACGCTTGCGAAAGGGGTGAGAAGGATGGTGACGAGGTGGCTGAAGGGAGGGTGGAGGGCGGCAGCATGTGGGGAGGGAGTGGCCAGCGGTGCGTGGGGAGGAAGGGCGACACGTGGTTAGGGAGGCAGTTGGAGTTGGAGGGAGAGGAATCAGCGAATGTGATTAGGGATTGGGAATTTGGGAGCCGAGGCTCGGGAGAAAGGATTGGGGTTAGGGGAAGCCGGGGGAGATATTGGGTCAGACCGAGTGACAGAAGGGATGATTGGTTAGGCCAGGCTAATGTGGGGGTGATTGTGTCTATTTCGTACCATGTCGGCCCAAACTCAATCCACCGACCGTACCGTACCGCCCAACAAGTCGCATTCTCAAGCCCAGTCCAGCCCACTGTTCATACCGTGCCGACCTGACCCACCACATATCGTGTCGTACCATATTTAGATCATACCGTGCCGACCGTGCTTCGAACCGACCCGAAGATGCACAGCTCAAGTCCCAACTCTACACATTATAGATAGATTGGATCTGGTGTTAAGACAGTAAGACAAGTAGCATCGGCCTTGCAATCCGAGCGAGGTGAAGATTACTTCAATTCTAAAGCGCAAATTAAGTCACAACACTGGCGGATCAAGAACAATTATTCGTCCTCAAATTCTAAGTAAACAAAAGAAACTGCAAACCATCTGCACAGAGAATACTAAGCACAAATCTAAATGCACGTCCCCAGCTAATCTCGGCGAGAAGTGGCAAGATCCGACGACGGCGTCACAACGCGTCCAAGAACGCTTCCGTGGTGGCCGCCGCCGGCGGTGGCAAGAACACCACGCACCTGGCCGCAACCATCCTTCTCCTGAGCGGGTACCGCGCCGCGCCGCCCAGCCCCCTCGTGGGCGCCAGGAAGTGCGGCATGCCGCCCTGCTGCTCCGCCGCCGCGGCGACGGATGGCGACGTGGGGAGCGGGGGGACGGACGGGGGCAGAAGGCACCCCGCGGCCCCCGCCGACCGGAGGGAGCGGGCGACGATCCTGGAGTCCCGGAGCCGCGCGAGCGCGCCGGGGCGGAGGAACCGATGGAGGCGCTCCTCCGTGCGTGGCGCGGCGCGGGCCCGGCGGTCCATCGCCGGAGGTGGAGGGGAAGGGATCTTGATTGGTTCTCTCGTGGAGGTGTGAAATTGTGTGGGGGAGGATTCGTGGGGGACGAGTAGGAGATATAATAATGAGGCGGCGAAGTGAGCAGTGGAGGGAAACGATGGCGGGAAGGGAAACGGGAGGGAAATTGGAAAAAGGAGATGAAGCTATCAATGGCGCTACGGGCACAGTGCGTGGGTACACGGAAGTTTAAGCAGCCTGTCACTGACAGGTGTGCCCCGTTTGGGAGTATAAACTT
This sequence comes from Hsuehochloa calcarea, assembly GCA_036346395.1. Lineage (NCBI taxonomy): Eukaryota > Viridiplantae > Streptophyta > Magnoliopsida > Poales > Poaceae > Hsuehochloa > Hsuehochloa calcarea. Next base: position 5,157,513 of record CM070596.1, on the reverse strand, counting down.
GGAGAGGTGTTCTAGCCTTGTAGGAAATATCTCATGGCTCAAATTTTGCGTTAATTCAGTTGCAAATTCAGACTATTTCCCCCTAGTTCGGACCGGACAAATAGATTAGAACGAGCCAGATTGTTACTCTCAATAGAATGTCAAAAAAATCACATTCCTGAACTCACTGAAACGAAGCATCAGCAAGTTTTATTTGGTCTTACATCTCGGCAGCCATAAGGTACAGGAGATGGGATACAAAATGGCCACCGTAAACATTTTATCCCTCGAAAGAATGGATCAGCTTGTTCGTATACCCGTTCATCGTCATCGCCACCGGCGGACAGACGCCACGTAAAATTGTGGTCCGCTCCGTCGGTGTTATTGCCAAGACAGACACCAAATCCAATCACAGCTAGCTACCTACAAATGAATTTACATACAAACCGTAACCGTGGGCAATGTACAGCACACTCAGTGGACGATATAATAGTATATAGCTACGGCGGGGCAGCTTCAGCTCGATCTCGATCGTGTTTTTGTTGGTGCTCCGTTTGTGCTAGAAAGTGGCGTTCCACAGCGCCTTCTCGCCTTCGGCGCACTTATTGTGCACTTCCCAGATCCTCCCCTCGGAGTTGCATATGCCGCTGCACCTCCAGTCAAATGACGCGGCGCAGGTGTTCCCCGCCTGGGCTTTCCATTCGCAGTCTGCGATCAAAGGCGGAAAAGATGTGACTCCATGCAAATATTTCGCACTCTTCTTGTCTATGTACTAGGTCCAAGTGTTATGTTTCAAGAAAGCAATTCAAGTTATCAAGACTGATCAACGATTCAGATGAGCGGAAGCTCACCAGGTGGAGTGCCACAACAAAGTCTCCGGTCGTCAATGTGCTCGACGTCTAACCCTATGAACCAAGATCCTAATGAAACATCCTCGTTTATGTACTTGTGCAGGACATGCCTAGCATAAATTGGATTAGCAGCAACAGGGTTGGTTTTCACCAGAATCATACAAGATCAAAGTTTGCGATCTATCTCACTTGTTTATAGATATGTAGGTTGCTAGATCTTTTGAAATAGCGTATAATTGACCAGTAGCATGTCGAAAATACTTGCTTCCTGGTTCGCCGAATTTCCAATGCTCAGGCTCGTAGTATCTCACCCCCCTGGAGAAAAGCACTAACAGATCTTAACTACGTTGAGACGCAAGAGAAAGAGAAATCCATACAATGTACTTACTTTTCAGATAGGACAGGTCCAGATTTCATGCATCCAATATATACTCTGGGCCTCAATGCATGTTTGGATAAAATAAGTCCAAGTGTTGCTGCAAATGCAAATCTTCGATGTTACAAATAACCAATTGCCTAAAGCAAAGCCCTTTTCGCATGCAATGATGCAAAGATGTTTTGCCAAAAATTGCCACATCTTATCCTATGAATTATTTGGGTATTTGAGACCTTGGCTAATACTTCTAGTTCTAGACATACAAAGGGGACACTGACGATGATCATCAAGGAGTCAATGAGGAGCTTTGAATACAGATATGTCCGCTGCAGGAACATATGATCACTTTGCTTCTAACCTAAGATCAACAAAGGGCGTAAAGAACATGTAGATTTACCTATGTTTACATGCACGTCATCATCAACCTTCACATAAAAATCTGCATCCCATAACGAAACAGCTGTAGCAAAATAAGTCTTAGTTTTCCCAGATAGCGCGAGGTATCCTTCAACATGATCCTGCATAAAGTTGCAACCACAATAAATAGGGGGGCAAAACAGCATTCTAGTAAAACTGATTACAATAATCACATTGTCACTCCCATGTGAAACTAACAGACACTTAAGCAACAAACTTACTATCCTCATGAAATCCCCATGTTTTCTGTCCTCTGCTTCAATTGCTCTATCAACAATTCCGCCTGATATAGCACTGCAAAACATGTGGAGAATAAGGTTATGCCTGTCTTACCATCAACAGATAACAAAATGAAGAACAAGGAAACATGACTTAAAAGAAATTCTAACTTCAACATTGATTGTCAGCATAGACTTAACTTTTATAATACTTAACTTTTATAATATTGCACTGCTTTCTAATTCTAACCATCCGAGAATAAATATTATTTTAACAATATTATCTTTCGACAAATATCTTGTATAAAGCAATGGTTAGAAAGGGGGGAATTGAGGCCACGTTTCTTCAAAACTCACTGTGTTACAGCCTTATCTTGCAGAATAGGAAAATAAATAAATGACTCTTCAAAATCAGTGTGACTGAAATTCATGCTCTTGAACTAACTTTTCCTCAAAACTTGTGATTTTAGTAACCCTTTCAGGTTCGTTTTTTTTCCCAAAGATCCTCAATTGCACTCATTCGCTCGGCAAGTCGTTTAGCTTTAGGGGACAGAAACTATCTTTGGAAGCATCATTCAGCTGTATTAGAATTTGAGGTTGTATATAATATTTCTTGTGTTTCAAGGGTAAAGTTGAATGAGACAACTATTGAGCGTATACATTTGCAATTGGCAAAAAGTTGTGACAAAAGATAGGAACTATGTTCAATTTGCGATAGGTTATTTTCATGAATCATGGTTGAAGAAATAATTAAACCCAGAACTTCTAAATATTCAAATAGCACATCATAGATACGCGCATAAAGTCTATCCGCATCATACCTGTGGCCAATGACAAAACGAATTATGATCCCCTTCTCTTCTTCAAGTTTTTTCCTTTTTTCACCTATTATTCATTACTTCGTTATTAGTTATTCAGAGAGTGCCAATATAAGAAATATTCTAAACCAAGTGAGATTAGTAAAGTTTAATGCCAACAACCTTGAGGCATCCAGGTGTACCGTATGGAATCTCTTCTCTTGCGACTGCTAAAGGCGGTATTGATGCCTATCACCATAAGGTACTTTCGCCTCCCAATCGACTCGGAAACTTTGAACTCTTCTGCAACGGGGGAACCATTGAGAAAGGATTCTTGCAGAGCTCTTGCAGCTGAGAGTTCTGTCTCTAAGCTTGCTATTGTCTTATCTAGTGTCCTACATCCAAAACATTTGAAGAAGTTTTTAAAAAATGATACTTTTGTAATGGAACAAATGTTATGCTCAATAAAGACAAAGTAAGTACATACTGTACATCATGATGAGTATCTTGAACCGGTAACATATCTTTGTAATCTTGTTGTTCTTGAACCTAGTAACACACAATAACCAAACAAGGTATCAACAATGACTGCACATGGCAGTGTAATAGACAGATAGGATTGGATTTTATAACACTAAATTGTTGTGGCGGCTGCTGTATAAGAATTGGATTACTACTCTACAACTGTGGAATACATAGATAAATTAATGGGGGAGATATACACTACCTTTTTCGAACCACACTCTCCAGCAACTGGAGTGTTGCCTTCCTCTCCGTTTCCATTTGGTCGAGCGATCTCATTTGCCTCAGGCAGTGTCCACATTCTGGAACAAACAACCGGGATAATGTAAGAATCATTGTGTAAATTACAAGTCGGATAGCATTACAATAAAAAGACTAGTTAAATTTGCGAGAATGGAAATAGACGTCCATAAAATGTGGTTATACTGCAGCAATAGGAGGCCACTAGAGAGTGCAAATATTCAATGTTGGACGAGGATACATCAACCTAGCAATAACTCGTCTCAACAATTATATCTAGATTCTGTGCAGGATCAATTGTACTCGGCCCCAATTGGTAAAGAAAAATGGCCCAGTGTGGCAATCCACTAAAATATCAATTCATGGAGACTTAACACTCCAATTCGACAGCATCAAAGTATTACATAACCAAATTCGCGAAACACACATGAATGGCGCAGCAGAATAAATACACTGGCCACAGAATCAAGAAACCCCCAAACCAAGAACAGAAATTCACAGAGGCGCAACAATCTAGTCCCATGTGTGCCATCCCCCAGACACGGAGCTCGGCAAACACCACAGATCTTGAGCTAGAACAAGCTCAAACTAGCACCCTCGGAGCTGAGCCCTTTATACTGAGATGCAGGTCTGGAATCGCAGAACCAGCACAGGAAGAGACCAAGAATTGGAGTAGCTGATGATTACCTGTTGGTGAAGAGGAGTCCAAGGCAGAAGCTCCCCAGGCAGAGCAGGACGGCCCACCTCCTGGACACCCCTCCATCCCCTCCCCCTCTTCTCCAGCTCATGGCTGCCGCTATCCCACCACCACCACCTCCTCCTCCTCCTCCTCCTCCTCCTCAGTCCTTCACCTCCAAGAGTGCATGGACGGGGGAGGAAGGAGGGGTTCTTGACTTCTTGTGCCTGGCCCTTGACGAGTCTTGCAGGCAATCTCTACGGGTGCGGGTCGGTCGATGCAAGTGGCAAGTAGCTCTACGCCTCTACGGTCAGGGCAACGCACTGGCGCACGCCATTCGCCCGGCCGCATTAATTAAAGTAACCCAAGCACAACCAGCAGTAACTGCGAAGCGATGGTCGGCCGCCTGCGTAGATGCGTTCACGCGTCAAGAAAAACAACCGAACTCGAATGCATCGTCGGCATCAATCACTCGCCGGACCAGGCTTCAGAGATGGTTCAGAATTCCAGACCTCGAGTAGGCGCACTTCGTCTTTTTCCCGGTGCAGCATTCCACGACGACTTCAGACGGGAGGAGGGTGGTGAGGTCAGGTGGGGGGGTTCGCTTCGGACGTGAAGGCCCAACTGCCGTGTCGGTGTGGCGTCGCTTTCGGTGTGGTTGTCCTCGCTCCTGTGCTGCGCGTGGCCTTGCAGGAAGGAAGGAAGAGGATGGCGGGTAGGGCAGAGCGATGGCATGGTCAAATCACATCTAATCTAAATTATGTGTGGGCTTTCTTTTAAAAATACTGCAGCCACATGTCCTTAATTAAATGTTTTAGGATTCAGCATTCTACTGCTGTAGTAGATGAAGGCATCATAATACTTCTTCGATGATAGGACTAGCCTAGGATAAGGTTGGTTAGCGGAAATTGCGTGATGCAAATTAAGAACAGCTAGCACTTGCCCATCATTATTGCGTGATGGCCCATCATTATTGCGTGATGGTTCAGAGTTATTTTTTTAAGAAAAATATTCTTATTAGCAAGTCGGTATTGTGTTTGGGCCAAAATGGAGAGCTGAAGGCCTTGCTGCTAATGAGTGCGAAGGGGTGATGGTGCTTGGGCCTAGGAAGATCTGTCCCTTGTGGTTACTTGTGGATAGGACTTACCCTGCTGCAAAAAAATCTTAACACAGAAACAACAAGAACCAATGATGAGGGCAGTTATAATTAGTATGTGTTGGGAAACTATGCGTTCGGACTAGCAATCAGCTCGTTCATGTATGGATGTATTATCTCAAATTCTAGTAGAGTCTGTAGGCTACAAATAGGGATGCTAGTCATTATAAAAGACTGATCAATTGAAGAGCAATAAAGAGAAGTAAAAAGTCACTTGCATCTCTGTGTTCAATCTATTATTTTGTTTTTGTGTTCTTGCATTGTTCTTGTGATTCTAAGTTTGCCTACGAGGTAATCGCTCGGACTGAACTCGTCAGCGACGGTTCCTTAACACGTTATCAGCATGATCGACTCTCCTTGGATTAAAAGGTAACCGTCATAACACGATACTCGTAGATTGAATCATTTTTCTATATTACTTTCAATTCTGTAAATTTGGCTTTCTAGAATGGTTTTTCTACGGTGCAAATCAGCTCCAATTTATCACGAGCCGACTTGAAGTCACCGACACAATGCCGATCGGTATATTGCATGAAAAAGTGGATGTCGATTGTACCGTAGATTAGAAATTATAAATTCGTTCTAATCTACCGCGAGCTGACTTGAAGTTGCCGGCCAAGCCGATCAGTGGATTGTGAATAGACAGTAATTGCGCAGTAATCACAATGAACAGTAATTGCACTCGTATGAACAATACTAAAAAAATCAACCGATGCACGCCCTGGAGCTGTCCTATTGTGATGATCTCATGAATAGAACCGTCTGTGATGGTCTTTTTCACAGACAGTTAAAAACCGTCTGTGATGATCTCATGTCATCACAGACGCATAAATTCAGACGGTTCAAAAACCGTCTGTGATAATGGTTTAGAACCGTCTGTGATGAGGTTTTGTGTAGTAGTGTATTAATCGTCTTGTGTGGATCGATATTCATCTATGTTGATACTGTGTGCACTAGCATGATCCTAGGCTAGTGCATTATACACAGATGGTCCAGAATTGCATTTTTGGGTCTCGACACACGCCCTGCACGACGCTGCCTCGGTCGACTACTTGCGCGCTCGATGCACCACCGCCGCACGGGAGCACCGCCACCCAGTCTCCACAAGGCTGGACACCTTCGCCCGTAGCTTCGCTGCCACCCCGCGCCTGTAGCGCCGCCTACCCGTCGCCGCTGCACGCCGTCTCCTCTCTGGCCCCGCAAGGCTACCGCACATGCGCCACGGCCGGATCCCCCCTCGCGCCGCCGCCCTCCTTGCGCCACCGCACCAGCTGCCACCCTCGCACCGTCTCGCCCACACGCACGGCCGCAATGCGCGTGGGAGCCGCTGCCGCCAAGAATGCATAGGGTGGGGGAAGCCTAATCCCCCCGGGCGTTTTTTAACCTGGCCGTTTGGGCCCGGCCTGAGAAAAAGGAGTTTTTTTTTTTGCAAAAAGGGCCTCCGATATTTTGCTGAGTCGTGGACTCACGCTTGTTGCTTTGTTTATTTTATTTTTAGGTACCTCTTGCGAAGACATCATGCATGTGAAGGGCTAGAAATAAAGCTTGATGCACACTACCATGTTAAACACCATGGTCGCTAATTTTTAATCTTAAGTTTAATTGGAGGAACCTGCTAGAGAACTATATTTATCTTTTATGATCGTATTCACCCTTCGGTGTATTTTGTTTACTATGTAATTGAGTTGGCCAGTTCATCCATAGGAGCCTTTATGGTGATGTTTTAAGCTTTGCAATTTGGTTCATGCTAGTATATTTGTTGATTTTTGTGAATGAATTAAATGGTCATTGTTTTAAAAGAAATGCTATTGAAAATTTTAGAAAAAAACTTTATAGTTTAGCTTCTGCTCTGTTGGTTTAGTAGCATTCTTGGCTCATGATGAGCCGGGGTGTTACAGTACCACCACAGGTAGGTAGTATCAAAAATTATATAGCGGTACGTATATTACAGAGAGTATGTTATTAGGAGTTTTGATCTCCCTTGAATAGGTATGATCGCAACCCGTTAAGCAGTACTACTAGAGTGCGGTAGTACCGATGTTTACACGGCGGTACGAGTTTTCCAAAGAAATTGTTTTTGAGAAATTTTGAGCTCTGAAAAACGGTAGCTCCGCTCTAATCGAGCGATACGACCGCGATATGGTAGTACCAATTTTTAGTTCATGGTAGTACCGTAATTTAATGTGTAATAGCTAGTTCAGAGCATTAAATGCTACTATTTCGACTGTTGAGTCGAACATTAGCAGTACTGGGTTTTTACAGCAGGTACTACCGTAAATCCTGATTTTTTTAGGAATATGGTCGTAACGGCTAGTTTTGTGGTTGAGGGCTATAAATACACCCCATCTGAACCAAACCTAGAACTTTTGGCACTTCATTTCATTTTATTGAGCTAGTGTGAGCTTTTCCTCTCAATTGTGCATGTGTTGCACCTTGTTAGCAAGGAGAGAGGTCTCTAGTTGCATGTGTTGCATCTATAATTGGATTTTCTATTCACTTGAGCTTTGTGCATTCGTTGCACGTGGTGAGAGTCAAGCAAGGGGTTTGACTTATTACTTTTGGAGTTTGCTGACTCCTAGACGGCATTAGAGGTGTCGAGCCCGGTGATCTCTTCAAAGAAAATTGTGAAGAGATCCGCGTGGTATGAAGGTTGTATCTCACCTACTCGGAGCGAGAAAGAGCTACCACTAGTGGATTTGAGGTGTTTAGCTTAATTCATGGAACCGGTCCAATTAGTTTGGGCTTACCTCAACGTGGATTAGGGGAGACCGATAAGTCTCTGAACACCGCGATAAAAAATCATTGTGTCATTGTGATTTGTTCTCTACTGATTTACTTTGTGCAATTTACATTTCTATAATTAAATTGCTTACATGTCTTTGTATATTTGCTATCATTGACATAGTCTCATATTGTTAGTGCACTTAGTGGGATTAGTTGTTTTAGGCCTTAAATATGCAAAACCGATTTGACTTACTCTTCCGTATGAGAAATCGGTTTTAGCCAAAAGATTTTTAAATCCGCCTATTCACCCCCTCTCTAGTCGGTCTCTTTGATCTTACAAAATGTCTTTAAAACCAAGGAGGGTATGTTTAGATTCGGGATACAGAAGAGTGTCTTCTACTGCTATACATGGCAGAACTATGATGGCCCTTCGAGTGCCGACTATGAGAGCATCGCTTCTGGTGATGGTCATGATATTCTCAGTTTTCTTAATTAAGGTCTAGAAATATTTAGTTTTCCTAAAAATTGAAGGGGTTGTCTATTTGTAAGGTGACTATTTTTTAAAGAATAAGTCACATTTTTTATCCATTGGATCAAATCCAATCACATGACACATCAATCTCTACACTAATCCAATGATCACAAAAAATAACTTAAACTTTAAAAAAATCAGGTAACTTAGAAAATAACAAATCCTAAAATTGAATTAGTGATGCAGCTGCTGTTGGTGATATGCCATAGAGGCAATCATAGAGATGATTGTATAACGTCTATGTTTATGAGTTATTGAATAAATGTTATTATATTCCTTGAATGAATCATCAGTTATATAGATCAATGAGTATGTGACTTGTTAGTGAAGCTCTTTAAACTTACATGATGTCGTTCTAAATATATCCCTGGTCGGATATCACTGCTCGGAAGAGTAGTGGCTCTACGACCAACACATGTATAGATTGATAACCATGTTTCACCGGTCATGGATATAGAGATATCGAATTGATAATGTGAACACATGTTAGAGAATATGGTGTTGGATAGACCCACCTTGAGACAATATTGAGATAGTTATGATTATATGTGTCGTTAGTTGGTCTCAAGTAATGATGATGTATAATCCTTAGACCTGAGATCAACATAGTTCCCTACATGAGGTAACTTTAGGGTATGCTATGAAACATGCGGAGGGATGTGACTGGCCGGATATGGTATTTGCCCCTCCTAACATAACAGAAGAGATATCTCTAGGCCCTCAAAGTGATCGGATAAAGAAAGTGCATGGCCATACCACTGGTAGTCGAAGAGTTCGACCAAGTAAGATTATCCGACACTCGATCGAGAAAATATTGAACAGCCCATGGATGATATAATATCTCACATGGAGTTCAACTAGATATCGTGAGGCAAAGGGAGAATACATGAGTAGATCACTTAGTTCGATCAGTTACAGACTAGTCGTATGGAGATACGAGCTGGTCGTAGACTAGTCGAACGTAATCACAGAGTAGTCGAAACCTGGTCGTAAGGAGTTACGAACTGGTCGTGACCAACTACGAACTGGTCGTATAGGGATAGGACCTGGTTGTAAGTGATGGGGACCTGGTCGTAGATCATATTGCATTAAAGTTCGTCTAATATAATTTGTGTGTGTTCGGGATCGTTATGTCCTGCTAGGAACCGCTAACGACTCGTGGTCGGAAAGGGTTTCCGAGTCACAACCGACTACGCATAAACCTAATGGGTCACACACTTAATGGGTTGGAACAAAATGTGTTCGGATAGGATACGTCATGTGCACTTTATAAGGAGATGCTTGAGGCTATTGGAACGGGACGATATAAGAGTTGACGTGAGTTACTCCACCGAGACCCTAGCCACCATCTTCTTGAGAGCCTCGCCGTGCAACTTGGTGCTGGCACACGGGCGTTCGGTTGTTCCTTCTCTGAACATGTGGATACCGTAAAGGCACTACTGCGGTTGCTGTTGCGCTTGAGGATGATCTGCGATCTTCACGAGGAACTGCAGAGGTTGCTGGTGTGGACGATTGACTACGACCACTTCACCGACGCGTTCTTTGTTATATCGATCTACTTCAACTCTTCTTTCGCTGCACTGTGCGTCTGGTGGTAACGATCTGTGGTCATTTACTTGTTTGGCTTCCTGGTTTACGTGGTAGAAATTTTAAATTATTGCTATCGTAGCCTACCCGTATCCCAACAGCTGCCTACAAGATAGATTTTCTTTTCCGCCATTGGATCATATCGAGTTGTTCGATTCAGCCATGTAGAGCGATTCATGCTGATAACGTGTTGAAGAACGTAGTCATCGCAGGATAAAATAAACTAATCACTAATGAGAGACAATAAACAGAGAGACAATAGAAGGATACACAATATGGATGAACCTCCTTATTAATTGATTGGTCTCTTTATGTGTACATAGAGATTTTATTTAAAGATTAAAACTCACCCGAAGTAGTTTCAGTATTACGTCCATCAACCCCTAATACATGATTTCTCAGCACTTGGTCCCTCAAATCTCAGTCTCACTTTAAGTTCTAGGAAAAATACAAATCATGGATACAGTCATCCAAACGCTGAACGCACCAAAGACACCTAAATTGAGAGAAGCCGGGAAAGCGCCACGCACCCTGCATGCATGGCTGCATCATGCACGGCGCGCGACGAGCAGATGGTGGAGCGATTCAACAGGCGCACCACCGCCTCCTCCCTCGATCTCTCACCTCCATCGATCCGACCTCTCGCAGCGCCATTATTTTGCACGCCCTTCCCTCCGTTCTTTTCTTTCCTTCTTTTTGCCCACCGTGCAGAGAAAGGTCATTCCCGTGTTCTTGGACTCTTTCCTAGCGATGCGAGCACCCCTTCGATCCATAGGGAATGTGAGCTGCTGCTAGGTTCCAGTTTGTTAGTTTCGATGGTTCTTGGATCCGTTTCTTGCTAGCCTTCTTGCGCACCGGGCAATGCGCAGGAAGTAAGCGCCGAAATCATCTGCCTCTCTCCCTCTTCTCCCTGCTCGAGAAGGAGGAGGAGAGAGGAAAGAGGAGAGACCGCCAGATCGATCGTCACATCACCGAGGAAGACTCGCTGGGGGAGATCACGACGCTGTCATGGAGACCGATCAGGGGATTGGATCGGTGGTGAAGAGCGGATCAGGCGAGGGTGGCGGGCTGAAGAAGGGGCCGTGGACGCCGGCGGAGGACGAGCTTCTGGTCGGGCACGTGTGGCGGCACGGGGAAGGGAGCTGGAACGCGGTGCGGCTCGAGACGGGGCTGCGGCGCTGCGGCAAGAGCTGCCGGCTGCGGTGGGCGAACCACCTCCGCCCCAACCTCAAGAGGGGCCCCTTCTCGCCGGACGAGGAGCGCCTCATCCTCCGCCTCCACGCCCTCATCGGCAACAAGTGGGCGCGCATCTCCGCACACGTAAGTAGTAACGGTGCCACCATGATTAATGGCTTGGCTTGCAAATTTGATCGATCCCTCGTCTCGCGGCAAGATGAGATCTTTTGCGTTTGTGCTCTGCGTGCAGTTGCCGGGGAGGACGGACAACGAGATCAAGAACTACTGGAACACGCGACTGAAGCGGCGGAAGCGCGCCGGCCTCTCGCTGTACCCGTCGGAGGTCGAGCGCGAGGTCGCCCTCATCCGCGCTGGCAGGCTCAGCCCCATCGTCGACGCCGACGGCAACGCCAACCCCAATGCCAGCCTCCACCAAGCGCCGTCCCTTCTCGACACGACCGATCCATTCGCCTCGCCGGCGCTGCTCTACCCCTTGAGCAACGTAGCGCAGGAGATGCAGCCATTCCACTTCACCGGCAACAACCTGGGGACGACCGACGTCGCGCGCGCAACCGCCGTACTATCATGACGTCGCCGGCCTCGACCTTGGGGAGTACTACGCCGGCGCGTTGGGATTGCCACCGTTGCCCTCCACGGCTCAGGAGCTCCCTTCAAACCAATCGGCCGCGGCGGACGCAATGGGCGCCAGCGGGCTGCTCGAGATGTTTGTCCTTGAGCAGGACCAGCAGCTGGCCGGCGCCGCCCTGCTCCGGGTCGGGTCCATGCCGGAGCTGGTGTGCCACGAGAACGACTCGGCATGGCCGTCCGGCTTCGGCGGCGACGTCACCTCAAATTATGGCGGGAAACGGGACTGCTTCTTTGGTGAGCTCATCTGAGTCCAAAAATGGCACGTCATTTGCTCCTTCCGTAATAAGTTAACGATGATACATTGTGATCGATCGAGACGCAGATGATGGAAAGCCCGCGAAGAGAAGGGCGGCGAGCGCGGTGGAGGAGGAGATCTCCGACCTGTTCGACGTCTTCCCGGGGGAATGGCTTGGCAGCGGCGCCCTCGACGAGTCGGTGGCGTGGCCGGACAAGCCGTCGGCCGTCACGAACGTCGACGACTTCAACCTCCAGGTGCAGCAGCTCATCATGTCCTCCGCGGTGCCACTCTGGTCTGACGAACACGACTGGAACCCAACGTCGCCTCGTGAACAGGACTGGAACATAGCTGAAGAAGAACAGGGGATCAATTGGTAGTACTAGTAAGAAATTGAGGGTACATTGGCCCAGCAAAATATGCGTCTTTTTTTTGCAACGAGAGATGGATTGTGTTTTGTAATTGTAAGGTCGGTATGGGCATGGTGGTATGCACGACTCTCTCTCTATTGTTCTCCCTCCCTAGCCGCAAACCGACACCCGTTTGAAACGCGGGGATTTTCTGCACATTTGACTAGAGAGACTGTCGCCGTGCTTACGCTTGAATTGAAAATAGAAAATACGCATCTTAAAGCACCACTGCGAGATGAGGGACTGGGCCTGAGGCAAAAAGGCCCTCCTAGCCATAACCTACCCACCTCCTTTTTGCACATCCTTGGGTTCAATTCTCACCATCCATTGTCACAAAAGAAATGGTTAATATAGCTCAGCCAAAAAACACATTCAGCGAAAGATTATGAATAAAACAAAAGGGACGCTCATATGATGGTAGTCTTCTTCTACTTCTAGGTCGCACCCTCTCCCTAATGATCGATGAATGACGGTACTACGGAGGTATCCAGGGTCCGACCGACGATTAGGAGGTGCTCCCACGCCGGCTATCCCCTGTTAGGTCCACCCTTGCAGTATTTAAATTCTGTAGTTTTATTATGGCATGAGCTATATATTTTCATTTCATAATTTGTGAGCATGTTTCCTCATTTCTCTTGTCAACAATTTCATAGGCTGAAAAGAAGAAATCCCTGCAAATATTTGTCCTGCATTTCTCACAAGCATTTACAGATTGGGAGCCACACCATATTGAGCAGTCAGTTGATCGAGAATCAGTATCGGACGATACAGTATCGGGATCCTTCTGAGGTCATCCTTATTCTTGTTCAGGAGATTTCTCAAATAACTTCATTTATCACTGAGAGTAAGTGGATGTACTGAACAAATGATATCTTTCTTGACTATGCATTCACCCTCCCCTTTCTTATATTATAGCGTATGACTTTTGAGGTTTGCACCCACCATTAATCCTGTACCTTTTCAAGCTGCCATTCACATGTCTGCCAGACGTCAGAATATCTTTGCATATTGTTGTGGCTGAGTGATGATTTAAGACTGCGACTGTGCTAAAAACGAGCACAACAATTGCGAGGCTTGGGATATATATGACTTAGGCAGCAGTTGTATCCACTAATCACATTAGTGCTAAAGACGGTTTTTAATTTGTACAATTAAAATTGGGTGCTTGGAACAAGATAACAGCATTTTGTTAATGTTTGCTAGATGCTTTCAAGCTGGTAGAAGTTGTAATATTCAGTCTAAGGATACTAACATGCTAAGGCTCTGCTCCCACTCCCAGCTTCTCATTCGGATCTGATGGAGCTGTACCAAACACCCAGCTTCCCAAAACGACCTGATTCTGCTTCTCGCGATGAGCTGTCTATAAAATGAACTAGCAACGAAGAGCAGCCTTCCCGCAGATTCTTGTGGAAATCCAACCTTGTATAAACGAAAATACCCCTTGAAGTTAGATGTTTTTACCCGCAAATGCCATCGAACTACCCGCACAGCAAATCCCACCACACGACCCCGCTCTCGTACCCCTTTGCCTTTCCCCTTGTGTCCCATCTCCTCCCGCTGCTCTCATGCTAAGGCGATTTTTGCTTGTGTGTTGCCTTCGTCCCCCACCCCGCTGGTCCTCAACTGCGCCGCCTCCGGCCCCTGTGTGCACTCATTGGTCCTCATTGCTTGCCAGTAGGGCAGTCTGTTGCCTCAACACACGAGCCTCCCATCCCCGGAAACCCTAGAGGCCGTTTTCCCGCCTTCTTCGCCGCCGTCTTTTCCCAAGCAGCACCGGCCAGCTCCTGTGAAGGTAAGGTCATCATCCGTGCCCCTCTTGTCCTCCCTACTCCCAAATGTCATCATCCAGCCTCCCCTCTTGTCCTCCCTACTCCCTTTGTCTCCTTTCTCTTCGCCGGCCATCCTAGGGTGGATCGATTTTTTTTATTTTCGTTTGTTTGGAATGTGTAGATTCTTGTATATATCTTTGAATCTATGAATGTAGTACCGAAAATATGAATTTGTGATTGTGTACAAAAAATATCTGTGAATCAGAGATGGATCATACTCTTATTTTCGTTTGTTTGGAATGTGAATATATGTGAATGTGTAGACCCTTTGTAAACGTTGATAGTTGTTTATCTCTATTTGGGGGTGTGTAGACCCAAAAATGTGTATCTGTGATTTGTTTGGGTGCTTGATCTGGTGGGGTGCGGTGAGTTTTTTTCGGGGTGCTTGATCTGGGAGTTGTTTCTATCGTCATTGGAGCTCAAGCTAACATGTTAGCAACATCCTGATCCTGAACTAGTATAGTATTTTTTTTTGGAGTTGATCTGGTTTCATGCATCCTGAACAGCAGGTGTTAACAGAAGTATATATGCTAATTGTGTATGAAAATTGCAGGATTTAACAATGCCTTCTGAGTTTAAGAGTTTTTGATTTGATAATTGTGGATATCATGGGGATATGTTTATGATCTTAGGATGATGTTACAATTGGCAATGGTATTGTGAGTTTGTCGAAACGCGTGTTTTTGGCAAAGTTTGATTTCTTCGATCGACTAGCGGTCGGACCGGCCAGAGCGGCGATCTAGCAAACTTTGTCTGTGGTCGACCGACCGATGTTTTGGCTAAGAGACTAGCAGTCGGACCGACCAATGGATAGCGGTCTGATCGGCCATAAAAGTAGCTTTGAGTTTGGAGCTAGGCCAAAAATAGAGGGTGTATGCAAGAGAGGGGATTCTCCTGCACTTGATCTCATATTTTTTGGAGCTTCGAGTCAAAAGTTCTATTCGTTTGAAATTTTCAGAGAGGTTTCAGATTTTCAGAGAGGAATATTGGCTAAGTTCCTTGCTGGACGGTCAGACCGGCCAGGGGGCGGTCTGACCTGCCAGGGGTGGCGGTCTGACTGGTTTTGACTTGTTCGCCAGCCAGCTTGGCGGCGATGTTTGTTGGTTAGGTCAAGTTCAGGGGTTTCAGTGCATATGTGTTGCATGATGCATGTTTTGACTAACATGGGTCAAGTTGTAAAGAACTTATTCCCAGAATCGATTTCTTTGTTTATTGTTGGACAGGAGGCTTGGAGGTCAACGATGGTCAACGGCGAAGATCGGGACTAGGCTTGGAGAGCTGAGGTTCAGAACGATCAAGGATGCTGGGTGAAGTCAATGAACTCAAGCATGAAGCAAAATAGACAAGGATGACCGAATGGAAAGTTCGGTGCGACGGGTTGCATCAAGCGGCGCGGGGGTCGGTGCAAGTGCTATTATGGTTTCGGTGGGAGCCGGATGGGAGAGACTTGCCGCCATGAAGAGAGTCGTTGATCAACCTACACGTGGCGAAGCATGTGATTGCTTCATTAAGTTTGGACTCGGTCTTTGGAGAAGGACCGAGAAGGGGTATTTTGGTAACTTCATCAAAATATCGCCTTTATGGCTTTTGGTTAAAATGCGGTGCAAGACGGCGTAAGGAGAAGTGGTTTAGGTCAAGAGAAAATGAAAATGACGCTTTCAAATATATGCGTGAGTTAAACCCATTTGTGTGTGGGCTTAATGGGTGTCCATTAATAATGTCCTTCTAGAAGCTAGCCTCCACTATAAATAGGGGACGGTGCTGGTTGTGCACCTCCCAACCATTGTATTGAAGAAATCCTAGTTTGTGTTTAGGGATAATAGAGTGGAGATGTTAGGTTTCTAGAGAGTTGGATTGATTATGTGCTCAAGTGTTGAGTCTTTGTCCTCCAGGATAGAGTGGCTGTAAAATCCAAGCAAGATTCCTCAAAATAAGTCTCTTCTTGTTCTTGCTCTCTCTTTTGTGATTTTGGGTCTTTCTTTGATCCTTTCGTTTTTCTTTGATTTTTGGTCTGGATCTTGCTTGCTGTGATATGCGGGAATGCATCTAGGATTATCTTGATCATATATCACCCACGAGTTAGTTTTTGGATCATATTTTAGTTTTGACTCGATTTTGAAGCAACCTTCACTCAAACGGAAAAAGGTCAGAACTTTGGCAATGATCTTCACGATCCTTGATTGGAATAAGTTTTTGACATCCTAGAGAAGGTATGTTTCAAGTTTCGTGAAGTTTGGATTTGTGGATCAAAAGTTAGACCAATTTGTAATTTTGAGTTTGGGCTGATTTTACTGTTCATTGTGCTACAGGTCAGACCACCCCTTTGGGGAGGTCAGACTACTAGGCTGAGAGGTCTGACCGCCCAACTCTTTGTGAATTGAGTTTTTGGTGTTTTTGGTTGTTTTGCTTCGGGGTTTTGATTGGATTCAATACAAGTTTTCCGCTATACTTGTATATTGATCTTCATAGCTCATAGCTATTGGAGTAAAAATGTGTTGAATCCGATCAAGGTGAAAAAGAGATCGTGCTCTTATTGAACCCTCCCTAGTCACCATTTTCGTCCAACAATAATAGCTCATAGCATTCCATTTTGGCCCCCTCCGGCACCCCTCCGGCCTCCGCCCGCCGTCACCCGAGCCTCCCCTCCCCTGCTCTCTGTGCTCTCTCTCTCTCTCTCTCTCTCTCTCTCTCTCTCTCTTTGTCTCTCTGATAGTGGGCCCATGTGCAGCAGTAACAGCGAAGTTCCAGCCGATCTAGCAAGTGTTGAACCTCTGTTACTAGTCCAGCAATTGAAATCACCTGGCAGTAGGATGTTGTTAGTAGTGAATTGAATTATTGATTGTGGGATTATTGGTTCTCCAGTGTTGATTGTTGCTTCCTAGATCAGTATTGCTGGCAGTGATTTGAATTGTTGATTGTGATCCTAATTGTTAGGAGATAGCTATGATCTCCAGTAGTAGTGATATCTGATTGTTTTATTGACCGATTAATAGCTGTTGGTTTAGTGCTTCATCAGTGGATCAGTGATTGTTGATTTTGGGTTTAATTTCTCCTCCAGAGCAGTGACTTTTGGTAGTAATTTGTGTATCAGTGTTGTTCGGCAATAGAGCTAACAATTGATGATAATCTGTGTTCTGAACTGGCATTAGAGAATTGTAATCTGGTAATTGAATCCCTGTTGGTAATCTGACAAATGAAATCTTGAATCTCAGTGTGATTATTTAGCAGTGGATTGAGTAGCAGTCAACTGAAATTTTGTGTAGTTAGCATTTGAACTCTCTGTTTGTGTTCTGGTAATTGAAGATTGGTTTTTGAGCTAGCATTTGAATCATCTGTATCAATCTGGCAATTGAATAGTAGGAAGTGAAATCTGTGTTTTGTTAAGAAATTGAAATCACTGTGTTTTATCCGACAAATGATATTGGTGTTGATATGTCATTTGAGAATATGTGTTACTCTTGTATCTATATTTGGTGTAGAACTTGTAGTTAAATTGTTTTTCACCTGTAGAAGTATAATCTTGCTATCTTCCAAATCCAAAGTGGAGTATCACTGCTTAAGCTCCTTTGACCTTACCCTCCTTTGTATCTTCCCTCCCGGCAGAATTTCTTTGCAATTCCTCATTTCTCTCAACTGGTTGTTTGACTTTGTCGAACATCCTCGTGTCGCGCAATCCCTTCTATCAAGCTCGTCCTCCGCAATCTTATTTAAGACTCTTGTGTTTTATTGGTCTTTTGAGTTCTTTGGATTTATTTGGTTTTTCTATCGTTGTCGCATAATTAGAAATCAAGTCCAGAAGAATCAAAGACTCGAGCAGAACCAAGATTGGAGCAAAGACGCAAACCAAGATTTTGAATCCTTGTCCGAGAAGGCCTTGAGTAAGATCAAGACCGCGGTAAAATAGCCCAGGCGAGTCAACACTTTGATCATGTTGAACCTACATTTTATGCAAATTATGTTCTTTTAAAATATCAAATTGTATGCTTTAATTTCCTATGCAAATGTATGTCAGACACCCTAAGGTAGTTAAATGCCTATTTGATGATTAATTAATTACTATACCATGTCCTTGATAATTGAACTCCCAAAATCCTTATCACCCTAGTAAATATATGGTAACCTACTAGTTATAGGTCGTACTTAAACGCAATGCTAGTCTTGTTTAAGTACCGGGGTATTACTACCCCAAATCATCATTATTTAATCATAACAATTAATTTGAGCAGTCATTGGGAAGAATGACTGAATTGGTTGTGGTAATTTATTTTCTACTACTAAAAACCCTAAAAACTTGCTAATACCCTATCTGGACGGATGGTAAGATGGAGGGTATATGGTTGGGTACTAATGTAGCTCAAGACATGTTGTAGTTGGTACGTGGAATGAACCACCCAGATAATTTTAAGGACTTAATCCTGTGATGACTTCCCAATGTAAAACAGTACAATCACAAGTCTATAATGGTGTTGACCTAGCTAAATAATTTGTATCCGTCAGTACGAGTTGCGTCGGTAGATGAACTCACGACACCGTAAGCCTTCATGGCGAAGGGTCAGGGTGCGCGGCAAATGTCGTTTGAAGGCGCAAGGGGGGGGTCTGGGCAAATGGTTGTCGGGTCCCACGGGAGCGAAACCCTACTAAGGCGAAACCTCAGTGGGTGTAACAAATACTGAAGGATGCATTGTAAAGGCCTTTTGATAATCACCCCTTAATTCACACGTCTAAAGAAACGTGTGTACATATCAAGATGATTATCTCTTGTGGGTAAAGATGTACAATCTCTGCATAGAATAAAACTGTTCGAACAGCCGTGCCCACGGTCACGGGCGGACATGAGAACTTAAAAGATATAGTTCTATTTCAAAAACTTTTGTAGGTGGGCTGAAAAAATGTGCAGGGCTCACCTAGCCCTTGATTTGGATTTTCCCTGAGTATTCTTACCTAGTGTTGGTAATAGGTGGGTGTGACCACCATCAAAAATAAGCATACGGTGGAGGTAGCATTTGCTGTTATTAATTATTGCACAATTAATCTCTTTAATAGAATACATTTTTTTAAATGCTAGGTGGTAGGAATTTGTATATTATGATATTTGAAAATGTTGCTTTACGCAAATAAAAGAACCAGAGCCATCCTTGTTAAGCCTTGCATAAATATTATTGTATCTGTTGTGTTGCCTCGCGAGCACAAGCACGGTAGTTGTGCTCACCCTCGCTCTTCCCCCTAAACCCTCAGAAACAGGAACCCTGGAGCTTTCGACTACAACGAGGATCCAGAAATCTTAAGAACTAGGAGTCATTGAAGCGTAGTTTAGTCCTTAGTTGTTCTAGTCTCACCTCAGTCTAGCTGACTCCGTCGGTTCTTGTGTGCCTCCTATATTGTCCGAGGTTTCGGATAATATCGGGCGTACACGGGTTCCCCAGTCACTTGCATGTGGAGAGATGTGCCCTCACCTCTTTGCTTCTGTTGTTGCTTTTGCTATCTTTTGTAATATATTCATTTGGCCTGTTCGGCCCTTATTGTAAAAAAATTGGCCCGAAGCGGTCTATGTAAACTTTGATGTGTAAATTAATGAATGGTATGGTTCTACGCCATGCATGATTTGATTCAGTAATGTGCCTGCGAAGTGCTATCTACTGATCCAGGGAATAACACAGTAGTTTCACAGAGGAATCTGGATTGAGAAATCTGGGTGCCTACAGAGGATGAAGGAGAGGTTACCGAGGCGGTCGTGCAGCTTTCGCGAGCAGGCGTAGGATGAAGGAGAGGTTCGACGACGCGGATTTCCCGAGGACATGGCGCGGGAAGACGGGTGTCTTTGACTGCCGCCGGAATGGCAGGCCGGACACCGCCTACCTCAGGTTCCGGTGGAGCCCCGCCGCCTGCCCAGTTTCGACGGCGTGGATTTCCTGAGGCCGCGCTCGGAGACGGCGAGGAGGACATCGAGGTAGGCGTGCTTGCTGGCGAGGAGGACATCGAGGTAGGCGTGTGTGACGACCCGCATCATTTGCATATTTGTTAACATAAAATATTTTCATTTCATTGCATCAAAAAGATTTTACAATATTTGTTTTACAAGCATTTACAATGTTTTTGGCAATAAGTAACTAAAACCCTAGTTCTTCTCTTCTTGCCGTCTGTAGTAGCAGTTTCCTTGTCGCCTTGTTCTTTGAGCGCCTGCCCGTAGAGCCACCTCGCGACCCGTTTTCCTCGCTCGCAAGAAAACCAGCAATTAGTTAGTAATCGTAATTGAAAGTATTTCTGTGAGCCGTAGTGTATAGAAGTTAAAGCGTAGAAAGTGGCCGTCAGATTTCCCGAAGTGCAGTAGAGTATCCGGAGTACCCTGAGTAGTCGGTCCCTTGGCAATCAAGATCCCCAGACCAACCAGAGTTAGTCGGCCCCTTGATCGCCAAGATATCCAGACCACCCAAGATCCTTCGACATCTGTCACTTCTGTGGGTCTCATCATCCGGTACTATTAGAACCCAACACCCACTATTTGCATTTGCCGAAACCACAAATGCAAACCCTCAGTGCATACCCCCGGTAACCACACCCTCAGCTAAGCTTCACCGGGTGCGACCACCATTTTCGAGCCTCTCTCCGAGCAAGCCATCAAAATATCAAGCACAGGAGGCGGCACACAAGTGCATCTCCTGGCGTGCCCAAACCCGACAAAGCGGCACAAGCCAGCAATATAGCTAGCCAGCAATGCATTTCCCCCCAGCAAGTGCATCTCCCCTGCAAAGCAACACAGCCAGCCGCAGCAATGCATCCCCTGAAAAACAGCACAAATGCATTCCCCAGTAAAGCACCAACAGCCAGCAACAGCAAATGCATCCCCCCAGCAGCCAGCCCCTGCATTCATCTCCCTCAGCAGCATAACACAGCCAGCAAAGCCAGCCCCAGACTCATTCCCCCTGAAGCCATTCCCCTTTCCCAGCCAACACACAAGGCCCCTTCCAGTGCATTCCCCTCCTCCCAGTTCTTCCCAGCAGAAGGAGCAAGAACACAGGAGCAAGAGGCCAGCACCAGGGAGCAGGAAGAAGACCACCACCAGGTAGCCAGGAAGCCAGGAGCTGAGGAGAGCACCAGCAAGCCGGCACTGCCATCCTCTTCCATCCCAACCCAGATTTCAGCAAAAAGGTGAACTCAAATCCCATTAGGGTGCACTACCCATTTTGCACATCAACCATTTATACCCCCAACCTCATTTGCATCACAGTGCAGCAATCCATTCTCATCACAGAGCAAGGGGATCAGGGAGTAGAGGAGGAGGAGATGGGGTATTACCTCCCCACGGCCGAACCCCCACCATCAACCCCAGCCACGGCCGAACCACCCAATCCAGCAACTTGAGCATGCATCCAATTAATATGAACATTAGCATCAACCATATATGCTAAAGAAAGCAACCGTAGCAAAACCCGATGGCGAAACCAATCGGGTAGTAGGCCAAGGCTCGAGCGCGACCGGGAGGAATCGGCGATTTGAGCCAGGCGGCCGGCGCGTGGGGCGGCCGGCGAGCCGAGAGAGCTATGGCCGGTCGGGCGAGTTGAGAGAGAGGAGGCGGAGGGTGTGAACAAACCGGTGAAGCCGCAGGAGGCCGGCGCGCGAAGCGCGAGCGGCCGCGAGGAGCGTAGTGCCGGGTGGGCGAGGCGGCCGGGCGGTGTAGAGAGCGAGCGGCGGCGAGCACTGAGGAAGATCCGAGGAAGCGGTGCGGGTAGAAAAGCGACGAGGCGGCTCGGGAAAACCGGGCGGGAGTGGACCAGGTGGAGCCGCGAGGCGGCGCAGAATGAGAGGCGGCGGAAGCGCGGAGGAGCCGAGAGAGAGAGAGAGAGAGAGAGAAGAAGAGTCGGGAAGAAGGGCGAGAGAGTGGGGAGAGGCGGCGGGGTAGGGAGTTAGAATAAGGAGGGTAGTTAGGTAATTTAGAAACTAGGGTTAGGGTTTGGGTGATTAGTTAGGTTAATTAGGGTTTTGAATAGATTAAGGTTAATAGGGTAATTAAAATAGGATTTTAGTGGGAATTGCTAAGCGAGTCGGGTTTTGGAAAATATTTGTAAATTAAAATTGGCTAACAGATGAGAAGTCGCATTAACAGTCTATTATCGCATATCACCAAAAATCACTAAGTATTTCTCTACGTATTATTTGTATTGCCCGCCCTGCTTCAGAGGACGAGCTCCAGCCAACAGGAGAAGCTGATAAGAGATTCGTCATCGTCGACCTTTCCAAAACTCTAAAGGCAAGCGATCCTCTTGAACATCAATATAGCTAATTTAAATGTAAACCGTATATTGCTCTATCATATATGTACTGCATCAAAACTATTTCTCAAAATCAAATTGGATTGAGATGATGAGAAAGATAAGAAAGATGAGAATGAGATGAGAATTACTATGTGGGTAAAGGGGGCCTTGGTTGAGAAAAGAGATGATGATGATGATGATGATGATGATGATGGTAAGAGGTGGGACCCTTTACCTACAGCTATAATATAAGGACTAACAAAACTCTTACTCGGTCAGATGCCGTAAAATCAGTGCCAACCATTTCCCCGTTTCGGCGGGCAGAAAATGCTACCTGTTTACGTAATTACGTTCTCCACAACGGGAATGTTGGACACGGAGGATAGCCGGTCCAAGGTGGAGTGTTGGGCTCGGAGGATAGCCGCCCCAACCAACATTATTGGAACTTCGGTGGAGGCTGGTGCGCTTCGAGGACACCGACGGAAAACAATGGGTGGAGACTTAATCACGTAACCTGGAAAACGTCTGTATTCTGAACTTGAAGTCGCATCAAAGGAAATGCGATGGACCTAGCTCATAAAGAGTTCAGGATAGCTATGGGTAAAGTGGCGCAAGCTGCACAGTGCTATACAAATCATGAATTCATGCGGTCTCTTGGATTGGAGTCTACGAGAACCGCTAGAGTCTTTCTTCTTCAGAGTGACTAGTAGTATTTTCAATTAAAATTGCAACTTAATGTTTTAATGTTTATTTTCAGAATGAGATGATTTTAGAATTTGTGATAAAGGCGGAGATCAGTCATGCGATTGCATTGTTTGCTATTAATGCTTCTGAGTACTTCATACTCAACCTTGTTAGTATCCTCCTTTGTTAGATCCTAGTCGGTAGGAGCCATCCCGAGTGGGACGAAGGAATTGCAGTACCAATGCTTGTGGCGGGAGGAGAAGGCACCGATGGCGAGGACTGGCGAGATGGAAGCCATCTTTGACTCGTGGGGCCAGTAGGAGGCGGTAGTTCGAGAGCGAGACTCGAGGCGGGAAGCTCCCTTTTGTATCGTGTAGTAGCTTTAGTAGAACCCTAGTCTTATGTGGCTACTCTTTGTAATAAGATGTCTGATTTCTATATTATTGTTATGCGCAACCACGATAAAATGGCTTGCTATTCGTTGGGCGGTGTTCTACAGGCGAGCGAATAGTAATCCGTATGCCTAAGTGTGATTACCCTAGGGTAATGACACGGGCGTCTAAGTGTATCGAGCAATAAGATCGGGCCACGCTAATAAAATAGAAACTGTAGCAATACCTTAAGTATGCCCTTCTTGCTTGCTATATTGCACTAACTATTTTATTAATCCTTGCCTTCATTTCAATTTCGATTCCAAACCGCCCTCTTTCAAAAAGATATATATTATGTTGAAAAGCTTACCTCTTCTTAAAAGTGACATTCCTGCTAACGTAGAACCATCTCTAAGTTAGTCCTTCTTTCGAGAAAGTGCGGGGAAACGCGTTGTTGTCTTAGGATCGGTGTGGTTGTCTTTTGTGAGTAGATGGTTAGATTCCAACTCAACCTAGGATAGAAAATATAGGCTGTGGGTGCAGTACCATAAGGTTTAGAGCCTAGTGCCTGGACTAGAGGCATGGAGTAGAACTCTGGTATGGACACCTTTTCCAATTTTGGACAAGTCTGGACCATACTCTTTAGCTTCTTTACCTCTTCTTCTATATCAAGGTGTCTTGTCTCACTTCTGCACATCAGATTTCCCGGACGAGTGGTTCGTGGCACTCCGAGCGTGTAGCTCTGGCGTACCTAGGAGCGAAATCCTGGGCGTACTCAGGAATGAACCCTGAGCAGTCCCACATATGTGATTTGGGTGGACTCGAGCGGATCTCGGCGTGCTGGCGCGTGGATCGAGGTAGCATAGGTTCGCACTCGAGGCAAGCTACGGCGATCCCAAACACGTGGATTTGGGCGGTCTTGAAGCAGGATCTCAAGCGTGGTGAGCCACGAAAGACTCGGCTAGTATATGGTTTGGATCTTTTGCATCTCATTGTTTCTTGATTGTTATTTGATTACATGTGCATGTCATAATCCAACTCACCCGCGGTTAACCTCTGCGGATAAGTGTAACACCTTTATCTCTACCCCAACAGCTTGTTAAGGAAGATGGAAGGCCAAGGAAGTCAAGATCGTGCATTGAAATTGAGGCGGGACTCTGCGCATGGACATCCACACAGAATCGGCGGTGAACCCGGTGAGTCGGCCTGGTCAACCTCCAGCTACTACCATTCCGGGAACCAGATATGACCACCCACGAGCAGCAGATCCCTAGGCATAATGGTGATGTACTCATATTCCTAGAGAACTCGGAAAAAGAAGCCGGGAGAACCAAAACCGTTTCATGGAAGCTCTATTAACTCGAGTAGCACCTACTACCTCTCAACCAGTCCGTGGGGTTAGTCTAGGCGATTTTCTCCAAACTCACCCTACCACTTTTGCTAAAGCTCTTGATCCACTTGGGCGCGAGTGATTGGTTGGTGGAGATAGAAGAAGTTGAATCTGATGGGATGCTCAAATGTGGAGAAAATGCGGTATCGTCACACCACCGGCCAGGACCAGGCCTACTACTTGGTGGCTTAACTACAACCGCAGCCGTGTCGTTGAGCAACCCATCACTTGGGCTGAATTCAAGATCGCTTCACCAAAACACATGTGCCTCTTTGGACGAATGGAATTAAAGAAACGGGAATTGAGCTCTAACTCAAGGCGGGAAAAGATGGTGGAATATTTGAGTCGGTTCAATGATCTTTCACTACGCTCCGGTGATGTCGACAGGAGAAGAAAATAGAAATTCTGGATGGAATGCATCCATATCTGAAGATGCTCCTATCCATCCACAAAATCACTGAATTCCAAGATCTAGTCAACAGAGCCATAATTCTGGAGAATGAATACTCCAACCTCACCGAAGAGCGAAGGAAGAAGGCCAAAACCGATCACCATTTTTCATCTGCTCCTAGACGTCATCCCTTTGTGTCTCAGCAACCGCCACCAAGATATGGACCACCTCGCAGCGACCCTTCATCCCACCTTTTGGACCCGACAAACCAACGACAACGGTACCTAGCAATTAAATGTGGGAAGTGTAGAGGAAACCACATGACGAAAGATTGTCTGAAGGATACAGGTGCATGCTTCAATTGTGGGCAGCTTGGACATCGTAAAATTGATTGTCCCAATCCCCGGAGGACATTTGGAACCCCACCACAACCAGCATTTAGGCCAAAGCCACCTGCTCCAGCACCACCACAACTCACCTACATGAAGCAGACTGAAGACAACCAACTCGTCATGAAGGAAGCTGGAAAAGGGGAACCGGCACACCTATTTTCCATGACCGCCAAACAGGTTGGAGAAGCCTCAGGTGTAATAACGGGTACGTTATTACCTCCACTCTCTTCGGACATTATTCCTTTAAATGCTGAAAGAACCCACTCCTTTTATCTTCTGCATTGCTAGCGAATAACCTTGTAAATTCTGAATTTTTGGAAAATCCCTGGGAGTGAACCCACTGATTGGAATAGTCATCTGCTCTCCAAATAAGTATAGATGGCGTATTCCAGCAAGCTTCCACCAAAAAGTCAGTCAAGACCCAACCCTAGTACCTCAATATTTGAACCTAGAGGGAACCATTTGAGGTGACCCTCACCTTTCTACACAAATCTCGACCCTTCTCTACAAGACGTTCAACTTTCAAAGGATCCCTGTGAAGACTCTTGCTACAAAAACCCGTCAGTTAAGGAACCCGAAGTTTTGACCAAAAGAAATACAGTGGAAGGATCACCCGTCGTAAGCCGTGTGGAAAAGAAGGAAGCACTCGTGAGCCTAGCCCAAAAACCGTCATGATGATTGCAATTTCGGGGACGAAATTTTTCCAAGGGGGGGAGGATGTGACGACCCGCATCATTTGCATATTTGTTAACATAAAATATTTTCATTTCATTGCATCAAAAAGATTTTACAATATTTGTTTTACAAGCATTTACAATGTTTTTGGCAATAAGTAACTAAAACCCTAGTTCTTCTCTTCTTGCCGATCGTAGTGCGGTTTCCTTGTCGCCTTGTTCTTTGGCGCTTTGCCAGTAGAGCCACCTCGCGACCCGTTTTCCTCGCTCGCAAGAAAACCAGCAATTAGTTAGTAATCGTAATTGAAAGTATTTCTGTGAGCCGTAGTGTATAGAAGTTAAAGCGTAGAAAGTGGCCGTCAGATTTCCCGAAGTGCAGTAGAGTATCCGGAGTACTCTGAGTAGTCGGTCCCTTGGCAATCAAGATTCCCAGACCAACCAGAGTTAGTCGGCCCCTTGATCGCCAAGATATCCAGACCACCCAAGATCCTTCGACATCTGTCACTTCTGTGGGTCTCATCATCCGGTACTATTAGAACCCAACACCCACTATTTGCATTTGCCGAAACCACAAATGCAAACCCTCAGTGCATACCCCCGGTAACCACACCCTCAGCTAAGCTTCACCGGGTGCAGCCACCATTTTCCGAGCCTCTCTCACAGAGCAAGCCATCAAAATATCAAGCACAGGAGGCAGCAGCACCGAAGTGCATCTCCCCTGGCCGTGCCCAAACCCCAAAGAAACAAAGACAAGCCGACAATATAGCTAGCCACAATGCATTTCCCCACGAAAGTGCATCTCCCACGCAACAACCTGACCACCACAAAGAATGCATCCTGAAAACAAAGACAAATGCATTCCCAAGAAAGCACCAACACCAAGAATAACAAATGCATCCCCAAATGACCCCCTGCATTCATCTCCTCAAGACATAACACGGCCCGAGAAAGCCACCCAGACTCATTCCCTGAAGCCATTCCCTTTCCCACCAACACACAGGCCCTTCGGTGCATTCCCCTCCTCCCGCTTCTTCCCAGTGAAGGAGCAAGAACACAGGAGCAAGAGGCCAAGCACCGGGGAGCAGGAAGAAGACCACCACCGGTAGCCAGAAGCCGGGAGGCGAGGAGAGCACCCGAAAGCTTTCGACGCGCCATCCTCTTCCATCCCAACCCGTTTCAACAAAAGGTGAACTCAAATCCCATTAGGGTGCACTACCCATTTTGCACATCAACCATTTATACCCCAACCTCATTTGCATCACGGTCAAAGAATCCATTCTCATCACAGAGCAAGGGGATCGGGAGTAGAGGAGGAGGAGATGGGGTATTACCTCCCACACGTAAACCCCACCATCAACCCCACCACGGCGAACCACCCAATCCGGCAGAACTTGAGCATGCATCCAATTAATATGAACATTAGCATCAACCATATATGCTAAAGAAAGCAACCGTAGCAAAACCGATGGCGTAAACCAATCGGGTAGTAGGCCAGGGCTCGAGCGCGACCGGGAGGAGGCGCGATTTGAGCCAGGCGGCGGCGGGCCGAGGCGGCCGGCGACCGAGGTAGCGGCCGGTCGGGCGGAGTTGAGAGAGAGAGGAGGAGGAGGTGTGAACCAAACCGTGAAGCCGCGAGGCCGGCGAAGCAGCGTGCGGGCAGCGAGGAGAGCGGTAGTAGTGCCAGGTGAGGCGGGCGGCCGGGGCGGTGTAGAGAGCAGCGGCGAGAGCACGAGGAAAGATCCAGAGGGAAGCGGTGCGGGTAGAGAAGAAGCGACGAGGCGGCTCGAAAACCGGAGCGGGTGGGCCAGGTGGGCCGCGAGCATGGCGGCCCAGGCGGCGGAGCGCGGAGGAGCCGAGAGAGAGAGAGAGAGGAGAAGAAGAGTCGGAAGAAGGGCCGAGAGAGGGGGAGAGGCGCTAGGGGTAGGGAGTTAGAATAAGGGAGGGTAGTTAGGTAATTTAGAAACTAGGGTTAGGGTTTTGGGTGATTAGTTAGGTTAATTAGGGTTTTGAATAGATTAAGGTTAATAGGGTAATTAAAATAGGATTTTAGTGGAATTGCTAATCGAGTCGGGTTTTGGAAAAATATTTGTAAATTAAAATTGGCTAACAGAGAAGTCGCATTAATGATCTATTATCGCATATCACCAAAAATCACTAAGTATTTCTCTCGTATTATTTGTATTGCCACTTCGCTTGAGGGCGAGCTCCGGTAAACGAGAGAAGGCGATAAGAGATTCGTCATCGTCGACCTTTCCAAAAACTCTAAAGGCAAGCGATCCTCTTGAACATCAATATAGCTAATTTAAATGTAAACCGTATATTGCTCTATCATATATGTCTCAGCATCAAAACTATTTCTCAAAATCAAATTGGATTGAGATGATGAGAAAGATAAGAAAGATGAGAATGAGATGAGAATTACTATGTGGGTAAAGGGGCCTTGGTTGAGAAAAGAGATGATGATGATGATGATGATGATGATGATGGTAAGAGGTGGGACCCTTTACCTACAAACTATAATATAAGGACTAACAAAACTCTTACTCGGTCGGATGTCGTAAAATCGATTGCCAACCATTTCCCGTTTGTGGGCGAAAATGCTACTGTTTACGTAATTACGTTCTCCACAGGAATGTTGGACACGGAGGATAGCCGGTCAAGGTGGAGTGTTGGGCTCGGAGGATAGCCGCCCCAACCAACATTGTTGGAACTTCGGTGGAGGACTCAGCGCTTCGGACACCGACGGAAAACAATGGGTGGAGACTTAATCACGTAACACGAAAACGTCTCAGATTCGAACTTGAAGTCGCATCAAAGGAAATGCGATGGACCTAGCTCATAAAGAGTTCGAGATAGCTATGGGTAAAGTGGCGCAAGCACTGCGCGATGCTATACAAATCATGAATTCATGCGGTCTCTTGGATTGGAGTCTACGGAACCGCTAGAGTCTTTCTTCTTTCGAGTGACTAGTAGTATTTTCAATTAAAATTGCAACTTAATGTTTTAATGTTTATTTTCGAATGAGATGATTTTAGAATTTGTGATAAAGACCGAGATCAGTCATGCGGTGCATTGTTTGCTATTAATGCTTCTTGAGTATACAGACTCAACCTTGTTAGTATCCTCCTTTGTTAGATCCTAGTCCAAATGGAGCCATCCCGAGTGGGGCGAAGAAATTGCAGTACCAATGCAATGGCGGGAGGAGAAGGCACCGATGGCGAGGACTGGCGAGATGGAAGCCATCTTTGACTCGTGGGGCGAGTAGGAGGCGGTAGTTGAGAGGACTCAGGCGGAGCTCCCTTTGTATCTCGTGTAATAGCTTTAGTAAGAACCCTAGTCTTATGTGGCTACTCTTGTAATAAAGATGTACGTTTCTATTTTATTGTTCTGGCTGCGCAACCACGATAAAATGGCTTGCTATTCGTTGGAGCGGTGTTCTCTGGCGGGCGAATAATAGTAATCCGTATGCCTAAGTGTGATTACCTAGGGTAATGACACGGGCGTCACAGCGTCTTTCATTGGCGAGGTGGGTGGATGCGATCAAGTGGTTAATGCCGCCAATGAGGTGGGTGGATGCGATCGTGGTTAATCTTTGCCCGAGGTGGGTGGATGCTTCCGTGGTTTATGCTACCCGTGGTGGATGTAAAGGGAAATTAAGGGTCTACGTGGCGCGATGGATCTAGAGGCATCAATGGATAAGCACACCACTCGTGCGCATCGTCTGCTGTTGCTTTGGGGGGGGGGGGGGGGGGGGGGGGGGGGGGGGGGGGGGGGGGGGGGGGGGGGGGGGGGGGGGGGGGGGGGGGGGGGGGGGGGGGGGGGGGGGGGGGGGGGGGGGGGGGGGGGGGGGGGGGGGGGGGGGGGGGGGGGGGGGGGGGGGGGGGGGGGGGGGGGGGGGGGGGGGGGGGGGGGACGTTCTTATGCAACTGTGGTGCATAGACGACTCGCCGGTGCCCTTTCCGATGACTCCTCTCCCAGCCGGCCGCCTGGCCGTGGACGACGTTATTGGAAAAGCACTTGCTGAGCTCCCGCATGAACCCACCCGTGGGCGCGCTCGCCGGCGACGCCCTCTTCAGCGACGCCCTCTTCAGCGACGCCGCCGTGAAGGAGCTCGCCGAGATCTTGGCGGCGGTCTGCTTGCTGTAGTGGTCACTGTATGCCATCTCCCTGTCGTCCTCGGCGATCGTGTCGAGGCTCCTGGGCACCTTCCTCCGCCGCATGATCGACACGAACTGCGGCGGCGCCACCTCCGTCATGAACCTCGCCGCCGCCTGCGCCTTCGCCATGTTACACGCACCTAGCTACAGATTCGCAGACAGGCTGAGGTAGCTATAGCTAGCTAGGCTTGTGACTAGTACGACTTGTAGCTTGTGTGGAACTGTAGAGAGCTTACAGTGCGTGTGGCCACCTCAAGCCTCAAGGCAAAGCGTGTGAATTTATACCGGCCGGGCCAGCAGCTACGCCAGAATTAGATACGGACAGCGTCGCCGCCTCCTCGCAAAGGCGGATCACACAACTGTACGATTCCGGCAGCTCGCACGCATGGGCGTCGTTGGGCTGTCGATGGCGGCATTTGCCATCCGCAGTGCGACTGATGGCGCGGCCCGCCGGTTCAAGGCGGAGTTAACGCGTGCGTCACGCTGTCGGGGTCGCTGCCGGCGAATGGCGCTTTTATGGTTTAATGAGGGGGCGCGCCCGCGACAGCGACGGCCCGGCGACGTGTCAGGCGCTCCGGCCATATATGGAAGCGTCTGAGATGTGCAGCAATGCCGTGCACTCTAGGGCACACGATCGAAGCTGATGCACACATTTTGGCATTGAATTAAGAGCATTTTATTTTCGGAATTGCTAAGGATTTTCTTTTGTCAAAATAGTCAAATTTTCATCTATTCAATGTACTTTGAGATTTGCACTTCTTCACATACGATGAATTGAGTCCAAATTTATTATAATTTTTTTCGGATCATAACGGGCTCACCACATTGTCGTATTTTGTTGGTATATAATTTTATTTTTTATCTTTGTTCTCGTCTTTGTTTTTGCTAAATATCTCAAAATATATGTTAGATTTTGATTCATATGATGGAAATATAAGTTATTAAGACTTTCAATAATAATTACAGTGATCAAGAACAAAAATTACATACATAATTTTCTGTAATTTATGTATAATGAAGTTGTAAATGAACTAAAATTTAACTGTTTTGGGTTGATAAAATAGTTGAATGTTGTATAGACGGACCCTTTTATTTTTCGTGTATGGACAGTGACATAATTGATGGTGGGTCGTGCCATCGGAAGAGATGACACGTACCATGCAAGCTTAGCAGCTATCACCTCAGTGTCCTGCACACGGCCATTCTCGAATCCTTTTTATTCTTTAATCTTTTTAAAAAAATATTTTAAAGATATTATATATCTTACTTTATTTTCAACTCTGACTTATTTGGTGATCCGTAACGTGATCAAACTGTGCTGTCACGCCACCGATCGCGGTGTGGCCAAACTGTGCTGCCACACCACTCCTCTTAGCATGACATGATTTAACCAAAAACGGACTCGTCCAAAGTGGTTGGTGGCGTGACAACACAGTTTGGTCACGCCACGGGTTCATGGCGTGATATGGCCCGTGACCAAAAGAGTCAGAATTAAAAATAAAGTTAGAAAGAGACTATCTTTAAAATATTTTTTTAAAAATGATTAAAAATAAAAATGCTCGCCATTCTCCTGGATACGCTCCCACTCAGGGACTACACTAGGTCTCAGGCACCTGGGTCAATGTTATGATATCTAAAACTAAAAACTTATATATATATATATATATATATATATAGACACTGCAATACTATAAGAATGGTTTCCCACCTATACATGAACGACGTGCATATATGTACAACCACTTTTAAAATTTAAACCAACGCCAACGTTCTTGTTTAAAAAAAGAAGAGAAAGATGAGTAGCGTTGAACCACCGAGTTGTGCCGACCAGCACAAGCGTTGGAGGAAGACTGGCTCAGCGAATCTTGACTGGTTAGCAATTACGATTAGTGAGCTAGAAGCCCATCCAGGCCACTATTTCCTGCGGGCCAAACACACACTAAAGTAAGGGTCTGTTTGAGCCGGCAGTTGCCCATGACATTTCGGGCGGCTCCACGTGCAGAGGGGTCGGTAACGCATCCTTGGACGTTGGGAATCAAAATCACCGTGCTACGGTATCACGACTTTGCTTTCTATCCATCGGACAAAAACACAGGCTTAGATCGGCCCTTTTCACTGTATGCTACACCGTACCTGAAGATACTGTAGCAGTTGATGCACTCCGTTATTTTACAAATCCGTGTGGGCAACGCATTCTCTGCACTGTAACAGTCGATGTAACCCTCCATCATTGTCCGATAGAGGATGTGATTCGGTCTAGCCTATGGCCTCTGCATTAAACCCTAGTCAGCGTCCGGCGCTCTCGTATATAACCTCGTCCGTTATACCTTTCCATCCCCTCTCGGCAGCGACGAACTCGTGATGAGATAAGCATCCGGAGGTCAAGTCTTAAGGCCTGCTACCTCTCCACTTTTGTCCGTAAACACAAACTAGGCTTCTTATGTGACCGGCTCCACCAGCAGCACCGAGTCCTTGTCCTTGGGGTACGCGAACACTGCACATATGCGATTACACAGCAAAATCACGCAACGAAACGAAGCTCGAAGCAGCAGCTGTACATGCACCAATCAGTGCACGCGTATCACTGCTACTGCTGCTGCTGCTACTTACAGAGCTGGTCTCCTATCTGGAAGCTGGTCTTCTCCGCCCAGGTGTTGTAGGACTCCGCACCGGCGTCAGGCACGCCCCAGCCACTGTCGCCGCCGACTTTGTACCGCGTCGCGCCGGCCACTACGACCAGAAGAGCGACGCAGGCAAACGCTAAGCCACAAGAGTTGTTCGCCATGGCTACAAAATTCTCAATCTTCTTGTGTACGTCGCTATGCTTTCAGATGGATACGGGACTCTGCAGAGAGGCAGGGCAGGGCATTTGTAGGCAGATGCCGCCGCGTTCGTGCACTCACCGAGGAGGCTTTGCAAGCCTGTGGGGTACCTTGCTTTTGGTGGTTGGTCACCTCAAGCTTGGTGCAAAGCATGCACGTGCCGGCTCCCCCTTTTCTTGCTGTGCTATCCCACCCCGTTGCCTTCGAATCGATGCTTTTGCCGATTGCACTTGAATATTTGGCTCGTTTACCGGTCTATGATTCACATAGCCTGATAGGCGCTGTGACTTTGTCAGGGGTAACGGTCTGTACATGGAGCAGGGTTCGGATAACCGGTTTCAAATTTTTACCCGGATCGATACAACCGATATGGCATGGCCGATGATCGGAAAATTTCAAATCAAAATT
This sequence comes from Hsuehochloa calcarea, assembly GCA_036346395.1. Taxonomy (NCBI): domain Eukaryota; kingdom Viridiplantae; phylum Streptophyta; class Magnoliopsida; order Poales; family Poaceae; genus Hsuehochloa; species Hsuehochloa calcarea. Next base: position 5,123,602 of record CM070596.1, on the reverse strand, counting down.
TATTTTTTTAAAAAAAAATGACCGAAAATCGTTGAAAATCGGTCTAATTTGGTTGAGAATATTGGCTGAAATTTTTGAACATAAAGTTTGGAGAAAAAAAAAACTTATGTATTTGACAAAATTCATGCAAAACCACTATTTTCAGGATTGGCTTGAAATTTTAAATGGGTTCTGATACAAACCACGAAAATTTGAACCCTGCCCCGGAGGCCTCTTTGATCTGTGGGACTTTCAAAGGATTTTTTGGAGAATTCTAATCCTAGGATTTTGATTCCTAGGATGTAGGTCGATTTGATCTTACTCAGCTCCTTCATCCGATTCATGGAATTCTCAAACCGATTCTCAAAACCACTATATTCTACTTGTGCAGTTGTTTAAAATGAACTACCAGAACGCAACCCCCAGATGATTCGTGAGAATCCAACCTTGCAATAATACCTTTGAAGTTGAAGGTTTTCCACAATCACAATGGTACACAAATACAATTGAAGTATTACACCTAGAGGTGACTGTCATTTGCTGAATCCTCCTCATATGGTTTTGAAAAGCTCACTCTCGGAAGAAAAACTCTTAACGAATCGAGATTCTCGAGAAGTGGATTCTCATAGAATTAAGGCAGAATCGAAAAATGGTAATTTAAGTGCATAACAGAACAAAGTGGTACACATTGCCTACCCTACCCTGCAGTGTTAATTTTACCTTGCCCTGCAGTTCCCGGAAAAAAAGAGAGAGAGAGAAACGGAAGAGAGGAAAGAAGTTGGTAGCCTTTGTAACTGGACCGGCCCAGTGAGAAATCGGAAATCATGATGGGCCGCAGCAGCATTATTTTCGTACATACTCAGCGTGTGGCAACGACGACCTTGCGCGCGCGGGCGGCATTACAAGCGCACATCGACTAGAGGGGGAGAGTGAATACGAGCATGATCACTTTTTCACTTTGATCGGATTCAACACATTTTTCACTCCAATAGCTATGAGAGCTATGAAGATCAATGTACAAGCATAGTGGAAGACTTGTATTGAATCCAATTAAAACTCCGAAGCAAAACAACCAAAAACACCAAAAAAACTCAACTCACAAAGAGTTGGTCAGCCTAGCGGTCTAACCTCTCCATGGGGCGGTCTAACCTCTCCAAAGGGGCGGTCTGACCTCTAGCACGATGAACAGTAAAATCAGCCCGAACTCGAAATCATAAATTGGTCTAACTTTTAACCCACAACTCCAAACTTCACGAAACTTGAAACATACCTTCTCTAGGATGTCAGAAACCTGTTCCAATCAAGGATCATGAAGATTATTGCCAAAGTTCCAACCTTTTTTCGTTTGAGTGGAGGTTGCTTCAAAACCGAGTCAAAACCAAAATATGATCCAAAAATTTGCCCATAGGTGATAGATGATCAAGATGATCCTAGATGCAGATGCAGGCCAGAAACCAAAGGAAAACGAAAGGATCAAAGAAAGCCCTAAAATCACAAAAGAGAGAGCAAGAATAAGATGAGACTCATTTTAAGGAATCTTACTTGGATTGATTCGAGATTGATGTTGGTTTACCGCCACTCCATCCTGGAGGACAAAGACTCAACACTTGAGCATACAATCAATCCAACTCTTTAGAACCCTAACCTCTCCACTCTATTATCCCTAAACACAAACTAGGGTTTCTTCAATGCAAGGATTGAGATGTGCACAACCAACACCCTCCCCTATTTATAGTGGAGGCTAGCTTCTAGAAGGACATTCCTAATGGGCATCTGTTAAACCCACACACAAATGGATTTAACTCACGCACGTATTTCAAAGCGATGTCTTCATCTTCTCTTGGCCTAAACCACTTCTCCTTGCACCGTCTTGCGCTGTGGTTTAGCCAAAAGCCATCAAGGCGGTATTTTTGGTGAAGTTACCAAAATACCCTTCTCGATCCTTCTCCAAAGTCCGAGTCCAAACTTCATGAAGCAATCTCATGCTTCGCCACGTGTAGGTTGATCAACGGCTCTCTTCATGTCGGCAAGTCTCTCCCACCCAGCTCCCACCGAAACTACTATGCACTTGCACCGACCCCTGCGCCGCTTGATGCAACCTGTCGCACCGAACTTCTTGTTCAGTCATTCTTGTCCATTCTGCGCCATGCTTGAGTCCATTGACTTCACCCGGCATCTTCGATAGTTCTGAACCCCAGCTTTCCAAGCCTGGTCTCGATCATCCTCGTTGTTGACCTCCAAGCCTAGTCTCGATCATCATCGCTGTTGATCATCATTGACCTCCAAGCCTCCTGCACAACAATAGAGAAAGAAATAGATTCCGGAAACAAATTCTTTACAACTTGACCCACGTTAGTCAAAATATGCATCATGCAACGCATATACACTAAAACCCATGAACTTAACCTAACCAACAAACATCGCCGCCAAGCTGGCCGGCGAACAAGTCAAAACCGGTCAAACCGCCACCCATGGCCGGTCTGACCGCCCAGCAAGAGACTTAACCAATTTTCCTCCTTGAAAATCCGAAACCACTCTGGAAATTTTAAACGAATATAAATTTTATCTTAAAGCTCCAAAAATTATGAGACCAAGTATAAGAGAATCCCCTCTCTTGCCCACACCCTCTATTTTTGACCCAGCTCCAAACTCAAAGCCACTTAATGGCCGGTTAGACCGCTGCCCATGACTGGTTTGACCGCCAGCCACTACACTCGAGGCTTGGTTTGGTCATTTCGCCCGATGGTGGCCGATCGGTATCATACAGAGGCGGTCATCGTCTATTGCTCGACAAAGATCGAACTTTGCCGAAAACGCATATTTTGACAAACCCTTAATACCATTGCTAATTGTAACATCATCCTAAGACTATGAACATATCCCCATGATATCCATAATCTCCCCCTTGATGAACACATTGACAATTTCCAAAAAATACAAGTTTGAGGTTTGAAAATAAAAATACTCGGCGTTTTTGCGCAAATGCACAACTTGGTCCAAAATCAAAAAGCAAGAGAACACAATGAAAATAACAAAATTGGCTTCATATTAGCATAGGCAAACGAGATAAGGAAAAAGAAAGTAAGAAAGGTTTAATTTCCAGAGAAGAGTCAAAAATCTCACTTAAAGTCTATATGAAAGACAAAATTTTCAATTTGACATTTGATCATTGTGAGGCTCTAAGAATTGCAATTCAAGTTCAGAAATGGCAATAAGATCACAAGAATGCAAATTATATACTCCCCCTCACTATGATCACCATTTTTCAGAAAATTTTATTTTCTCCTTTTTTTCTCCAAAAGGCTCTCCCTTCTATCATTTTTGTTATATCTTCTCCCCTTTTGACAATGGATTCATCAAGAAATTACGTCTTTCTCTCATCCAGAGATGATGCAGAAATGAGGAAGAAGTATAAGAAAGAGCATGTAGGAAATGCAAAGGAGTGGCTTTATTTTTTGAATTTTTTAATATTTAGTACAAGAAGCTTTGGAGATTACTCAAAAGAGCAAGCTAGCATTTCTACTATTACTCAATACATATCAAGCCTGAAAGTGCTAGAAAGATCATGTTAAGACATATATATCAAAGCTAAGCTAGAAAGCTCAAGATAAGGCGATGAATTGTAACAATTTAAGCAAAGCTTCAAAATTAGCAAGTTCATCAACAGGAATCTTAAAGAGATAATGGCCATATCAGAATGTCAATGTGATATCAAAAAACTAACAATGACCTTCCCAGAGACAAAAAGTTCTGAATTTGAATCATTTTGCTCAAAGTACATCAATCACTCAATTTTTACAACAGTTTTTATTTACAATGAGTATTGATGTTGATTAAAGGTCTATCTTAGTGAAGAAGATTATGGACTAGGAGCCATTCACAAACTCTTTCTAAGCTTCAATCAGGGCGACAAATCTTAAGGTTCATGTCAATTTTGACAAGCAGTCTCCAAGTTCATATCTTTGACATGCAGTCTTGTGAGAATAGTTTGGCACAATTTAATCACATGAGAATCTCAAATTTTGATTTTATTTTTTATTTTGCACAAGAGCATTTTTAGATTCACAAAGGAACAAGAAGCTCAAGAAATGTTCAATCCTAGATTCAAGAGCTAACAAAGCAATTTTGACAGGACCAATGTCACAAAAAGATCACTAATTACGCAACTAACTAAAATATCCACAAATTGTGCAACTAGCTTTTGGATCACTAATTGCACTGTTATGTTTTGGTTAAGGAAACATCCATTCATATTTATGCAAACAACCGCTAGTCTATACAGTCCTAGTATTGATGCAATTTGTCTGTGGGCGTTCGGTCAATAAACAGAAAATTTGCAGTCTCCCTGCTTAGTGTTTCCATTTTGCTGGAGCCTGCATGGCACCATGTTTGTTTTTAAAAAAATCGTTGCAAATATGCCAGTATAGTGGTATTTGGTATGCGTCGTTTGGTTTATAATCATAGTTGTGCCATGCTTCCCTCGCGTTGCAAACCATGATGTTGCTCTCCTGTTATAGCTGAATGCTAGAACAATGAGACATGCTAGTTTATTTGGGATTGCAGATCGCTTTTCGATAGAATCATCATATATTTGGATGCCTCAGAAATCAGAATCCGGAAATGTCAGCGTTGGCCATTTAATCAGTAAAGCTGCTCAATCGTTCATTTGCCATTCATCCAAAGGAAAAGAAAAGAAGATGAGCACAAAGATGCATTGCCTTTACATCAATCAAATATTCTCTCCACTTAAGACCAACGAAAGAAGGTCCTCGTTCTTTCGCAAAGCATCAGGCGGCAAGCATGGCGTATCCAATGCAGGCTACAAACGAACCGGCGAGGCCTGCCGCCGTGAGGCCAGCACCGTTATTGTCATTGGCGGCGGCTGGAGGCGCGCCCTTGGCCGTCGAGTTCTTCGCCGCAGCCGGAGCCGGAGCGTTAGGAGAAGGCGGCGGCGGTGCCTGTGCGGCGGCGCCATTGGAGGGGGACGGCGGCGAGGGCCCCTGCTGGCTCTGGCTCGGCGGCGGGGCGTTCCCGGTGGTGTTGGCCGCCGCGACCATGACGATGAGCTTCTCGCTGGACCGGCAGTTGGCCTCGACGCCGCTGATGAAGAAGAAAGCGCCGGAGCGGTCGAGGTCGAAGGCCGTGCTGCCGTCGTCGAAGCGCTTGTCGTAGGACGACGTGTTGCACGCGTTGTAGTCGGCCGGCTCCACCAGCAGCACCGAGTCCTTGTCCTTGGGGTACGCGAACACTGCACATATGCGATTACACAGCAAAATCACGCAACGAAACGAAGCTTGAAGCAGCAGCTGTACATGCACCAATCAGTGCACGCGTATCACTGCTGCTGCTGCTACTTACAGAGCTGGTCTCCTATCTGGAAGCTGGTCTTCTCCGCCCAGGTGTTGTAGGACTCCGCACCGGCGTCAGGCACGCCCCAGCCACTGTCGCCGCCGACTTTGTACCGCGTCGCGCCGGCCACTACGACCAGAAGAGCGACGCAGGCAAACGCTAAGCCACAAGAGTTGTTCGCCATGGCTACAAAATTCTCAATCTTCTTTGTGTCGCTATGCTTTCAGATGGATACGGGACTCTGCAGAGAGACAGGGCAGGGCATTTGTAGGCAGATGCCGCCGCGTTCGTGCACTCACCGAGGCTTTGCAAGCCTGTGGGGTACCTTGCTTTTGGTGGTTGGTCACCTCAAGCTTGGTGCAAAGCATGCACGTGCGGGCTCCCCCTTTTCTTGCTGTGCTATCCCACCCCGTTGCCTTCGAATCGATGCTTTTGCCGATTGCACTTGAATATTTGGCTCGTTTACCGGTCTGTACCTGGAGCAGGGTTCGGATAACCGGTTTCAAATTTTTACCAGGATCGATACAACCATATGGCCGATGATCGGAAAATTTTAAATCAAAATTTATTTTTTTAAAAAAAATAAAAAAATTGACCGAAAATCGTTGAAAATCGGTCTAATTTGGTTGAGAATATTGGCCGAAATTTTCGAACATAAATTTTGGAGAAAAAAAAACTTATGTATTTGATAAAATTCATGCAAAACAAAAATTTCAGGATCGGCTTGAAAATTTAGATGGGTTCTGATACAAACCACGAAAATTTGAACCCTGCCCCGGAGGCCTCTTTGATCTGTGGGATTTTCAAAGGATTTTTGGAGAATTCTAATCCCTAGGATTTTTTATTCCTAGGATTAAGGCCCTGTTTGGTACAGTTCCACTCCAAACTTCTCAATCGATTCTCGTGGAGTTGTACCAAACACCCTGATTCTCAAAACCACTATATTCTACTTCTCGCGAGGAGCTGTTTCGAAAATGAACTAGCAACGAGAAGCAGCCTCCCAGCAGATTCTCGTGAGAATCCAACCTTCATAAACGAAAATACCATTTGAAGTGAAGGTTTTTACCCGTAAATACCACTGAGTTACACAAATACAATTGAAGTATTACACCTAGGGGTGTCATGGTCTATTTGCCTCTAATCCTCCCTCATATGTTTTTTAGAGCCAACCTACCAGCTAAACGGTTTCAACGGACAGCTCCAGATTCTCAGAGAAGTGGATTCTCAGATAATTAGAAGCAGAATCTGAAAAATAAGAATTTAAAGCTGTACCAAACAGAACCTAAAATAGTACAATTCTGCGCCTACCCTACCCTGCAGTGTTAATTCTTACCTTGCCCTGCAGTTCCCGGAAAAAAAAAAAAAGCGAAACAGAGGAGAGGAAAAGAAGTTGGTAGCCTTTTGCAACTGGACTGGCCCAGGGAGAAATTGGAAATCATGATGGGCCGCAGCAACATTATTTTCGTACATACTCAGCGCGTCAATGTACACGTAGGCTTATTCAATTTGATGAATAATAAATATCTAGCAATCAAGTACATGTACGAGCTTCCACGGCGCACGGCGTACCCGCGCCGCGATTTGCCGGTTGCCACTCAGGTACTCGCTTCCACCGTGCCGGCCGCCGAGCCGAACCCTGCGCGTACGCCGTGTGGCAACGACGACCTTGCGCGCGCGCGGGGCGGCACGTTACAAGCGCAAGCATTCGACCGACCCATCCATTCCCCGCGCGCCTTCGATCCGCGGCTGCCTCCACTGCAGTTTCGCCTTCCGCGCGCGGTTTCTTCATCCGAGCCATCGTACGTGTTGATTTGTGATCCAAATTCTATATATCAATTAGGCGAGAACGGCAGCGTAGCGAGCCGTCGCCGGAGGCTTAGGGCGGAGCGAGCAATCTAAAGCGACCCATAGTGCAAGGCCCATGGACCCGGGGGCGCTGAAGTGCGGGCGAAGCCCCGCGTGTGGATCCTAATCGACTTAGGGTTTCCTGCTCTATATATTCCACGTAGCCGCGCGCCGTTTGGGATAAGAAATTAGAGTTGTAAATCCCGGCGTTATGCTCACCCCGATATAGTGAAGATTGTTCTTGGTGGCGCCGCGGTTTCCTCTCGCATTGGGAGGGTTTTCCACGTTAAATCTCGTGTCTCTCTGCGATTGATTCTTGTTTAATTCGTCGTTCCTCCGCCGTCTCGTATAACAGTACGTACGCCTGACAGCCGTTGCAATTGTTTGCTGGGATCGTGTTCGTGCCAATCGGAAATCGAATTTCATTTCTTATTCGTCGGATGGAAAACGAATACACATCGCAAGTCTTTACAAATCGCACAAGAAAAGGCACCGCAACTTTTTCTTTGTCGGTCCACTAGTTCAGAGAGCGAGCATGGCGTAGCCAATGATGCAGGCTCCGGCCGAGCTGACGAGGCCTGCGGCCACCGTGAGCCCGGCGCCGTTCCGGTCGTTGGGTCGGCCGGCGGGGGGCGGCGACGTGGCGGTCGAGTTCGTCCCTCCTGCGCTCGGAGCGTTCGACGAAGGAGGCGCCGGCGGGGAACCGCCCGGAGCAGGAGCTGGCGGAGATGAAGCAGATGGCGGTGTGCTTGGCGTCGTCGCCGGCGGCTGGGACGCTGGAGCAGGAGCTGGTGGAGATGAAGCTGTAGGAGCGGGCGCGGGGGGAGGTGAGGGGGACGTCGCCGGCGGCGGGCTTGTAGTGGACGGAGGAGGAGACGGCGGCGGCGGCGGCGGCGGCGTGGTCGAAGCCGGAGGAGGGGCGAGCGCCGAGCTTGGAGGCGGGGAGGAGGAAGGCGGCGGCGCCCCGCCGGTGCCGTTGCGGGTGGCGAATACCATGACGATGAGCTTCTCGTTGCCCCGGCAGTTGGCCTCGACGGCGCTGATGAAGAAGAAGGCGCCGGAGCGGTCGAACGTGAAGACGGTGTTGCCGTCGTCGAACTTCCTCACGTACGACGACGTGTTGCACGCGTTGTAGTCGGCCGGCTCCACCAGCAGCACCGAGTCCTTGTCCTTGGGGTAAACAAACACTGAACAACCACCAAAACCATATGCATATTGCACCATTACACCATGATCATGGCAGAAAGCTTCGAGAAAACAAGACGTGCATATAGTATGTGTCAAGTCACCGATCGAATATACTACCTAGCGAGTCTCCTATCTGAAACCTGGTCCTCTCAGCCCAAGTGTTGTACGACTCCGCATTGGCGCCGGGCACGCTCCAGCAATTGTCGCCTCCAACCTTGAACTGAGTTGCGCCGGCCATGGCAACCACAAGAGCAAAGCAAGCAAGCCCAAGGCCATGATTAGTAGCCTTTGCCATGCCTGCAAACTGACCTAGCTAGCTAGATAGTTAAGTAAGCTAGCTCGTACAGGTGCTTCTCCTAGATGAAAAGAACTTAGCCCGGGTTTGCTGGGTATTTGTAGGTCTCAACGCCCGGGGCTTTACAAGCTGTGGGGTGCTTTGCTCTCCATGGACACCTTGAGCTATGTTTCCAAAGCATATGCCACCTCACCTTTCCTCCTTGTCTTGCCTCTGTCTTGTGCTTGTCCTAGCTGCACCTGCAATTGCCTCCTCTCCTCTGCAGCTGAGCTGAAGCCTTGCCAAGTGCCACTGGAATATTCATAGCTTGTGTGGCCGGTTTATGTGATGAGGATATAATAATCATCAGTTAACTGTTTATCTATAATTGCTATTATAGATAGTAATATCTTCATATTAAGGGAAAAGCTTAACTGAGTTGTCGTAAGTCTTTTTACGATCACTCCATAGTCGTAAGCTTTTATACAACAACTACATGGTCGTAAGTCTTTCTACGACCACCCTGTAATCGATAAAAGCCTACATCATGGGGCCCAACCGGTTAGGGACTCTTATACACTGTGTTCAATACACAGAACAGTTATTATACGCAATTATTCTCTGAAATAACTACACATATTATGACTCTGTTCTTGATATAACTGACACGCGACAAGGGTGCAGTTTTCTCTAACAATAACTACCATCAACATATGCATTTCATTAGACGTTGAGGTGCCGCTTGGTATGGAGTAACTGTCACCCCCTTTGCACGCTATATAAGGGCCAAAGTCAGTGGACAGTGGGACGAGGCAATCATGATTAGCAGCAAGGGATCATTGAGTCTTAGTTTGAGTGATTTATTCCCGATTGTAACAAGCATAGTGAATACAAGAACACATTAGTAGGGTTATTATTCTACCAGAGAAGGCATGAACCTGTATAAATCACCGTGTCTTATTCTGTGTTGATCTATTTCAAGGGAAGCCCCACACATTTATTCATAAGACTGGTACTAGAACATCGACAATTGGCGCCGTCCGTGGGGATCTTCCTGTTCTTCCTTTTCGACAAGTTTTTGTCGTTTTTTGCTACTCTAAGGCTTTCATGGCAGGAGAGTGGAACGAGGAGAACTGGTTCGATTTAGCAGACTATGCGGAACTTGACATGAATGCCTGCTACGAGTACGAGCAGAGCATTATTTCGTCAGATGGCAATGTTGCCTCCGGTGACTGTTCAATCCTTCCTACCCGACTTGGTCGATTTTTGATCGTGGTCAAACCCACCATCAATAACTATCGAGTAAATCATGTGTTAGTTGATGGTCAGAGTTCGCTGAGCATACTCTTTACGAGTACCTTAGACGAAATGCAAGTTCCCAGGAAAAAGTAAAACCGGTACGATACTCATTTCATGGGATCGTATCAGAGTCTTCGCCAAACCTATTGGTCAAGTATCTCTTCCTGTAATGTTTGGTTCTCCAAACAATTTCAGGACAGAAAATCTCCTTTGGTGTAGTCGATTTCGATACGACATACAATGCCATACTCGATCGACCAACTCTGGCACGATTCCTAATGGTTGCATATTATGGTTATCAATATCTTAAGATGCTAGATCCCAAGGGAGTAATCATAGTCCTCTATGGTAAAAAGACGACGCTTATGTGCGACCGAAAATCCTCGAGATGGTTGGCCAAATACCAACTCGAGAAGCAAGCAAGGGGCAACCTTTAACCAAGTAGTCAAAGCCTAAAGTTGCACCAAACCCGAATGATCAAGTCAAAGAGGTTCTACTGAATGCATAGGAATATTCGAAGACCGTTCGCATCGGAGTCACTTCCGATCCTGCATAGGAAAACACCCTCGTCACCTTCCTCCAAGCAAGCGCAGATGTCTTCGCGTGGCAGCATCCGACATGCCTGGAGTCCCCAGGGAGGTGATTGAGCAAATGCTAGCTCTATAGCCTAACAAGAAACCCGTAAAACAGAAGTTACAGAGATTCGCACCTGATCGACGGGATGCTATCATATATGAATTGGACAAGCTACTTAAAAGCGGACTTTATAAGAGAAGTCGACCACCCAGAGTGGTTGGTTAACCCTTTAATGGTTAGAAAGTCTAATGGTAAGTGGTGTATGTGTATAAACTTTACCGATCTTAATAAAGCTTATCCAAAATATAATTTTCCTCTTCCTTGTATTGATCAATTGGTTGATTCAACTGTTGGTTGTGAAATATTAAGTTTTCCAGATGCATATTCTGGTTATCATCATATAAGTATGTGTATAGATGATGAAGAAAATATCGCATTTATTACACCTTTCAGAATATTTTGCTACGTCAAAATGTCGTTTGGTCTAAAAAATACTAGCGTTTCTTTTCAATGCTTGATGCAAACGACTTTTTCTCCTCAACTAGGCCGAAACTTGTACGAAACATTCGACAACATCAGAAAACACAATTTGAAACTCAATCATGAGAAGTGTGTGTTTGGAGTCTCTTAGGGAAAGTTGCTTGTATTCCTTATTTCTGCACGAGGAATCGAAGCAAACCTTGAAAAGATAAGAGCCATTGAACAAATGAGCCCTCCAACCGTGAAGAAGCAAGTCCAGAAATTCATAGGTTGTATGGCGACTTTAAGTCGTTTCATTGCACGGTTGGGAGAAAAATGACTTCTTTTCTTTAAACATCTAAAGAAACATGATGTATTCGAATGGTCAGAGGAGGCAAACAATGCCTTCAAGGATGTCAAGAAGTATGTTGCGAGTGCTTCTATTTTGATTTCTCCGAAGTTAGAAGAGACACTCCTAATATATCTAGGTTCTACGCCACAAGCAGTGAGCGCAGTACTGTTGGCCAAACGTGAAAAAGTCCAACGATCAGTTTACTACGTTAGTAAAGTTTTACACGGGCCTAAGGAGTGATACCCTAAGGTCTAGAAACTTCTATATACCCTCCTCATGTCTTTAAGAAAACCGAGGCATTACTTTCAGACGCAAAAGATAATTGTGTCATCTGAGTTTCCCTTAGGAGAGGTCCTCCAGAACAGGGAAGCAGCGGGACGGATGGTAAAATGGTTAGTTGAACTTGGGGAGTTCTACCTCTGTATCGCTCCTCTTACGCCTTGAATCCATCGCTTGTGCTGACCACTCCTGGTACTTCGCCATCTCACGCCGCCTCCACTTCGTCATCTTCCCGGGGATAATGCCCCCTCCTACTTCTCCATTTTGCCCATTCTTCTCTCAGTGGCTGAGAAAGAAGAAGCTCGTTTGAGCACCTCACTACGGTAGATTTCAAGCTCCAGTGTCCCCTCTCCTCTCTGTTCCTTGCCATTTCCATTTTAGCTAATGCGAGCTCTTTCCATCGCTTGTAGCACCCGGAACACCATCGTGTGTTCCTCGGCTCCAAAGCACGTCCAGAGAGCGAACCCGAGCCGCCTCCGTGCAAACATCGTCTCAGTGATCTTCTTGCCCCATCTTTACGCATCAGTACGTGTCATATAGTATAGCAAGTGTTTCCCCTCAATGTATTTGTCGATTTCTACACAGGAGTCCTTGAAATTAGAAATTCCTTCTTTTCAGCCGAAGAACAACCCCTTTCTTCCCTGGCGCCGATCCGGTAAGGCATTACCTAATTCAGCTCAGTTAGACCATCTCCGTATCACCCTTAAGCCATCCCGCACCTTCATATTTCATTCAGAACTTCCTCTCCTCGTGAAGCCGAGCCGCCGCTGTCACCTCCTTCGTCGCCGGCCAACATCTGAGCTTCTCCGAACCTCTCCTGTACTCAGGTAGCATCCCTATGCACGTAGATGATGTGGCACCCGCTAAAGTGGACAATGCAGAGTTTTCCTTGTGCGTGTGTTTGCAATTTTTGCACCACCGCCCATCTCCAGCTCACCTTCGTTCTAGGCTAGCTCAGCCGCCACAACCACCACCATTAGGTGTGCACTGCTATTAGGAGCTCATCCATGCCCTTGGTTCACGCCGCCGTGGCCGGAGTCGCCGACGGTGCTCGAGGGAGCCCAGCTCTCTGTTGTCGGAACGACCGACAATACTGTAGCAAGTATATTAGGGTTAATCACTGTCAGTTAATAGCTAATGATTGCTTAGTTAATTAATGATTGTCTTAAGAAGTAACAGGTCACTTACATGTGGGACTACAAACAGAAAACAAGGTTTAAATAACGGTTCAGATGAGAGATTGACATGTGGACCCGAGACTTAAGTGCACAATAGTGAACTTGTGGACTAGACTCGTAGACCGACGGTCCATACACTGTTTCGTGGACTAGTGTCTATGAACTACGGGCCCCACCTGTCAGTGCACAGTAAATCAGAAATTAAAATGAAAAATAACACTATTCAGGGGACCTCGTTGTCAGAGACTGAGGCTAGGTTAGCTCCGGTATAAAAAATATTAAATGCATTTAGAAAATTCCTAATAGATTTATTTCTGCACTAATAATTATGTTTAACTTAAAAAATGCATAACTAATTCATTTGAACTCCAAATCTAGTGAAACCAATTTTGATAATTTTCATTTTAAGTTAAATTTATTTTTCAATAGGTTTCAAATATGTCTCTATATCAGGAAATATAGTTTTTGGAAATTTATCCAAAATTGAACTATTTTTACACTAGAAAATGCTATTAACTTTGAAAATTCATAGCTAATTCATATGAACTCCAAATGAGATGAACCAAATTATTTTGGTCTTATAATTTTATTCTCTGTCCATACATATAATCCTTATCTCCACTAGTGCTCTACAGTTTTTTTGTGAAAAATATAATTTTGAATGAACAGTAATCGATTGGATTTTTTTAGGATTTTCTAGAAATCTGATTTTCAAACTGCTATAATTCTCACATACTAAATCCAATTGAAATAATTATTTCACCTAATTTCATAATACATCTACTGTAGAAATTTCATGCTTTTTTAGCGTTTTTTTTATTTTCTCGTTGTTTATTCGATGTCATTTTTATTTATATAGATTAGACTCCTACACTAATCGAGGCGAGCAACTCGAATACCAGTAAGGCAAGCGTCATTTGAACTTTATTTTTGTATCATGTTGATCGCAGATTTTGATTAGTGTTTTGAAATGCAATGATATTGGCTTGCATGCTATTTCGATATGTCAATATTTTTGTGATGTGTAGTTAGTTATATACTACTCTTGATGTTATCCTTGCTATTTTCCCAGTACATATATGCTTAAGGATAGATGGTTGCGATGTTATTCTATCTTGTTTATTGGGTGCTTAGCCATACAAGTCTAGATATGCGTTAGTACAGTTGATGGGACTAGCCCGTCGATCATGGGAAACACATCACATTTATCATTGATGATTATTGGTCTAGATCTTCGCATCTGGTAATTTGAGTCTAAAATTTGTTATTGCAAATGGTATTTGGTCTGGACAAGAGGTTGTTAGTGAGGGTGCCTTCATGCACGAGACTCGGGTACGTGGTAGACTTGTCCGGACCGTTAAGGACCGAGTCATGGGCTATCATTCCAAGTAACTATCGTACTACGACACACGGGTTGGGAGCCGCTTGGTCAAGTAAGGGGATAATTTTATTGGGTTAAATCCCAGGTGGTGTGAAGACATTTGTGTTGATCATCTGTTCATAGGATCCAATGCAATTTTCTATAATGTGCATGTGAGCACTATTTTTCTTTATTTACATTGTATCTGTATCTCCAACACAACTTGCGAGCCCACTTAGCAAACACTATCGGTCGTTTGTACTAAGTTTGGGGTTCATCTCGCAAGGGGGACTTATCCCAATAGTGTTTTCTTGCTAAAAAGTATCAAATCTCGATTTCTCCAGCCGACACACGATAAGAAGTGTGTTAATTCCGGAGGCTTACAGCAATGAATCCAAATTAATAAAGCAAATAGTCTAGTCCAAACGATGTCCTAAACTTTATTCAACCTCTAACATGTCCAAGTGTAATCCAATTAATGAAAAGATTATTAAGATAAAATGATCATATGTTGTCCATGTGCTCTATTCGCTTCACGCCATTTTGCCTCAAGATCACCTAAAGACAACAAAGAGCAAGGGTGAGTCTACGACTCAAAGAAACACATCCATAAACAACTAACAATAATAAATCAACAGAATCAATAACTTCATTATCATCACAAGTACTTCTATCAACATTCTCATGCGCTATCTTCTCTTGATTCACATCCATTAATCTCAAATATCAATGCAACTCTAATCTATATGTCCACATGCACTTCTTTTCAGGTGATACCGGTATAGCATGAGGAATGCTCGCGACAACATTCACTCTCAAGCCCGCTCCTCCATAAGGATCGGGGACCTCCTCCACTCTCAGTGGAGTTGTGATCATACATGATCACCTGCTCATATGCAATGATGCTTATGAATGCAAACATGCAAACTCCATCATAAACATCATATCCAACTTTTCATCATGTTTATCAACAAAGATATAACCATGTCATTCCATTGTTTGCAATTAAATAAAATAAAAGCACAACAATAATGGTACTGAAAGATAAAGAATCATGGTGATCAATCATTGATCGCTTACTCATGCACTTGCCTTTATTAGTTGCGACGCACGATTTGGCTAGCGAGATGGCAACAAGTACGTACGCCTCTCTCTACATTAAATATTCAAATTTCAATACAAGCTACAGCATCATAAGAACAACAATCAATCGACATCGCTCCTACACGTCCCCAAATATACCACGTTACTCCGGTACCGAAAAGTTACCCATTGCGGTCTTAGTACTAAAACGAACGTAACTTTGGACTCGAAAGTCCGATCACCACAAACCACCCCATTATGGATTCTTCATAAAATTATCCACATTTTCTTAGATTACAAAGTCTTCTAATTAAATCATCTAACCCTCCGCTTCTAGCCCGTAAAGCCGGTCTGTCCGCTTGAACAGCAGTCTTACTAAATTATAACTTTTTGTTTTACTCAACCAAAATTCGCGTTCTCAGATTCTACAGAACCATTGGACAATTATCTACAACTTTCATGTAGATCAAAAACTCTAATTAAGCTATTTACTATTTTTAATCTACAGTCTACCAAAACAGCGCCGAAAGGCGACAACCGTAAATACAGCGGTCTTCCGAAAATCATAACTCGAATTCTACTTGTCCGATTGACATGATAAAATATGCTATAGAAAGATATCGAAATTATCTACCATTAACTAGTAGATGACATTTTCAAAATTCGCCATTAAGGTACCCGAATAAATCGTTCAACAGAACAGCAGGCTAATCTGATCTATTAACCGCCTATCGACTAAAAATTCTACAATCTCTCTAATCTCTAATTAAAACAGCAAACAGAGACGAAACGAAATCACTACCCATAAGAAATCAGGTCTCTACTTCTTTTCTCCTAGTCTCTCATGTTGTTTAAGCATTCAACTACAAAAGTAAACATGAAACAAATCTTTTCATTCACGTCAACAAATCTCACGCATGGCTTGCTTGTTGATTGGTGTTACCTTCTCGGAGATGTTGGAGCCACAACCACATGAATTCGTGAGTGCAAAGACGCGACAAGGAATCACGAGTTGGCTACAAGCCAAAGCCAAGCCTTCGGCAAGACATGCAACAGACTCCTCCACGCGGCGGTGGTCGGCTCTGGCGCGCCAGCACTCAACGGGCGCTGCGCCATTGGCCGACGCCAACACGCACGGGCAGAGACCATCCGACCCACACGCGCACGGAAATGTACAAGACGTCAAGCGATAATCTTGCAAGCTACGGGGAAAAACCAAGACAGCGGCTTGGGTGGATTAAAAAATTGTTAGGGTTTCTAGAACCAACGCTCCCCACGATCCTTTTATATTTCGCACAGTCTAACCCCTCCGCAAAACTCTAAATTATTTTATTTTCACGTATCTAATTCTTTAGTTACGCACAAGCCCTTAAGACGTTATTTTTATTTATTTATTTTTCAGAGTATTACATAGTCGAGTTGTGTGGGTAAAGTAGTACCCCTTGTAGGGATTAAACTATTCGAATAGTTGTGTCCACAGTTATGGACAACACTTGGTTTGGGAGACGTCATCGTTAGATTTTCAATTAAAATTGATATGGTTACAATTTGGTATTTGGCATGAACGGGTATTCATGCATGTTAATTTATCAAAGTGGGCTGCTACTTTGGTATTGTTTGCTCTATTTATATATCAATGATTATCTTTGTTACATGTTTTACTTTTATTTTAAATCTGTTTTCTAAATGGCAATTGTAAAACTAGTATGTGTAGGATGAAAAATTGTTGTGTTTTCCAAAACTAAGCCACTAATATCATCCTTTGATTATCCTCTAAGAATAAATAATTTTTCCTTTGTTTAAGACTTGCAAGTACATTTTGTACTTAACCCATTGCCGTAAATGAAGGGTTAAGGGTAGGCTACACTAGCGTAAATTAATAAAAATTCTACCCGTAAACCAAGATCATCGCAGCTTATAGATCACGGTCTTACCACTAGACGCCGCAGTGCGGAAACCGATGCAAGACGCCGTCGGGGCAGTAGTCGCATTAAGTTGATGCAAAGACGTCGGCGTAGTAGTCGTACTACTTCCTCGCCCTCATCGCGCGCCCCACGGCTGTGCCTCCTCTTGCGGTTCGCCCAAACGCTCACGATGCAGTGCCTCCAAAGGTATCCACACGCACGGAGGAAGCGACGCACGCCGATCGCTAGATCCGCGCGAGCGACTAAGGCGTGAGAGGTGGCGCTGAGGTTTGAGGATGTCACTAAAATCGCCCCAAACCTGTGCGCCTTGCCCTCCTTTTATAGACGCCTCACAATGGGCTTCTACTAATAGAGGCCCATTAGGACTCAATGTCCACTCTAATTGGATCTAATCCAATTAAGCTTCCACTTCTTGTGTGACCTCTAGGTTCACATATGTTTAGACATGACACAGTATACATACTTGGTCAATAGTTGGTAGCGGCCTCTAGCAAGACGTCCCAACTCCTAAACGCACACAAAGATCATATCGCATTTAACCAACACAACGTTATGTACATGCCAATCCCTTTGCCTCACGATATTCGGCCGAGCTCCGTCGACTCACTCTTTTCGATCTTGTGATCCTGAATCCCTTACTAGGTTAACTCTTAACCTTAAGTAGCATGGCCATGCATTTACTGGATCCGATCACTCGAGGCCCAGAGATATCTCTCGTGTAGAGAGGGGCAAATCCATCTTGATCGACCATGCCTCGCAAAGATGCTTCATGACAAACTCAAAACTACCTTTATAACTACCCGCCATGAGTAGCGTTTGATAGCCCCTAAATAGGTCGATTCACATCTCAAGTACATGCGACGATCTTAGGTCTAAGGACAAGGCGACACATTGTGTAGAGAGAACCATAAGTATAATTGTTATGTCTCATGATGGGTCGGTCCAACCCCATGTTCTAAACATGTGTCCACATTATTGGTTTGACATCTCCATGTCTATGACTCATGAAACATAGTCATCAACCGATACATGTGCTAATCCACCATTCACGTGTGTCCTCACATGAACTCCGACTAGGGACAACTTTAGAATAACCATACAAGTAAAGAGTTTCACAAACAAGTCACATACTTGTTAATCAACACAAAGGCAATATTCAAGGAACATTTATTAAATCATGGATACAACGAAATATCATCATCTCTATGATTGCCTCTAGGCATATCTCCAACAAAGAAATTGTGTGAAGATGATAATACGCCACGACGAGTTCGTTAGCGTGATTTTGGTGACACTAACAAGTAGTGCTTTTATCTAACTCCCAGTTGGTTGCTATGGGTTATGGGGCACACCATTGCTGGACCTTTTGTTATTTTGCTTACTTCCGCTGCTACTTAATGTTCTTATTTGAATTTGGCCGGTTGGTCCTATTGTAATAGTTGTAGATTTTAACTTGTTGAATGCCACTGTGTAACGTCAATGTATGCCTTGTATGACTTGTGATTGACGTTGTTAAGGGTATGGGCGTGTTGGTTGCTGATCTTGGGAGCCAACACGGTTACATACCTGCTATTTTTGAATTCATTTTTAACTTGTTTAAGTATGGGCTTGGACCGTTTGAGAACCGATCATCATGTAGTACTTGCGGTGGAGCAAGACACATGATCATCTGAGCTCTAGTTCTGTCGAGACTTCTCACTTAGATGGAGTTAAGATGGAATTCATTTACTTGAGGCCCAGAGTTATTTCCATAAGACCGGGAAGGCCTCGGTCTTACGGAAATAACCCGGTGGTCCTCACATCGAGCTTGCGGTTCTTCTTACCCTTGAGAGACTTCTTGTTTTTCTTCTCCTGCTTTCTCCAAGCCAAGTTGAGGGATTTTATCTTTTTGATTAATAGCTTCACATCATTCAACCGCGCTAGCTAATGCTTGCATATTTGTCGACCATGTCGAAGCTCGTGACGGCCGTCAATGGAGGATTCATGGCGATATCCTCAAATGTAGCGTCGATTTCTCGGCCCGCTTTAAAAGCCTAGATAAAGGAAGATTCTACGACCTGCGGATAGAGTTTCAAACTCGACTAAACCTTTTGATATATTGTCGAATAGTTTTATTGGTCTTTTGCATGATCCGATAGAGATCATCTTTTTTTCGAGGCGAATCGACGTCCCTTGGAAATTGGTGATCAACATATCGTGAAGTTGCTCCCAAGTATAGATAGATCCGGCCGACAAGTTGAGCAACCACGACCGGATAGACCCTTCAAGAACCGTGGGCAAATAATTTTTCATCACATTGTCATTACCACCAGTAGCTTTGATGGTGATAGTATAGATCTGAAGAAATTCTAATGGGTTCTGAGTCCCATTGAAATTCTGTATGTTGGTTGATCGGAACTCGTTACGGCCGACAGACAACTTGAAGCCTTGCTAAGAAGGCTCGACAACCTGTTATGGAGTCGTGGACGCCTTCTTTTGAAAAGGAGCAGATTATGTCGGTTAGGAACGGTTCCTTATATTAGCATATCTAGCATCTGACGTTCCAACCCAGTCGTGGATGTTATCATAACGCCTCTGACCACCTGCTTAGTTCAGACGGTGACAAAGGTCATGAGAACCAAGAGATCGTTTCTCTTGACGAGTGGTTGCTAAGAAGAGTCGTCTTCCCTCGTGATTCCTCGATCGAAACCTAAGAGAGGGTCTTGGTACGCTTCGATCCTCCGTCCAACCATGTTGTCTCTTCACGAGGAGGAGCCGGACGAAGTCATCATGTGACTTTGCGAGCCCTTTGCTCTGTGATATTTACATCTCTGTGCATGGTTTCTTTGGAGGATCTCGATACATCGCCTCAGTAAGTTGAACGTAGCGAGAATCCGCTAAAGCGTGGATCTCGGTTACTAGTCGAGTTGTGTGGGTAAAGTAGTACCCCTTGTAGGGATTAAACTATTCGAATAGTTGTGTCCACAGTTATGGACAACACTTGGTTTGGGAGACGTCATCGTTAGATTTTCAATTAAAATTGATATGGTTACAATTTGGTATTTGGCATGAACGGGTATTCATGCATGTTAATTTATCAAAGTGGGCTGCTACTTTGGTATTGTTTGCTCTATTTATATATCAATGATTATCTTTGTTACATGTTTTACTTTTATTTTAAATCTGTTTTCTAAATGGCAATTGTAAAACTAGTATGTGTAGGATGAAAAATTGTTGTGTTTTCCGCAAAACTAAGCCACTAATATCATCCTTTGATTATCCTCTAAGAATAAATAATTTTTCCTTTGTTTAAGACTTGCAAGTACATTTTGTACTTAACCCGGCTGCTGCAAATGAAGGGTTAAGGGTAGGCTACACTAGCGTAAATTAATAAAAATTCTACCCGTAAACCAAGATCACTGCAGTTATAGATCACGGTCTTACCACTAGACGCGCAGTGCGAACCGATGCGAAGACGTCGTCGAGGCGAGTAGTCGTTAAGTTGATGCAAAGACGTCGGGCGAGTAGTCGTACTACTTCCTCGTCCTCATCGCGGCGTCCCACGTGACAGCCCCTCTTGCGGTTCGTCCAAACGCTACGATGCAAAGGCCTCCAAAGGTATCCACACGCACGGAGGAAGCGACGACGCCGATCGCTAGATCCGCGCGGCGACTAAGGCGTGGGAGAGGTGGCGCCAAGGTTTGAGGATGTCACGAAAACCGCCTCAAACCTCGCGCCTTGCCCTCCTTTTATAGACGTCCTTACAATGGGCTTCTACTAATAGAGGCCCATTAGGACTCAATGTCCACTCTAATTCGGATCTAATCCGAATTAAGCTTCAACCCTTAAGTGTGTGACCCTCTAGGTTCACATATGTTTAGACATGACACGAGTATACATACTTGGTCAATAGTTGGTAGCGCCTCTAGCAAGACGTCCCAACTCCTAAACGTACACAAAGATCATATCGACGAACCAACACAACGTTATGTACATGCCAATCCCTTTGCCTCACGATATTCTGGCCGAGCTCCAAGTCGACCACTCTTTCTCGATCTTGTGATCCGAATCCCTTACTAGGTTAACTCTTAACCTTAAGTAGCATGGCCATGCATTTCGGATCCGATCACTCGAGGGCCCGAGATATCTCTCTCGTGTAGAGAGGGCAAATCCCATCTTGATCGACCATGCCTCGCAAAGATGCTTCATGACAAACTCAAAAACTACCTTTATAACTACCCAGTTACAGAGTAGCGTTTGATAGCCCCTAAATAGGTCGATTCACATCTCAAGTACATGCGACGATCTTAGGTCTAAGGACAAGGCGTACACATTGTGTAGAGAGAACCATAAGTATAATTGTTATGTCTCATGATGGGTCGGTCCAACCCCATGTTCTAAACATGTGTCCACATTATTGGTTTGACATCTCCATGTCTATGACCTGTGAAACATAGTCATCAACCGATACATGTGCTAATCCACCATTCACGTGTGTCCTCACATGAACTCCGACTAGGGACAACTTTAGAATAACCATACAAGTAAAGAGTTTCACAAACAAGTCACATACTTGTTAATCAACACAAAGGCAATATTCAAGGAACATTTATTAAATCATGGATACAACGAAATATCATCATCTCTATGATTGCCTCTAGGGCATATCTCCAACAGCAAATTCAGGTGAAGATGATAATACGCCCGACGAGTTCGTTAGCGCTGATTTTGGTGACACTAACAAGTAGTGCTTTTATCTAACTCCCAGTTGGTTGCTATGGGTTATGGGGCACACCATTGCTGGACCTTTTGTTATTTTGCTTACTTCCGCTGCTACTTAATGTTCTTATTTGAATTTGGCCGGTTGGTCCTATTGTAATAGTTGTAGATTTTAACTTGTTGAATGCCACTGTGTAACGTCAATGTATGCCTTGTATGACTTGTGATTGACGTTGTTAAGGGTATGGGCGTGTTGGTTGCTAATCTTGGGAGCCAACACGGTTACATACCCGCTATTTTTGAATTCATTTTTAACTTGTTTAAGTATGGGCTTGGACCGTTTGGAGAACCGATCATCATGTAGTACTTGCAGAGGAGCAGTACACATGATCATCGGAGCTCTAGTTTCGGTCGAGACTTCTCACTTAGATGGAGTTAAGATGGAATTCATTTACTTGAGGCCCAGAGTTATTTCCATAAGACCGGGAAGGCCTCGGTCTTACGGAAATAACCCGGTGGTCCTCACATCGAGCTTGCGGTTCTTCTTACCCTTGAGAGACTTCTTGTTTTTCTTCTCCTGTTTCTCCAAGCCAGGTTGAGGGATTTTATCTTTTTGATTAATAGCTTCACATCATTCAACCGCTTCGCTAGTAACTGCATATTTGTCAGCCATGTCGAAAAGCTCGACGGTCGTTCGTGGAGGATTCATGGCGATATCCTCCGTAAACCGTCGATTCCTCGGCCCCGCTTTAAAAGCCTAGATAAAGGAAGATTCTACGACCTCTGGGATAGAGTTTCAAACCTGACTAAACCTTTTGATATATTGTCGAATAGTTTTATTGGTCTTTTGCATGATCCGATAGAGATCATCTTTTTTTCCGAGGCGATCGTACGTCCCTTGGAAATTGGTGATCAACATATCGTAGAGCTGCTCCCAAGTATAGATAGATCCGACCGACAAGTTGAGCAACCACGACCGGATAGACCCTTCAAGAACCGTGGGCAAATAATTTTTCATCACATTGTCATTACCACCAGTAGCTTTGATGGTGATAGTATAGATCTGAAGAAATTCTAATGGGTTCTGAGTCCCATTGAAATTCTGTATGTTGGTTGATCGGAACCTGTTCGGCCAGCGTACAACTTGAAGCCTTGCTAAGAAGGCTCGACAACCTGTTATGGAGTCGTGACGCCTTCTT
This sequence comes from Hsuehochloa calcarea, assembly GCA_036346395.1. Lineage (NCBI taxonomy): Eukaryota > Viridiplantae > Streptophyta > Magnoliopsida > Poales > Poaceae > Hsuehochloa > Hsuehochloa calcarea. The sequence goes on along the minus strand of CM070596.1, from coordinate 5,100,559 downwards.
TGAAAAGGAGCCGGATTGTAATCGGTTAGGAACCGGTTCCTTATATTAGCATATCTAGCATCCGACGTTCCAACCCAGTCGTGGATGTTATCATAACGCCTCTGACCACCTGCTTAGTTCAGACGGTGACAAAGGTCATGAGAACCAAGAGATCGTTTCTCTTGACGAGTGGTTGCTAAGAAGAGTCGTCTTCCCTCGTGATTCCCTGATCGAAACCTAAGAGAGGGTCTTGGTACCGTTCGATCCTCCGTCCAACCATGTTGTCCTATGCTGAGGGAGGAGCGCTGGGACGAAGTCATCATGTGACTTTGCGAGCCCCTTTGCTCCTGGTATATTTCTGTACGCTGCATGGTTTGCTGGAGGATCTCTGATACCTGTCCTGTAAGTTGAACGTAGCCCAGAATCTCTGCTAAAGCAGGATCTGGGTTACTCAGAATATTACAAACTCATTGCAAGTTTTGAAGTGTTATAGAAGGTCTTGGAGGATTCTGACTAGCATTGGTGTTAGATGAGTCGAATGTCCTTCCGACCTTCCGTCTTGCCTTGTCCAACTTATCACACGATGTGAGGTAGGAACATGTGAATTAACTGATTGACATCCATTAGTTTGATTGCCTCGGGAAGTGGTGTTTAAGCGCCCGTACCATCTCCATTGGTATATGATGGCGGATTAGGCTGTGGAGGATCGCGCACGGGAACTTGATGGGTATCTCCGATTGCATTAACTTCATGCCTGCCATGGTCATAAGCCTTTCTACGACCAGGTCAGCTACAACCACCCTGTAATCGATAAAAGCCTACATACATATGTGCTCAACTGTTTAGGGACTCTTATACATTGTGTTCAATACACAGAACAGTTAGTGTGCACCGTTATTCTCTGGAATAGCTGCACATATTATGCCTCTGTCCTTGATGTAGCAGTCAGGCTACGTGGGGTGCAGTTTACTCTGACAATACCTACCATCAACGTGTGCATTTCATTAGGCGTTGAGGCGCCTCTTGGCATAGAGTAACTGTCACCCCTTTGCACACTATATAAGGACTAAAATCAGTGGACAGGGGGGCGAGGCAACCAAGATTAGCAGCAAGTGATCATTGAGTCTTAGTTTGAGTGTTTTCTCCCCAATTGTAACAAGCATAGTGAATACAAGGATACATGAGTAACATTATTATTCTCCTAGGAGAAGGACTGAGCATGTATAAATCCATGTGTCTTATTCTGTGTGGATCTATTTCAAGGGAAGCCCCAAATATTTATTCATAAGATCGATACTAGAACATCGACAGTTAGCGCCGTCCGTAGAGATCTTCCAGTTCTTACTTTTCGATAAGTTTTCTTCGTTTTTGCTACTTTGATACTTTCATGGCAGAAGAGTGGAATGAGAAGAACTGGTTCGATTTGGCAAACTACGCAGAACTTGACATGGATGCCTGCTACGAGCACGAGCAAAGTATTATTTCATCCGATGGTAATACTGCCTCCAGGGATCTTTTACGGACCCAAGAGACCACGCCGCATTGCACCGCTTCAGTTGTGAAGGGTTTCCAAGGAGTTATGGTTTGTCATGTGGCTAGCACACGTGGCACGGCACGATACGTTGGTCAGCTCATAGCAACGACTTGGATAGAGGCTCTTAGCATTGCACTCACGGTCCAGTTAAGTTGATCAACGCAAAGACCGACCTGATTAGTAAACCGAAGATTAAAAAAATGTTTCCAAAAGTTCCCTTTTTTCCTTGTAAGGCTCATCTCTGTATAGCATAGGGTTCTTGACCTTGATGATGAGATCATTCTTTGCCCATATGCAAGGAAAACAAACAGCAGATTCAGCTGAAGTAGCCCATTATATTGGTGCGTGCTCTCTGAAGGAGTAAAAGGAGCAGCTGGTACACCCTTGAACAACAATGAGCTAAATGCATGCATGATGAACCATGGCCTCATGTCAGTAGCACGTTTGTCTTGGCGTGGAAAAACAGTTCATAGGACTTGATCTTAGTCCATACATGTCATGATCACTGACATTACTTAGGCATGGCGAACTAGTCCCTTACAATTGTTTTTTTTTTATGGTTCGATAATGCGCAAAAGCATTGCGCGTCGTTCCATTAAAAAAGAGAGTAACAACAAACAAAGTCATTTACAAGGTCAAGACTACAAACAAGCCTAATACAGTTGTATGTCTTGAAAAAAAATAATGTGAAACAAGCTTGTTTATAACATGAATTGTGGTTGAAAAATGCCAAGCTTTTATGGAGTCATAAACTGAAGACGGCTTGTTTCGAGAGAGAGAGAAAAAAACTTATATATTTCTAGTCTCACATCTGCCATCCAATCATCCAAAGAATCTCTACTATGACTCAGAAATATTAGTGCTTGTTCAAACATTAATTTACTCCATTTTCCTTTGCATTTCCAGCTATGTCTCCACTCTAAAAGAAAGAAAGAATCAAACAATTCACAATCAACTCCTTCCTAAACCGAAACATGTATATGCATGGTGGTCACACATGATTTTACTCCTTAGGCGACCCGAAACCCTCTTTGTGACTCGCTGAAAGCGTCGTATGCGGTTGCAAATGAGGCTCTTGACCGTGAGGACGATGATCTTGCGGATGAACAAGGGGATGATGCTTTGGTCTTCTTTCTTCTCGCCTTCCTTGGGCCTCTTGGGACGTCAGGGCATGAGGAGACTTCTTGGCCAGATCTGTCTGGGAAAATCTCAATGGGCAGCATGCCTCTCGGTTGTTCAAAGTCTGCAGAAATAAAAATACTACTGGTCATCAAACAAATGTGCGGATGTCCCGTGTGAGGTTCTTCCATAACACTTCCATTGCACCTTGCAAACATGCAAGCAACCAAAGGGGAATGGTGTAGTGGTGTGCCACACTGCAACTACTAACCATTAGAAAACAGCTCAAGAATCTTCTCATGTTTATGCACATAAATGATTAGTCCTGTAGATTTTGCACCAAACAGACTATATATATATGTGAGTCATTGTTTTATATAAGGCATGGCTCCAATGGCATATATATAACATCACCAAAGAAACTTTTATCTTTTTTTAAACAAGGGAACCAAGGAAACTTTATCTGTCTGCAAACATTGTTTGATTATACCTTTAGGTCTGTTGTCTTGACTGAATATTTGAAGGGTAAATTAACAGAGAGGTAAGAGAATGCTAATTACCTATAGAGGCCCAAGAAGTCTGCCTTGACTGATCAATTGTGCTCAGAGAGCCTGCTGATAAATCTTCTGTTGCCTTGAATTCGTTCATCTAATATGAACAATGTACATTACAAATCAGTGACAATACTAGAAGAACAGTAGAAACTCTTAATAAAAGCATAATGAAGATGATCTACAAGAAGAACAATTGAAAAGGCTGTCAAGTTATGGTATGTTTACCCAGCTTGGAGATGTGACACTGGTGCCCAAACCTATGTGAGCCACATGCTTTACATCTGTAGGGTACCCAATTTCCATCTCATGCTCCTTATGCACTGCAAAAGAACAAAAGTTCATGTGTAATTAGATATTACATTGATTAATTTCTGATATTTCTCACAGCTATACACACAGTATTTTAACTGTATTTATCCCTCAAAAAAGTATTATAACTGCATTTTTAAGTACAAGCAATCTTTAGTGTTCTTTTACCCTATTTTCGTGAATCTTTTTTAAAAAAAGGAATGTCATAACCTGAATCTGGGTACAGAACCCAATATCACTAAAATCCAAGGAAAGCAATGTAAACATGTAAAAATAAAATAAAACCAAAGACAGATGGGATTATTACCAAACATTTGAGAGATTATCTTCAGCCCTTTGAAGATCCCCTTCATCTTTATCGCCACTGATGAGGGCCTCCACAAACAAGAGCTCCTACAAGAATGGCAATGTACAATAAGATCTAATGCACTAATGCATAAGGACAGGTGTATGTAAGGATTAGCTATTTTCGGAATGTGAAGCAAAATTTTAGCTCTAATGCCACAGAAAATTATGTTGAAGAAACGATTGCTAGAGGCCCAGAATCATATATATTTGAATGACAGAGAGAGAAAAGAAAACACGTCAGCATACTTCCAGAGCTAGTGCTTCAATTGCAGAACTTCGAAAAGCAGCCCTTTTTCTGAATCTTTAGACCTAGTTCACTCTGAAGAGGGAGCAAGCTAGAGCCTGATGATGAGCACAAGTAGTTTGGTTTAGAACTTTAGAGGGAAAAGAAGCAAAGAGGGAGCTAAATCTTCTAAGAGGGTAGCATAACAACTGCTTAAATATGGTGACAAGTTAGTTGGCTGCACCTCTTCTTCTTCTTCTTTTTGTTTTTTCTTTTCAATTCTCTCGTGGCAATTCAAGCCTTGAAAATACCAACTTGTGCTGTTCTAGTTGTACTTGGATTTTGTTTGTGTGCTAATCATTTCTTATACTTTAACGTAAACTCAAATTGACAATATCATATTCTTAAAAATAAGTTGATATTATTTTCCTGCGTGATTTTCTTAAGAAGCTGATGTTCTTCACGATTTGTTCTGAAAAATGCTGGTTGCTTACTACAAACTTAACTGTCAACCATTAAATTGTTTCTGCTCACAGCTGACTTGACATGCAAAACAAACTTCACCGGCTCAGTTAAGTCTGGCTTTAAAGTTTCAGGCCCAATGGTTGCTCAAATCTGTCATAGTTTAAGATTACACATGTGCCTCATGGTCCTACTGCTTTCAAAGAACATTGCATAGAGTTGCTGGTATTTGGTAGCATTGAGCTATAACAGTAAAGAACACAAGAAAGAACTGAAGGACCAGTTGAAATGTCAACTAAGCAATTCTTTTTCCAAATGGAATTTTAGTTATGAACTTGCTCATTCTTTCTTGTTGAACTAGATGTGCATAGAGCTTACAGGAACATATATCTGTTATGAATATATTGTGTGTATATTGAAGAGAACCAATAGGCAATATATATAGAGTGTACAAGGAGCGCAAGCCATGTCATATAAAGCAATACAAATAAAGCAATACAAAAGATAGATAAATACAAAATGATTCATATCTCTAATATATCACACCCCCCCTCCCAAATGCAAGGCGTATGCAATAGCATTGCATTTGGAAATGGTTGATACTAAAATATGAAAAATCCAAAATCTGTGTATTGGTAATGTCGTCGTAGCATGCAGTTCTTGGAAAAATATGTCGATAAAAGATCTCCTCCCATCCGGAGTCGTGTGATAACCCATAAAGCACAAGGTGCGGGAGCAAAGTCGACCACGACAACATGACGAAGAAGATGATGAAATCGACAAATAGATAAATTTATCAAATCAAGCCGAATAGGAATAGATAGAAGCATAACGGCGCAAATCGAAGCCCAAGACGACGGCGATACAGTGCACAAGAAGCGCAACAGGGGTGCAGTGTGCAAGAAGCGCGACGGCCTTAAAAGCTCGGGGCGGCGGCTAAGAAAGAGCGGCGGCATCATAACGACAATCTACAGTAGCTTGAAGAAAAGAGCGGCGGTTGCTGTCATGTAAAAAGAATTCATATACTTCTATGACTGATAATAAATTTGTGGACTCGCGTGGCTTAGACGAACTCACAGATAAAGAATTACGGACTTGGATGGATGCAATGGAAGAAACGACACAAATAATAGCTAGCAGTAGCAGAAGACCCATCTCCTCGTTCAACCAGCAAGCACCAGTTTGAAGCAACATCATCAGTAGAAACATGATGGCAAGGCGCAACAGAGATGACCAAACTCCATCCCATCTTTGTTGTAGATGCCAAGGGCAGATACAGCAGCAGAAAATGCTTTATCAGATGGCAGCATGTGTGGCAAACTTGATGCTCTGCCAGACATTCCGTCAATACCAAAGAAAAAACCACCATGAATATGAGCCACCTGGTACTCCTGAAGTGGATTCCTTTGTTCCGCAGACATATACCAAGAGGCATCAAGTACCTTCACATCGGGGTCCCTAGGTTGGCGTGCAGCCACTCAGCCGACACCACAGGCTCGGTCCGCGGCTACATGCGACGCCCACGGCCTCCAAGCAAAACGCGCAGATCGAATCACAAGAGCGAAGGGGAAAAGCGCGGCCTACGGTGACTTGGAGTCGAGCGGGAAGGTGGCGAGGTCGGTGGCGACGGCTGGAGCGTCTTCATCCTTGCAGGATCTCGACGTCGGCTAGCGGGAGGCAGTCCTCCAGGCGATGACCAGATGATGCTGCTATTGTTACCACTAGGCGGCAAAGACGCACCAGGCGGCGCGGATCCGTGGTGCGGTGTGCTCATCGTCGAGGTGCTGCTACGAGAAGAAGGCCACCGAAGATGACGCCAACGAAGACAGAAAGAGGCCGCCTCGGAGCGAGATTGCTCCTCCTGAGGCGTGGTGACAACGGCGGCCGAAGGCTAGGAGGCAGTGATGGCGGTAAGAAACCCTAACCCTAATCTTGCTCTGATACCATGTTATGAATATATTGTGTGTATATTGAAGAGACCTAATGGGCAATATATATATGGTGTACAAGGAGTGCATGCCATATACAGATAAGGTAATACAAAAGACAGATAAGAAATATAAAATAATTTCTATCTCTAATATATCTCTAACAATATCAAGCATCACAAACAGTTTTAAGAAAAACAAGATGAACATATGTTAATCTGAACGTATGGAACATCAAGTAGGCCTTCAAAAATGTTTTTTTAAGGATATATAGTAGACCGTCAGCTGTGAGCCTATGAAGTGTCCTCTTTTCTTGCAAAGCACACATCTGACCTACTTCTTTGGTGAATGGTGATCTGTCCCATTCCATCAATGCAGGATATGTGTTTGAAGTTTATTTATATATGTATATGTTCCTGATGATTTACTTTTATATTATGAACACTTCTATTTATTTCCTTTGTTTCTATGCTTAAGCCATGAAATTTTCTAACCAAGCAGCAAGTGCAACATCAGCAACCAATCGCTAGAGGTTGCTTGTCTTACCTTTTCTGTATTAGCTACTAAATTCACATTTGAGCGGCTAAAGATGTAACAGATAATAACATCATTTGCAGGCCAATAAAAAACAGCATAAATGAAAAAGAAAAAAAACGGCATCACCACCGTTCTGCAAAACAGAACCTTCTGTCAAATCTTCATATATACTTTTCTGAACTCTCTCCTCTCTCTTTTTATTTCACAAACCGTTTTATCATGCAGAAATAACAGGTATCCATCATCTGTCATGTGCCTTGATCAGTCTTCTCTGATTTGCCTAGTGATGTACTACTTCCTATATACAGTTAGATTATCACAATATAAAACACTATTTTCCTGAGTTTTGCAATATATAAATCCTCCATTATGATGTGTGTAAAGTAATGTATGCCATACATATGAACTCATTGATGCAAGCTATAGAAATTACCTGTTTCTTTAGCAGATAATTGAGCACAGCTAAGCCCTTTCCCCTAAATTTTTTTCAGGGGTGTTGCAAGCATGTAGTATAGGATAAGCTGTTGCCGGTTGGATTGGGAGATCAGTGTAGAACACACGTATATGTGTGCATTTGATATGGAATGGAAGAGAAGAGAAGCATTGGTTGGCTCAGATCGGACAGGATCTGGTCATGCCTCGCACCTACCAATCGATACCGTTGCAAGTCGTACTACTAGCTTTAGAGTTTTATGCTCAGTTTAGAACACCAAAAATCCATACAAAAATTCATAGGAAAAGAAACAACCCCTTTTACTGGATGCTAGGTTTCCCACAAAATTTCTATGGAAATCATGTGTGCCAAACTGAACTTAACAATTGGTCCATTTTGAGTTTTGACAAATGTATGTTTGGAACGTGAGAATTTTCCCAGATTCATACGGAACTCTAAACCATTTCTTATGAAATTCCTACACATATGCAAGCTATACATGTGAAATCCCTACAAATTATTGTGAAATTCCATTCTAAACATGCGTAGAAAGGGAAACAGTGTAGCATAAGCATATATCTCTATCTCTACTACTTAAAAAGAATTAGGGCATGTTTAGTACGATTGTGATTTTCCTGAAAAGCGGCTTCCAGCTAGACTGACGGGCTGAACGGTTGGGCTAAAGAGATTTAGTGTTTGGCTGATCAGCTTTTAAGTAGGCTGGCTACAGATTCCGAGATGAAAAATGTCTAAAATGCACATGAGGACAGTAATAGCTTGTTTGATGTCGATTAACGCAATTAACAACATTTAACGACAATTGACGATTATCAACACAATTGACAACAACTACCACAATTGACGAGAATTAACAACGATTAACACATTTGACTGTAATGAACGACGACTACCGTAATTAACGATAATGTACCGCAAACAACGCAATAAACAACAATTAGTGTATTGAACGACAATTGTCACAATAAACATTTATTACAACCAATAATTATTAAAAACCATTATTACAATGAATAAATATTACAATAAACAATTATTAAGATAAACAATTATTACATAAATAATTATATTATTTATTAAAAAATTATTACAGTGAATAATTAATACAACAAATAATTATTACAGAACACTAAATTCACAACCAAAAAGAAGAAGAAAAAACAGAGTCGCGGTGGCGGCTAGGGTTTAGGCTGCCGTCGATGGTGAAGCTGGGAGAGGACTTGGGCGTGTGGGGGTAAGTCGGCACCAGAGAAGGACTTGGGTGGCGTCGGGAGAGGACTTTGGCGGCAGGGTCGAGGGAGGAGGCCGGCGGCTGGGCCAGCGTGGGGTAGAGGGAGGAGGAGGACGGTGACCGCAGGAGGAGGGAGGTGGAGGAGGGTGGCCGCGGGTAAGATTCAGATATGGATTTAGGCCACGCGAGTGTGGAGGAGGACGCGTCGGCGCGTCTGCGTGGGGGAGGGAGGAGGAGTTGGCTACTGGGGGAGGAGGGAGCCGGGGAGGGCGGGGGGAAGAGGGAGATTGAAACGGCTTCCGACCTTTTCGGGTGAAAAACCAAAGTCGAAAATATTATAAACAGGACCTTGGCTGGTGAGTGACGATAGGTTCCACACCCCCTCGCACCTCCCCTCTCACGTCCCTTCACCGCTAAAAAAATCTCTAACAAAAAAGGCATCGTATAACAAACAAATTAAATACTTATCCCAACAGCCTTCTCCCTCCCGCAACTTCATTTTCATGGGTATCCATCGTCCTCTCCTCGTTCTCTCAGCTTTCCATTTGCCACAAATGAACAAGGCTACAACACACCTTGCTATCACTAGGTCGTCTTGTTCATCACCGTGGAGTGAGGCCGCACCTCTACCAGTCCCAACATAATCCAATTCGGCTGCAGGTGACGCGACCCAACAACAATGATGCAGGTTGGTCGTGCGAAAGAGGGCCGGTGCGAACCGTGGCAGCAGAGTTGAGGGTATGGTGTAAGCCAAGCTCAACAGCGGAGGCATGACATGGCCGGAGCGGAGCGGAGCTCGACCAAGCGCTGCGGCGGAGCCGAGAGCGTGGCACAGGCAAAGCAGCCCAGTGATAACAACTTACGTCCTGAGAGTAATACGACTGTTTTTATCAGCAGCGCACAAGCATTAATCTAAAAAAGAGCCCAAAGTAAATTTCATTTTGGGCTACCAGTTAATAAACGTCCATGAATGGGTCAAGTCTCACATATCTAGGCCCATGGCTTGCTCGTTGTGTTTAGGGCACTTGGCCGCCGTTCCTCTCCCCATTTCTTCTCTTGCTCCAGACACGCGCGCACACACAATCCAACTCAATCCTCAACTCGTTGCAAGAATCGAATCCTCCTCTTTCCTCAAGGTGCGCTACTTCCCTCCTGTAGGTCTGCCTGGCTCTGTTCCTGTGTGCTTGATCTGATGGCCGGTAGTAGGAATTAATATCGGTGCGGACCTGTCCGTGCTTCTTGAACCTGTGATGTGATGCTGGTGCGATCTGTGTGATTCGTAGCGTCTAAGTTCGTTAATCCTGGGTCGTTTCTAGGTGATGCTTGGGTGAAATCTTTCGCGTAACCTGTCTAGCTCGCTGGATGCGTTTAGGATCTGCTCGCCTTTGGTTAGATTCCTGATGCTCGTATGATACGCGGAACCCCGTACCTGTCACCAATTAATTAATGCTTGTATGCATGATGGTCTAGTTCGATCTTGCTTCATAGGCTCCTGTTTCTGTTTGTGCGTGATCAATTTTTTTAGCATGCGCGTGTGATTTTCTTTGTCGACGCACTATGAAGAGGAATAGCATAGTTGTTTGACGTTGAGCGAATGGTAGATGCAAGGTGTATAGTGTGTGTGTGTGAAGTCACATAATTAAGTGTTAACTGTTAAGTAGTGGAATTTGTGAGAGATTGTTTCGGTGGAATTTTACTTAGAAATGTATGAGTGATTTATTCCATGCCCGTACGACTTTTTTTGGGTTCCCCCTATTGTTGTAAATATGTATTGATGGCAGATAAACTGTTTTTTTTCATTCAAATACAGATTCTCAATGCTCTACACTTCTCGAATTTGCTTCGCATGGAAATGGTGTGCTTATGTGGCCAATACATATAGATGTTTGAAGAGAATTACCAAAATTCAGATAGTGTTTGGAAGATGAATTAGTGCACTGAATTCTAGATTAAATAATACTTTCCATTTCTCATAGGTCCTAATGGGAGCAACCGGACAACTAATAGAAGGCTGCACAACGAGTTTAAGCCAGTACAGGAGTTTAAGGCCAATAGTGCTGATTTCTTATGTTTACAGTTCTTGATATCAAATAAAACAATGATTATACTAAAACTGTCTATGGAAATTATTCTTCTCCCTGAAAATTTGCATAAGAGAGTGTTTTTCCCATCTTGCTGCATGCTGTCTTAGTTCCTTTTGTTGTAATGCAGGATGACAGAAGCACCATTTTTTGCACGTGATAGGCTGTTTAAGCAGCAGCAGTATTTCCAGAACTTGACCAAGCACACTCACCTGAAAGGGCGTTACGATGTGATCACCTCTGTTGGCATACCCCTTACGCTTGCTGCCTCCAGCTTGTTCCTGATTGTAAGTTTGGAGGTTTTTGGACTACTATCTGTGTTACTTGTTTTCTTTGTTCTTGTTTCCATTCAGCCAGTGACTTGCTTCTTGTTTTGCAAACAGGGTCGTGGGATTTACAACATGTCTCACGGGATTGGGAAAAAGGAGTGACCTTCAGTGGGTTCGGTAGTATCTCGGTACTCTGGGATGGGAGGGATACTTTGAAGGCTATGATCCTATGACGTTTTTTGGTTGCAAAAATAATACTATCAAAGAACCGTTTGAATACATTTCCTGTTCTCTTTTTGTTGGTATTTGTGGATATCTGATGTCAGCACATTGGTGCTAAATTGGTAGTGACGATGTTAGAACATCAGCATTGTTTCTAATTCCCTTAATTGCATTAATCCTACTTTGTGTTTTCTTTCAACCGTTGATGTATTCATAGATGCCTTTTAGGCGATCTGGTATATCTTGTGTTGATTGGTATGCAGCCAGTTCATGCACATTTCAGGCTGAAGCCATGAATGGTGCAAAACGAACCGAGACAGCTAATCTTGGCAGCGCAATGTGCCATTGTTGGTTCTGTAACACTGTAGATTGTAACTTGTAAGAGCTGTTGGTATCAGCAAGAATTGTACCTCGTTCTTGCTCAAATTCTTGACTAATCTGCTTGTGGAGGGAGAGATTCAGAGTTTGGGTAGTTGGGTGGTATCTGATCTTTAACTCAAGGTTCTGTGTTGCACATAGGAAATGAAAACACATTATAACATAGTTCAAGCATAGGAATTTTCAAACATGACATGCTATAGACTACACAGAATGTCCAATGAATCACCATTGCTTACTGCATTGCTCTTTCAATAAGTCAGAAAACAACAACATAAATGTCCATTTTATAAATCCAGCTAATCAAGAGGCTGACATTGTCCATTGGTCTTAGCCAAAGGGCATCCCATCTTTTAAAAACAAACTCAAGTTCTTGACCCTCGGCACAATCATCTTGGGCATGTACTTGTTTATTACAAGAATGATGAGTGGCGAGCATTTTTTTTCCCCGAATTGGTGGCACCAAATTATAACATTAGAAAATGCAACATGTCTCCTTTGCATTGGTTTTATAGTGCCAAACACTAGTCACCAACCACTAATTTGCACCATATGTCACCTATTTCTACGAAGGAATTCTTAGGTAGGATCATTAGGTTCAGTAGTGGGTTGGTTATTAGTTAATTTTCTACCATTACTAAGTTTTTTTCTTTTTCTATTTATAGTAGGGTTCATTCATAGTTTTTTATCTCCATTTTCGACTCTAGAAAAAACTAACGAGTCACACACTAAGAATAGCAATTATATTAAAGGATTTATTAATTTTCATTAAATCTTATAGAAAGATGTAGACTTCCTTTTTTTCAGGGATTTCAGAAGAAAAAAAGAGAGGCTAGTTCAACTGTTCCAAGCATCTAATGGTTCAGCATTAGGTGCATCGGCTTCGTCCTAACAAATACATTGCAGCTCTCTGTCCCAATCAAGGGATGCCGTGTATGCTTTGCTCTAGAAAAAGCTGGTTCTTCAAACGAGAAGAAGAAACTGGTAAATTCGTCAGTTTGGGCAAACGAACTTCGCCCTGGTCACCTGGCAACCTAAACTTTTGGCACAGTTTATTTGAAACCTGCACGGCAAGTTAATACTTGGAGTGCGAAACAACCATTACAAGTTCAGAATATGAGACCTGCAAGAAATGCATCTCTCTTGAGATGCTCCAATGCAATCACAATAAACTGACTTGATTGGCACTACCAAAATTTGTAGATCTTGAGAGAGACACTAAAATCTGGATAGTGCCTAACAGCTTAAAAGCCAAAACACATTTTCCTTTGCTATAGCCACATAGACATCAAGTTAAAATTGTATATGATCTAAAGGGAAATTTAGCAAGGTAAATTGTAGCCGCGGTTCTCGAGATAAGCGGGCCACGTCGCGTCCTAACGGCGTGATACGAGCTTAACGGCCACCAAGCCGATAACCACCCAACGCAACGCAAAGCAAACCGGGCCAAACGGAGACGGCATCTTTGTCGAAATTTCCGCACCGCTCGCTTGCCTTGCCTCGTCGGCTTCTTCCCGGAAGTTTCGCGGCGGAGACGTGCACGAGGCGGACTCCCCGAGCAGACGGAACCTTCACGGCACGGGATTCCTTCCCCACTGGCCCGTCCCGAGCCGCCATAAATAGCCGCCCCCTCCTCGCCTCCTCTCCTCATCTCGTTTTCCCAACACACGATCCCCAATCTCCAATCAGCGTTGCAAGGCTCGTCGAATCCTCCGCCACCGCTTCACCCTCAAGGTACCCTTCGCCTCTGCCGTCCCCTCTAGTTCTGCTTGGTGCTGCGTGTTGTTCTTAGACGCTTGATCTGATGGCTTGATGGGTGGGAGGAGGAATTCTGGTGCCGATCTGTTCGTGGTTCGTTGATCCGCGGTGCTTGCGCGGCTCGTAGCGTATTCATCTGTTGATCCTGCGTTGTTTTTAGGGGATTCGTGGGAGGAGTCTCCCGTGTGATCTGCGTGGCTCGTTGTATAGGTTTAGTTAGATCTGTTCTTCTTTGATTCAATTACTGACGCCCGTATGATCTGCGTAACTCCGCGTTTATTCATTTGTTTCTACATCTATGCGTCTGTGATCTAGTTGGTTAATCGAATTTCGTATTATGCGTGTCTAGATTGGTTTTGGACGTTTGTGCTTGATCTGTCGCTCTAGATCTGAATGGAACAAGATCATCTCAACATGCCTTACTGAGCCATACAAGCTAAGCTTAGCAGACCTTGCGGGTTCTCTGACATAGATGAAGATATTTGTTGATGCTATCTGTTGATTCTTTGCGGTTACATAGATGAGTATCTGTTTGATGAAGATATGTGCTACTTTATTTGTTGATTTTTTGTGGCTTTATGCATGATATTTGTTGTTTGACCTTGCTCTTTTGCCCACTTGATCTACTCCTGTAGGCTTACCCTGCTTGTTTGGTGATTTTCCCTTGCAGATGCAGATCTTTGTGAAGACCTTGACTGGGAAGACCATCACCCTTGAGGTGGAGTCTTCTGACACCATCGACAACGTCAAGGCCAAGATCCAGGACAAGGAGGGCATCCCCCCGGACCAGCAGCGTCTCATCTTCGCCGGCAAGCAGCTGGAGGACGGCAGGACCCTCGCCGACTACAACATCCAGAAGGAGTCCACACTTCACCTTGTCCTCCGCCTCAGGGGAGGCATGCAGATCTTCGTTAAGACTCTCACCGGCAAGACCATCACCCTTGAGGTAGAGTCCTCTGACACCATCGACAACGTGAAGGCCAAGATCCAGGACAAGGAGGGCATCCCCCCGGACCAGCAGCGTCTCATCTTCGCTGGCAAACAGCTGGAGGAGGGCAGGACCCTTGCTGACTACAACATCCAGAAGGAGTCCACCCTTCACCTTGTCCTCCGCCTTAGGGGAGGCATGCAGATCTTTGTCAAGACGTTGACTGGCAAGACCATTACTCTTGAGGTGGAGTCTTCTGACACCATTGACAACGTGAAGGCCAAGATCCAGGACAAGGAGGGCATCCCCCCGGACCAGCAGCGCCTCATCTTCGCTGGCAAGCAGCTTGAGGATGGTCGCACCCTTGCTGACTACAACATCCAGAAGGAGTCCACCCTCCACCTGGTGCTCCGCCTCAGGGGTGGGATGCAGATCTTTGTCAAGACACTCACCGGCAAGACCATCACCCTTGAGGTGGAGTCCTCTGACACCATCGACAACGTGAAGGCCAAGATCCAGGACAAGGAGGGCATTCCCCCGGACCAGCAGCGTCTCATATTCGCTGGCAAGCAGCTGGAGGAGGGCCGCACCCTCGCGGACTACAACATCCAGAAGGAGTCCACCCTCCACCTGGTTCTCCGCCTTAGGGGTGGGATGCAGATCTTCGTCAAGACACTCACGGGCAAGACCATTACCTTGGAGGTCGAGAGCTCGGACACCATTGATAACGTTAAGGCCAAGATCCAGGACAAGGAAGGCATTCCCCCGGACCAGCAGCGTCTGATCTTCGCTGGCAAGCAGCTGGAGGATGGCCGCACGCTCGCCGACTACAACATCCAGAAGGAGTCCACACTCCACCTGGTGCTCCGCCTTCGTGGTGGCCAGTAAATCTTCGGTTGTGGGAGCTGCTGCTCTACCTGGGTCGTCCGGTATCCTCTTATCAAGTATCCGTGCCGTTTGTGCAAGTCCTATCTGTATGGTTTAATGGACCATCGAGTCCCCATGGTTTGTGTTGGTATTATGCAAACAGTTGCTGAGGTACATCAGCTTGGTTGAACTATATGAATAAGTGAGTTGTGAACTCGTATGTTCTCAGTTTGTGCTTGCTGGCATCCCTTCTGGCTTTTGATTTAAGCCATGTTAGCCGTATTGCTTCAGAAGTCTGATAGCTTCTGATGCCCATATGCCCATATTGCTTCTGATTGAATTACTTGCTTCCCAGTCCTTGCTCATCTGTTCTATCTGGAATAACCCCCGGTTTCAGATTTGTGTGGTGTAGCTTCTGTTTAGAGGCCGAGTCGTCTGAAGTTGCTCTCTGTAGTTTTTTCTGGATGATATGTTTGTTCTGGAGTGAAATGATGTAGATTCGAACGATATTGAAGCCCTCCCGAAGAGTTGGGTAATTCAGGGACACGATAGGCAACCTCCAGTTTTGAAGACTAGCAAGCGATATTCAGTTTGAAACGGTTCAGATGTCTGACAGTGCCAAAACTGTCACTTGATCACACCGGATGCTCCATAGCTCGGTACGTAGTAGGCTGGTCCATTCCTTTTTATCTTCCTGCCAATTGAAGAATGAATCAGGAAGTTGCATGACACCCTGGCTTTCATGCTGGTTGATGAATATCTTAAGGAAAACGATAGGGGAAAGACGTACGAAGCAATGGAAACGTTTGAGACGATTTATAGTCACTCACTCTTTGTTTACTCTCTTTTTTTTAACGCCTCAATCTAGAGCTTTCAGGAGCCTTATCATCATTCTTGCACTTTCTTCATTTTTTCCTCTACCCCCATTTCTATCTTCTAGGTGCTCTTATGGCTCATGGCACTGCCTCTTCCCCAACCTCCATTTCTATCTTCTGGGTGCTCTTGTAGCTTACGGCGCCGCCTCTATTTCCCATGGCGCCACCTCCCTATGGCGTCGCCTGTCCCCTGCTCACTCGGTCGCGCCTCCAACCCTGCCGCGACTTGAGCTCGCGTCCACCCGCGTCATGTCTACCTGCGCCCCTGCTCCTCCCTAACTTGGCCCTTCCCGACTCGGCCGCACGCCTCCCCACGCAGCCATGTGTCGGCCGACTCGACCCCTGACCGCCGACCGCTGCAGCGAGCTCTAGCAGGTCCCCGTCGGTCGTCCCCTTCCTCTTCCTCCTCGACGGCTCCTCACACACAGGTGAGCATCAACGTCCAGTTGCTTTGTTTTGATGATTTGAGATTCTGATGTTGATGTTGATGTTGCTGCCAGTTGAAAAAATTATTGCGTCCCGTTAAAAAGAATGTTGCATACTATTTTTTGAGATGTTGCACACTGTAGAAAAAAGTGTTGCATTAGTAAAAAAAAAATTACATCTATAGAAAAAATATTGCATACTGTTCACGGTGATGTTACCTCGATCACTTCCGCGTCAACCCGCCCCCTCCCCGAGCACCTACTCCCTTCAATCCCATCCTCAATCCTCCCTCTCTCGTCTCATCCCTTCCACCCCTTCTCCTCGAGACCAACTTGGCTGGCAAGCCGGGCGTGCGGGTCGTCGTCATCGGCAACCTTGGCATCGGGAAGTCCAGCCTCGTCGTCGCCCTCGCCACCGAGCAGTTCCCCAAGAACGAACGTCCCACGCGCCATGCCCCCACGCGCCTCCCAGCCGACTACATCCCCGACCGCATCCCCGTCACCATCATCGACGCCTCCTCCAGGTACCCCCATTCTTAGATTTGGTGGCGTCCCGTGTGGCAAATCGGCGTCTGGATGTTTGGATTTCGTTGCAATTTGGTTGCCGTTTTGCGTGGGTGATGATTTCGTCGCGCATGTGTGCCTGTATGGTTGTAGCCCGGAGCAAAGCCGAAGCTGATCGCCGAGTGCCAGGCGGCGGACGCGGTGGTGCTCACGTACGCCTGCGATCGCCCTGCCCCGCTGGAGTGGCTCAGCTCGTTCTGGCTCCCTTAGCTCCGACGCCTCCAGGTAAATCCTGCACTGTATGGATCGATTTGTGGTTCATATGGGTTTGGATCGGTCATTATTGGTGATTTCGTGGGTTACCTGTGGTGATTTGTGTTGTTTATTGTTTCTGTGGCACAGTTGAGGGCACCAGTGATCTTGGTGGGTTGTAAGCTTGACCCCAGGGACGAGCAGCAAATTAGCCTTAAGCAGGTTATGGCTCCCATCATGCAGACGTTCCGCGAGATTGAGACCTGCATTGAGTGCTCTACGCTTTGCTAGATCTAGGTTATCCCTCATCTCAATATTTCAGTGAATGTTTGTAGTCCGAATTTTGTATTGGTTACTGCTTTTCTGGTGTTGATTGATCGCAATGAAATGAGAATGCTCAAAATGCTGATATGCGCAGTTTCTCATGCCTCATGCACCTATGGTTGGACACATCATAATTAGAACCTATTGTGTATTCCGTTTACATGCATTTACTATAATTTGACTGTGCACTGATTCTAATATGTGATTGATAATTTTGATTATTGCATTAGGAATCTAAATATTGTGCTACGGTAGGGCTAACTACAATTTCTTATGAATGACTGCAGGTGTCTGAGGTCTTCTACTATGCGGTGAAGGCAGTGCTTCACCCAACAGCTCCTCTCTTTGATCAAGAGGCGCAATCTCTAAAGCCACGCTGTGTGAGGGCTTTGAAGCAAAATATTCATTTTATGTGACCATGACAGGGGTGGAGCTCTCAATGATGTGGAGCTCAACAACTTTTAGGTTTGTATTCACTGAGACTGACTGACTTTCTTTGATAAGCATAATGCTAAATAGTATTTTTGATTGTCGTTCTTTTATTTCTGGTGATGTTAAGATTCTCTCTTGGTTGCTTTTGTAGGTCAGATGTTTTAGCACTCCTCTCCAGCCAACTAAAATTCCAGGCGTAAAGAGAGTTGTTCAAGAGAAGATGCCTGAAGGTGTAAATGACAATGGCCTTACCTTTACTGGGTTCCTTTTCCCTCATGCTCTTTTTATTGAGAAAGGTCGACTGGAAACTACATGGACAGTGTGGAGGAAATTTGGTTATGATAATGACATCAAGCTCAGAAATGACCTTATTCCAACGACGATTAAACGATCTCCTAATCAAGTAATGTTGTGTTTGATTGCTTTCAGCTATTTTAATTCCATGATTTGGCAAGTTCCTGTTATTTCAGAGATTACCAACTATGCTCAAACGTATATGTACAGTGATGTTAGAGCTGTATTTTGTCGAACCATCGGCACCCTTTAAAGCATTCTTTGCGCAGCTTACAATATTTGAAATTTTCATCGCTAGCATGGTTACTTATTGTTGATTTCAATAATATGTTGGGCTTGTTGGCTATCTATAGTGCTAGCTTCATGCCTTCACTAGGCATATATCTATGTGTTCATATTTATCATACTTCTAGTTTATAATATTTTCGTTGACAATAAAGTCTATATCATTATCTTTTGTTGCATACTTTGGAATTGACAAATGTAGTGGTTGATTTCTCGAGAGAGGAATATTCAACATGTTTGACGTAGACAATTTAAGATTAATCCACTGATGGACACCATATCATTTTTATCCTGCATTTGAATGGTAATTGTACTCTTTGTTATTCCAAGCACTTTCACTCTAATATTAACTACTAAAAGTGTCATTTTTTATTGATCATTTGAAAAATGCTTATATGTATCCTATCCAGGATGGAGCTTTGCTACCTGCTGAGCTGGAGGATCTTTTTTCAATTGTGCCTGAAAAGTAAGATGCTAATAAAAAATAAAGTCATTTTTATATTTAGATTGACACTGTAATCGAAGGAAGTTGGTTATTGTAATTTCTGCAGAGTATAGATTATCAATATTTTTAAGAAATCATGTATTAATTTCTCTATTGGCTTTGATGGAATATGTTTCTTTTTGCTCTCTTTTTTCATTAGAAGGGTCTTAAGATTAATCTATTTGGTGATTTGTCTCTGCTGGTATTTTCTTGATCAATTCTTTTCCTTTATATTTCAGCCCATGGTCTTCTGATCTATATAAAGACCCTGCTGAAAAGAATGTCTTGGGTGAGTTGTCACTTGAAGGATTTTTATCTAAGGTACTCTCTCGATCTTGGCAGGCTAAGAATTGTAGTACACTGAGTATAAATACAACTATTTACAACCCTGTAGTTTATTAATAGATCCATTTTATTTGCAAACTACCATTTCATTGGTTGGATTCAATATAAGAAAGCAAGCCCCTTTCTCTATTCAGAGCTCAGAGCACATATGCTTTGTATTTATTGGCGTGGTGACTTGCAACATTGCCTCAGCTCATTTTATCGCTTTGAGAATGCCCAAATAGTTTTTTTAATCCTTGTATGACTGTACATTATTCTGAGTTGGACATTTTTATTATGCAAAACTAGCCACATAAGAGAATAAATACTCTACTGAAAATAAGGAGAAACATATACAACCTAAAACTAGGATTGAATCTTGTTTAAGTATAGAGTTGATCGTATATTGTGTTGTCTTAAAAAGCATGTGTAATGTTGCTAGGTAAAAAAACCATGTTTGAATTTTACTGCATTATTGTTTACATGCCTGTCTACAGGCTACAGTTTTGATCTGTGGTTAGGAAATACTGAAGGCAAGGCACCTGTGTGTATTGTGATATGTTTTCTTACTAGATCACTTCGTAGATTTTCCTTTACTGAATAAGTGTTCTACAATTGTTGTGGGCTTTATCCTTTGCATCTGTAGGATCAAGGATAACCGACTAGAGGGGGGTGAATAGGAGGTTTCTAAATTTTCTTAATCAAATTATCCAAATTAGCAAGATATTCTAATCAAAGATATTTATCACAATCTATGAGCTACAAAAATAAGTGCAATAAGTAAAGACAAGAATTAACCACACAAGGACAAGGGGGTTTTTCCCGTGGTGTCGAAGATTTGTCGATCTTCACTAGTCCACGTTGAGGAAGCTTGATCCACTCAAGCCGGCTCCACAAATTAAGCCTACCCTCGATCACTTGGTTGTTCTTCCTCCTCTCCGGAGTTGGTGAACACCGACCAATCACAACCGGCAACGGGTCTCTTCACAAGCTTCTTTGAAGAGATCACCGAGCGACCTTCGCCAAGTCGTCTAGGTGCCGACAAGCACCAAGAGAATAGAACTTGAACTTCACTTGACGACAATCAAGAGCCAATGGATCAACTAAGAATGCAATGCTCTTGTTCTTGCTCACTACCTCACAAATGTGTGCAAAGAGAGTAAATGAGGAGTGAGAGGAGTGCTCAAGGCTCAAATGAATTGAATGAATGCTCAACCACACGCCTTGAGTTTGGTGGGGTGTATTTATACCCCAACAACCAAATATGACCGTTATGCGTAAAATCGTGCAAAACTCGTGGAAATCGGAACTTCGCGATACAACGTGCGAACTTCCGCTCTTCGAGTGAGCGCAGTACGGTCATTACAAATGAGCATTAAATGCTCTAAACTAGCCGTTGATTTATGCGCGAACTTCCGCCAAATAGATTTCGGTTCTTCCGACATCGGAAGATCCGTTTTACACTGCGAACTACCGCACTCGTGAAAACGGCTAAGTCCCAAAAGGGTGCTCTCGGAAAAATTCGATCGCGCAAATTTGAACAGCAGATTAATCGAACTTCCGCTCATTTCATTGCGGAACTTCCGCGCTGAGAATTTGGCTAAGTCCCGAAAAGGATGCTCTCGGAAAAATTCGACCGCGCAAATTTCGGAGCAACCGATTAATCGGAAGATCCGCTCATATCATTGCGGAACTTCCGCACTTGAAAAATCGGCTAAGTCCCTTAACTGGATGCTCTCTGGAAAAATCAAGCCGCAGCTTTTTCGGAGCAACCGCACAGCGGAAGTTCCGCAGTATACATGCCGGAACTTCCGATTATGTTCGAGAAAAAGATTTTCCTTTTTAAACCAAACCAAAAGAACATGCATGATCCTAAGTTGATCCAAAGGCATAATGAGATGCTTTCAAGCTACTAGACAAGCTCCCTTAATAGTACGACATTTATCCTATAATCCTGGTCTTCCTCCATACTCCAAAGACCAGTAAAATTAAAAGGGGTCCTAGTCTATTTGTACCTTGTCTTTGAGATCAACTCCATCTTCTCATCATTCTTTGACATGCAGCTCCTTGGTTTCACTTTGTCATTTGGGACTATGCCTTGTAATCACTTCAACAAACATGTTAGTCCCATATTCACATAAAGTCATTAATTACCAAAATACAATTTTTAGGGGCCTAGATGCTTTCAATCTCCCCCTTTTTGGTAATTGATGACAACACAATAAAGTTGTGAGAGAAAGTTGGTTTGAAAACAGAAAGCTCCCCCTTAACATGTGCATATTGAGTAGAAGATAATGTAAAGCACATGTTTGGATTTTTAGGAAATTTTGGCGGAGTTTCTGTAGAACATTGTTACTTGGAAGAGAACAAATGACAATAAAGATAGAGCATTCACATCACATAGTCATTCATCATTAATCAAAGATCCAAGTACAACAAAAATATAAGATAGCACAAGATATTATCATAAGCATCAAGTTTTCAAACAAAGTCATTACAAGCCATAGTCAAAATGACACAATGTATTACAATATCATTATAGATAGGTCTAGCTCTCTTTCTCACTAACACACTCTTCTCTCCCCCTTTGTCATCAAAGGCCAAAAAGGGTCACTCCGCAGGAGGATCTTGTGGAGGATCAACTGGAGGAACAGGAAGATCAACAGGAGGAGTGACAGGAGGATCAGCCGGAGGACCACCAGGAGGAGAACGAAGGCGACGCCGTCCATACCGAACAGGTGGCGTAAACTACTCTACGAAACAGGCTGAAAGCGCGTCAAGTCTGGCAGTGTGGGCGTCGAGTCTGGAAGTGGTCGCCTCCTGGAGAGCATCCAGTCTGGAAAAGGTGGCTGCCTCAAACGCATCCAGCCTAGAAGTGGTCGCCGCTCGAAGGTATCTGGGATGCTCTCATCTCCAACAAGGTAGCATAATCGATCCATAGTGGCTATACCTTGTGGAGGAGCAAAGCGGAAGAAGCAGGAGGTGCGACTGGTACTTCTTTGAGCACGCCTAAGATTGGCAGGAATTGGAGGACCTTCTCTTGGTTTATAGGCTTTGTGTGCTGAAGGTAAAGCTCCATTATATCCAGTTTGTTTAATGATCAAAGCCATAATGTAAGGTGCAAAGTTTATCCGTTTGACTCGATCATTCTTTGTTCCGGCTATCTCCCTTATGATAACATCCACAACATCAAACTTTCTTCCATGCATGATGCATTCCAATATATTCCAAACATGTCCTCTAATAGCATCATAATTCCCGCTCTTTGGTAACATAGTATGATTAATGATCCTATTTACCAAGCTGGGAATAGGAAGAAGTCCTATGATCTTACCAGGGACAAATCTCTGTGTGGTGTCATAAAATTCAGTCCAAGCCGAAAGAGGGAGAACTGTTCCATCATAAATTTTCTCATATCTGCTTGACTCGACATCCAATGCACGTTCAAAAGCACGTCTTGAGCAGGAATGTCTCACTGTCCCTGTCATCCAAGTGAGGTGAGAAAAGTCAGGAGGAATGCACACTGTGGCATAGAACCGCTTGGATGATCTCATCACTATAGTTGCACTTTATTGCCACAAGGTTATGAATCTCACTTCATTTGGAAGAGCACAGTAGGTACCCTCATATTTATCAAGCCCGTTGAGGTAGGACCAATTTACATACTTGTGATCAGCAAAAGGTTTGTTTGGTCCATAGAAAAGATCATAGACTTGTCTTTGAAACTTGGTATGAAAGCGAGGGTCATCACAGTTTCCTGGAAGTGAATATTGATCTTTATCCCGAAGAATAGTGTAGTCGTCACTGTGAGTCCTTTAAGATCAATTTCAATCTCTTCCTGTTCTCCTAGTTCCTCATCGATTCATATTGATTCTTCTCCGATTCATTCTCTTCGATCCCGAATTATCGATTCTTCCTCATTTCTTGAAGAAGATGCGCCAAAGATCTGAATAGTGCCGGGGATCGACATCTTCATCCTCGGCATCTTCAGAACAACAATGGATGAAGTGTCAAAGGTTGAATCAAATGAAAATGGGATTTTACATTTGTCAGGACAATGGAAGCTCATAAGTTGCACTCGGAACTACATGGCGGAAGTTCCGCGATTTCAACGGCGGAAGTTCCGATTATCTGAGCCGATTCTAGGTTAATAGGAATTTTGGATTTTTCGGATTTGGATGGATTGAGTCCATGGATTCGATGCATATACATCATACAATCTTGAATAAACCTATTTTCCCAAGAATCAACCATGATTTCAACAACATTTGATTTTTCCAAAATTTTGACATAGGGTTCATAAGAGGTGAAAATCCAAAAGAAATTGGAGATACCTTGAGAGAATGGATGATTGAACCTGGGAATCAGTTGATCGGTTGAGATTGAAGGAAAACCGAGGAACGAATCAAGGAGTTTGGTGGAGATGAAGAGAGGAGAAGAGGGGAGCTCGGGTCAACAAGGAGGCGGCTGGAGAGAGGTATAAAGCCGGAGGAACCGCGGCAATAAATGCTCTTCAACTACGGAAGCGGAAGTTCCGCGAAGACAACAATGGAAGTTCGGACAATGAAGTTCCGCGCCGAGGGCGGAAGTTCCGATTATCCCGACGCTTTGAAGGAGCTAAGAAACGAAGTTCCAGAAGATAACAATGAAGTTCGGACGGTGAAGTTCCGCGCTGAAGCGGAAGTTCCGATTATCCCGACACTTCGAGAGACGAAGAAGGTGAATTTGAAGATTTTGCAAATAATCCTTAGTTTTGCACTCAACCAAGTATCATTCGAGATTATTATGCAATGAAAAGACTAATGTCTATATAATAAAGTAATTTTTACTAAAATATCACATTCGGAGCGAAAATTTGACGAAAAACATCTTAAAATAGACAAAAATGCAACTAAGACCCAAAGTGCATGTGACAAGAGTTCAAGCGACATTTGAATAATCAATGACATTTAACTCATTCCTCAATAGGCAAAAGCGGCCTTCATCTAAAGGTTTGGTAAAGATATCTGCTAATTGATTTTTAGTGCAAATGTGGCTAATTTCAATATCTCCCTTGCACACATGATCTCTAAGGAAATGATGGCGGATATCTATATGCTTGGTTCTTGAATGTTGGACAGGGTTGTTGGCTATTTTCACTGCACTATCATTATCACACAAAAGAGGCATTTTGTCAAAAGTTATTCCATAGTCCATCAATGTTTGCCTCATCCAAAGCAATTGTGCACAACAACTACCTGCAGAAACATATTCGGCTTCGGCGGTGGAAAGAGCAACAGAGTTTTATTTCTTGGAAGACCAAGACACTAAGGATCTACCTAAAAATTGACAACTCCCTGAGGTGCTTTTTCTATCCACTTTACAACCCGCATAATCCGAATCCGAATATCCAATCAAATCAAATTTAGCACCTTTTGGATACCAAAGGCCAATACTTGAGGAATGCTTTAAATATCTTAATATTCTTTTGACAGCCATTAAATGACATTCTTTTGGAGCCGATTGAAAACGTGCACACATGCAAACGCTAAACATAATATCGGGCCTAGATGCGGTAAGATAAAGCAAACTACCAATCATAGACCTATAAAGCTTTAAATCAACAGATTTACCTCCTTCGTTTAGATCAAGATGTCCATTTGTAGCCATGGGAGTCTTGATGGGCTTTGCGTCATCCATGCCAAATCTTTTGAGTAAATCCTTCACATACTTGGATTGACTTATGAAAACCCCATCATTGAGTTGTTTGATTTGAAGTCCAAGGAAGAAACTAAGTTCTCCTATCATTGACATCTCAAACTCCCTAGACATCATATCACCAAATTCTTTGCAAAAATCTTGATTAGTAGAACCAAAATTATATCATCAACATAAATTTGACAAACAAAGAAATCACCATCAATAATTTTGGTAAACAAAGTTGTATCAACCTTTAGATTTTGAATCCCTTAGAGTAGAAAGTCTCGAAGGCGCTCATACCATGCTCTAGGAGCTTGTTTTAAACCATATAGCGCCTTTGAGAGTTTATACACATGATTAGGATTTTTGGGATCTTCAAAACCGGAGGTTGTTCAACAAAAACAAGTTCGGATATTTTGCCATTTAGGAAAGCACTTTTAACATCCATTTGAAATAATTTAATATCAAAGCATGATGCAAAAGCAAGTAAAATGCGAATAGACTCAAGTCTTGCTACGGGTGCAAATGTTTCATCATAATCTAAACCCTCAACTTGAGTATATCCTTGAGCAACTAACCTTGCCTTGTTTCTTACCACAACACCATTTTCATCTTGTTTATTCCGAAAGACCCATTTTGTGCCAATAACATTATGCTCCTCGGGTCTTTCCACCATTGTCCAAACATCATTTCGGGCGAAGTTATTTAGCTCCTCATGCATAGCATTCACCCAATCCGGATCTTCTAGTGCTTCATCTATACGCTTTGGTTCCAAAGAGGAAACAAAAGAGTAATGTTCACAAAAAGAAGCAATACGAGAGCGAGTTTGGACACCTTTGCTTACTTCACCCAATATTTGGTCTATTGGGTGATCTTTGGCTATTGCGTTGTGGATCCTTTGAGGTAGATTAAATGATTGATCACCTTCCTTGACATCTTCTTGATTTTGATTAATTTCATTTGTCCCTAAGAGGTAGGTGGCTCAACTCTCATGGATGATGATGGTTCACTTTGATCTTCTTTAGGCTTAATGTCCCCAATTTGCATATTCTTCATTGCTTCCATAAGAGCTCCATTACCTACATCATCAAGATCTTCTTGCTCTTCTTGAGAGCCGTTAGTTTCATCAAATTGTACATCGTGCCTTTCTTCAACAATACCACTTGTTTTGTTAAAGACACGATATGCTTTGCTATTTGAAGAATAACCTAGCGAAAACCAACATCACATCGACTAGCAAATTTAGAAAGTCGAACACCCTTTCTTAAGATATAGCATTTGCACCCAAATACTCTAAAGTAAGAGATGTTCGGTTTTCTTCCAACAAGGAGTTCATAGGAAGTCTTTTTCAAAAGTCTATGCAAATAAAGGCGGTTTATGGCATGACAAGCGGTATTAATGGCTTCCACCAAAAGCGATCGGAAGTATTATACTCATCAAGCATTGTCCTAGCCATTTCTATTAATGTACGATTTTTCCTTTCTACTACTCCATTTTGCTCCGAGTGTAGGTAGTGGAAATCTCATGCTTTATTCCAAGTTCATCACAATAATCTTCAATATTAGTGTTTTGAACTCTAACCATTATCACTACGGATTTTCTTTATTATAAAATCAAATTCATTTTGAGCCCTTTTGCAAAACTTTTAAAAATCTTGGGGCTTCACCTTTGTCATATAAGAAGAATACCCATGTATATCTAGAGTAATCATCTACAACGACTAAACAATAGCTATTGCCCCCAATGCTCTTATAGGTTGTTGGCCCAAACAAATCCATATGTAAGAGCTCCAATGGCCTAGAAGTTGACATGATACTTTTGGAGGGATGAGAGTTAGCAACTTGCTTTCCGGCTTGGCAAGCACTACAAAGTCTATTTTTCTCAAACTTCACATCCTTCAAGCCAACCACTAAGTCATGTTTAAAATGCTTTTTAAGTTGAATCATTCCCACATGACCTAGTCTTCTATGCCATAACCAACCCATTGAAGTTTTTGCAATCAAACAAGTTTTTAAACACGATTCATTTGAGGAGAAATCAACCAAATAAAGATTGCCGAATCTAAAACCTTTAAAAATCATTTCTTTTTCTTTTTCTTTAAAAATAGTGACCTCCTTTTTAGAGAAAGAGCAAGTTAATCCAAGATCACATAATTGAGCAACGGATAGCAAATTAAAATTCAATGTTTCTACTAAAGATACATTTGAAATGGAAAGGTCATTTGATATAGCAATTTTACCTAGTCCAATTACCTTTCCTTTGCTATTGTCACCAAAAGTGATCTTTTCATTTCCGCTCCCGTTCTCAAATGAGGTGAACATTTTCCGGTCTCCGGTCATGTGTTGAGTGCATCCACTATCAAGCACCCAATGCCTTCCACCGGTCTTGTAGTTCACCTACAAAAGAGATCAAGTTCTTTTAGGTACCCATATTTGTTTGGGTCCTTGGAGGTTAGTTATTAAAGATTTGGGCACCCAAATAGCATTCTTTTTAACACCTAAAATTGAGGTGCCAACAAACCTAGCAAACACTTTTCCATCTTTGGCCTTTTTGAGCATATAACAAGAATCGAACAAGCCAATTGATGAAACCTTACCAATAGGACACTTTTGTTGAACATGTCCTATTTCTCGGCATTTTTGGCAAAACTTGCCATTTTGATTAACAAACCTCACGGGCTTGTTTACCGGTTTCTTACCTTTCTTGGGCACGTACCCAAGTCCTTCCTTATTGAATGAGCATCTTTGCTCACTCAAAAGCTTGTCAAGAGTAGCTTTACCCTTGAAACATCTTTCCAAGCTCTTACTTAGCTTGGTGACTTGCTCCTTTAGCTCATTATTTTCTACAAATAGCTTATCACAAGATTTAGCATTTTCAATTTTAGAATCAACACTTGAGCTACATGGTATAGCAAGCAAATCATCGCAAGAAGTGGATATGCTAGTTCTAGCAATGTCTACACTAGGCATTTTTTCTTGAATATCGCAAGCAATACCAATGCTAGTGTAAGACTTATCTTGGACAAGCAAATCATGAGCATCTTTCAATTCATCATAAGAGTTTTTAAAGATATATGCTCTTTCTTTAAGACTCTAAATTTAGCTTTTCCTTTCCAAGATATTCATTTAATTCTTCAAGCATATCCATAAGCTCATCATAGGAGGGTTCTTCACTATCAAGAGATTTTACCTTTTCTCCTTTTGCCATGAGGCAAGTGGGAGTAGAAAATAGCGATGGAGCCTCCTTGATAGCAATACCAACAAGTCATCTCTTCTTGGAGGACCCTCAATATCGAGTCGGTCGGAATCCAAAACTCCTTGTCGAGTCCCATTCTCCGATATGAGCTTCATTCTTGCCATCCTTGTGAAGCTTCTTGAAAAGCTTCTTCTTACCATTGAATTCCTTCTTCTTTGATGACTTACCCTTGTCATCCTTCTTGGTTGGGCAATGAGAGGCAATGTGCCCCTTTTCATCACACTCATAGCAACGAATGTTGCTATAGCGCTCTTCTCATTGGATGATTGCCCTTTGCAATCTT
The DNA here is from genome assembly GCA_036346395.1 of Hsuehochloa calcarea. NCBI lineage: Eukaryota > Viridiplantae > Streptophyta > Magnoliopsida > Poales > Poaceae > Hsuehochloa > Hsuehochloa calcarea. Next base: position 5,071,965 of record CM070596.1, on the reverse strand, counting down.
ATCGAAATTGAAGCTTCTATGAGGCCGTCTCCTCATGAACTTCTTCATCATCCTCACAAGGAGGGCAAACTCTTCCTCGAGTCTTCATCCTCATCTTCTTCATCGCTTGATTCCGCTTTTGCCTTAAAAGCGGTAACTTTCTTTCTTGAAGAAGTGGACTCCATGAGCTCTTCTTTGTCTTTCTTGTAGAGCTCATTTGTGATGAGGTTTCCCAAAGCCCTTGGTTGGTGTCATTCTTGGCAACTCGGGAGAGTTGAGAAACAATGTCACCAACATTTCGTACTTGTCGGGAAGAGCCCTAAGCATCTTATGCACTACATCAATATCAAGCAAATTAGTACCAAGACCCTTGAGCTCATTTACAATGTTGTTGAGTCTAGAGTACATTTGGTGATACTCTCTTGAGGCAACATTGTAAATGTCTCATATTTGATCCTAAGCCTATGCAATTTGGCTTCTTTACCGTGGATGTGCCTCATGAATTTCAGAGGCGTGGTCCATATCTCGTGAGCGATTTCAAGGTTGCTCACGCGATTGAACTCATCCGCGCTTAAAGCTCCAAAGAGAGCATTCATTGCTTGAGCATTGAGGTGAGAATTTCGTTCGTCTTGATCCGTAAAAGTGTGGGATCAAGTGGCATAACGAAACCTTCACTTACAATTCTCCATACACTTGGGCTCATGGCCTTTAAATAGATTGACATTCTAATTTTCCAATAAGAATAATTTGATCCACAAATAGAGGAGCCTTGCCTATAGACATTCCTCGCTAGCCATCCTTTCTCTCCTAGACGGTTAAGTCTAACAATAGAGAGTCCAAGCTCTGATACCACTTGTAGGATCAAGGATAACCGACTAGAGGGGGGTGAATAGGAGGTTTCTAAATTTTCTTAATCAAATTATCCAAATTAGCAAGATATTCTAATCAAAGATATTTATCACAATCTATGAGCTACAAAAATAAGTGCAATAAGTAAAGACAAGAATTAACCACACAAGGACAAGGGGGTTTTTCCCGTGGTGTCGAAGATTTGTCGATCTTCACTAGTCCACGTTGAGGAAGCTTGATCCACTCAAGCCGGCTCCACAAATTAAGCCTACCCTCGATCACTTGGTTGTTCTTCCTCCTCTCCGGAGTTGGTGAACACCGACCAATCACAAACAGCAGGTCTCTTCACAAGCTTCTTTGAAGAGATCACCGAGCGACCTTCGCCAAGTCGTCTAGGTGCCGACAAGCACCAAGAGAATAGAACTTGAACTTCACTTGACGACAATCAAGAGCCAATGGATCAACTAAGAATGCAATGCTCTTGTTCTTGCTCACTACCTCACAAATGTGTGCAAAGAGAGTAAATGAGGAGTGAGAGGAGTGCTCAAGGCTCAAATGAATTGAATGAATGCTCAACTACACGTCCTTGAGTGGTGGGGTGTATTTATACCCCAACAACCAAATATGACCGTTATGCGTAAAATCGGGCAAAACTCGGAAATCGGAACTTCAGCGATACAACGTGCGGAACTTCCGCCTTCACTCGAGTGCATCAGAACGGTCATTACAAATGAGCATTAAATGCTCTAAACTAGCCGTTGATTTATGTGCGAACTTCCGCCAAATAGATTTCGGTTCTTCCGATTAATCGGAAGATCCGTTTTACACGCGAACTACCGCACTCGTGAAAGCGGCTAAGTCCCAAAAGGGTGCTCTCGGAAAAATTCGACCGCGCAAATTTGAACAGCGATTAATCGAACTTCCGCTCATTTCATTGCGGAACTTCCGCGCTGAGAATTTGGCTAAGTCCGAAAAGGATGCTCTGGAAAAATTCGATCAGCGCAAATTTGAACAACCGATTAATCGGAAGATCCGCTCATATCATTCGGAACTTCCGCACTTGAAAAATCGGCTAAGTCCCTTAACTGGATGCTCTCGGAAAAATCAAGCCGCAGACTTTTTGAACAACACACAATGAAGTTCCGCAGTATACATGCCGGAACTTCCGATTATGTTCTGAGAAAAAGATTTTCTTTTAAACCAAACCAAAAGAACATGCATGATCCTAAGTTGATCCAAAGGCATAATGAGATGCTTTCAAGCTACTAGACAAGCTCCCCCTTAATAGTACGACATTTATCCTATAATCCGGTCTTCCTCCATACTCCAAAGACCAGTAAAATTAAAAGGGGTCCTAGTCTATTTGTACCTTGTCTTTGAGATCAACTCCATCTTCTCATCATTCTTTGACATGCAGCTCCTTGGTTTCACTTTGTCATTTGGGACTATGCCTTGTAATCACTTCAACAAACATGTTAGTCCCATATTCACATAAAGTCATTAATTACCAAAATACAATTTTTAGGGGCCTAGATGCTTTCAGCATCTTATCAGTAAATTTGGAGTTGAACTCAAAGATGTCATTTGGAGAAATTATTCTGTTACTTGGCTCTTTGTTTGAGAATCTTGTACTTTGCACATGAGAACGAATGGAGCAAACGGACAACATCATCATCAGACAGTTTTAATTGTGTCACAATCTCAGAGTAACTTAGTATATCAGCTCCATTGAATTGCAGCAGCAATGCAGCCTAGCCAAAGAGGGGAAAGGCAAGAAATAATTATGTTCACGCAGTAGGTGTGGTTCTACTTGTTCAAAGATTTAGAACCTACCTGATAAGTTGTATGTTCCCGATGATGTTGCAATTTCCCAAGGAATAAATCCAGGTAAGCTTTATGTGTTTCACGATGGACTGATATATCTCCTTGAAAACCTCCACACATTTAACCTGGGAACATGGATTTACAATGTTTGACCAATATACGAGTTAACACCGAATATCATTTATCAGTGTAGAATATTCCAAGATAATCTTGAAGTGTCAGAATAACTTGAAGTTGGACGGTAACTGTGATACTCAAGCAATTCTCCAAGAGAGCCAATCAGTGTAAGTGATCAAGAAATTAATAGATGTACCATATCTGAAGGAAGATTTATATCAGAGCTTTTGTAACTTGGCCAGTGTTATGTCGTCAGAACAGTAACACTCAAGTCTACCCAAGGATTTGACTGTGGATTGTTGCTTATGTATTCTTCAAATTTTGTTTATTGTTCTCTTCCAACTGTAACATCATTGAGCATTCCCACCATTTTTGACGTAAACTGCACCCCCCAAGTACCCCTTTAGTTTGGAAAGAATGCTCCTCCCATGTTCATCATCGACACTCTTATCAAAGAGCAATCTCCTTCCAAGCTTCTTCCTGCAATACATTTTTCCAGAGAGATCTCAATCTTCAAAATCATATAGGTTCTTATTTAGGTTAAAACCTGCAAATACAACATCCAAGCTAATAAAAAATAACAAACCTATGAAACTCAACAAAGAGATCCTTATCGTTGATGTATGAGAGGAGCTTCACAACCTGGAGACAAGTTTAAACATTGAGCAAAAGATTTTGTATATTTGTGTGTGCACAAAGGGCAAATAGTATTTCAATAACTGTACCTTATCAAGGGTCTCTACAGCTTCATCACTTTTCACGTCCTCCTTTTCACAAGATGCTATCACATAATGCTGCTAAAAATTCAGTAATGCGACCAACAGATGCAATGCCATTACCCACGAGTGTTCCATTTGCATATAAGTATTGAAGTAAACTATGAAAAAATGTTATTTGCTACCGTTCATTTCCATAATTGTCGTACGAAGTTCTTGTTCCACCATGTTGCACTAATGTGATGCTCGTAGATATATGTATTACCATCTTTTAGTTGTTTGATTCACTTTATGTGTTAAAGTGAAATATTATTTATGTAAGATTTAGAGTTCTGTTGCAACGCACGGGCACCCTACTAGTACATACACATATATGATCCAAGATTTTCCAAACAGGAAGGTCTAGATTAGATGCAAGCATGGGTTACAATTTTTCACGCAAAATATTTGGTAGTATGAAATCTGAGCTACATGTTCGTTGTACGGTTGGCATTTGGGTATACCATGGTCCTGGTCGTTTGTTGTAAGCACTGCACTTGGATTGGTAATGAATATATACATGCTCAGTTGTCCGTATGGACTAGAGATCACTTTTTCTTGGGACATATCCAGCAGATGATTCTTCATTGATTTCGCCTCCCAACAAGTTATTCCAAGAAACATTTTCCTCTTGGTAAGAGATACTATAAAGTAGTCGAAAATTAGAGACAAACACTAAATAGGTGCCAAATGAGGGAATACTTGAAGCAAATATTTGATTTTGATGAGTCCACTCTTCTTTTCCTCAGCAAAGCTTGTTCGCCAATCCTATCCCCACAAGGATGAGTGATGGGCACCGCTTGAAACAATATTACGATGTTTAATACTGAAGACCAGACGATTGGAACAACCCTCTCTGGTTTTTGCAAGATTCACTTGTTGGCGACAAAAGAAACTTATCGAACTGATACTGCCTGTTAACAACCATACAATTTCAGTGACATGGCAGACTTGCCTTGTGATGAGGAATACAAGCTGAAGTAGTTGCCATTGCTCAATAGGTCGTCGGTGAAGGTGCCAAGAACCATGAAACAAAAATCCTCTAAGCAATGAGATAATCTAAATGAACCACTCAAGATTTGGGTGGCTATGGGTGATATGGGGAATCTAACAATTAATTGACAGTGATTTCACTATGGTGTGCATTGGTAGCTTCATGATGAAGACATTTTCCATATGTAAGTTACAATTTAAGTATCTTATTCTTCTGCTGGGTAGCTTCAAGACGAAAGCATTTTCCATATGTAAGTCACAATTTAAGTATCTTATTCTTCTGAACCAGGAAAAACGTTAGCAAGGAGGATGAAAGAAGAGTATGAAAAAGGAAGTCAAAAGTAGTAGTCTTTAACAAGGCTTTCCTACTAAAGTAGAGGCTCTGGTATAAGCAGAAAAACAAGTTAGATAGCTTCAAAGCTTATTGAGCTCAAGGTTAGACCACTTGCAACATAAAAATCAACATGATGAGCCACTCCATCATCATCAGAACTGTAAAATGCATGTATCCAAGATGTAAATAAAGCAGAGAAAGCGAAAGAAAGGGGAGGAAATCAGTCACCCACACGCCTCTCGCAGCTGCACGTCTTTGTGTGCGCGCATGTGGCCATTATTGCCGTGTGGCCTGTGGGAATCACTTCACATACTGACAGAAGACACATGCTGTAGATGCACTGGAAAGCGCAAAGAAAACTTAACCGGCAGGCAGCTTGCTCGGTCTAACATAGTGTGGCTCTCTTCTCTTGCATTGCACTGGCCAAAACACGAACTAAAGTTGTTCTGCGTTTTTATTTGCACATATATATCTTCCTAGATCTTGCAAGCTGAAATAGTTTGAACATTCCCAACACACAGGGAAAAAAAATTGTCGAACATTCTTACACTTCTTTTGTATGACACGACGAATTAAAATTTATCGATATCATTTATTACTACAATCACATTCAGTTTTATTTTACCAGGATTAGCTCTGCAGTAGACATGTTACTACATGGGACACTACACTAGAGCGGTTGAGTCCTACTTAATGTCAGTGTACTGCCAGTCTGCCATTAGTGTACATATTAAGAGAGCTTTCCGGTTCCCATGGTCCGGGTATATACAATGTATCCTAGCTTTCAGTCATGATGCAATCAAGTATCCTGAAAAAATTCAACTGAAAACGTGACGTGCATTAGGAGAAACTAAAATAAAATACAAATTTCAGTGAATATTAGCTTTATCTTTTATTTTTTGATTTCATTTTCAGAAGGATTTGTCTTTTTTGTTTCCACATGTAGACTTAATTTAGATTTGAAATTTTGTGCAATGATAGATTGATTTGTATCAATGCTGTCGTTTTTTTTTTTTTATGACAGTTTGCATTGTGTTTTAAAGAGGACACACCAAAAGTTAAGATGCACCTGGTATTTCCCCCGATTCACACAACCTTATACTGTACCTGTAGCCCTCGGTCACACGCATCAACACCAGTACACAGCAACAGAGAGGAGTAAGCCGCGAGTTGCTCAGACTTTTATGAGGCGACAATGGCGAGCACGAGGAGGCGGCCAAGTAGCAGTGGCGCCATGGCCATGCCAATCCCGGTGATTCTTGGAGCAGCAGCTTAGGATGGGTGTAACATTCTGGTTATGCGAACGCCATAATGTTACCTAAATCCGCTAGCACAATTCAGTATTATGATCAATCTCCAACGATTTATCAATAAGAATCAAACTAGAGATTAAGTGTAAGAGATCTAACATGGTAAACAACCTAAATTTCAGTATTTATCAATTAACACTACTAAATGAGCATGATATTTCACTCATAAAAAACCTATTAAGAAATTAACTAAAGAGCACAAGCCGATAACAAGCTTGACCGAGGCGTAACAGTTCCCAATAACAATCATCGGGAAAGCCACTTATTATTACAATCCAAAACTCCTAATCGCAGGGTAATAACAAATTTATTATTTAATAGGTAAAGTGAATGAGTGCATCCATGTGTCTACTCCCTCCCAAACATGTCGTCTTGAAGGATCACCTAAAACAAGCAAACACAGCAAGGGTAAATCCACGACTCAGCAAGTACAAAAGTATACCATGAACAACAAACACACAATAGGACAGAAAATAAAGCAGTAGAAATCATATGAATGAATGAATATGCTTGCTCTTCTCTTCTGCTTATACCGGTATAGCCAGTGAACACCTCATGCCCGCATTATCCAAAATGCGGGAATCCAAAGCCCGTTTGAAGAATGTTTCAAAACGGGGATCCAAAATTGCCCACATTGGAATAGTGGGTCTTACTTTACTTGACCATGTTGGAATGATGAGACTTCACTACCCACTTCCGTGGGTGAAATATGAACAATGCTTGCATGAATGAATGCATACGGTGAACATCGATATTATATCAAAGAACCATGGTAGAATAAGTATGATAGTGATCAAGTAAATATCAAACTGTTCATCACACAAGCATCGAACCAGGATGGTACATAACAAAACACGACACTTCAGTTGTACTTGCCTTTCGCGCTACGACGTGTTGGGAGGCAAGGATGGTGCCCCAATTCCCGAAGCCCCTTCTCCTACACAATTGAATCACTAACATAAAGAACGATGTGAAATGAAGTCACTACTCGCAACACTAAAACCCGTCTTCCCAAGAACCAGGGTTTAAATAATGGTTCTACTCAAATTACACGACAGTCTAGCGGAGGGCTACACTGGACAGTAATATTAAAACCATCATAACTTTTGCTACGAAACTCGGAAAGGAGTGATCTTAGACTCTCTGGAAACATAAGGAAATTTTCTACGATAACATAGTTGGTAAGACTTCCCAATTCGACCAACTTATGTGTCTAATGATCAGATGAAGTTTCTGTACCTATAATCTGTCAATCAGAACCTATTACAGTAGAAGAAAATCCATAACTTTTGATTGGCTCAACCAAAATTCAAGTTCTCTACCAATCTAGAAATATTAACAAATTTCCTACAACATTCATATTGGGTGAAATCTCTTAATTGACCCTTAACTAAATCATATTGGCGAATCAAAGTAACTGCTAACCTTCGCTAGACTTTCTGGATAGTCACAAAGAAACCAACATAACTTCTAGACCCCAACTCTGATTTGGGTGATCTTTACGCCTATGGAAAGCTAAGAACGGGCACTACAATTCTCTAGGAGACGTCCAGATCAAAAAAGGCACTTAACCCACTCAAAAATGATGACCAACGTCGACTGTTTTAAACCGATCTACTACCGACAGCGCCAAAAATAACTCGATTACTCTACCAACGAACGGGGGTCGTGATTACCCTTGATGAACCGCTGGAGAACAGTGAACTCACTTGTGTGATCTTGGCCTTCCTCTCCTCTTCCTTCCTCCCTTCTTCTCTTGGTCGGCCTCCCCAAGGGCGGTTCCTTCTTCCTCCCAAATGGCAGCAGCAAGGAGCTTCGCCGGGGAGGTTGAGGCGCTGCTGGAGGTGCTGGAGGCGCAGAGGGAGTGGGGGTGGCGGCCAAGGGGGAAGAACTAGAGCCGGCCGGGTGGGGAAAAGGGGGGGGCTAGGGTTTAGGGGAGGAACCCCCCCCCCCTCATGGTCGGCCACCTCTTGGGCCCTCTGGGTCGCGGCCCACGGCCCAGGTTGGCAAGAATTTATAAAAACAACTTTGTTTTTCAGTAAATTCCACTCATTTAATTGGATTTTCTTCTCCCGACTTCTTTTCTAATTAACCAATTAAAATTCGGAGTATTACAATGGGGTTCTACGACGAGAGCTGCCCAGGGCGGAGCAGATCGTCGACCACTACGTCCGGCAGCACGTCCGCCGCGTCCCCACTGTCGCCGCCGCACTCCTCAGGACGCACTTCCACGACTGCTCCGTCAGGGCACATATGCATGGTTCTACGACGAGAGCTGCCCGGCGGGAGCAGATCGTCGACCACTACGTCCGACAGCATGTCCACCGCGTCCCCACTGTCGCCGCCGCACTCCTCAGAACGCACTTCCACGACTGCTCCGTCAGGGCACGTATACACGAGTGCAGACGCGCGGTACATTGTGTCAGTATGCATGGTGAATTGTAATCGTCATTCACGTAGGCATCGCGTCGTCAGGGTTGCGACGCGTCCATCCTGCTCAACTCAACCGGCGGCAACGTGGCCGAGAAGGACACGCCGCCGTACCGGACGCTGCGTGGCTTCGACCTAATCGATCGCGTGAAGAGCCTCGTCGAGGAGACGTCTCCCGGCGTCGCCTCCTGCGCCGACGTCCTCGCGCTTGCCGCCCGGGACGCCGTCGCTGCCATCGTAAGCCCAACTCTCTCTAGCTGATCTAGCCACGGTAGTTACCTGAAGCTAGGATTGGCGTATGTGTACGTACAGGGCGGGCCGTCCTGGCGCGTGCCGACGGGGAGGAGGGACGGCACAGTGTCGAGCATGCAGGAGGCGCTACGCGAGATCCCCTCGCCGACGATGAGCTTTCAGAAGCTTGCCGGCGGCTTGTTTTCGCCGGCAATGGCCTCGGCGTTCGCGATCTTGTCTGGTTGTCAGGTACGTAACATAGCTTACATGATACTATGACACACTACAAATACACGTGGCTCTCCTGCGTGTTCTCGAAAAAATGATATTATTAAGTATAACACACATGTTTCTTATACTGGTCTGGGCATAATTCACCTGCAATAATGCATGCTTACTTGCTAATCAATACAAAACAACACGGATCATATCGATTATATCCAATAATCTTCATTGTTTGAGAAGCGCGCGTTAGCCACCGACAGGAGATAGGGGAGACTTACGTAAATTTCAGAGAGGCGTAAGATGCAGTAGGCCGGATACTGAGATGAGAAAACATGTCTCTGATTGTCCACTCTTTGTGTGTTGATCCGGCAACTAGTTAACTCTGCCCAGCATCCTCCGCCCACATACAAAACAAAATTCGTATAATTTGGAAGCCATGTCTGATCTCTCCACCCTTTTTGCCACTATCTTGTCAGGTACTGACAAGCCTGAGTCACTGATGCATGCCTTTTATATGAATGAGCATCCATTTCTGATGAAGACAAGCCGACTACTTACATGTCTGGTTCATTTCTACTATCAATTAAGTCGAAACTGATAGCCTTTTCCTCTATATCCTGTCTTCTCCATACGTTAGCGTTTAGCGCAAACTTTTGAAATAGGCTGACAAATGCTATATACTCCTAGTACACATATGGCTTTAGATTCATGGTTGACAATTCAACATAAGGCGCCGGGTGCGTTGCAACGGAACTTCAAAAGAAAGTGATATATATTAGCAAACGAGATCCTAAACCGTATAATAAATATCAATCACTACTACACAAAACCTCATCACATACGGTTTTTTGAACCGTCTGAATTTATGTGTCTGTGATAACAGACGGTCATCACAGACGATTTTCAAACCGTCTGTGAAAAAAGCTATCACAGCAAGAACCGTCTGTGATAGTTTTTCTATTACAAAAAAAAAATTCATATTTTGAATGTTTCATAGTTGATACCATCACATTTTATGTGAGCATTCCATCTTCAGAGACTCTTGAAAATACATGAAAAAATAAATCACTCCTATACAAAAACCTTCATGATATCCCCCTTATGGCCTGTGAGTACCCCGATGTTGTCCAGCTTGACCATGGCGTCGGGGAAGAGGGTGCTGAGGAGGCCCGAGTAGGAGTCAACAACGTCGACGGTGGAGGTGTCGTTGTAGACCACGGCGTCGGAGGCGATGACGGCGAAGCCATTGCGGGTGTGAGCCACTGCACCTATTTACCATTTACGTACGTGCACCGATAGGTTAGCTACCATGATCGATCGAGTCATCGAGGAAGAAGAAGATTGTTTGCTTACAGCTGAGGAGGACGAGGTCCTTGTCGTGGAGGCCTACGGTGGCAAACTTGGACCAAAGCACGTCGATGGAGACGAAGTCCAGCAGCACGTCGGTGTCCTGCAGATTCGATACCCTCCTCAGCACATCCCGCCTCGACTCGGCTATTATTTATAAGGATAGCGCCAAAATATTTGACCTCCCGCTCACGCGTTCAAACAATTTCAAACCCCGCGCTACGATCACAGACGGTTTCATACAAAAACCGTCTGTGATAACATATCACAGATGGTTCGTATCATGAACCGTCTGTGATAAGTATCTCACCACAAGCATGGTAAAATTACAGACGGTTCTTAATACAAATCGTCTATGGTGAGATACTCATCACATACCGTCTGTGATGACTTAAACTATCATAGACGGTTCTATTTACAAACCGTCTGTGATAATTCTGTATCACAGACGGTTCTTACGGAACCGTCTGTGATAACTACAACAAGAAGCGTCTAGTATAGCTTGTTTTGTAGTAGTGAATTTTCTTTCACACATATAAACAAAAGCATTAACTCCGCATATGGCATCATCTACTACTACTACTACTACTACCACTACCTGAAAAATAAAATTTTAAACTCATAAATTGTTTACCTTTGGAAGTTGAAAATGATTGCCTTTGACCTGAATAACAAGAAAAGGGGAGATTGAAAATAAGCAAAATTGAAGCTCCACGAGGAGTACTGGAGTATACATCAAAGGTATTAAAAGAGTAGCAATTGTTGGCAAATTAAATGGCATTCAACGAGTGAGAAATATATAAAACTAATGAAAAGCTAAATACCAACACTACCTGAAATTTACACTATAAATTTTAATTCAACTTTGAATGAAAATGGTGCAAATAGAAGCATAGCCTTGCTTAATTAATCTTCTTTATCACACATCAATCTTGGGAAAGAAGGTGAATACTTGTACAAGAAAAAAAAAGTAACAATATATATAGTAGAGATAGATCAAAAAATATTTAATATGAATAAAAAGTGGAATGGAGTATGCACATCACATCAATTGGGATTAAGTGGTACTCACATCACTTACCAAAACAAATAAAGGAGCTGCAGCAGCAATAGCGCAGGGAGGATCATTAATGTTCGAAACCAAAACAACATCCGTAATTTGGTGAACCAATCTACATGATATAATAAAAGAAGGCACTCCTGACTTGTGAGTAATAAAATAGAAAACAGTGTAAGATTTTCAGAAAGATGAAATGGAATATTGTGTTTTAGTGATTGAAGATGTTCTGGAATTAAATACAAAAGAGCATATTCTTACTGGCATTCAAATAAATATATGGTAATAGCGAATATTCTTAGTATATTCAATAACAAAAGGAGGTTTCTAACACATAAAGCGTCGAGGCTTGCTTTCAGCGCTCGAGGCTCCTTGAATATCGCCATTAGATGCTTTACCAAAAGCTTGATTGCATCAGATGATAAAAGGACAATGAGCAAGTTCAATCAAATTAAACTACCTTGTTGTGAACCAATAGTTGCAGCATCTGTACTGTTTAGCTGTGGGCCCTACAAGACATGAAGCTGCTTCAGTAACAGTTGATTCTCTTATTATTGGGCTAAACATCCATGTAGAGGTAGCAGGGAAATAAAATCTTACAGGAACCCAACCACAGGCCTCATCGATTTCTTCCTTCGTGAGGCCTTTCTTTTCAAGGAAAGAACGTCTGTAAAACACTGGAGAGCCCTTCACTTTTGGATGTTCAAGAAACTTAACAGCATTCTATATGCAATCCTCACGTGTTGGCTGCGGAGCTTGAAGTACCAGATTGTCTGAGGATCCGCTTCCGCTAGAACCATCTAGAGCATTGGGAAATAAGAATATAGAGTTTCATTTTTAGAACAGTGGAAGTGTGACCAAAATGAATACTAACAAAGAGAACAATTCAAACTTTCAGAATTGCTAATGTCTCTACAGAGGTTCCATTTTCACAAAGTTGCTTAGAAACTTCAAAGGGGAACTAAGTTGGGATCGACTAGCTACACATCTTGATTAAAAAAGGGAAAAAAGAGAGCATGTCTTAGACCTCTAAATTATCAGTATTTCCAGCAAAAACTGAAGCCATTCGGCTGCTGCCCGCTGGCCACAAAAAGGCATGCCCTGCCTTGCCTCAATCGCCCCTTTTTTGCACCCTTGCAAAAGGTGGACCATCAGTTTGTAGCTTTATCTCAAAATCTACCTCAAAACTATTCCTTGCCAACGGAGGCCAGAAACTCATGCGCCAAATGTGAGGCACCAGTCCACTCACGAATAAAATAGCCATCACTGATCACTATAGTTCGTAGTACCAAGAATTTTTTTGATGAATTTGAGGTCAGAAAATCACTTGTGCGCGCATTAATTTGACGAATTTGAGGCTCTCTCCAGAGGGCATACATAACAAACCCTTGCCTGTAATTCCCAAAGTGTTACTTAATCAGCGCTAGGCCAAGAATTAAAACCGTCAAATTGGTCTAGGAATTGGAGGGGAAGCTGCCAAGATTTCGACTCGACTGGTTAAGAGAGAGACCTGAGAGGTATGGTATCCCAACAAATCATGGGGGAAAGGAAAATCCGACCTTGCGGCGAGGAACTTGGAGATTGCGCGGCCATCGGAGAACTTCACGGCCGCATGGATTAAGAACTTTGTGCTGCTAGGCCATTGCAGTCCGCCGAACACATACCAAGCGAGCACAGCACGTGAACGGAGAAGGGCGAGGCAGTCGAGGAAGACAAGGCGGAGCGCGGCCGCGTTGGGGCTGCGCACTCGAGGGGGAATGAACGCCAACATGCCGGGGGAGCGCGAACCGAGACGCGGCGGACTGCGAATTGGAGAGCGCGACGCGGTCGAGGATGATAGTGCGGCTGGGCGGCGGTTTGGCGTGGGTCAGGTATAAAATTGAGGTGTTTGATTAGAGGGGGTGAATAGGCGGTTTAAAAAAAAATTAGGTTAAAACTAATTAACAATGTGGAAGCGTAATAGCGAATTGGTTTTACACAATTAAAACCTAAAACAACTAGGCTCAACTAAGTGCACCAACAATACAAGGAAGCAATCACACAATGATATATGAACAATTAAAGCATGTAATGTAAATTGCTCAAAGTAAAGCATAAGTAAAACAAGATGGACACAATTATGTTTTACTGTGGTGTTCGGAGACTTGCCGGTCTCCCCTAATCCACGTTGGACCGGCTCTAGTAATTAAGCCAACACCTCCGAGGTAAGTCCAACCACTTGGATCGGTTTCAAACCGAACCAACACCTCGCTCCACTAGGGTTGCTTTTCCTCCACTCCAGAGATGGCGAGCACCAAACCACTCACAACATGCCGGATCTTCTCACAAGCTTCTTGAGAAGATCACAGCGCACGACGTCTCCACGCCGTCTAGGTGTCGGCAAACACCAAGAGTAACAAATCCAAACTTTCACTTGAACTAATCAAGTGTCAACGCTCACGTGGATACACAATCCACTACCTAAGACAACACATGCACTTAGGGTTTGCTCTCAATTCTCACTAAGTGCAACACATGCACAAAATAGAATGAGAGGCTTGCTCTTAGCTCAAGAAACTCAACAATGACTCTAGCACACAGCCAGCAACATCAGCACCCTCTCCCAACCGGTCAAGGCTCGTATATATAGACCACACACAAAAACTAGCCGTTGGGAGAAGATTCTATCAAATCAGCATAGGGACGGTCTGACCGCCAACCAATGGTCGATCGGACCGCCCCATGCGCCAACGGTTAGAAAACTAGCCGCTGGGCCTTTGGTAGTCCGACCAAATCATCACAATGGCCGATCGAGCCGGCGCCAAATCGATCGATCACCACGCGGTGGCGGTCCGACGCTGATGGAAATTTGGCTAAGTCCCAAAACGGGCGTTCTCTGGAATAAACGTTCCGCACCAACCCCAGAACTTCCTAACATAGGAAGTTCCATTTTTACAACAACAGAACTTCCGGACAGAGAATCCAAGTCAAAGAAAATCGGTCCGACCGCCCAACACATGGCGGTTCGACCGATTGGCCACCGATCAGACCGGTACACACCGGCAGTCTGACCGGCAGACCACAGAAGCAAAACACATTTGCTTCACATCAAAATGGCGAAACGCATTCGCCCATTTGAGTACAATTCCAACAAGGTTACAAGATGATATTCTCAGCTAGTTACAAAATACATTTGCCAATATTTTAGAATACTCATCACAAGTAATAAGGTACATGGATTTACACCATTTGCAAACTTAAGTCACATGCTACAAGGGTAATGCATGAGCCTCGACTATTTGCAAAACACATTCGCAAATAAATAGCATCATGCCTAGATGAGCTAGAGCAAACACAATGAGCTATCAACACATGACTAAGTCATGCTACTAGTCAAGACCACTCTTAATAGTACGGCAATCCTATACTAGCAATCTGGTCTTCCAACCAAACACCAAGACCGGTAAAAGACTAGGAACACATCCTTAGCCCTAGCTAGTCATACCTTTGCCTTGCATCTTCTTGAAGCCTGATGACGCACATCAACACTTCAAGTCCGGGTCATTAACTCGATAATCCTTTGCTTTACCTCCATCAACACATGATGGGTCTTCCCTTGTCTTGACGATCAACTCATGATCATCTCTTCTTGATAAGCATCAACTCATGATGCATCCTTTACACCAAGCTCTTGACTTGATGATCAACTCATGATCATCCCAAGTCTTCACCATCCTGGAACATAACCTATTCATCCAACTCATGAAAAATATTAGTTCCACAGTGTGATTATCATTAATTACCACACCATACCATTAACTCGTAATGGTGGGACAAGATACCTCAATCTTTCCCTCTTTGGTAATTGATGATAACCACTTAATTACTCATAAATTGAATGATGATAAATGAGATAACAAATTGAGTATATATCAACTACACAAGTTATATATATACTCTAACTTGAGTATACAAGAACTACACAAGTTCTATATACTCATAATCATGAGTATACATAAGCTACGCAAGTTTTGTATACTCAAACAGATTTGTTTCAAAGTAAAGATCCCAAATATATGTGGAGAATGGAATATGGATCAATACTAATGAAATCATAAAATATAGAATAAAACTCCCCCTAAATATGTGCATACACAAATGTGTAATATGATCATATGCACATATTCAAGTTTGACTTATGGTTGAGTTCAATCCTATATTTTGGATCCGAGGAATGCAACAATATATAAGATTGAGATGTCGATTACATACCTCGTTGTATTTCACATTTATATCCAAATGAGACTACACAAAGATAATACTTGGTAAGAGAGTTAGTCTCATATTTGGATTTGTCATTAATCACCAACACAATCCATTAACATATAATGGCGGGTCTAGATCTTTCATCAGGATGGCGGCTTGGCGGGCGGCGGTTTGGCGTGGGTGAGGTGGGACGATAGTCCCTGCCGGGGGTAAACTCAAATCTGAGTGCAGGCATCAAAATATCCAACGGCTAAGGTCACACGAAGGAAGATGGATCCAACGGCTCTATAATGCCCGAAGTTTATTCAGACGATTAGAATAGTATTCGGAGAAAGAATTAAATAAAAAATTAGAATTTTCAAAAGTTGCAAGGGGTTTTTCGTGAAAAATAGCCAACTAGGGCCTTGGGCCACGTCCCAGTAGGCCCATGTGGGGGCTCGCCGACCAAGGAGGGGTGCCCCTCCCCCCTAAACCCTAGCCGCCTCCTCCCCTCACCCATAGCAGCCCCCTCCCCTCTTTCCCCCACCAAGCCACCGCCTCTTCCACCCCTCCCCACCAGGCCGCCGCCTCCTCCTCCCCTCCCTGGTGCTATGCCTCCTCCCACTTCCCAAGCGGCTATTCATGCTGCTCCACCTCCCCGCGCCATCGTCTCCCAGTGCCCCCACTTCCCCCCGGTTGAGTGAGGAGAAGAGGAGAGGGAGGAGCACCTCATTGGGCACTCAGCGGTCTAGCAAGTCTCCAAGGGTAATCCTCCCAATCCCATTAGATTGAGGTATAATTTTGGTGATTAGGCGAGATCAATAGTAGATTGATTCTGGCAGTTTGTAGATATCATCTGTTTTCCGGTAGTTAACGGTAGATTTTGACCAGGGAGTCTCCTAGAGAGTTGTAGTTATCGTCGCTGGCTTTCCATAGAGTTGTGGATCACTCAATTTGGAGTTGGGAATCGTGAGTTATGAATTTTGCAATGTTGCTGTTCTAGATTTCTATCGGGATTCTGATAGATCATAGAAATTGGTTAATAAGAATTAGATAATGACTTTTTTTTAGGATCACACCAACACGAAAGTTGTAGATATTTCCATAGGCTTTCTATAGATATAAAAATTATATTTTTTGGATATCTATACTGAGAGTTACATTAGTTTTAGTTTGCTACCCAGAACCTCTGACAAGATTTTTATAGGTTTATTAACCTGTTTAAAAGGGGCAGAAGAATGCAGAATCTGGGAACCTTGCCAACTAGGTTTTTGTGGAAAAACTTGTAAGCTTTCCAGGGGATTAAAGATCACTGAATTTTGATAATCCTGTAGAAAGTTATGAATTTTAGAAAGGGACTGTCCAATTCTGGGACAGTTCGTTGTTTTTGAAAGTAGATGTTTTGGGCTACGTTAGGGAGCGTGGTATGTCAATACTTATTTCTAGCAATGTTATGTCCCGAATTACTCTCTTATTAGGGTCGTTAAAATTGTTCAGGCGGTGGTGTGGTTCCGGGGGCAGCATCCTTGTCACGTTATCAGTCTTCGCACGGTTGAGGTAAGTACAATTGGAATGATCATGATTGTCTTTGGTTGTTCAAAGTGTGTGATGCTATTGAATTGGTTAAATTCTATAAATTATGAATAATTTCAGTAATTCTTGGTCTTTTGCATGAGTGTTAATACATACTTCCTAAAAGTATGTCTTTCATATTCATGACTTCATTCATTCATTCATTCAATCATTGTTCATGTTTCACCTACGGGAGTGGGATGTAAAGACCCATCATTCCAATATGGGCATGTAAGACCAACCATTCCAATGTGGGCAACATGAATCCCCATTATGAAACATTCTTCAAACGGGCTTTGGATCCTCACATTTTAGATAATACGGGCATGAGTGAACATCGACGGGTGTTCACTAGCTATACCGAATAAGAAGAGGAGGTCATGCATTTCATTCATTCATATTATTTTTGTCATGCTACATAATTCATATGATTTCTGTCATGCTACATTCTTATTCTGTATTGTGACTGTCATGTTCTTATTTATTGTTGTTCATATTACTCTGTCGTACTTGCTGAGTCGTGGATTCATTCTTGCCGTGTTTATTTGTTTAGGTAAACAATGAGGACGATATGCTTCGGAGGGAATAGTCACAGATCACTTCATTCACTTCACACTATTCACTTTTTAATTAGATGAGCTTGTCATTACCTTTCATCTGATAAAATATTGGATTGTAATAAATGGAGTTTGATGGTTGATGTTATCCTTCATTATGATATGGTTGATTTAGTAAATGCCTAATGATCTTCGTATAGTCTATTGATAGGTTTATCCTAAATGATTCAACATGATTGGATAATTAGAGTTATGATATGTTGTTGAATTCTGATTCAGTTCATATATTCATTATAATAGTTGTTGGTCTTTTTATGTTATTAGTTGAAAGATTCTTGAAATTAATTTATAATATTACTTGGTGTTAGACTTTATGTAATATATTAGCTTCCGCTTAGCCAGGGTGTTACATGCTCACATCGGTAGAGAAAATCACTGATTTTGTTCTATTAGTACATTGTTATAGGTCATATGCAGCAACCTGAAAATTTAAATTTTAAATATGCATATAAACAAGTGTTGTGATATTGCAAGTTCAGAGACGTATCCTACCAGGTAAAGAGGCGCATGTTTCGCGCGAGGAGAGCACGTCCACGTCGCCTCGATTCTTCTTCCCCGTCCGATTCGGCGCTGCTCTGCGTCGCGACCGTTAGATTTTTTTGCTTTGCGCGCCGCGGCTCTTTCGCGTCGTGGCTGCCTCGATTGCTCCGCGTCTTCTCTTTCTTTATTCCCCATCGCTCCGCGTCTTCTCGTCTCTTTTCCCTTCGCGCCCGCTTCCTCCCCGTCTCCTCTCCCGCAGTCGCCTCCTCCACCGCTCACTCCTCCTTCCCCCGGCGTCCTCCTCCTCACCCTCGACGCCTCCTCCCTCTTCGTAGCCTCCTCCATCTGCACCGAGCCAAGGACCCGCGCCCACCCCACCCCACCCCACTGCCCCCTCCTCCCCTTGCCCAGCTCGGGCGTCCCTACGCTTCGGTCAAAGCCCAAGGCTAGCTAGCTTTGGGTCGTCTGCCCCGACTGCGATAGCAGATTCCTCGAGGATATGGACGTGCTGCCGTGCTCCACCCACACGGGCCCTCCATGTGAACGAGCTCCACCCCGCCGCAACCGGCGCGCCGCCACCTCCGATGACCGCTCGCCGTTCAAACCCGTTATTGTGCTCCGCCACTCCGCGGTCATCCCCGGCGACGAAGAGGTCCCTAGTGTCGCGCGCAACTTCGAGGGGGATGTCGGGGTCGTCTGCACCGACTGCAACGGCTGCTTCCTCGAGGAGATGGACGTGCCGCCGCGCCAGGCCGCAGTGTCCGCATACGTCCCCCGCCGCGCTCCACCCCCGCGGGCCCTCCACCTTCCTCTCCCCCGGCCCCTAGCACCATCCCCTCCACCTTCCCCTCCGCCCCACGCGTGCGCGGCGAGGGTGGGGACAGCGTGTGGCACAGCGGTGGACGACGCCGGGGCACGAGGAGCGACCCAAGGGTACCCCCAACCGGCCGCCGCCGCCGGGGGAGTCGCAGAAGTGGGAGGACCAGGAGCTGCCCTGCTACGTCACATCATTCCGTGCCGTCGTCATCCTCTGCGTCGGCCTCAACGCCATTCTCGAACTCACCCTCGAGACGTGGTTCTTGGTTGTTTCATATTCAGGGAGTTGGAGCGCATAGTTCTTGTGCATTATCGTCAAACATCTGAGGTTCTTTATTTCTCCATCTCTTGTTTTCTGTTTTGCAATAAATATTCCTTTGGTATTCCTTCTGGATGCTGCGGTGAGGAAAGCTGATTTTTTGTTTGCTAAATTAGTTTTACTCATGAAGTGTATTGCAAGCTTATTTTTGAAGTTCATGTGGTTTTCATGAAAAAAAAAGACATTATCTGTTAAGGACAAATAAAAAGCTTGCGTTAGGTTAATCATGTTCTTTCTCTTGCTCATGATATTGTACAGTAGCCTTTTTGGTATTCTCTTATGCGGTTATGCAGCATTGTTGGATTTGGATGTGCAATTGATTCTAAGGTCTTAGTGGTTGGATGCCAAGAGGGCGTGATATAGCCTGCAAACTTGAAATAACATCTGAAATTCATTTGACTACTAACTCTTCAAAACTCAAGGACCACATTCTATATTCATTAGTACTAGCATTTCTTTTTGTGCACAAGGATTTACTTCTGACATGACCCAATGGAACCATGGGTTCTAACTTTTAGTTAAAATAGTTGTTAGCTCAATGGCTGAACAAAGCATTATTTGTTAAAGGTGTCACGGGAGTCAACGCTGTAAAATAATCCTGACCATGTGGTTTCAATGGCGGTTTACTAGCAAATGTCTTGTATCGGCATACAAGAATACTGAGCATAGCTGAAACTGCATACCACAAAACTTGACAAATAGGTTGTATATGTCTTTCACAAAGTATAAATATATGATCTATTTTGCAAGCATAGTAGACCAAGATGCTATAGGTTCTGTTATTCTGAGTCTCCTAATTTGGTTCCTCTTGATCAGGAAAATGTCACAGTACCTCCAAATGCAGAAACCGAAGTTGCGGAAGTGCGTACAATGAATATGATTCATTATACCTATCCTTTGACTTCAGCAGATTCAGCCTCTGCTCATACTGAGCTATCCTGCTCTACTACTGCACCGGAAGAAATTAATTCGCATGGTGGCAGAACAGTTTGTAGTGGTCAGACATGCTTGAATCCCAAATATGTGTTGGGTGTATATGTACTTTGTTGTCGGCTTCTTGTTCACAAAATGCTATGCTCTGGTGACCCAAAAGTTTAGCTTGTTTTAGTTTTTCTATACTTTTCCATATCATGATATCATAATCTTTGTAGGTTTTTCTGCTGTATATGTTTTATAAATTCTACTAGTATATATTGGATTGTTCATTATGCAAAAACGGACGATCATGGTTCTAGCCTAGTGGAGATCAATTCATTTTGGGCAAATCTATTGGAGTCATCTATGCAAAACAATACTTCTGTTTGCGGTGGGCTTCTTGACAAAGCTGCAATATTTGATATTCATGTGGTAGAGCTTGTAATCCTGCCTTTTCGTGTAAAACAGGTGGATCTTTGGCATCCAGTCAGCAGATTAAACATGGGACGAGGGATTCTGGAAATGAAATCGTGAATACCAACACGGCAGGTAGTGTAAGTGAGCCGCTATAACCTATGGTTTTTAATATTGCAATTCTACATGATTGAAACTGTGCACAAAATTATTGGTTCATTGCATTGCTAAATTCACTATAATAACTGTTGCCTTAATTGTTTCATTCTTCTTCTTCGTTACTTTAATTTCAGAACAACATACTTGGTAGATGCTTACTCTGGAATTTAAGAGGAGCACTTCACTTCTTGTAATTCTTTGTCAATACTCACGGTCTTTTGTATGTAAATTATGTGAATGTGAAATGTTTATTATGTGTGAACTTATAGGTTTTCTATCCAGCCATAATATATCCATTATAATACGTAAGTGGTTATTCTGCCCATCTGGTTATGTGCTGCAAAAAGGCAGGAAGAACCACACTCTTTATGTCTCCATTATTTCCCTGTTCTTCAGCTAAAATATGATTAATCCTTAATCCATGAGGGGCATCAATGATAAACATGTGTATATGTGGGTGTGCAAGC
Organism: Hsuehochloa calcarea; assembly: GCA_036346395.1. Classification (NCBI taxonomy): domain Eukaryota; kingdom Viridiplantae; phylum Streptophyta; class Magnoliopsida; order Poales; family Poaceae; genus Hsuehochloa; species Hsuehochloa calcarea. The sequence continues at coordinate 5,050,531 of CM070596.1, read as the reverse complement.
TCCTGCATTCGTGTGTTGTGTTTCTGCAAATATGCACATGGGTGTGAATTCATGATGCTTGTCTCTTTGTGTACCTTTGTTGCCAGCTTATAACCTTAGATGGATCACTATTTTTTCCCTGCAAGTTACTTCGGAGCTCTGAAGCATCGTCGAGACTAGTCTCACTCTCTTTTAACATAAGATCTAGATTCTCAATTAGAGCAATTTGTAAGTTCTTTGGTAAAAACTCCAGTGCATGGTAACATTTCTAATGATGTGCCTGCTAGGCAGAACAGTCTTGGACTGTGCAAGTACTTGGATGATAGCAATCCTTGTTTAGGGGATAATCCAAACTCAGCTATACAGAGCTTCCATCCAGTTACCAACAAAAGACTCTTCGGTATCACTGAGATCTCCCCAGAATTGGCTTATTCTATAAAGAACAACAAGGTTTTTCCCTTTCATATTCTACTGGACTTCCATGCTTTTCATTGTGTTTTGATTCTTGAACTGTTCAATTATGTCAAGGCTCTGCTTCATATTCATAGTAGTATGCTGATTAAATGTTAAGCTTAGTTGGTCACAATCTAGGCCAGAAGTACGTTTGTTCAAACATGCTTTTGTATATTCTATATTAAATCATTGTTTGCAACTTTGCGTAACACAAGCTTATGTGCTGGTGCCTAATTAGCGCCTTACAATAGTATTTTTAATGAATGTTATACATATTTGTAATGTTTAAGAAGACTAACATGATCTGACTTACCAAAAGTGGTTAGACTTGAGGGTAAATATAGCCTACTTCTCCTAGCTAGCTTTTTTTTGCCGCAGAACAAGCCTTTTAGATTTTCAGCTTTTGCTTTATGTTGCTTATTTGGCTCAAATGACACCTTTTCACCATATGCTAAGTTCTTCGTTTTGGTTTAGCAAGGAGTACTTCATTGCAGAATATTCACTAGAACTTGTTGTACATTAAACCTACAATTTTCTTCTTTACTGCTTATGAGAATTTTTGTTCCTTACATTAGCCATATAAAGGTTTGTGAGGTAAAATTAAAGTGAGCTAATTAGATTAATTGCGGGAAGGTGTATTATTTAGCATTTAGCCATTCATCGCTTTCTGTAGTGTGCCTTTAGTTGAATCATACATTATGGTGCAGTTTCACCTGCTCTTACCCCTCGGAGCAAGTGCTGACTATTCATTTCCTCTGATTAAACTCTTTTTTTACGAGGTTCCTATGCTTAAATTCTTAACAGCAATTGAAATCTATTTGAGTATAACTTTCTCATCCTAATGATTATTCAGTAGAAGTATCCATAGCGCGTGCTATCCAAACTTTCTTTTCCCTTCCCTCTTTGCTTCTCTGATTAGTACATTCCACATTCTCTTTCATTACTACAGATCTTTGTTTTATGGTTTTATTTGTCCTCTCCTCCTTCCCGATTGATTGTGTTTCTACCTTCATAGTTCTTTGTTTGTTCGGTTAGGTGGTCATTTTTACATATTAGTATTCTCTGTTATGACGCCTCTAGCTTCTTCTTTCTTGCACATTTTACACCTCACAGTCTGTTCTTTGATGGCACACGCCGTCTAATTTAGTTAATTTGTCTACTACTTCTTGGATCTGTAGGTTGTGCACCTTTTTCGTGATGTCCGGCAGTTGCATTATCATCTGTTTCTCCTACCGTCTTTCCCCCACTGTAAGATTCATTCTGCTACGGTGCTACCTTCTCTTTTTTTCCCCGTCGATTTTAGTTATGCTTTGTATAGTGTAAGATCATTTGTCGGTATTGTTGTTCATAGTGCGCATTCGGTTTCGTATTAGATATGCTATACGGTTTTAGCTATATTCACTTGAATATTCAGCTCAGTTGTTGACGCTACAACTGAAAAAAAAAACTAAGAAAAGATCCAAATAATGATTACATCTTCTTGTTTCTCTCTATGGAAATTCCCTTAAATAACATATCAGTTTTGCTTCTTGGATCAGTAGGTTGTACGACCTTTTCTACGGCGTGCAAACATCGCGTTAGCATCAGTTTGTTTGACCGCCTCTCCCCCGTTGTAAGATTCATCCTGCTATCTTCTTTTTTTCCCTGTCGATTTAAGCTCTGCTTTGTATGGTATAGGATCCTCTTTCTAGATTGTTCACATTTTATAATCGGTTCCGTAGTATGTACGGTATACGATTTTGCCTATATTCAATTGAATATTCATCTCAGTTATTGATGTTACAACCGAAAAAAACTTAAAACTCAAAATATTACTTACACCTTCGTGTTTCTCTCTATGTAAGTTTCCTTAAATAACATAGCCGTTTAAACAAGAAGGTGTACCTGCTTAGCTATTGTTATTTAGTGTTACTTATATGGTACAAACGATGTGGTTGAAGTGATTGCTACACCATTTCTTCATAGGTTTAAATTTCCCCGGTTAGGTTGCCTTTTTTCCCCTGTGGTGTGTTCATCACTTAACACTTGTGTATTATAGTTTGCCGGTCTGGTTTTGTATTACGTGCGCCGTATGTTTAGTGTTATATCCACTTCAATACTCAGCTTCATAACTGATGCTACAGCTGAAATAAAAAAAAAGCTCTCGATAAAAGTTACAGCTGCTTGTTTCTCTTTATATAAGTTTCCTTAAATAACATAGCCGTTTACGCATCATAGCGTACTTTGCTTGCCTATTGTTATTGAATGCTACCTATATGGTATAAACATTGTGGCCTAATTAATTGCTAAAGCAATCCTTCATAGGTTTAATTTTTTCGCTCAGTTTGGCATTTCAGATTCCTTGTGGTAGTTACAAAAGGTTCTCTACATTGTCCCTTCAGATGGGTATCTTGTTTGCTTTGTCACCTCTTTTGTTTCTGTCACTATGCTGTCTATATGTTCTATCTGGTTCGTATACATTCGCCGTTTCCTAGACTTCTGTTTATGCCTTTTCTCCTTACCTACCTTTGTTCTTGTTATCCTTTTTTCTAATGGTGCCAATTTCGTGTATATTCATACGTATATTGATCTTTAGTATTTTCCTATAATTATATCCCTTTATCCTTATTGATTTCTCTTCTTGTATTTCCGGTGTAGCTATGTCTCAGAGTAGTACGTTTCCAGTGTAGCTCAGTTCCCTACTTCTATGCTACTTATTTACATATCACACAATCTGAAGATCCTCCGAAACAAACTACCTTCTTCAGCAGCGAAAAAGAGGTCGATCATAATCCTAAAGAAAAAAAGGTCACTGTTACTGTCTCAAACTATATCTCTCTAATTCAGCATACATTACCTTTCTATTTTTCTATAAATTTAGACTTCGCGTTGAACCTACTATGTAGATTCTTCCAATCTATGAAACCTATTCTTCCAGTCTATGGATACTTTTGTATGGCCTTCACCGTGCTTCTATAATAATTGACAAAACTATCTTTCTATTATCTAAATTTACTATTGCGGTCATTTCCTTCAAGTTACAACAGTCCTCGAACATGTTTATGCCACATTCCACATAATTCATGTGGCTTCTTCCCTGTGTGTGTGTGTGTTTTTGCCATACATAAATACGAATTTACAACAGTAAGTGTCGATTCCTTTTTAGAATTTGCAGCATTCAGAAGTCCATCAGCATCAAACAAATTAGATAGATTTGACAAAATCTGTAGTAAAATCTGTGGAGTTCTACTGCACTGTTAACATGTATGTGGTTTTGTGAACAAAATTTCCTGTTAAAATATACTTCCATATTATGTACATGATAATATCACATAACCATTGTCCTAAATTGAATTGATGTTAGCTTTTATTCCTACTCATTATGATTACTACTATACAAATTTTCGATTATCTACCTGAAAATACCCAAGATCTTTACTCACATCCTTCACAACAATTTTTTAGAAAAAAGACGTGGATCATCCGAAGATATCTCTACTTCTGAACGAACCAAAAAAAACCGCCAGGATGCAGGCAGCACCAACTAGCTATAGATATGTTATCTATACCATCCTCTGTACGTAAGCATCTCCACTGAATTCCATATACTCTTAAAAGATCGACCTGCAAATCTGAAGCATATCTGTCTTTCAACAGGAACTCTGATAAATCAGCCTACCACAACATAGACTACATTTTGCTTCGACTCTAGCGATCCACGTTTTGTAACCACTGCTCTTTAGTTTATGTAATCAACTCTTTCAGACATATGTTTTGCTCTATGTTCGTCCTGTAGAACTCCCTATATATGCTACTGGATTTTCCAATATCTATGCTACTGGATTTTTCCAATATCTAAGTTCGTTGTGCTTCTTTCATACGACTTTTTCTAGATTACAGCATGCTTATCTTGCCTTCAACCTTCGATGAAGTTTCAACTGAAAACTGAAAACCAAAAAAACTGTTTATTGCTCTGTATAAACCTAGCGTAGTATAGACATACTAAACACATCTTGGTCTTTCTTACTTTTGTTGATACATAATGTATCAGACTGTATGTCGGAAAATACCTTCACAGTCCAACATAATCCACGACAAAAAAAACTATATACACATAACGTTTACTCTACACGCACACTAAAGCACGCGTCGGGCTCTAGTACACAATTACACATGCTGAATTCCTACATGCTCACTTGTGTTTTTGACTTGAACCTGATCAGGTGCTCACACCATCGGCATTGCCCACTGCTCATCATTCGCCGACCACCTCTACGGCTTCCTGGTGAGTTATTATTAGTATCTAGTAAGGAGTCATATTAGAGCGAAGTGCACGAGACTGAATACACACAATGTGGGTCTGGGTACACCACCTCCCCCATGGCACTACTCTGCTCTCCCGGTGAGGATATCTCGACTACTTATGAGGTTGTTTATGAAGCAAAAGCTACATTTCTCCAACAACAGGTGCAATTATTTCTTAACAAGTTTCTTTGTGTTTCCCGTGAGAATTGGACACTATGTAAAAGCAATATTTTGTGCATTCTCAGGTTCGACAAGCTTAAAGACTTTGGAACCGAGAGGGAGGCCAGAGCCAAAGCAATAGAGGAGCACAAGGAGGAGGGTAACCATATTTGTTGCCTAGTGATGAAGAACAAGAAGGTCAAAGCGGTTGAGAAGGAGAAAGTCAAGCAGCCCATACGGCCGATCAAGGAGGAAAGAAGCTCGTGTGATGGGATAGCAAAAGGGGAAGAAGTCCAACAACTTAAAGCTCAAGTTTTGGATAATATTTTCAAGCCCAATTCAGATCTCCCACAACCCCAACCGAAATCAAATTCGGAATCAGCTCAGAATCAAATTCGGATTCGGAATCAGCATCAAATTCGGATTCGGAATCAGCAGGACAGTCCGGAGTAAAACGGTCATAACTTTCACAAACGGAGTCCGATTTGGGTGTTCTTGGGCTTGTTGGAAAGATAACTTCAAGACCGATCCAATGGATTCTCCCTCACTCTGAAATTCCTCGTGCATCAAAAGATATGACCAAAACAATATGACAGTTGTAAAATTAGAATTTCCTTTTTGTTTTAGATTGAGTCGGAATTGGAGTAGGAGTTCTAATTCCGAATTAGAGTAGGAGTAGGGCCTCTTGGCTAGCCATGAGGAGGAGAAGGGGCACTATATATTGAGAGTTAGACCCAATTGTAACCTCATACCAGTTTATGCATAAGAATAGAAACATAGCTATTGCTTCTTCTTTCAAAACCAGAGTTCATGCGAGGACTTTGAGAGAAGACTAGGCTATTCATTGATTCGTTCTGCAATTCAAGGTCAAGTTGTCGTTCCATTGGGAATTGGGGACTTGGCGATCGTCGTTCGTGGTCTCGCGACGATCAACTATCCGGTGTGTTTTGGGCGTATTCCGAAGAGTTGAGGGTTCGTGCATTGACACGAGTGTTCAGCTAGTGACATCGTCTACTTCGCATCATTTATCCACGGTTCCTCACCGAGAAGATCGGACATCCCCGTATCATATGGTATCAGATTCTAGGTTTACTCGGTGAGAGCTTTTTACCCTTAGTTTAGATTCGTTTTTCTGTCCTATAGTCCATTAAACCAAAAATTGCACACAAAAATTCCAAACCCTAGTTTCAATCTGTTATTTCTTGTGAGTTTTTTTAGGTTTTAGTCCATTGGAATTTTTTGTTTAGTGCTGATCTAAAGTGTTTCCTTTGCGTACCTTGTTTCTTGTTTCCTTAAAAAACCAAAAAAAAAAAAATCAAATTCGGTCCCTGACTCAATTCTCATTAAATCCGAGGTCAATTGGTACACTGTTTTGTAAATCGGTCGTAACTTTTGCGTTCGAACTCCGATTGAAGTGCTCTTTGATTCGTTGGAAAACCTACAACGAGATCTCAAACTTTACTGTTTTGGTCAAATCTAAATTCGGCAGTCTTCTATGTGTGTTCGAGCCTACAAGTTTATTAAGTATTGCAATTCTTGAGAAGCTTCACTTATATCCTTTTATCTTGTGAGACTAGCTTTTGATATTGTATTAGGGCTGCTCATTGAACATTGTTTACACTTTGCTGAATTGTTGGGCTTATGCACTTACGAGGGTAGCAAAACACTTTGACCATTGAGAAAATAAGAGAAAAAAAAGGCAGTCGCACAATAGCAAGAGCTACGGCATTGAGAGAAAAAAAAAAGAGTACAAAAAAACTAAGAGCAAAAACATAATTTTTGAGAAAGAAAAGAGGAAGAAAAAAAATAATTCTTTTGCCGATTGCTACAATATCATGCATTTTATTGGTTACTACAGTACCAGCCCATCATTATTTCAGATTGTGTAGTCATATTTTTTTTTCATTGAGCAATCTTGTGCTCTACTATTTTCAATTGCAATTGGCTAGCGTCTCTCTTTGTACTTGGTGCAAAACGAGCTAGCTTGATCTCATTTTCAGATCCCGTCTCGCTAGCTCATTCCTTTGTTTGCATTGAGTCACATTTGTCTTTGCGTGTGCGTTCATCCTTATCACTTAAACCCATTGGATCAGTACATAGGCAAAAGAGTCTAGCTTGGATCATTACTTAGCTTTACAACAACTTGAATATCAGTTTGCATAGGTTATACACATACCTTACCAAGCTCCACCTACACTTGTTTGTGTACTACCTTTGCTCTTGGTTACGCTCGTACATTACCGGGTTGAGGTCGTTCGCTACCACAAGTGTCGTTTTGCAGTTCTTGATTCACTTTGGAACGGTAAGCTTGTCTTGTTTTCAGGATAGTGAGTTGCGAGCGTAGAGAGAGAGTTATTTTGTTTTACTAACTTGGATATAATCACGTTTGCTATTTGTGAGTTGTTACCATGTCAGGTCATCAGGAGGATTTATCGGTTACATGGATGGAGTACACTCGCTTACGCAGGATGCTACAAAAGCAACTTCTTATCGTGATAATGGTGTGCGCGATGAGCTTAGGGCCGTTCGGTATAAATTGAACAACCTCGGGGAGGAGGTTACGCAGCTACGTACGGACATCACCAACAACTTCTTGGAGCTGCGTGCCATGTTCAACCACCCCAACGTGCATCGTAAGGATTTTGTCACTAAGCCCAAATTTTCTGTCCCTATATTTTCAGGTAGTGCAGATGTGGAAGAATACCTTAATTGGGAGCTTGAAATCGATACGCTATTTCGGATGCACAACTATTCCAATGAGAGGAAGCTCTTCCTTTCGTCCAATAGTTTGGTTGATTATGCCACACATTGGTGGGAGCGATTTGTTCGTAAGCGTATGGAGCGCCATGAATTGCCGATTATCACCTGGGAGCAGATGAAACAACATTTGCATGCACGTTTTGTACCTTACCACTATAAGCGTTCTCTACAAAAGTTGACAGGGCTGCGACAAGGTTTGAAATCCACTTTTGTGACACAAGAGAAGGAGACCGAGCATGGAATTTTCCTTCGGTCCTGGCTTCATGTAGTATTGCTCCATTGCTTCATGAAGAGATTGTGGTTACTCATGATTGCTCCGTTGCTGACCCACAATCTTTGGTGGATGCGATGTATCCAAACACATGTGAGAATGAGAGCCACATAGGCAAAGCCAAATTGAGTGAGAATGATAAAGAGAGTGAGCTGTGTGATTCCACCATATGTGAGGTTGAGAGTATCTTCATTGAGCATGAGAGAGATACACCAACAGAAAAGAGGGATGTAGATTATAGCCAAAGTGACGTTACTGCTGAAATTAACGATTTACTCGCTACTTCTAGTGTTGTTTCTCACATTGTGCAGGTTGATATTAAAGAAGATGAGTTGATTGTTCAACAACTAGCACAGTTGGAAGTAAAAGACGCGGAGATAACCACGGTTGTGGATGGAATGCTTGCTGCCCCGTGGTTTCACGATGACAATTTGATACCTACAACACTTGCAATATTAGAGGAGGACGTTAAAGGTAACAATAATGGTGTTGAATTGAATATTCATCACACCGAGGTACGTAAGAATGAGAACTCTAGTGTTCCTTTGAATATTCTATGTTCTAAAATTTCTTCGCTCAATTTACATAATGTGCAATTGATTACTCATAAGGATGTTCCTACTAGCATATCTCTTAATGATTCTTTATACTATATCATGTTCGATGATCCTAGAGAGCTATCTAGTGTGATTGAAAACCTTGTTGATATTTCATGTTTAAAATCACTAGTTGGTCCTTCTGCCTACACATATACGTTCAATTTGATTGGAGATTATGGTGTAGATGACAAGTTCTATGTTTATCGAATGTGCATTGTTTGTGATAATTTTGCTGATTTTAAATTGCATATTTTGTGCAAACCATTTATTGTGCAATGTCATGGTCACTTTGAGATGGATTTGAATACAAGTGCCTATTGTTTAGAACGCAACATGATGCCTACTTGTTTATCTTGTACCAGTAAACATAGTAGTGTAGTTGAAGCATTGAATGTACTAAGAATTTTCTCCCCCAAATTTGAACAATTTGATCTAGCTCGTCCCTTTTATATTTTGTCCATGTGCTTAGAAAAGTCGAGTATGACTTTTTCTCATGTGAGGGAGAATGATGTGAATGAAGGTACCGCAATGTATATATCAAATACATCCTACGATTGCAGTTGTGTTACTTATTTTGTGCAAAACAACGCGAATGGTACAACAATTGATTCATACATATATCACGTATATACGTTATTCTCTTTGTTTAGTACATGTTCAGCAAATCATCATGCGCTACACAGAAGTTGTTTGGATGATAAATACATATACCATGCATATACGTTGTTTTCTTTGTGTAGCACATTTTCAGGCTATCAAAAGTCGAGGACGGCTTTTTTTTGAAGAAAGGGAGGATGATGAGGATATCCCGACTACTTATGAGGTTGTTTATGAAGCAAGAGTTACATTTCTCCAACAACAGGTGCAATTGTTTCTTAACAAGTTTCTTTGTGTTTCCTGTGAGAATTGGACACTACGTAAAAGCAATATTTTGTGCATTCTCGGTTCGACAAGCTTAAAGACTTTGGAACCTAGAGGGAGGCTAGAGTCAAAGCAATAGAGGAGCATAAGGAGGAGGGTAACCATATTTGTTGCCTAGTGATGAAGAACAAGAAGGTCAAAGCGGTTGGGAAGGAGAAAGTCAAGCAGCTCATACGGTCGATCAAGGAGGAAAGAAGCCCGTGTGATGGGATAGCAAAAGGGGAAGAAGTCCAACAACTTAAAACTCAAGTTTTGGATAAGATTTCAAGCCCAATTGAGATCTCTCACAACCCCAATCGAAATCAAATTCGGAATCAGCTCAGAATCAAATTCGGATTCGGAATCAGCAGGATAGTCCGGAGTAAAACGGTCATAACTTTCACAAACGAGTCCGATTTGGGTGTTCTTGGGCTTGTTGGAAAGATAACTTCAAACCCGATCCAATGGATCCTCCCTCACTCCGAAATTCCTCGTGCGTCAAAAGATATGACCAAAACAATATGATAGTTGTAAAATTAGAGTTTCCTTTTTGTTTTAGATTGAGTTGGAATTGGAGGAGTTCTAATTCCGAATTAGAGTAGGAGTAGGGCCTCTTGGCCAGCCATGAGGAGGAGAAGGGGCACTATATATTGAGGGTTAGACCTCCCATTGTAACCTCAGACCAGTTTATGCATAAGAATAGAAACATAGATATTGTTTGTTCTTTCAAAACCAGAGTTCATGCGAGGACTTTGAGAGAGGACTAGGCGATCCATTGATTCATTCTGCAATTCAAGGTCAAGTTGTCGTTCCATTGGGAATTGGAGACTTGGCGATTATCGTTCGTGGTCTCGCGACGATCAACTATCCGGTGTGCTTTGGGCGTATTCCGAAGAGTTGAGGGTTCATGCATTAACACGAGTGTTCAGCTAGCGACATCGTCTACTTCGCATCATTTATCCACAATTCTCACCGAGAAGATCGAGCATCCCCCATATCACTCCCTCTCTCTTGTTCACTGGCTATCGGAAAGAAGCAGGGGAGAACGGTTAACGAAAGGGGGGCCGTGGTCAAGTGGCGGAAGATTACGATTACGGGTTTGATCCGAGTTAGATATCCCGTAGAACGAAATCACTCATGATACCTACAAAGGGACAATATTAACGTGATTTTAACATTTGAAGGGCGTGTTCTACCTAATTTTGTAAATAAGAGTCAAAAATTAAACTAGAGCAAAAGGAGACGATAGACGAGTAGCATAAAGCATACTTAATCCTCTAGGCGAACGACCATCGGATGGTGATGAAAACTTTGCACATCTTCGTGCTGCCAGTGGGCCAGCGCACTGAAACGACCATCAGTCGCCCACTGTTTACCACGCCACCACGCAAAAGACGTCCCAGCTGCGATGCTCTGCACCTAGTAAATGATACTCCCGAGCAAGGCCTCGCCCTCCAATTAAATGATACTCCCCCAACACATCAGGTGTGGCAAACAGCGTGAAGCAGCTATACTCTATAAACAGTACAACAGTGCCACGAGCCCATACACTGACACAGACTAGCTACCACAGGGTAGTTCGGATAATATGACATTCACGAAATAAGTTGAGCTCCACACAGTTGACCGCATCCAAGTTAACAACTCATCGCCAAGGATGTCAAAACAAAAGGATTATTCTGGATATAACCTGAAGTCCCAATATCAAATAGGTAACTTTGTACACAGAGATGATAATAGTCTTCCGACTCCCAGGAGCTGGTAGCTGCCAATCGCCACTGCTTAATACATTAGAGGCTTCTATCTACCAACTCGGCGTTCCACTTATTCCACATCGACTTCCTCATCATCCCCCTCATACTGGGAAAGAAAATAAAACAATCCGTGAGCATATTTGTTTAGCAGAACTGCATATAAAAAGAGAGAATTATAGATGTAATGAGAACATAAAAGTTTAAATAGTAACTCCATGCTATTGAATGTGCATATAAACAGGTTCGCTATTTCTTGGGAGGATGCGAATTTAATCACCTGCTCATAAGCATTTTGAACCACTGGTGGAGGTTGTGGGGGCATAACAGGTGATCTAGTTTTGTCATCAGCATCATTTTCTAGCGATGCATCTATTGGTTCATGTATATCCTCCAGTTCAACAGCTTCGTTAAGATCTAAAGCATGAGCAGCCATACCAGTGGAGGGCAAAACATGTTTGACTGGAGAATCTTTGGCCTGCAAGTTTAAAAATGTCGGCTCAATAAAGTCTTCACTCGTATATGCAGAATTGATCAAGAGGATGAGTCCAATCATTGTCAACAGGGCCGAGATGAGGTAAGAGACTCAGATGCACTTGTTATTTAGAGGTAAGCAATAGTGAGAAAGAAGCCAACAACCATTCTTCCAAACTTACACTAATTCTCGACTCGAGTTGTAGGTTTCAAACAGAATCAAGAGCGTATGTTAGTAAGAATGTCCAAATAAAGCATTGAACTCATTACATGATGATATGATATGCACCATTTATCATAAAATTTAGATCGGGATGAATATTGCACCTTGTCTGCGAAAATGTTGGCTGAGGAAACATTTCCTAGCTTATTTTTTTCATCTTCCCACAATTTCTTCTTCAAATATAAAGATTTTGTTGCCTCAGTTCCCTTGCTTGTTTTATCAAACTCTGTATCTCGCTCTCTTCTTTTCTTCACTGAGAAAGGAGACAAAAGATCAGACATGAGTACGTAATTAATACAAAAGGAAGACATTTCTTCAACAATGTACAGAAAGAAACATTGTTGAGCTGTAAAAGGAAAAATTACTTCCTTCAGTGTTTCTATAGAAAAAGTAACTAATCACATTGATTCTAATGCTTAAGATTAACATACAGGAACTATATAGCTACCGCCTATTTTAATGCTTGAGGTTAACATTACAAGATTCAAATTGTATTAATCACAACCTGATAAAACATCATGGCCATCATCGTATGCTCTTCAGGAGTATATATAGTCTCCCCTAGAAACTAAGCTACCTACCAGCTTTTGCTTCTTCGCTTGTTGAGTACAAGATTGATCTCTTTTTAGTTGCAGCAGCATTTGGACTCCTTTCATAAGGACCATTCAGATCTTCATCAATATTGACACTGGAAACTTCTTCATTAGCACCACGCTTCAAAATATCTGAAGCAAGCAAATCACCAAGTCTCTCAAAACGAGCTTGTGACCTGCACAACTCCAATAGTCAATAATTATAAATTCATAACCATGCAAAAAAAGAAAAGAAAATGGTGTGGTAAGTCAAGCTAAAAATGTGTTTCCATTATAAGTTAAAATGTGATGAAAGCAAAATGTACCTTTTCAATTCTTCCTGTGCTTTCAAAAAACGGGCATGAGCTTTGATGAACTTCTTCATTTTTGAGGTCATCCTACATTGGAAACAAAACAATACAAGAATAGTATACTTGATAACACCACCAAGCTATTGATATAATAAAGAAAAAGGAATGTGTCATTGTCATGTGCAAGTGTTGTATAAATACCTGTGGCATTCTTCTTTCTCCCTCCTCAGTAGCTGATCAAGATCATTTACTTTGCTAGAAATCTTGCGCATTTGATCGATCTTCTCATCCAAAATGATCTAAGAAAGGATCAAAGGAATGGTAATTAGACTGTGAAGTTCAGATTCTACAAGATCGAGCTATTGTAAATGATAAAACATTGAATATGACAGGTATGCAGCGCTAGAGAAAAAGGTGTGAATGATGCCAACTTGTGTAATAAACCAAGGGTGGAGGTACCAAAAGAAATATTATCCACACCAAAGCAGATAAAGACAGTAAGAAGAAATGGCCGATGCTAGAACTCAATAGTAGGCAATGAGCAGTGGTGAAGTAAGGCGGAGACTAATGCACAGCAACTGCTAACAAATTAAGACTACAACAAATATATTTTTAAATAACATGGGGCAATAAATTTAGCAACACAAAATTGCTCCGTCTCAGTGGCACGAAAATTCAACCCTAGTTACAATAACAGTTAGTCTTAATAATTAAATTGACAAATACTTTTTAGAAGTTTCCAGAAAATTGTTTGGGAAAGAGATCTGGCATACTTTAAGGCAAGCAAAAGCTGTCATTTTTAATAAAATATATATATATATATATATATTTCTGCATAGTACATAATATTGTTAAATAGCGTCTTTAATTGTAAAACTTGGATAATCATACAGAATCATTCATAAGTCAGTGTATTGCGGTAACATTTATAAGAACTGGCAACTTTAGCGAAACAAAGCTCCAGCCAAGTAGCACGTTATGTAAATATCATTCCGCAAAATAAAATAATAGGTGGAACCGTGGAAGTATATTTGCAAGACAGCAATTGTTGTTCGTCAATTATTAAATGCAATGAAAAATCAAAAGCTTACAACACTATTGGAAAGATTAGCGCAAGCATAGATTGGAAAACATTTGAAAAAGTTGAGTGCACGATGGCACAACATATCATAGTGTGCCTGCAGACCTGCTCCATAGCCCAGTTGGAGAATATACCATGACGCAGGAATTAAAAATAGAAAGGCGCCTCAAGCACAGTTATGTGGTAAAGCAGGTTACAAGTGGTCACAGAACAATCATTGCCAAACTAGAAGCATAAGTTAAGCAGAAGAAAAAAAAGATGTTTTCTTCGGGCTACTTATGGAAAGACCACATTGTAATAAATGCATTGAGAATAAAACTGACCTCTAGGTGAGATTTATCTTCACGCAAAGCCTCCATATCCAGTCTTATTTGTTTCAACTGCACAATATTCATAAATATATAATGAAAGGATGTGCCAAAGGTGCCTGTTCAGCCGAATTGGATTACACAGCTCAGACCTGCTTTTCGTGATCCTCTTTGTCATCGCCACTAGAGAATTTGTCTTTTATCCTATCATCATTGTTGTCAGAGACACTCAAACTCCTAGATGAGTTGGTTTTTCCATCATCGGTCTTCTTATCATGCCTCCTATCACTGACATAAAAAAATAGAATGTGGAAAAGTAAATTTACAAGATCAACATGACTCACCCGTATTTAAGATGGATATAGAATAAATATATTAAACCCACAAATCAGATGGAAATGCCAGTAATGGGGTATCATACTCTACTTAGGACAATTTATCAGAAGAGAAAATTGTGTTCACAACTAGAAGATTTGAAAATGGAAAACAGGAACTACGTGCAGTAGCATTACATGATGGTCAACAAACAACTACGATGAGCTGATGATTTAATAGCTGTGGCCACGAAATACAGCATACACAGTGCTTGCATGGCCTTTAGGGGACATGCTTATGTGTATAATAAAGGTAACAAATGTCACCAAGGTTGTTCTGCAGAAAAAAATACAAAAACCTACCCCATTCCAGCGAGGATGCTTTTAACATAATACTCTATAGTAGAATAAAGCTTTGATGATTGTTCACAGGAGCACAATCGATGTGCCTGGCGCTAAACTAGAGAACTTAAAGTCATGGCCTGTATAGATATCAGCTCCAGCATGTCCAAATGGTGATTAACCCAATAATGAAGAACTAAAATCGCACAATCAAACAATAACACAAACAAGGCAGATAAACATGAATCAATAAATAAGCATATAAGGAAAATATCAGAAGATACACATACATGTGTTCAAAGTATATTCAGAATTAAATGGCTTTAAAAAATCAAGATCATATGCCAAAATGCATTACATACCTCTTCCTGTTGGGAGACTGTGAATAGCTAGAGTCTGCAAATAAAATTTCAGAGTATTATGAGATTACAAATAGAATTAACTTATAGCAGGTTCAATCAGAATGTAGAAGTGAGCAGCTGCAGATGTAGAATAATTAGCACCCCACCCACTCGTGGCACACACACATAGATGTAGAGAGAGAGAGAGAGAGCATCTGTTTACCCCTTTCTCGTGAAGTTGGTCTTCGATCATGAAGGGCACGATGACCCCTGGAATCTCTTCCAGGGGAATGCCTCCTACGAGGTGAGAACCTCCTATCAATCCTGCTTCTGAAGTCACTGCTTCTATAATCTCCTCTCCCTAGAAGTCAGGAAGGTGCAAGTTTTATACGAGGAAGCACTTGTGTCACTAAAAAAATGAAAATGGGGCAATATGGAGATAGGACACCCATAAGCCTGTTAAGCTTACCACAACCTTGAGCTACAAGATTATTCAATTAACAATAAGTAGCAGGGGCTCCAGGATAATGCCATTAGCCACAAAAAAATTAGGGCCAAAAATTAATGCACAAGCAGATACCAAGAAACGACAAGGAACCACTGATGCACCCATTAAGATAATATCAATACACATAATGTTGATCATCTGAAGTGAAATGGATTGAAGCTCCATAATCAACCTCATAGAGCAATTATGATGAAGAAAGGTCTGCCATAATCCCAATATCACCATATATCTACTACAATTTGTCCAGATCTTCGGTGACAACTTGAGAAGAATCACAAAAACTTGGAATTACCAGTGACAAGAATAATTCCCAACGAAACTAGCTGATGTGCCATAATCAAAGGATGTGACTCAGTAAATTGCAAAATCTGCTAATCACGTGATCATAGCACAGCGAATAATTATGGACATCACCCAGTGGAGGCATCATCCAAGACCCTCAAAAGTTCACCTTCTGATACAGCACAGGCATTATAGTCACGACAAACTGTCGAAATACCAACTGAAGAATCTATGAAAAAGGTCGTGTTATCCTCTGGCAGCAGTTGAGTCTAACAAATCTGCTCAGGAGTCTGCTAATTTGAATGACATTTAAATCAAAAGACAACCAGTAAGAATGCCACCAAATTCTGCAACAAGCTTCCACTTGTTAGAATTATTTTCTATCTGCAGCAACTGAGGTTCAATTCAAGCACTAGTATGAAAAATATAGTAAATCACACAAGCACGATAAGACTAAGACAAAACACAGAGAGCACACTATCATGAGTCATCAGGCATGCAAAAAGTTCCCTTTTATCCACGATGTCCCCAATTAAAAGGGAAATACTCCAAAGATGGCCATCCATAAATGATCCTATCCATGCATACCAATATTTTGAGTGGTGTAGTTAGTCGGTAGCATGGGCAAATTAGGAGTCCTAATTCCTTCCCTCCCAATTACCGGATCTCTCTTGAAACCATAACATACCCAAGCACTTGTTTTCATACCGCCATCATGTCATATTCTTCGGACGCAACCGCTTTGTTCCAAGATGCTAAATTCGCTACGACATAAATCACCTCGATTTCATGAACAACTATTCTCAGTTGGATCCAAAACCCTTGAAACCTAATCTTTCAGGCAGTCATCTTTTTCTGACAGTACTCCGATAATCTGATTTCCCAGGACTTCATTTGCATCTAGCTATCCATAGATCTATACCCACCAACCAACTGACCAAGAAAAGAAGGGAATTGTATACATCAAACCCTCTCCTCTTCTCGCTAAAAAGCAGCAACCCTAAACCCCGGGTGGGGATCTCAGATAGAAACTACAGTAACCGAACAGAAGCGCAGGAGAGACGATAGGCACGGGAAAGGGCTATCTGTACCGGCATGGTGCGGGAGGGAGGAGCGGGAGGATGGGGGCCGGCGGAGCTCGCCGTTGCCGTGGGCGAAGCTGCAGGTGTCGCGGTTGCAGTTGCCGCGCTGCCACAGCGCGCAGAGCTTCGTCTTGTACGCCGGGCCGCGGCGAGGAGGGCCCAGCATCGCGACCGCCTCCGCCTCCGGTGATCGATCCCGGGCTCCGGGTTGGGGAATTCCGATCGCTCGCGAGGGTTCAGCCCTAGAGGCGGAGCACGAGGAGGGTCGGGGAGGGGGGGTAGGGTTGGGTTTGGGACGCACCGCGAGGAGGCGGCATATAATAAAACCCTAATCGCGGCCAAGCCCCTCCTGACTCCTGACTGGCGCGCACGCCTCACGGGATAGTCTGCCGTGTAAGGACAAATGGATAGGGTGCGTTTATAAGCCATAGGCGCTGTCCGATCGGAAAGGGACGGTCGGGATTATGCTTGATGGAAAATATTACTTCTTTTTGATGGAGGGTGATTGGTGTTGCTCTCTAATCGGACGGCTAGGAAGGGAGGAAAATGTGAGTGCATTTGAATTGTGGGGTGGAGTGTCTCTCTTTCTTCATGTATCGGAAATGGCAATTGTGATTTTTGTTTCTGTTTTATGTTGAGGGAATATCATCCAGGTTTTCCCACGTATTTCGTGGATGATATTAAAGAGGCTAAACGATGTGAACAGTTATTCGTCAAGTTACCAATAACAACTACTTAAAAAATGGTGACCCTCGGTTAATTAATGCTACGGTTAATTAATGCTACGGTTCTAACGTCAGGTGCTAGTGAAAAGCAGACTCACCTATTCTCAGCCCATCACCAAACTCACATCCACGCACACGAGTCGTTCTCAAGTCTCAACTCCCTAGTGTCATCCATCCCTTTCCACTATCGCTCCTCTCAACCTGCTGCCACCACCCCTCCGACAGTCCGACGGTCCACCGGTGATCGGGGGCTTGACGCTAGAGTCATGGTCCTCTCATTAATCTCTTTCTTCACCTCTCTTGGCCGGTGAAGAGAGGCCAGCGTGGCGGGTTGGTGGCACACTGGGAAGCGACCAAAGAAGTCGAGTTATTGGCAGACGACGAGGAGATGAGTAGGGAAGGATGTGGACGGTGAGCAGAGAAGCGGGGATGCCCGCAACGGCATGGTCGGCGGCAAGGCACCAGGACAGTCTCAGCCCCCGTCAAATCCAGGGCCATCGGCGATGATGCGTTAGGATGGTCGCCTCCTCGTCCTTCGAACCACGACGAGCTCGGCCTTCGCGTGCTCCTCTTAGTAGGCTTGTAGCAAGTATTTTTCCATATTGTTGCAATACCCTTTCTCCACTATTGCAATAAGTGTTTTTTGTTGTTGAAATGTAAATTATTGTGTAGTTCATTTCAAATTTTTTTGTTGCAAGTGTTTCCTCCTATTGTTGCATATACAGTTCCAAAATGTTGTAATTCTTGTAACACAGTATATTTGTTTTCTTTCAAATGTTTTTACTATTTTTTCAAGTACATCTTCATATAGTAACGGATATGTGATTTCAAGTTAATTTTGTCTAGAGACAAGGGGTTTTCCCCATTTTTGGAGAGCGAATGCTACTTTTGTTTGCAGATGTTGAATCAATTTGTTGCATATGTGCTCCAGGATGTTGCATCAGAGCGTAAGATGGGAAGCTTCCCATCGGACGTCTGGGCGCTAGTCCCCTCCTTTTTTGTTTGCGAATCAATCCTCAAATGATTGTAAATGGTAAGTTTTGTCTATATTGTTGTGCTATGGTACCTCTAGGTTAAAGTCGACCTCTTTTTAGTAGTCTACCTTTTGCACCATCCGCTAAAGATAAAATGAATGGATTTTTACCACTATGCATGCTCATGTTAATGATATTGCAAGAGAAATAGATTAAGCAACCCAACACATGTAGTGACATGGCATGTAGACATAGATTTGAACAACGTCAAAATAATTAAAACTAACAAAATGGTCTCATTAAAAGACCATCCGCGATCTTGAAGATCATAGATTAATACATAGCATGGTCTCAAAACTCAAGAAGCTGCTGGTTGATGGCATATGGTGTATTCAGATTGTTTTCATGTTAAGGTAAGGTCTCCTTTTAGACACTGGGGAAGAGTTTATGTCCCACTAATGTAGGCTTGTTTGCAAATATTTTTCTCATATTGTTGCAATACCCTTTCTCCACTATTGCAAGAAGTGTTTTTTTGTTGAAATGTGAATTATTATATTGTTCATTTTTTTTATTTTTGTTGCAAGTGTTCCCTCGTATTGTTTCATATACAGTTCCAAAATATTGCATTTCTTGTAGCACAATAGATTGTTTTTATTTCAAATGTTTGTACTATTTTTTCAAGTACATTTTCGTATAGTAACAAGATATGTGATTTCAAGTGAATTTTGTCTAGAGACTGGGTGTTTTTTCATATTTTTTAGAGAGCGAATGCTACTTTTGTTGCAGATGTTAAATCAATTTATTGCATGTGTACTCCAGGATGTTGCGTCAGAGCGTTGGATGGGAAGCTTCTCATTGGACGTCCCAACATTAATCCCCTCATTTTTTTTGTTTGCGAACCAACGGTGATTGCAAATGGTAAGTTTTGTCTATATGGTGATCCTATGGTACCTCTAGGTTAAAGGCGATATCTTTTTGATAATCTACTGTTTGCACCATCCGCCAAAGATAAAATGGATGGATTTTTTTTACCACTATACATGCTCATGTTAATGATATTGCAAGAAATAGCTTAAACAACCCAACCACATGTGGTGACATGACATGTAGACATAGATTTGAACCACGCTAAATAGTTAAAACTAACAAAATGATCTAATTAAAAGACCATCTAGGATTCTTCGCTAGATAGGATAGGCGGAGGGACATTATCCCCCTTCCCCCTCCCCTCTTTAGTCGCAATCTTGAAGATCATAGATTAATATATAGCGTGGTCTCAAAACTCAAGAAGCTTGTTGATGACATATAGTGTATTCAGGGTGTTTCCATGTTAGAGTAAGGTATCCTTTCATGCACTGGAGAAGAGTTTATGTCCCACTAATGTAGTCTTGCTTGCAAGTATTTTCTCGTATTGTTGCAACACCCTTTCTCTATTGTTGCAAGAAGAGTTTTTTTTGTTGTTGAAATGTGAATTATTGTATAGTGCATTTCAATTTTTTGTTGCAAGTGCTACATTCGATTGTTGCATACATGGAAAAAAAATCCCGGTCAGTTACCATTGGTAACCAGATTTACCGATGGGGACCAGATGAACAGTAACTGACCGCAAAATTTAAATTTTGAATTTGAATTTTTGAATGAATAATGCATTTCTTAGGTTGGTTTAGACCTATTTTATACTAGATTACGTATTGTATGAGCCAAGTATACATGAATTATTATTTCTGACCGGTTTGCACTTCATATGAGCTAAATATAAGATAAATATGTTAGATTACATATTGTATGAACTAAATATGATAGATTACATATTATATGAGCTAAATATGATAGATTATGTATTGTATGAGCTAAATATGCACTTTATTAAAACACTTTCTAATTCAAAATTCATCAATTCAAAAAAAATTCTGGTTTTTTTACTGCTTTTTCTGGTAACCGCTTTTCAAAATCGGCAATTCAAATTTCAGTGTTTGAATTTCATCTGGTTTTTTCACGATTTCCAGAACCAGTAGGTGCAGATTCTGCACGGCAACAACGGGATTTCAACCGGTAGCGTTTTTTGGATCCTTTGTTGCATATACAGTTCCAAAATGTTGCAATTCTTGTAACACAGTAGATTTGTTTTGTTTCAAATGTTTGTACTATTTTTTCAAGTACATCTTCGTGTAGTATGATAAGCTAAATTTCTTGTTAGATAATGAGTGCATGAAAGCCATTTGATACTAATGTAGATGTATAGCATAACCAAGTGCTACATCAATCTAGATATGTCTGTGGTATCTGTATGTATACTTATATAATGCCTCTGCAAATGGATTTTTTTTACATCGTCCTGAGCAAAACAGAACATCTAAAATAATACATCTAACAGCATATCTCATTGTCAATCATTTAGAGTCCGAACTATCTAAATGATGATCCAAAACTGCAGGAAACCGTTGCTCCTCGGGAATTGACTGGGATGCTGGGTTATAAGTACCACCGCTTTGAGAATTATTTGTCACCTTCTTTTGTGATGCCCCAACCTCTTTGCATGCCTTATCTAGCATCACCAAAAAATCTCTTACAATGACAAACAAGCGAAATCCATCATCTTTTGCATCATTTCCATGGAAATGTCGAATTGTTTTCTTCACTAATGTTCTCAATCTCTTCTCTTCTTTCAACAGAAAGTTGGTTTCATTCTCTGCGTGTTTTATGAAATGTTCTAATGAGCGGTAGAACCCACTGTTCTCTTCTAGTGTTGCCATGTCAGAGTTCAGGAACTCTTTTGCTTTCAGCAACTCATGTCTGAGGTTCACCACACTGGCAGACAAAGCTTCAGCATCTAGTGCAGCTACCCTCTTGATATTGTCCAACTCACTACTAAGCCCTGATACAATCTTAAGGCCGAGGTTGGAGTAGTAATCACCGTTTTCTTGGAGAGATACATTCAAATCGTCTTCTGAAGTACTAGGAGGTGGACTTCTTCCATTTTCCATGGCCAACCTTGCCTCCCGGACACCTTCAGATCGAATAATCTCTTAGACAACAAAGTGTAGCAATGTGGTCTTTCCATCGGCGCCCTTGACATCTGATAACTTCAGAAGGGTGTCAAGCTTGAATGCATTAGCATCACCACGGAAGGTCCCATCATTCAAACGGTTTCCAGTTTTGAGAACAGCTTCTAGTAGCTTCAGAAAAAGGCGACGCTTTAGTTCCCCACAAGCAGCCTGACACCAAACAGAATAATCTAAGTACTTGGAGTAAAAGGTTGGAGTGTTTTGCATATTTAATACATAAGTCAACTGCTTTCAGGTGGATTACCTCCAATTGGAGGAACAATTCCCTTAGACTTGAAGCATCTTCTTGCAAAGATGACATGAAAAGCAAAGCTCTGATCCTCTTGAAAGCAAAAGGAATGTCAATTAGTGCCTTCATCACTTGTTCTTCAAGGCCTAGTTGCGAGTAGTCCCCATCATAAAGCCTGAGTTTCTGTTCTTCATCATCAGTCAGTTTCATTCTCAAGATTGTCTCAAGAAGTAATCTAGGAAGTTCATTCCCTTGTGAACAGAATGAAGCAAAAAACAATGTCAGAAAAACAATCCAATAAAAAGCATGAAACAACCACCCTATAAGTCTGTCAGCAAAGCTAAAAAAAGCTTCACTTATAAGTCCAATATTTTCTTTGGCTCCGCAAACAGCTTGTAGTTAGAGTGATACTGCAGGACCAAACTATTTTTTTTCTTCAAAAATGAGTAAGCAGGCTGCATGGATCTATCAATAATAGTTGTTCTGAATGAAGATTAAACAACTACCTTCAATGAGAGCATCATGAATGTCCTCTGCCCTGAAATTAAACTACTGCCAGGTTGCATGATTTCTTAACGTCGAGAAGAGAAACATGCTAGGGTGGAGCCTCTGCAATGGGAAGTTCCTTATCCTTGGTGTTATTTCTGTTGCCAGTGCCATAACCAAACAATACCTCTATCATCTCCTCATTCACACTGCAAAATGTAATTGTCAAATACAAGCCTAATGCAGACAAAATGAATTAATAATTCATTGGTAACTTTAAAACTTACCGAAAAGAACCAAATTTGATGTCATGCCAGGCCATTGACTGATCAGGATTAGCAAGAACTTTGTCCCAGTAGATAGGCCGAAGCTTGACTCTTGGAGCACTCACTTCAGGTTCAGATGATTCGTTGGCCTGCTCGCCTGCAGATGATTCTTCAGAATGACTTGACTCACCAGGTGACAGCTGAGGAAATCTTGCAATGGGGCCTTTGGGAGGTGCAGGTGGGGGAGGAGCAGCCTTCTTGATAGGAGGCAAAAGTGGAGGTGGAGGCGGTGGCGGTGGCGGAGGCATCGGTTTAGGAACCTCACTTGTGGCATTGTTCTCATGTGTTCCTCCAGTCACTTGTGAACGTGTTGTGGCATCAGTAGCGGTTTTAAAACAGCATGGAAAGCACTGACTCATGCTGACTCCAACCTTGGAAGGCCTAACCCCTTGATCATTCTTGTGAAGTGGGCTGGTGGGAACACGAACATCGGGTGATGAGCCTGCAAATGGAATATTATATGTTATAATCCTACACCAAGAACAATCCACCATAGGTTGATAAAAGGGATACCGCCTCACCAGGCACATTAGCCAACTGCAAGTGAATAAGAGGATGGTCATCTCGCTCCTCACTGACCGAGACCTTGCTTTTGTTGCATCCACAGCAGTAGAAAATTAGAAATGCAGCAATGAACGAGGATGCCGCTGTTGGACGCACAACAATTAAGACTATTTTACGTAGTTGTTTTTCTTCTCTGAAGGTGAAATTTGAGGAGGCACGCCCCGATGCTTCTGTGCAGGTTTACGGTGATGATGATCGCTGGGAGGTTCAATGTTCAGTGAGTTGGAAGGTGTAAATGGTGATTCTGTCACAGAAAGGGGAAACTGAGAGTCATCTCCGGATGACAGGGATGGCGCAAAAGCCGGAGCCATGGAAGGAGCATCTCCGATCAGTTGATCAGTCAAATGCCGTCTTGTATAGAAGTTTGAACCAAGCAATGGCTGCTGGTTCTCAAGATAGTTGCTTAGTGCAACACTGTATTCATGTGAAATGCCCAAGTCGATATAGTTTGCAAGGATACAGTCATGAATAATAGAACGCTTTTCAGGTGGAAGAAGAACCATAAGCTCTAGAAAAAACATTATCTTCAAATCATTCTCGGAGGAAATACTTAATAATCTATCCAAAGCAAATGACTGCCCACTGCCAAATATGCCCTCTGTGCCAGCCATGTCCTGCAAGCAGATTGACCATATTTTGTCCACCTGCACCAATCCATGACCCATGCTACACATCAAACATTGCTTTTGCTAATGCGTCCAACAACTGTTTCTCACAAAAAGAGTTAAAACTAAAATTTCCCTATTACTAATGCTGACTGGCCAAAAGTAGGCAGCATAAAGGCCAAGAAAACAATCTGCGATGCTGAGTTGCTAACTGAAGTAGTACTGAATAGAAAAAGAAAACGTTCTTATGGAAAACATACAGGAACTCATATTGGCTAGTTCCTGCACTTCTTGAGTGCAAATCAAGCAAAGAAAATTTGGGAGAGCCAATCGATCACTAGTACAATCTAACATTTCGTCTACAATAAAAGCGCAACTTGCAAATCGGAAACGTTTGTGAGGTCTTACCAGATCCCCGTTTAGAACTAACGAGGAGGAAGGAGGTGTAGAAGAAAGATGGAGCCGCCACCCCGACAAGAAATGCCCTAAGTTCTTGTGAGACCCCGGTTTATCCGGCTTGTAATGCTTAACCATCCATTCGGTCCTAGCATCACAAAGCAGGTAATCCGAGACTCGAGACATGTATACTTCCCAGAAATGCAGTATACACACCTCTTTACAAAGTTCATGCATCAATTCTATTCATTCCCATAGAACCGAAGCAAGAAACAGAACAGAAGTTATCATATATAAAAGATAGATGTTACAAAAGAGGGGCCGACCGGCCAAATACATACATAGACAAAAGAAATAAACAGCGGAAGTAAAAGTGCCATAAGATGGCCATAAACAAAAGAGCCGACCAGTGTCCCTATAACCCACAAGGCAACCGACCGGACCGCCAAGCTAGTCGTCGAAACCACAGCACATTTCACAAAATTGAGGCCCTTGGGGCTTACCTTCTTCCCCAGAACAAAAGCAAATAAGCAAAAGCCGTGAGTACTTTGAATGTACTCGCAAGACTTACAGATGGTGTAACAAACTGTACATATGCTACATGCAAGCTCATAGAAGTGGAGGTCAGATGTTTTAGTTTTAGCATAAAGCAATTTTCCATTTGCAATAATGTAATAGATTGAAGGCAATGTTAATCAAATCGGTTTTAATGTTCAAATATCGCAAAAGACAAAGAATATAACAAGAGATAGGAACAAGAACAATCCGGAGGTGACTACGACCAAGAGCCACCACAACAATAGCATGAATTACCCATTCATACCACCCATGTCAAATTTTAGTTTAAAAGGTTGAAGTCTAACTCTTGCAAAACCTAACCAAGCGTGTCCATAACCTAGGACGAGGCTATTCGAATAATTTTATCCCTGCAGGGTATACCAATTTACCCACACGCCAGACCGCCTTTTTGCCAAGCTATTAAGCACACTTCCGAAGGTATGCCGGCACGGCTAAGTCTTACGAGACGTTTCCAATATTGTGAATTATTCACGAGCCGTCCGTATGGATAGAAACACATACGTTGTGTCGGAGTCATCGTAAGGCCTCGGTCAACTACCCTTCCCGGGTAAAGCCTTGGACAACTACGACGCTCCTCGAGGTGGAGAGCCTACCCGGAATCTCCACCACCGCACACCCACACAAGAACACGACCACATATCATGTTTCACACAATACACACAACCCCCTCCTGCGACTCGGAGATAACCCACGCCAAAATACTAAGTCAAGAGAGGTCCCATATCCCTCTCGCGTGGTTAGTACGCAAAAATGCTTGGAGAGTGTGACACAAGATGTTCGGTCCTTGTTGACTTAGGCAAGACATCCACAAACCCAATAACCCACCATCCGACCACTTGCCCAAGTCCAAATCAGTTTTTCATTTTCAGATTTTGACTTTACCAAAATAACAAAGCACAAGCGCTGGTCGTAATGACCTAATAAGTAATGTGATCAAGATCATCGACTACAATCGATGATCGCCAAGATCTCCAAACTAAGCATTTCTAAGTAATTTCAAATCGAAAGCTACTAAGTGACCAGAGTCCATCAATCGAACTCCGACCACAGCCAATAACCTAAGCTCATGGTAGTAGAGGATAAACAAGTCCTACAGATTATGCAACTATAGGATACTAACCATAATTTAACAACAAAATAGCAATGCATACATACGAGTTGGAAATCAATATATTAGACTTGAAAAATAATAGGATCAACATGATCAAACTGCTTGCCTGCTTGCTGCGGGTCAAGATGTAGCTGGGGATCACTTATGTTGTCAATGTGCTCTTCGGATCCTAACGAGAAATCGGAAAGCAACCGATAAGAACGAATAAAACGCAAAGACTCAACAACAAACTTTCTCCAAAAATTCTGAAAAGGTTACAGTAACAGGAGCATAATCTATAAAGAATTTAGCAATAAGAACCAATTGATTTGGATTCTTAATGCCAAAGATACGTCTGAAAGAAGGTCTTACGACCAGGTAGTGGTCGTAAAAGAAACCTACGACTATGACGTAGTCGTAGCAAGTCTTACGACTAAGTTCCAGTCGTGGAAGAACTTACGACCAGTTAAGGGTCGTAGAAGAACTTACGACTAGGTACAAGTCGTAATGGAACTTACGACTGGGTACTAGTCGTAGAAGGACTCATGCCCCTGGCATAGTCGTAGTAAGACCTACGACCATTTATACGTCGTAGTAGAGCTTACGACTAAGCTAGGGTAACTGGTCGGAAATCCGACCACGAGGTAACGCCTCCCGCACGCTTTGCCAGTGGCTCGGCGGCGTTCTCCGACCACAGCGGCGCCAGCCAAGGGCAGGGATGAGTGTCCCAAAAGTTGAATGGTCCTACCAGCGGTCAATACTGGTCGGAGTATGGCTGCGACGGTGGTACGACCACGGAATGCGGCCGAGTAGGTATGGCTCGGGAGGACTCCCGAACGAACAATACCAAAAGAAAAATGAAAACACGCCTAAGCTCCTACAGGTCAATGCGACTCACCTGAGCTGAAGAACGACCAGAGACCCACGGAGTGGCTCCGGCGACGAGCGACCGAACGGCGGCGGTAAGGTTCTCGCTAGGCCACAGCGACCTGGGCACAGAGAGAACCAAACTACATGAGAGTTAAGCTCCAAAGAGTAAAAGGGGGAGCAGAGGGGGCGAAGACTTGAAGAAGAAAACCCCCACTGCACCGCCTCCACCGAAGCTTCACACTCAACAATGTCGGTCGAAGAGAGTGCGAGGGACTACAGCTCAAGCAAGAGGGTGAGTGCTAGCTGGAGTTGCAGAAGTGCTAAAGGAACTAAGGGCGAAGCAATGGGGTTTAAATAGAGCAATGGCAGAGAGCACGGCGGGTTTTTCGGTCGGGTCAACACTGCCATGAGAGCACTTGAGAGCGATGGGAGCAGTTGAGTCATGGCCCTTTGAGGGATGAGCGTGACAGGCATTTAATGCGCCCAGAGCTAGCCGTTTAAAGGTGGACATAGAGTGGATCAGACGCCATCGCTTTTCCTCTCTGCGCACGCCATGGCAGAGCTCACGCGCGCGCGGACAGAGGAAGGAGACGACTCGTCGGTCGTCGGATTGAAACCAAACGGTTGGGCTAGATCGAGTGGATTGAAACGATCCCATCGTTCGACTGGTCGAAGACCGTTCGATGCCGATCTAACGGTTGAGTCAGATCGGGCGGTTCTCAACGACTCCATTCGTTCGGCTGGTCGAAGGCCGTTCGATATCGATCCAACGGCTCACGACCCTAGCGCCCGAACGACCGAGTTGGCACAGCTAGTGGACTGGACCGAGTCAAGTGGCTCGAGCCCGAGTCCGATTCGAACCTACGGAACAGTGCAAACCAGTTAGGGTTTGAATCCTAACATCCGATTTTTTGAGAATTATTTGAGGTAGCAAACAAACTCCAAAATCTATGAAATTTTAACTGGAGTTTGCTGACGACCGGAGGAACCTCATATGAAATTTCCAGAGATTCTAATGTACTGAATTTTCTTCCAGAAATTCAAGAAGGTGGAAGCTATGGTTTGACCAAGCTTTGACTCGCCTCCAAAAATATCAAATAATTTCTTAAAATCATGAGATAATTCAGAGGTGTTGCCAAACCTCCAAGAACTCAGGGAAAAGATTTCCCAGGGTTTGGCACAAGATCTATGACCAAGAGGTTTTGGGTTTGGAGTCAATTAAGGATTTGAATATGATTTTCCATAATTCTTTTTGAAAGAATTACAGAAATGATCAATGGCTTCAAGATACAAGAAAAGTTTTAATTTCTTCGTATTTTCTCACATTTGAAACACAAATCCATTTCTGGGATGTTACAGTTCTCCTCCTCCTCCTCCTCCTCCCCCTCTCGATAGCTCGATCCATGCAGCAGCCACCACCACCAGCAACACGAATCCCAACCTCGTCATGACTTTCTGCCACCTTTCAGACCATTTCTTCGTCTTCCCTTGAAAAAATGACCATCTTTTCGCCTTCCCAGCGACTATAGGAGGAGATCTTTGCGGCCGTGCAGATGAGATTTCTTCCAAGAATCATTATGGATTGAGCCTTGAGTTATTTCCTAGTGCTACTGCTACCTAGGTTCTAGAGGAGTCAAATCATATTGCTTTGTTTAAGAACACATGGAACGGCAATACGAAAATCAAAGTCACGGATACTCTTACTTAAGTCACAAGAGTTAGGCCTGACGACGCAAAGAGTCTGCCCATCGTTGGAGGAGATGTTGACTTAAGCAAGAGCAACACGCCTGCAGCTGCCTTCAAAGAGGCATTTCTTTATGTTGAGGTCTCAGTACTCCATGGTCAGTTCTTTTAGGAGGATCAGTGGACGGATCGGGTTCAGATTCAAATTTCGTTCCATTCGTCTAGTCCTGGTCTTTTTACTTTGTTTCCTGTTCTCTGTCAAAGGCTGTAAAATTTGTCTTTTTTGGTCAAATCAATTTGAATGCCATTGCAATTGGACCCAATCGGTGTTATAGGACACCGGATTCTAAAAATATTTAGTAGATATTACCATGTATATATTATATATGTACTTTTTAACTTAGAAATTGTACACTCTGATTCAACCTAATATCTGATCTTTTTAAATCAAAATTACTATTTAATATAATATTACTTATAAATTATATATACTAATAAACCTGGATATTTTCGTTTTAGTTCCGTTCCTCACCATTCCATTCTGCCACAGGAGCGTACGACAGAAAGAAAGCCATAAAGGCGTGGCTTTTCCCCGTTTGGCGAAGGCGCACGACGCGACGTTACGAGAGAAAACGTATGGGGGAAACGAGTGGAGCGACCAGGCGACCTCGCCGAGCTCCATCCCTTCGCCTTCTCCGCCGCGGCGAACACGAGAGAGAGATGTGCGTTGCCTGTGGGCCTAGGCCCATTAGAGCCTAGAAGAGGCTCACTGGGCCCAACGCCCATTTGACCGGAGGGAGAAGTGGGCCCGGGCCACTGACAGGGTCGCGCAGCGAGCGAGCGAGCGAGCTGAGCTGCCGTGCAAAACTGGACTGTGCTTTCCGGAGGCATCGGGGCATCCGATTGTGAAGTGGAGAAACGCGGAAATGCTCCCGCTGCGAACAAAAAAAGCTTCGAGGGTCAAAGCGAAGGGGCGCTGCGCCGGCTTCGATTCGATTCGCTTCGCTTCCGCAGGATCGATCGAGCCCAGTTCATCCGGTTGGTGTGGCGATATCTGGGATCCGTCTCTCGTCGTCCGCCGGTTCTTGATCAGGTAGCTTTGGTCTCGCTCTTAGAAGAGATCTGCTTCCTGCAGTTTCTTGAATTGTTTGGTTGTGA
Organism: Hsuehochloa calcarea; assembly: GCA_036346395.1. Taxonomy (NCBI): domain Eukaryota; kingdom Viridiplantae; phylum Streptophyta; class Magnoliopsida; order Poales; family Poaceae; genus Hsuehochloa; species Hsuehochloa calcarea. Next base: position 5,020,787 of record CM070596.1, on the reverse strand, counting down.
TTTCGGCGGTTGAGGGTGTTGCCTGTACTGATTTCTGGTTAGTTTATGACCCTGTGGATTTGTAGCTCTGTGTCTCGGTGAGGTAGGATTGGGAGTGCTTGCTGGTGTGGTGTTCAATAGCGAGAGCTTTTCTATGTTAGCCTTACTCTATGATGTTTCTTGCTCTGATGCCCCGGAATTCGATGGTTCAATTCTTGAACTTTTTGTTAAATTTTTTTATTGGAGCAACCGGAATTCCTAAAGCATCAGGTCAATTGTTGTGTGATCAACATCAGGTCAATTGTTGTGTGATCAACCTTTTTGGGGGCGTCTGATTTCATACCTCTAGTTTAGGTAATGCTGCTTAATTGCGTAACTATTGTCATTCTAGAGTGTGATTTAGCTGACATGTATTGGGTTTCTTCCCAATAATGCTAGATGGGCATTCAAAAGCACAATGAAACAGGGAAGGCGATTCCTGAAAGAATTATCCTAAATTCCTGATATTCTCTTAGACCACTGAATCTGTTTCTACATTTATAATGGCCCTTGATCTCCATTTTAGTTACATGTTGATCCACATTAGCATTACGTGTTTACCTAATTTGGCCTTTTCTTTTTTCTATACAGTTTTCAACTGGTGACAGCGGGGGAAAATATTCTTGGAAAAGAATAACTTTTGTGCTTCTGCACCAGGAAGCCTCTTGGCCTAGGTTATCCAGCTGAGTGCTGAGTCCTCATAGGAGTGGTGACTGCATACTGGTACAATTTTTTTTTCTGTGTTCTGGAGCACAGAAGATCGGCCACGGCCTTGGTGATAATTAGTGCTCGTTTATCCTCTATACATAGACTGTTGTAAAAGTAGGGCGTGGTGGATTCTGTATGCCCCATTTGTCTTTCTTTACATAGCTTGATATAATGGATGAGAGGAGGACTATTTTGATGCAGCGTTACGAAATTGGGAGGCAGTTAGGGCAAGGGAACTTTGCAAAGGTATATTATGCTCGCAATCTTACTAGTGGACAGGCTGTTGCGATAAAGATGATTGATAAGGACAAGGTCTTGAGGGTTGGGCTAATGGTGCAGATAAAGAGGGAAATTTCAATAATGAGATTGGTGAAGCATCCAAACGTTCTGCAACTTTTCGAGGTAATGGCTAGCAAGAGCAAGGTTTACTTTGTTTTGGAGTATGCTAAAGGTGGTGAGCTTTTCAACAAAATATCCAAGGGAAAATTCAGTGAGGATGTTGCGAGGAGGTATTTCCAACAATTGGTCAGTGCCGTGGACTACTGCCACAGCCGAGGTGTCTATCATCGCGACTTGAAGCCGGAAAACCTACTTCTAGACGAGAATGAGAACCTAAAAGTCTCGGATTTTGGTTTAAGTGCCCTAGCCGAGTCCAAGAGACAAGACGGCCTCCTCCATACCACCTGTGGAACTCCAGCTTATGTTGCCCCTGAAGTACTTGGTAGGAGAGGCTATGATGGTGCGAAGGCTGACATATGGTCTTCTGGAGTAATTCTGTTTGTGCTTGTGGCTGGTTACCTTCCTTTCCATGACACAAATCTTATAGAGATGTATAGGAAGATTTCCAAAGCTGAATATAGATGCCCTCGTTCTTTTTCTGCTGAGTTGAAGGATCTGCTGTATAAGATGCTTGATCCAGATCCAAGTACTAGAATTTCTATCTCAAGGATAAAGAGAAGCGCTTGGTACAGAAAATCCATCGAGGTAAATACACTGAAGAGCAAACATGTAACAAGAGACAAGGTGTATAAAAGTGAAGCCACAACCACTGACTCGACAGAATGCAGTACTTCCGAGGGAAATCATGCGTCATCAAGCCTCCCAAACATGAATGCATTTCACATCATTTCTCTTTCAACGGGATTTGACCTATCCAATTTGTTCGAAGAAAAACACGGCCGGAGGGAAGAGAGGTTTACCACTAGGCAACCAGCAGGAACTATATTTGCTAAGCTAAATGAACTGGCCAGGCGCTTGAAGCTCAAAATTAAGAAGAAAGAAAATGGTGTTTTGAAATTGGCAGCACCAAAGGAAGGAATGAAGGGATTTCTTGAGGTTGATGCAGAGATTTTTGAGCTTGCTCCTTCTTTCCTCTTAGTTGAGTTAAAAAAGACCAATGGGGACACTATAGAGTATACAAAACTCATGAAAGATGAAATAAGGCCTGCACTCAAGGATATGGTTTGGGCATGGGAAGGTGATCGGCAGCAGCAGCCTGAGCAATTTATGCAAGGAGAGCAGCAGCAGCAGTCACCTTTGCCATCACAGCAGCCACAGGACTGATCGCCCTTATTGCTACCACAAAAGCCACAGTACAAACTGCAACCACCGTTGCCATGTGCATCATCAGTACTTATTCAAACCACTGTTGCCGCCTGTAAACCATGCGGCCAGTTGCAAGTGCCATTACCAGTTTACCACCGCATCAGCTGCAGCCTGCAGGACTTGTTCCAACAGCCAGAGTCATGACTTGTTGACATACATTTGATTGGATGTTCAGGTTTACCCTGTTCTAGTAGCTCCATTGTCCACCATTTGGCACTTTTCCTTTTTAGTTCCTTCTTTACATTTTTGTGTTTCTTCTGATACTGTATATTCCATGTTTACTACAAATAAAAAGTAAAATGTACTTGTTACAATTTTGGAAACCTGTGTGTACTACAGAAATTTGTATTCGGTGTAACTAAAGGTGTTGATTAGTCGTAAAGGAAATCTTGGCGTGCAGACATTACCGTATTTAACCTGTGGATCATTGATGCAGAAGGCTTATGAACTGAATATGAATGTAATGTGTGTAACCTTTTGGCATCTTACCTCTTCACATGTGAACAAACAACTGCACGGAACCACGAATTCTTGATGTCGACCATAACTGATTGGATATCAGAATCTAGAAATATGATTTTTAAGTCATCGTTTAGTTATTCATATTTCCAATTCTTTGTTTTGAATATTTAACAGTCATTGCCTAACATAGCAGATCAGTGTTATGCTTATATTTATGTCAAATAGTGAAGCAGGATCAAAAGGGGGATGCCTTGCTATGTTGGAATCATGTATCACCAGCCATCAATAACTGCCTTTCACCTAGCAGTCTTATTTGTCACTTGTTGTTGCTTGTCCTGGTGGCGTTTGCGTGTTAGAGATGCATGTCAAGAAAGGTTGAATATTTTTTCCCTTTATTCGGTTATGAACTCTTAGTGATGTTGGGAGTGTTTGTAAAGGCTTGAAAGTTGAAACATGCTGGTTAAAATGGGGGGTGATTTGTATTTTGATCATAGTATACGAATGATATGGAGTTGTTCAGAAGCTTGCATCTTTAGAAGATACGGCTATTCTTATTATCCCAACATAGCAGGTGTAATCTGCAGCAAGAATACGAGCTCATCAATTCTGCAGTTTTTTTTTTATAGCCAGATGTTTGCAGATTCTGACTGGGAATCATATTCATTATATTTACTATATACTATGTTATGAATATTGCGTGTATATTGAAGATGCCTAATGAGCAATATATATAGGGTACAAAGAAATATACCCTATACAGATAAGAAAATACAAAAAATAGATTTCTATCTCTAACATATCTCTAACCACCCCCTCTTAAAATACAAGGTGTATGCAATAGTATTGCATTTGAAGATGGTTGACACTAAAATATGAAAAATCTAAAGTTCGAGTTTTGATAATGTCGTCGTAGCATGTAACTCTTAAAACATATATCGATAAAAGATCTTCTCCCATTTGGGATCATACGACAGTCCATAAAGTACAACGTGCGGGAGCAAAGTCGACCGCGACAACATGAAGAAGAAAATCAAACTGAAAAATATAGAGAAAGCTATCGAATCAAGCAGAATATGAATAGATAAAAGTATGGCAGCGCAGATCAAGACCTAAGACAGTGGCAACGTAGTGCATAAGAAACGCAACGAAGTTACAGTGCAAAAGAAGCGTGGCGCAATGCACAAGAAGCGCAACAGAGGCGTGGTGCGGAGGAAGCGCGACGTAATGCACAAAAAGCACAACGGTGATGCAGTGCGGAAGAAGCGCGACAGCCTTAAAAGCTTGGGGTGGTGGATCTGCAGCGGCTCAAAGAAAAGAGCAGCGACTGCTGCCATGCAAAAAAATTCCTATATTTTTATGACTGACAATAATTTTTTGTCGACTCGCATGGCTTAGACGAACTCAATGATTGAGTGATACATATTTGGATGAACGTAACGGAAGAAAAAGACAAATAATAGCTAGCAGTAGCAGCAACATCATGACTAGCAGCAACAAAGCATAACTAGCAGTAGTCGGGCAACCGAGCCATCCCAATAGCAGCATCACAACCAGGTCATCCCAATAGCAGCATCACAACCGAGCCATCTCCCTCTTCTCATAGCCAGAAAGAAACCGAAATTTCTCTCCTCCAAGAACAAAGAGAACAAAGAAACGGAGATAGGCTCCAAGGCAGGAGGAGCGCGAGCGCCGCATGGACTTCATCTCGGAAAAGTCGGCGAGGCAACTTGTAGAGGAGGCACGGTGCCGGTTGTTGCAAGGGAGCCAAGGCGACGCGGTATCCGAGCGTGGATCCGGTGGCTAGTGGAGAGGCAGAACACGGGACGGCGGGGGCAGCGAGGAGGCCGAGGGAGGTGGAGCCGATGCTCGAGACGGCCAACCTCGACCTCGACGAAGCTGCGCCGAGGCAAGCTGAGGCGGAGACGGCGTGGAGCAGAGGATCCGGTCGGAGAGGCATCGAATTGGGGGTAGATCAAGACCAGAGACGACGAGCGGTGGCTCTCCTCGTGCGATGACGAATCCGACCAGAAGACGCCGCCGCCGATGAAGACGAGGCGACATCGGGCGAGGAAGAGCAGATCCAACAACGAGCTCGAAGACGCGTCAGCGGCAAGTTGGGTGCCTACAACGGCCTCGGCTGCACGATGAAGATGAAGTACGGAGGCGCGGCGGCCTCCAGGCAAGAAGCGACGCCGTGGATCGAGGACCGTAGGTGCACCGTCGGGGCGACGCCAGAAGCAATGGAGCAGAGTTGCGACGAGAGGCCGCCCTCGGGAGCGGAGAAGCTCCTCCCGGGGGCAGCGAGCAGCGGAAGACGAGCGGCGGCTAGGAGACAGTGGCTAGAGTAAACTCTAAACCTAACTTTTACTCTAATACCATGTTATGAATATTGTGCGTATAGTGAAGAGATCCAATGAGCAATATATATAGGGTACAAAGGGATATACCCTATACAGATAAGAAAATACAAAAGACAGATTCCTATCTCTAACATATATCTAACAATCTGGATCACACTGCAATTCCACGTTTCTGAAATCTGTAGAGGTAGCTAATAGCTCCAAAATATGTTTACTTGCTTTCTTACATGCCCAACCCCGTACAAATGGTGAAAGTGAAATGGTGCATTGCCTTCTTACATGGTGAGGCTTGGTCCCTGTCCATAATAAGTTCAGTTCAGCTGATCAGACTGAAAAGGAGAGCATGCCATATATTACTAAGTGGTCCTACTACTACGGGAGCCTGGCATGTACAACGCAGTACAGTTTGTACTACTCACTCACTCTGTACTCGCTATATCCGTGCAGGAATGCAGGCTCTGTACGGCCACGCCGTACTGTCTTCCCTTTGCCAAGAACTTAATAATCGTTCGTCAAAATCATCACTGGCTCAAGCTCTGAATTTGGAGAAAACAACTTTTAGAGCCGCTACCACAAGCATATGAATTGGTCTTTATGAAAATCCTACAAATGGCGGCTGCTACAAGCAGAAGCAGTCTTGCTTACACATGTGGTTTTCAGAGATCTCATCTGAACTACTCCCAGGTCACACCAACTCTGAAGAATGAAGAGTAGTACCACTAGACACTAGACAAAGTACAACACACACACATCCCACGGTACGTACTACATTTGCCAAACTTAGTGCAGTCCGACAAGAGATGCTGCATAGCATGGCAGTAGTACAACGACGTTGGGCAGGTGAGATTACAAAAGGGGGGTGACCTGTCTGAAAAGCAGTACACACAACACAAGCATCGATCATCAAACTCACTCACTCCTCACCTGTAGTGCAAAAGGGGCTACCTGTCTCAAGAGCTAATCGATGATTGCCCAGTGTTTACATATGTCACACGGGCTCGGCGGCTGAGAGAGCGAACGGGGGAAGAATCAGAGGAAGAGGAGCAAAGGCATCATTGAGTGCAGCGTTGATGAACCGGCCATATGATATGATCCATCCCTGCGTCTTGTTGCCTTCCACGCAATCTGAAGTAGGAGCGGTTCACCAGCGCCGCACCCAATAGCGCCTTTGCGCTCTGGATTTCCGGCTAGCTCAAGCTCTGGGTTCTGGACTTCTGGGAGGTGAGAAAGCTTTCTGGAGAGCATGTGTCTTCGAATTGTGTAGCGTTTACAGATTCCAAGAAATGGGGATTGCCACGGGACTGGGTTTCAGAGAGCTCATCTCAAGTGTAGTTAACCCCTCTGAGTCCTGACGATTTCATCATCTTTTTTTTTTCAAACGCAGATCTAGCGCGTAGAAAGAGCTCTTCTACGGTACCTAACATCTAAATATATAGGTTTTCCCCCTCTCATTTGTCCGTTTTTTTGAAACAAAACAGCAGATCTAACTCACTCACTACCAAAATAACACCGCAGTAGTCTAAATAGACGACACATATCCTCTACCGTGCACCAGGACCGTAGCACTTTCTTGCCTATTTAGCGCTTTGCATCACTATTTATCACTGTAGTAAATGGAAGATTTCTTTCGCTCTGTGGATCAGATACACGGTGGTAACCTACAACGTATTCCTGCCGCGATCTGAGAGCGTTGTAGCTTCTGCCTAGCTTTTCTCGGTGCTATTTTTAGAATTGCGTACAAACGAATACTGCTTTTGCTATTACAGATAAAAGAACATATCAAATCAGCAAAAAAAATATATATGCTAAATATGAGCCATCCATCCTTCGCGGGCACATCGGCCGTTCCTCGGAGAGCAGCAGGAAAATAGTACAACTTACAGGCATGCCCTCTTCCACAGTACATCTGCCAAACAAACCAAAGTAGTACAAAAGCTAGGCAGGCCCGGTGACATTTCTTTGTCTCAAAACTGGGAAGCAATCCAACTCGATCGCTACTCGAAGCCCTTGCCTGCTTCATTTACATAGATCGCCGACTTCTCCCCCTTTGCCGCACATCTCGCCTCCATGGCAATGAGGAGGAAGGCGACGGTGGGAGCTGGCTAGGGAAGGAGGGAGATGACACCGACGGGAGCTGGGGAGCCGGCGGCTGGCCACAGGGGTGAGGGCAACAACGAGGGTAGCGAGGGTAGTGACGCGAGCTGGCCATGGGGAGGAGGGCGATGATGTGACGGGATCTCGGGAGACCGGCGGCTGGCCATGGGGAGGAGGGCAGCAACGCTGGTGGCTAGCCATGGGGAGGAGGGCGGCACGTCTGCCATGACCGAAGCAAGGAAGACGCATAGAAGACGAGGAAGATGAGGAGGAGGAAGAAGACAGGGATAAAAATATCTAAAAGGGCAAATAGTCGATTTCCTCTCCAACTTTGTGAAAAATTATGGAACACAACAAAAATAGATACAAATGGTAGAAGGCACGCCAAATATGGGGGCAAATGATCGATTCCCCCTAAATATATCTACCCTGTGATCTCAGCTTTTATGCATGTCGCGGGACCGATGACTTTTTATGGGTAACCTTGTTCAACCGGTGTTGTATGAGTAGTTTGTGTGCACATCGCCTTCATCCTCGCGTTGGGTTTATGGACTCAGTTTTTATACCTTCTACTAGTGGTGAGGGGTGGTAGTATTAGTATAAAATTAAATCTGGTCATTGATTTGTTAAGGATCATTATGTACTTTTTTTCTCTAAATAAGTTTTTAAGGGCATTGTCGACTTTTTTCTTGGACAATATTAACCTCCTTCTAGTCTCGTAGAGGCGTTGTTGTCACGTGCAGTCGCCACCGCCTCGCCTCGTACATTACAGATCCAATATATTCATAGAAAGGAAAACTTTCTAGCAGATCAGTTGACACGGATGGCCTCCACTAGGTCAACCGTCCCGCTGGGAGTTTTTCTTGAGCAACTCGATTGACCCTCGGTAATCGAGCCTTCCGAGAACATCAATGATTCACATCAGGTCAATCCAATTGATTCTGGTCACATAGATACTCCACAGATCGGTGACGATCATGGTAGATATTGGATGACATCGATCTACAGTTATCTTCAGCATGACCTAATTCCAGAAGATGATGTAGAGGCTGATCGTATAGCACGAAAAGCCAAATCATACACTTTAATCGAACGTACCTTGTATAAACGAGGATCTCATGGAGTGTTGATGAGATGCATATCTCACTCGGATGGCATTAAATTGCTAACCAAAATTCATGGAGGAGTATGTGAAGCACATCATTCCTATAGAATACTGGTCGGTAAAGCCTTCAGGCAAGGATACTATTGGCCAACTACCCTTCATGATGCAAAAGAGCTCGTGACGAAGTGCGTACAATGTCAGTTTCATAGCCGACAAGTACATCAGCCGGCACAAGCTCTGCAAATAATTCCTCTTTCTTGGCCTTTTGCGACCTGGGGACTGGACATTTTGGGACCTTTCCCAAGAGCACCCGGGGGCTTCGAGTTCCTTTTCGTCATGATTGACACGTTTACAAAGTGGATCGAAGCCGAGCCAGTTGTTAAAACCACAACTGAGGCTGCTAAGAGGTTCCTCACAAAAAACGTGATTACACGATTTGGTTTACCTAGTCGTATAATCACGGACAATGGTACCCAGTTCTCCAACGGTAATTTTCAGAAATTCTGCGATGACGTTGGTATCAAAGTCCATTTCGCTTCAGTTGCTCATCCACAGAGTAACAAAGCAGTTGAGTGTACCAATGGTATCATAATGCAGGGGGTCAAACGCCGAGTATTCGACCAGTTAGTAAAACGGTCAGGAGCTTGGGTTCAATAACTTCCTTCTGTTTTATGGGCTGTTCGTACGACGACCAGTTGTGCGACCGGTGAAACACCATTCTTTTTAGTCTATGGGGCCGAAGCCATGCTTCCTCCAGAACTAAAAATTGGTTCTGCTCGCACTGATTGTTTTGATGAAAACGATCAGGAAGAAAGACGACTCGACGACGTTAATTTCCTTAAGGAACGAAGAAACCAAGCCTTACTACGTTCAACAATCTACCAACAAGCCATGCGAAGGTACCACAGTCGTAAGATGCAACCTCGCAGCCTAGCTGTAGGTGATTTGGTTCTCAGAAAAATTCAGAGCCAAGCATATCGCAATAAACTTTCTCCCAAGTGGGAAGGTCCTTACACTATAGTCGAAGTCACCCGACCAGGTTCGGTACGATTAGCTATGTCAGACGGCAGGGTTTTATCTATTTTTGGGAATATTGACCAACTGCGTAAGCTTTTTGTTTAATTTGCATTTCATTTCCATTCAGTTTCATAAATAATAAATCAATTCAAAAAGAGTGATGTTATTTATATGACAGAGCCTGGCTCTGGTCGACTGCGGTTCATATGCTTAAGACCATGAAGATTATACTTGTTATTTTTAAAATTTTGTTCTACTCTTGTTTGGCTACTGGTCGGGACACAGAAAACCTCCTAGTCGAAGTCTCTCCTTTTTCGCATGTGGTTCTACCCACTGGAAGGAGCTTCCTAGCAACAATCCTTTTCTTATGATCCTCGCTGCCAGTCAGACTAGAGCATGAACACGTATTGCGAAATACAATCCATATCTTCATTTCTTAGCAAGTTCATTCCGACCAGCGTTGAGCACTGCATAGAAATAAAACCACTTCTTTATACAATCTACTTCTTGTTTATTATATATGTCTTTGCATATATTTTCCTCCTGTCAAGAAAAATTATTTTTTCTTCCGACCATATATTGTCTTAGTAAATACTTTGATTACGAAAAACAGATTTACAACTAGCCGAAATCTAACACTGGTTCCGACCAAAAAAGGTTTTCTAGTATTATCATGATCAGGTTTTTCAACAATCAATACATACTTTCAAACAATTGTTGAGACTTAAGTTCATATTTTTGGCCTACTACTTATATAGTAAAGATCTTCTACTATAAAACAGTTGGGGCTAGATAATATATGAATTCCATAAGTCGACTGGATGAACAAAAGATTTTCATTAATAGGAGAAAGGTAAGTCTTTACATTTTTGCATACTTTTTTTGCATCTTACATTTCTAGTACTAGAGAGTACCAAATTAACCACTACTTGATGGAGATCCGACCTCCATTTCCTATGCAACCTTGTCTCCAAGAGGTTTTGTCTTGTTGAGGAGCTCGGTCACCTTCTCAGGCAAGCAGTTGAAATCTTCTTCAACCACTTGAAGATTGGTAGAGGGGTTTGAAGCCTTTAGTTTTGCCAAGGCAAGACTAACTCCACAAGCGATGGATTCTTTTACAGACTTGGCATAATTCTCTCTAGTAGTCTTGAGCAAGACCTTGAGTTCTTACAGAAGATTATCCAGGTAATGCACCTTTTCAACTGGATCACTCAAGGAGGGCAAACTTGATCCTGATCCCATATCAAAGATCATTTTATTGAGAGCAGTAATTTGTCCATCAAGGTTAAGGATAACGGCTGCCCCTTTTTCTTACTCAAATTTCAAAGCTTTTTGTGCTCTGGTTAATGCTTGATTTTGTTCTGTATAAACAAAGTAAGCATTAAGCAAGAAGGATTAGAAGAAAATACTAAGTCAAGTCTACTACTAAGTTACCTTCGGCCTTCTTCCTGAATTTTTTCAGGTATTCTTGATGCCTGGTCGTCAGGATTTCAATCGACCGGTTTTTAGCTTGAATTTCCTCTTCAAGCTTTATTCTTCTGGCTTTCTCAGCCAAAGCTTCTTCTTTTATTTTCTCCAAATCTATCAAATTTGATAAAGGAGAATAGATAAAGGAATAAAGGAAAGTCTAAAAAAGAAAAATTAAGAAGAAAGTTCTTACTTTCTGTGGATATCATGGGAATATGCTCCAGATATTAGGATGATGTGACAATTGGCAATGATGTTTACGGTTTGTCGTTTCACGAGTTTTCGACAAAGCTACGAGCATTACGATGGGGCGGTCCGACCGGTCCTAGCATCGCATGGTCGGACCGGTCCCAAATCGTCGGACCGCCATGTCGCGATCGGACCTACTGTGACCTAAAAGTGGTCAAAACGAGTGGGCCAAAAATAGGTGTTGTAGGCAAGTGAGGATCCCAATGCACTTGGTCTCATGATTTTGGAGTCTCCAGAAGAAGTTCTATTCGTTTTAATTTCGAAAGGTTTGAATTTCGGGCATGAATTTCGGCTAAGTCTAGGGCGGTCCGACCGCTCACGAGGAGCGGTCCGATCGTTATACGGTCCGACCGCTCACATGGAGCGGCCGACCGTATTGACTTAAACGTCCGCCAACCGTGGCGATATTGTTTTGTTAGGTCAAAGTCATTGGTTTCATGGCATATGTTTTGCATGATGCATGTTTTGACTAACATGGGTCAAGTTGTGAAGAACTTGTTCCCGAATTCGTGTTTGCTTGTCTATGGTTGTGCGAGTTACTTGGTGGTCAACGACGGTCAACGGCGAGGAGGATCGGGACTAGACTTGGAGAGTTGAGGTCCGAGCGATCGACAATGCCAGGTGGTCAATGACTCAAGCGTGACACAAGATGGACAAGGGTGACCTATTGGCGAATCCATGGCGCATGGTGAAGCGGTTTAGGTCAAAAGGTTAAAGACGGCTAACTGCGAGCGTGCGTGTGACCCGTTGTTAGTGGGCCTTAACGGAGCCCAATTGAGTCAAACCTAGAGTTCTAGGCCTCCACTATAAATAGGAGGAGGTGGTGGCTGCACCCTCTCTCATTTTTTTCACCTCTTTGTTGCTTTCAAACCCTAATTGGCTTAGGGAGTTGAGGTGGAGGCTAGGGCTTTTCATGGTTTGAGGAGAATTTCGTGATCTTGGATTGACCACTGATCCATGATGGTGTGGGTGTAATCCAGCAACGATCACGTTCTTAATCTATGCAAGGTTTGCTTGAGATAAGTCTCTTTTCGTTCTTGCTTTCAATTTAGTGATTTTAGGGCTTTCTTTGATCCGCGAGTTTGTGATTGATTCTTTCACGTGAATTAGCTTGCTGTGATATGTGTGAATCTATCTAGCATCATCTTGATCATCAATCTCTCACGAACAAGCATTATGATCAAGTTTTCGTTCTTGCCCGGTTTTAGACCTTCTGTTAATCAATTGGCAATTGTTCAGGATCTATCCAAGAATTATCATAATATTCGATTGGAATAGGTCCTCAATAGCATAGAGAAGGTGTATGCAAAGTTTCATAAAGTTTGGAGTTGAGAATCAAAAGTTTGACCTAATTGCAACTTCGTCATCGTGCTGATTTTACTGTTTCAGATCGGTTACGAGTCGGCGGTCGATCGCCATCATCACCGGTCGGATCGATTTTGGAGCGATCCGACCGCCAAGATAACAATGATCGACCGCCCGGCAATCGGTCCAACCGGCTGGGTCCAGAGGTCAGACCGCCCTTGCTTTGAGATTTTGCAATCTTAGTTGATTTTGTTATTTTGCTTAGGGGATTTAATTGGATTCAATACTAGTCTTCCGTTGTACTGGTATATTGATATTCATAGCTTCCTAATAGCTATTGGAGTGAAATTGTGTTGAATTCATTATTTCGAAAAAAGTGAGCGTGCTCCTATTCACCCCCCCTCTAGTCGCCTTTTCGGTCCAACACTTTCTAATTCGGAGTGTTTTTGCTCTAGATTCTTATATCGATCGGTTAGTCCTCCGATCGCAGTAAAATTTTCAACCATATGCTACATAGATCACATTTTTTCTTTAAGTTTCTTGTAAACTTCAAGGAAAATTATAAGAATGGTTGAGGACACTTACTCGTATTGCTACGTCATTATAATGAGCAAAAAATTTATCGGGCTTCGCCTTCAAAATACGATCCGGTATTCTCCCCCAGGCTTCATTAAGCTCCTTGTCCTTGATAAATCGAGGAGAGAAAGGGAACTTGTTAGTCTGGGAGGGGTTTCTTACAGGAGTCGGAACTTGTCGAGAATCTGCTGAGATTCCTACCTCCGCCGACGGAGTAGCAATCACTACAGGATCCAGTTCCAACCCCGGCACTGCAACTGGCTCGGGGGCTTTTTCGACCGCTTCCTCCCTAGGAATTCCTGAATGAGGAAGGTTCTGGTCGCAGCTACCCCCGATCACCCGATCTTCTGGTATAACCTGGTCGGAAACGACCGGAACCCCATCGGATCTGCATAAAAGTACGAAAAAGATCAAGTTTATCAAGGATATGCAAGGTATGCATTTCACATAATTATTCCACTTATGTATACGTGGTTGTTTTCTTAGTTTTGATTTTGTAGCGCGCTGGTTTGAAGTCTGTAGCGCTCGCTTTTCTTTTCTTTTCAACCGATTTTACCAGTTCTAAACTGGTGGGTTGGTTGCACCTCCTACACCCTCCAACCGAGGGTCAGAGATAATATTTTCGACTAGCTGGTCGAAGGTCGCATCTTCGACCACTGGATCAGAAGGTGTAGATTCGTTGGTCAGCAGGTCCTGAGAAACCATATGGGATTCAACGACTACCGCCTGTATTAACAAGCAAAGTTAGTCAGGTGATAAACAAACTTCACTTAAACAAAGAATATTTTTCAGTTACCTACCTCTACACGGTCACTATCTCTAGTGATTGTAAGACTGGTCGGATCAGCAATTGGCACACATGTTTCCGTGGCCTCGTCAACTATAAGCCCGACCGACTACATTTCAAAGAGGATTATGGGAAGAACTGATCGAAAATTATTAAAAGGGTGAAAAGTAATTGATATACTTACCCTAAGTCTCTCAACCCTTTCTTCTGCGGAAGTAACCGCTAAGATCAAAGGGAAGCCAGCTTTGTCACTGGGCTCTCCAGCGCAAATCATTTTTATCCGATTCCTGACTTCATTCGAAGATAAAGCTACATGGATAAAAGAGAGATATTAGGATTTCAAGAGTAATCAGTTAGTAAAATTCACTGGTAGGAATTCACCAGCACTTACCATCTTTGGAGTCCCTGGTCGCATCATCACGACCAATGTACCAGAGCATTGAGTAAGCCCTGGCCTTCAAGGGGCTAATTCTCTGCATAGAGAAATCTCTCACCACATGTCAGGATGTTAAACCCCTGATATTAAGGAGTTGGATGGCTTCAACCCATCTCCCAATTTTACCCTCCTTCTTCGAAGAGGAACGCCATTGCGGGTTCTCGATAGCCTTTTTACCGCTGTAGTAAAGGCCATCGCCCTGCGTAATCCTCATGTAAAACCAACTCTTTTTCCATGATGACCATGAAGATTTGGAATACATTGGAATGTACTCCTCAGCCTTCCCGTCATGGAGACGCAAAGTACACTCTCCATGTGTACCGGTCGTCTTCTTTGTATTTACCAATCTGTAGTAGTACCTGAAGAGGTCCAGGGTTGCTGGAATTCCCAGGTACGCTTCATAGAGGTAGACGAAGATACTAAGGTTTGCTATGGCGTTGGGGGCCAGATTGATCAGTTCTACTCCATAAAACTCTAAAACTTGGGAAAGAAAGGAGTGAACTGGAAGTCTGAAGCCGCATTCGATATATGCGAGAAATACTGGAATTTCTCCATCCTCACCGCTTGGAGAATTTTCCCCAAATGTTGATCTCCATAGCATCAAACTCCTGTCGGGTAGTAATCAAACCTTCTCCAAACCTTCCAGTTTCTTCTCACTCAAGTCGGAGATCGACCAGTTGGTGATAAGATCCGACATGGTGATTTCTTTCGAGTGAAGAATTCAAAGGTGATCGGAGATGGTTTCTTAGAAGATGAAGATGAAAGTAAAGAGGCGTAGAAACCCTAACACCCTGTACTAAGGAGTATTTTATAGCCGCAACACTGTAACCGCTTCAAAAAAGTCCAATGGACAAAAATCTTTTTAACCAGCGGACAAAGAAACTTTTCAACTTCCAAAGCAATTTCTCAACTTTAAAAATGAATACGGATCATCTCGAATACCATGACATTTAATGAGGGGTCTACCCGATACGATTGCATCGGGAGTAAGCGTCTACACGACCAATTCATTTAAAGTTCGGGGGCTAGCTGACGAGGATTAAAACCTCTATTTATTATTTAATAGATAAAGGACCATATGTCTGCGTGGTCGTAACCCTTAAGGCTAACGACCTCACTGGTCGTGAGAATTCCAGAGGTTACACAATATCTAACCTAGTCGGAGAAGGTTCCTAACCTTGTCTCCGATCAGTCAAAAACTCACAAAGCTTTGAACTGGTATCTGGATCTAGCGCCAGGTATACCCTCTACCGTGTGAAGAATGGAACATGTGCTGTATATTCTACACCACGCGACGATACGTAACTCTAAGACACAGGAGTACGGTTAAATGGCTCACTGACATATAATCGTACAACAGTTGACACATTGTCAACTGACGCCTCTCTCCGACCAGACGCGCTACTTCTCAAACAGGCGTCTCTTCCAGAGACAACTGCCAACGCTTCATCAACTACATAAGGAGGACTGCGGACTGAAGTGCAGGAGGCCGGAACAGTGAAGATCATTTAGGAAACACTCTCAGAAGAGCATTGTATTCCTGAATTAGTCTTCAGTTTAGATTACAAACATCCATTGTAATAGACAGTTCATAGTAATAAAGAGCAGTCCCATTACTTTCCAGGAGATACGTGCCACTTTCCTTTTTTTCATATATTCATAAGATCGACGATTTGATCGTCGACAAGGAGTGAATAGGAGCACTACTATTTTTCGACCCCGACGGTATTCAACTTTTTCTTCACTTCAGTAGTTATGGAAGCTGTGAAGATGGGAAAAACAAGCACAATAGAAGTATTGCGTTGAAATCGAAAATCCCCGAGGCAAAGGCCACACACAAATGGGTCTACATTCATGCACGCTTCTCAAAATGGATGACGAACCAGGTCACATGAATCCATCTCTTCGTGAACTCCATCTTATCTTGACCTAAACCGCCTCTTCAAAGGTCACCAACCCGGTATTTTAGCGAAGATAACAAAATACCCCTTCTCGATCCTTCTCCAAATGTAGTCCAATCGTCGTGAAGCAATCTCATGCTTCGCCATGTGTACGTTCATCAAAGGATCTCTTCAAGTCTGTAAGTATCTCCCATCCGGCTTCCACCAGAACCACCATGGTACTTGCATCAACCCCTAGCCACTTGATGCAACCCGTCACACCGAACTTATCGTCTAGTCGTTCTTGTCTATCTTGCGCTATGCTTGAGTCTAACCACTACACGCGACATACTTGATCGTTTTTTATAAATCTTGAGCTCAAGAAAACGGTAGCTCCATTCTAGCCGAGCAGTACTACCGCGCTGTGGTATAGTATCGATTTCTAGTTGGCGGTAGTACCACAACTTTATGTGTAACAGCTAGTTCAAAGCATTAAATGCTATTGTTCCTACCGTTGAGCCGAAAAATGGTAGTACCGGATTTCAACGGTGGTACTACCGAAAATCCTGATTTTTTCGAAAGTGGTTGTAACGGCTAGATTTGTGGATAGAAGCTATAAATATACCCCCACCTACACCAAGCTTGGAACCTTTTGGTCATATTGAATACTCTTGAGGCTTTGGTGCTCTTTCTTCTACTCATTTGTATTGAATTCTCTTTTTGAGATAGTTAAGAGCTAATCAAGTGCATTGCATCATTAGTTGATCTTTTGGCACTTGATTGTCTTCAAGCGAGCGCTGTGATTTGTTACTCTTGGTGCTTGCCGGCACCTAGACGCGGTGATCGCTTCAAAGAAGCTTATGAAGTGATCCGGCTAGGGTTGGTGATTGGTGTTGTGCTCACCAACTCCGAAGCAGAGGAAGGGAAACTCTAGTGATTGAGGTTGAGGCTTAATTCGTGGAGCCGGCTTAATTCGTTCAAGCTTCCTTGACGTGGACTAGTAAAGACCGGCAAGTCTTCGATACCACGGGAAAAACATCATTGTATCCTTTGTGATTTATTTCTTGTCTTTACTCTTTCGCATTTACAATTCTAGTTTTTTACTTGTGTAGAACTGTCTAGTTAGAATTGTATCTAGTTTTGACAAGTTCTTAATTGTGTTAACATTGTTAATTAGAAGAAGAATTTTTACAACCTCCTATTCACCCCCTCTAGTCAATTATCCTTGATCCTACACCGGCTAACGAATAGCTTAGAGATTTGCCAAAAATGTTCGGCAACCCATAATGGAATCGTGGCGCCTTCTCTGAAAAAGAGCCGGATTATAATCAGTTGGGGATCGGTTCCTTAGATTTGCATATGTAGGATCCGGTATCCCAATTCGGCCGTGGACGTTATGATAACGTCTTTGACCACCAGCTTGGTTCAGATGATGCCTGAGATCGCCTGGACCAAGTGGTCATTCCTCTTGATGAGGAGGAGGGGTGGCTGCTGTAAAGAGCCGTCTTCCTTCATGATTTCCTAGTTGAAACCTACGAAGGGGTCTTGGTGTTGATCGATCCTCCACTCGACCATGTTGTCCTGTACTGAGAGAGGAGTGCTGAGATGAAGTCATCGTGTGACTTTGCGAATTCTTTTGCCCTGGAGCATTTCTGTACACCGCATGGTTTGTTGGAGGATCTCCAACACTTGACCTGTAAGCTGAGCGTAACCTGGAGTTCCTGCTAAACCAGGATTTGGATTATTCAGAATATCCCGAACTCGTTGCAGGTTTTGTATTGTTATCGAAGGCCGCGGAAGACTCCCGCTTGTAGTGGGCGTTCGATAAGGTGAATTTTTCCTCGACCTTTCGGCTGGCCCTGTTCTATGGTTACCATCAAGTTCTATGGTTAGTTGCTGATACATGATGCCACTTCCTAGTCGGAGTACGTGCATGTCCATGCCATTTTCTGAACATAACAACGTTCAATTACCTGTCGACGACATCTAGATAATTGGATGTCCACGTGCTCTTCTGACAGCTATACTTCTTGAAGTTGCCCATGACTGTTGTCTCATCCTCCTCATGCTGTGTGGACGACCCCCCGAAAGTGGCTGAGTGACTACAAACAAACTATATATATATCCTTTTTTTAAAAGCACAAGCAGCCACTGCTTGGAAACTTTATAGAGAAGAGTCATCACAGACGATTTCGTCTACAAACCATCTGTGATACATAAATTATCACAGATGGTTTCATCTACAAACCGTCTATGGTAATCAACTATTACAAACGGTTCTGAGTCAATAGCCATCTGTGATCCGTCTGTGATGATCTCATATTATTACTGACTCATAAACTTAGGCACTTTATAAAATCGTCTGTAATAATATTTTTAAATCGTCTGTATGCCTTTTTACCATCCTTGCGGGGGCGACCAGCTGGTCGGGTAGATGAAGTTCATGCCATTAGGCTCCAGCAGAAAGGACATCATCGATGTGGACCACAAGGGCCGAACCATCCTCTACGACTCCACGCGACCAAGGGATTTCCCATCTCTCTCACTGTCGGCGAGAGCCTCTACGTCGTGAACAGGAACCTCCGGCTGTCCAAGCACTGCTTCAAGGCTCTCATCCAAAGCCGCCCGCCCACCCTAGTCGGCCTGAAGGACTGGTACAAGCTCTCCCTCTCGCCGCCTCCCCGACCACAAGCACGTCGACGAGCCCTATTGTATCGGCGCGTACATGGTGGTCGGCGACAAACACATCTTGGTATCCACGGCGGAAGGGCGTGGAGCAAGACCGGTGAGTGGGCACTACCGTTCAGTGGCAGCGCCGAGTAAGTCCCCGAGCACGGCCTCTGGTTCGGTTTCTCATCTGTAGACGACCAATTCTGCGCGTCTTAGGTCATCTCTAAAAAAACTAGCCTAATAAATGAGTACACATTCCCCTTGTAAATCGTGGTCTGTCTAATGTGGAATTATCCCGATAAGTACTATAATTAATCCATTAACTATCGTTTCCAAATAAGTAGTAGATCTGATTAGTGCATGATTCCGATAAGTTAAATCACACTTGATTCCTCAGATTTGATTAGACAGACTGCTCTGCCCTCCCTTTTGTATTTTTGCATTTGCTCGCAGAAGAAATGTTTTGTGAAAAATCTAGACTTTAGTTTTTGTCACCATGTCAAATAGGAACACCACACACTCTTTTCGATCTTTACAACATCTGATTGACAGTTCTTAAAAAAACATCTGATCGTCTATATGATTAGCACATCAAGAAAAAAAAAAGTAGTATCATAATAAAGACATTACTTGGCACACTCAATTTGACTCAAAATTAAAGGTGATCGCCCTATGCGTGAGGGTAATCTATTGGACGAGATAGAAACATATATACAAACTGCAGTGAAGCTAGATCTGACGAATGTTACCATCTTGGCACTCTTCAGTCCAGGAACGTTGAAAACGTTTGCTTCAGATTGGACTTATCCGTAATCGAGAATGAACATATATAATACGGCGGAACAGAATGCACACGCACACAACACACTGTTAAATCTTAAAAATTTCCCAATCAGCAAGGATCGATGAACTGAAGGAACATGGACGGATCGATGTAACAATACACGAAAGAAGAAGAAGAAGTCAGTTGGGCCCCCAGCAGACGAGGTGGTAGGCCTTGTGCAGCTTCACGTCCTCCGCCGACGCCGGCCGCCTCGGCAGGGCACCGACGGTCGTGCTGGGCTTGGCCGTCGTCGGCGCAGCCTTCGAGAGGGACGCGGACAGTGCGTGGATCCTGGGTGCCGCGGCGCGGTGGTAGAACGAGCGGAGCGCGTAGTCCCAGCGGCAGAGGCCCGCCTGGTCCTTGAGCGCCTCCACCGCTCCCATGCTCGCCGCCACCACCAGCGACGGCGCCTTCTTGCTCGCCACCGACGCCGCCATCTCAGTCCCTAGCGCTTGCTTCTTCCTTTCTGCACTGGGTTTACTGCTCAATTGGTTGTCCGTGATCTCTGCGGGGACAAGCGGGGAGAATGCAAGGAGGCCGTTTTATACGCGATCGGACGCGACACCGGCGGGGAGACGGAGGAGGGGAACTGGGGAAAACAGGGAGCGAGTCGCCGGTTTTGGACCCCAACGGGCGCTCGCATGTGGCCAGGGCCCAGGACGTCGTAGTGCTGAAAATCTTCAAAATTGTACGCTCTCCAATACACAACGTAGAAAATAATTTTCTAACAAGTGTTCAGTGTAAATGGTATAATTTTATCTCTTCTTCTCTCCCTTCCACTGTGCGTGGTTAAATATTACTACGGCAAATGCATTTACAAATTATGAGGTTATTACTACGGCAAAATATAGTAAAGTTAGACATCAAACCAATAACTCCTCGTGACCAACTAAACTGGTTACACGTTGCTTAGAGCATATATACAATGAATGTGTTTATAGAGGTATTTAGCAAATAAAAATTGATTTTTCTTGTCGTATAGGATAGATAAAGTGTTTATTTCGTAGCATTGATACTTAAGTAAGCACGAGTGCTTATGTATATAACTATATCTAATTAATAGATACGCAATATATATATATATATATATATATATATATATATATATATATATATATATATATATATATATATAATTTGCACCGTAATAATTTGGATCCACCACAATCGATGGTGTGGATCTTTATCCTTTTCTAGCTCTTAAAAAGTGTTTTTTTTCTTTTAATAATGTAATTGATAAAATACCAACCGTAAGTTGGTGGTCATTGAACGGTCTAGTTCGTGCAACTTACTCTATCACAATTGTACGTAGTACGAGTGGCGGGGCTTCATTTGAGCCAGATTGCGCCTTAGCCCTCCTCTCAAATCGAAATTGTCCTCTAAAAAAATGAATTTCCCCCATTAATCATTGTTGACCGCTAGATATATACGCGTAGGATGATCATCGTTGAATAGTCATGTATAGCTTTCTAATCTATCACGAATTTATTTAGTACTTAAGTAGCTGGGGGGCGTGGTTTCATTGAGCCGGATTGAGGCTGGGCCCTCCATTCAAATTGAAATTGCTAATGATATGAGGTCGTTAATCAAGTACTAGTAACAGCTAATGTTTATCATGATTTTCGAGCACAATTTGCTAGATTAGCCTTGTATAAGTTTTTGCTCAAGCTCTGCCGCACCTCACGTACGGTGGCATGTTTTACGCCCCCACCGGCGGTTCAGTGGTACCCGCTGGTTCATTCCGGATTGGTCCAGAGCCTTTTGTTTTTGTCGAGGAATCATCGCTGATGAGTTCAGTTCATCGATTATATCGTAGACAAATTCAAAATTATAAGAACAATACAAGAACAAAACAGTAGTTTGAATATATAGATATAAGAGAACTTCATATTTCTCATTATTGCTATTCTGTACAATCTTGAGGTCTCTCCTCCTTTATATAGGAACTGGATGGATGAGGAGCCCACCTGGGTCAGGACTCTTCGGTCTTGGATCCGATTTCTTAACACTCCTCCTTGAGCACTCATTCAACATGTTCATGTCTCGTCAAAACTTCATAAAAATCCAAAAAAAATTTGAAAAAATAGTACATGACATGTGTTCCGCTGCGTTGCATGAATTGCCTCGTTAAAAACTTTAACCGGTAAACTTCAGGAAAAACTTGTTAAGTGAAAAAGAGTACAATCCACCTAATTTCATTTGATCTCTACGATTTATTCTTTGGGCACTCGATCTTCATGATCAAGCTTTAATAATGAGTTCGTGAAGATTCTCCCCCTGAATTATGCACTTCTCTAAGCATCATCATTCCAATTCCACGTATGCATCTTTCAAAGCTAGATGCTGGAAGTGGATTAGTGAATAAATATGCAAGATTTTCACATACCTTAGTATGCAATACCTTAATTTCGTCTATCTTTTGTAATTCATGAGTATAGAAGAACTTGGAGTTGACATACTTTGTGATGGGACTCTTCACATAACCTATCTGCACTTGTGCAACACAAGCTGCAATATCTTCATAGATAATAGTGGGGATTTGCATGGTATTCAATCCATATGACTGCTGGATGTGGTGAATTATCCGCCGAAGCCAAGAACATTTCCGTGAGACCTCGTACAGTGCTATAATTTTCGAGTGGTTCGTCGAAGTAGATACAAGACTTTGCTTAGACTGATTCCATAAAATTACAGTTCCACCACATAGGAATACATAGCATGTTTGCGACTTAGCTGCATGCGGGTCTGACAGGTACTCAGCATATGCATAGCCAGTTATAGTTAGGTCTTAGTTCTTTCTGTAGAACATACCAAGATCTTTGCTTTCTTGAAGGTATCGAAAGATATCCTTTATTACATACCAATGCCTTTTGATAGGTTCTGTACTATACCTTGCCAGTAGGTTCACGGTAAATGTAATATCCGATCTAATACAGTTTGCTAAATACATGAGTACTCCTATTGCACTCAAGTACGGGAATTCCGGTCCTAGGACTTCCTCCCCCTCTTCTTTTGGTTTGTATGAGTCTTTATCCTGCTGCAAGGATCTCCCGACCATCGGTACTTTCGAAGGATATGCATTTTCAAAGCCGAACCGTTCTTACACTTTCTGAGTGTAGGTTGACTGATGTACTAAAATCCCTTCAAGGGTATGCTCAAGCTGCAAGATTATGTAATATTTGGTTTTACCCAAATATTTCATTTCGAACTCCGACTCCAGGTAAGAGTTTGCTTTTTAAATATCTTCTAGGGTCCCGATAATATTCAGATCATCTACATATACTGAAATTATATAGAAGCCAACTTGGGATCACCATATAAAAACACAGGGACAATCCTCATTGTTCGTGTAGCATTTCTTGCAGAGAAAGTCGCTCAAGCGATTATACCACATTCTGCCCGATTGCTTCAGTACATACAATGACTTTCTGAGTTGCATACTGTACAGATTTCTATTTACTCTGTCTTGGTTCGGGATAGGGATCCTTTCAGATACCTTCATATAAATGTCTGAATCCAAGTTTCCATAAAGGTATGCAGTTACCACATCCATCAATTTCATTTCTAAATTCAAGTTTACTTTCATTGAGATTAAATATCTAAAGGTAGTTCCGCCCATGACCGAGGAATAAGTTTCTTCATAATCGACTCCTGGTCACTGAGTGAAACCTTGTGCAAAAAACCTTGCCTTATGTCTTACAATTTTATTGTTTTCATTTATCTTTCAAAAAATACTCACTTATATCCTACGGGGTCCACATGGGGAGGCGTGCGGCTTATAGGCCTAAATACCTCTCTTTTATTCAGGGATAATAATTCTGCTTCTATTATCTTCTTCCAATCTTTCCAATCTGATTTTTTTCTTACATTCAGTGAGTGATGCAAGCTCTGGATCGAGATCGATGATTGTGGTAATTTTCTTTGTAAAATAAATATCGACATTGGCTGTTGTTCTATTCATAGATTCTCTCGTGGTCATATAATTTTTAACTATTTCTTGATGGGGCGATTCTGCTAATGCTTCTACTTGCCTACTGCTGCTTTCAATTACGAGGGCAAGTCACTTTAGTTTTTCAGCTCCGACGTGTGCGCACACATCCATGCTAATGTCTCCCTCTGTGGGAATATTTAAATCCAGTATGCCTTTTACCGAAGGTTCCATACTAGTACCAGGTCTCAACTGGCTCCCCATCTGGTTCTGGAGAACTTCAATGATCAGCTGTGTCAAGTCCCTCATTTCTTTTTTCACCGGGCGTCCCCGGTTACTTGAGATTCGAGGGGCCAGAGTTCTCGTCCTTTTATTCTGAGGCCTCTAGACGGGATTAAGGATACCTTCAAATTTTTTGGTATTTCAACCCTCTCCGTGGCATTGCGTGCAAGCACATGCAACTTGGTCACGCTCTTTAAATAGCTAAAGTGGTTCGACAGTTGATTCACTAATGCTTACAATTCAATTATCTTCTGGACTTCTCTATTTGTTTCACTAGTGTGTGGGTCATGTTCATGGATTTCCGTTGCTTGCCACGCCATTTTCTGATATTTTTCATCAAGGGTTGATTTCCTCCCCCTAATGACGATAAACTATCCTCATCAAATATGTTGTCAGCGAAGCGGGCTGTATGCAAATCTCCAGTTATGGGGTCCAGATACCTGATTATGGATGTTGTCTCATAACCAACGTATATCCCAGACTATCGGAGTGGGTCCATTACAGTTCGCTGTGGTGGTGGTATATGTACATAAACCTTGCAACCAAACCTTCGTAGATGAGAGATTTTCGGTGCTGACCTTTGCACTAGTTGCATAGGTGAATGGATGTTATATGTTGACGATCTAAAATTGATGAGAGTTACTGCGTATAGGACTGCGTGACCCCAACATGTAGTTGGTAAATTACAATTCGTAAGAGCGCCGGGCAATAAATTTAATTCTTTTAATTAATGCATCTGCTAGTCCATTCTGGGTGTGGACATGTGGTACGAAATGCTCAACGATGATTCCCATTGCCATACAATAATAATCAAATGCCTTTGAAGTAAATTCTCCGGCGTTGTCTATTCTGATGGACTTCATATGATGATCAGGAAAATTATACTTAATTTTAATTATCTGCGGGACCAGCTTTGCAAAAACATGGTTACTCGTAGATAATAAGCATACGCGCGGCCATTTCGAGGAAGCATCAATGAGCACTATAAAGTACCTAAATGGTCCTGATAGGAGTTGTATAGGACCGCAAATGTCTACCTGGATACGGTCCAGGAATGCATGAATTTCATCATTTACTTTCAGAGTAGATGGTCTTGTAATCAATTTCCCGGTGGCACATGCGGGGCACACAAAATCTTCCTGATTCAGAAAATTCTTTACATTTACATTGTGTTCCAGAGAATTAGTAATTATATTTATCATCATTCTAAGACCGGAGTGGCCTAATCTATCATGCCAGATGAAAAAAGTTCAGAGCTTCTAAAAGTAGTTTTCATGACAGTATAGGCTGTATGTGCCTTAATGTGAGTGTAGTATAACCCATATTCATATGAAAAAAGTCGTTCTAATACATTTTTTCTATTTTTTCGCGCTTTGTAATGAGGTATTTATTAATATGGGGTAGGAAGCAATCCACACACATAAGTAAAATACTTCAAAATTGGACATAACTTGCTATTATTAATACGGGTAAAATCTTACAGGACTCATCATAAGAATTTATTACTTTTCTCTCCTAAATCTTACAACCATTATTCAAAATTCAATATTCTATCACAACCATAAACTGCAAAAGACTATAAAATCTAAGTGCAATGCGTGCACTAGATTGAGTTAGCGAAGTATGAAGAAACTTCTGCCTGAATCTGCTCCATGTCCAACTTCTCTTCTTCAGCAACAACAGCTGTTGCCGCTGTGATGTCCAAAGAAGGTGTGATGAGGGCTGCTACTGAGATATCCATATCTATGGGTTCAACCTATGATTGTGGATCCTCTACGTCTACAATGACGAGATGTGCCTCATACTGTTCTTTATCCTTCTTCTTAGCCTTGAAAGCATCAATCACATGCTGCGGCTCACGGCAAACACGTGACCAAATTCTTCAAGTGCCACATTTTTCGCAACTTTGGTCCTGCTGACCATAGGGCTTCTCATCGCGCTTCTTTTATTCATCCATCTTTACTTGAGCGTTCTGCTTGGTTTTGTGACCCATAGCCTTACCCTTCCTTCCTCTTTCCTTTGAGTGAGGTTTCCTCACCTTGTAGCTACTTGCATTAACATCATGGCCAACTTAGCTACTAGGCGGCTGTGAGATGTAGTTCTTTCTGAGAACGTCTTCTTGAGCTTCCGCAACTTGCATGATGTCAATCAATTCAGCATACTCCTTTAGTCGTTCTGACAATAGTTGTGTGCGGATTGCACCGCGATTGGGTTAAAGGTAGAGAGAGTTTTATCGATCTTTTGCTCATTTGTGGTTACCAT
Organism: Hsuehochloa calcarea; assembly: GCA_036346395.1. Classification (NCBI taxonomy): domain Eukaryota; kingdom Viridiplantae; phylum Streptophyta; class Magnoliopsida; order Poales; family Poaceae; genus Hsuehochloa; species Hsuehochloa calcarea. Next base: position 4,994,753 of record CM070596.1, on the reverse strand, counting down.
ACCGTAGAGTTGAAGACTTGTACAAACTTTGTGTAATGCAGAATTGTACTCCCCACGGTCTTGTAGTCAGCAAAACATAGTCGGATCCATTCTTGCTCTGCCCGAGGAAGAATGATGTACTTCAGCTTCTCAAACCGCTTCTTCAGTGCGGTACATAAAGCTAGTACGTTCTTTTCTGTCATATACTCATTCTTGAGCGTTAGGCAGAGATGGTGTCTGAGAAAATGAAGTGCTTGATCATTCTACTCAACAGTTGGAGTGCCGTCCTTCGGGGTGCCAAGTCCAATAGCAGCACGGAGCTTCTTGGCTCCAAGTAAGATTTCGACATCTGATGCCCAAGCCTGGTAATTGAAGCCATGCTGGGCCAGCTGTTCGAACTCCCGGTTCGTAATGCTAGTTATCTGCATATTCATGCAAAAAGTGCATAAGATTACTGTTGGTAACGTGCATAAAATGGTTGCAAAAATTCTCATAATGTTCTGTATTTTTCTGTGCATTTTTCATAATTTACTGCTATTTTTAGTGATTAAAAGCAATATAAATAATCAAAAACAGTAAATACAATACATAAATTGCATAGAAATAATAACAACAAAGTTAAAAATGGTTTAAATGCACAAACTGATTCAAAATTTGAATTCCCGATACCTTTTTCTGAGAAAAATTTGCGCGTAATTTTTAGATTTCCCGAGGGGGTTTTCACAAAATTTCTTTATTCAAGAAAGTATCTTGTAATTTTTTAGAATTTCGATGGCTTTTTTTGCAAAATAGCCTTTTTCCCAAGCTGGGCCCATCCGGCCCAAACGGCCGGGTTAAAAGGCATTGGGGGATTAGGGTCCCCACCATCTTGCTTTTGTCTCGTGGCGGCTCTACTTTACATCGCGGCCGGCAAAGGCCAAGATTGGCGCTGGTTCGGCGCGCATGGCGCGAAGCGCCGGCCGGCACGGCGAGCGGCATGAAACGCGGCGGTGCGGTTGCGATGGCGGCGGTTGCTAGTGCCACACGGGTTGAACTACGGCTCACGCGGCGCTGCGGCTCGGCGAGCGCGCACGACGCGGCAGAGGTCGGGCGAGGCTCGGCGGTGCACCAACTGTGCGGCGCGGTGCACTTGGTCGCACGACTTCATGTCGGCGGCGGCGGGCGACGGCTCCTATGGCGCGCGATCGCGAGGCGGCGAGAGCCGACGATCGCAGTGACGGCGGCCAGTGGTGCATGCTCGGGCGAGAGCCCACGCACGGCACGCAGCGCGGCGGCGGCTCGGCGGCGATGGCTCCGGCGGCGGCGCGAGTGGCTGTGAGCCAGGGCTCCAAGCGAGGCGCGGCGGTTGCTCCAAACGCATGCCGGGTGACATCTCCGAGCGCGGGCTTCAAGTGCGGGCCGTGCGGTGCTCCAGCGGTCCGTGCGGCAGTGGCCTTAGGTGCTCGCGGAGCTGCGTGGCGGTGCGCCTTCAAGCTGATAGCGTGGAAGGTGCAGCCATGGCGCGATGGCGCGTGCGGGCACGTCATCCAACTGCGTGCTGCTGCGGTGGCTCCAAGCTAGCGGCAGTTCCCATCCCCTCTCCTTTTTTCTTGATTTGGATGGTCGTCCGTGCAAGGACTGGTGGCCGCTGGCGGCGGTGGCTGCTGGTTGGGGAGGGTTCGTAAGGGAGCGACGACGGCCGACGATGGCGCAGCCGTACGGGGCTGCGCCAGCCATGTACCACGCCTTTTTTATTGCTACTTTTCACATGCGATGACTGTGCATGCACGATTACTGTTTATACAATCCACCGACCGGCTAACTTCAAGTCGGCTTGTAGTAGATCAGAACGGATTTGCGATTTTTAATCTATGGTACAATCGACAGCCGCCTTTTCATGCAATCTACCCGATCAATATTGTGTCAGCGACTTCAAGTCGGTTCGCGGTAGATTAAAGCGGATTTGCACCGTAGGTTATAATCTAGAAAGCCAAATTTGCAGAATTGAAAGTAATCTAGAAAAATGATTCGATCTACGAGTGTCGTTCATTGACGGTTACCTTTCGATCCGAGGAGAGTCGATCATGCTAATAACGTGTTGAGGAACCGTCACTGGCAAGTACAGTCCGAACGATTATCTCGTAGACAAACTCAGAATCGTAAGAACAATGCAAGAACGTAAGAGCAAAATAGTAAATTGAACACAGAGATATGAGGGAACTTCAGACTTCTTTTTATTGCTCTTCTGGAAAACGTGTACAATGTTGAGGGTCCGCCTTCTTTATATAGGCAACTGGATGGATGAGTAGCCCACTTGAGCTAGGACTCTCCGATCCCGGGCCTGGTTTCTTAACATTTTTCCCCCCAAAGGTTATCTATATACATACCAATGCAAAGTTTTTATTTTTGAAATATGCCACTACAAAATTTCTATTTCATAATATATCACTGCTAACATGTGAAAATTGAAAACATGTCATTATATTTTTTTTAAGACCACAATGCTCCTTCTTCCTCCTTCCCACCTCCAATGATAACCTCCCACCGCACCAAAACCTCAAGATCCCCAACCCATCGTCGCCGCCACTTCCCATGATGCACATCTTGACGAGTGCCTCAAACATCGGCCATGGCGAGCGGCAGCGGTGGCTGGAGCTTGGCGAAAAGGCGGTTCCATGGGGAGCGGCTGCTTCGAGCATCGATCGCTAGAGCTCGGTGAGGCACTGGCCATAATGAGCGGCGGCGGTTGGACCTCGATGTGGCAGCGGCCTATGGCGAGTGGCGGTACGCGCACGTGAGCTGTGGAACAGAGGAGGAGAGTGTGCGCCGCACGTTGGAAGGATTGAGTAGGCGACAGCCATGATCTTCACCTCCACATTGGTGGTGGCCATGGGGGGATTGTATTGGAGATTGGGAAGAGAAAGAAGGCAAGGAGGAGAAGGAAGAGGGGCAATTTGGTCTCGAAAAGTTCATAATGGCATATCTCAAAGCAACACAACTCTAGAGTGACACAAATATAAGAATAAACTTTGCATTGGCATATTTCAAAACTTGCAACTCTAGAATGGTGTGTGCCTAAATAACCGTTTTCCAAACGTTTGGTCAGTGGCGGATCCACCGTGGGGGCGCGAGGGGGCTAGAGTATCGGCTCCGCTCGCCGCACCTTTGGTACCCTCCCAATAATTCTACTATTATTTGCATCACAAATCTAGTTAATTTTGTTCTTAAGATTATTACTTATGCATATTTTGGGATTTTCAAAACACACTATCCGTCATTAAGATGCTACATTTGTTATATTTCTCCTTTTTAACTTTGTTCTTATAATTTATGTATCAATTTCAATTACACATAATAATTAAATATATATTTGTTAACTTATTTTTTAATAACTTTATCCTACCAACACACTCGTAATAGCCTTATCTCACCGACACCCCCTGCATTCTCACCCTGTATACATCACTGCACTGAGTCCACCCCCACTCCCACCCCACCACACAAGTACAACCCCCACCACCACCACACACACACAAGTACACGGCGCTTTCGGGTCGCGACACCCGGCGAGCAGCACCCACACACCCACCCCCCGCCTCGTGGAAAATCGCCGCACCGGCGGAGTCGACACCTCACTGATTGGTAGTATCATTTATCTCAGTGATTTGGATGGCCTGACCTCCGATCAAACGACAGCGCATCGATATTTCGAGACGGAGTCCGCGCCGTGCCGCCGAGGGCCCAAGGGAAGCGCGGAAAGAAGAAAAAAATCGTCAGCCAGATGCCTCTGGCCACTCGATCGCTTCAATCATAGAGGTTCACAGTACGCGATATTTATCGCACAGCTCTAGAGCTTCACGTACTGCTTATATAGCTAGCCAGTGAGGTCTAGTGGTTAGCAGTAGTAGCGCAGGTACTGAGAGAGGCGAGGCGAGGCGTGAGTGTAGGTAGGACGTAGGAGGACGTACTCGCCATGAGCAACGGGCGGCAGCGCAGGTGGGAGTTCCCCACCCTCCGCGGCGCGTTGGCGCCGCCGCCGCGCGCGGTGGCGGGGAGGGAGCGCGGTGCGGACGACGGCAAGACGGCCAAGGTGATGCACCTCCTGCTCTGGGGACCCAGGTGATGAGGCTTCAACTCCCCGCCGCGCCGCCGGCGTACGTGTTTGCCGCGGCCCGGCCGTCCGGATTGTACTATACACACACACACACACCGGTTGCTCCTTTTTCCTTGCTCCAGTGTTTGTTTGCTGCTCGCTTGTAGTCTTGTACTATGTAATACTTGTGTTTGGAGCAACCGATCCTTGAACGACTCTGTACTTGTGTTTGATCGCTTCGCCCGTGTACGAGTGGAACTTGAATCTTAACTACGGCTTTGTGTGCGATGTACTACTTCATTGTCCACTGGGGAAGAGGAATATGGTAAATATCTTGGGCTTGGGCCGGTTTTGTATGTGTTGTCGGATTGTTCACAAATTAAAAGGGACCTGGTTTCTTTCTCTCTCTCTCTCTCGATGCTTCTTGGAGGCCCAAACTAGCAATGGAGCACCATCAAAGCTGTTCGAAGAATCTTCTATTATATACTTAAAAAGTCGATCACAGTTCTTTTGAGTTCTTTTGCTAAAGGAAACAAAAAAAGAGAAATATACTATAAATTTTCACAACAAAATTAAGGTCCTAATTTTGAAGGATTAAGGTCCTAATTTTGAAGGATTGACTTATATATAAGAATATATTTATATCTATACTAATTATACACATAGATAAAAGCTCGAACCGTTTTTTTGGCGGACCCAAATTGTAATGGCGGAAAGAACTTACGTCAAATATAATCCAAACTAATAAAAATTTGGAATAACAAATAAATAAATATCAGCAATTATATTTTCATACTACTTTCGAAATCCAAAGTAACATCCATAAATAACTAAAATTCGAAATGATAATTTAATTAAAATTTGCAAAATAAAAGAAAGATTAAGAGAAAGAACTCATGTCAAACATAATCCAAACTAAGATCAATTCGGAATAAAAAATATATAAATATCAGCAATTTGATTTTCACACTACTTCCAAAAATCCAAAGTAACATCCATAAATAACTAAAATTCGAAATAATAATTAAATTAAAATTTGCAAAATAAAAGAAAGAGTACATCTCAAGTACAATCCAAATGAACTATTTTTGGAATTTTAAAAAATAGCAATTTGATTTCTATACAAATTCAAAAGTAAATCCCTAAAAAACTAAAATTCGGAATAATAATTAAAATATAAATAGAACAGGATTTTACACGAATTCTAGATTAACAAAAAATCCACCGTACAATCCAAACTAAAAGAAATTCGGAATACTAAATAAATAAAAACCAACAATTTGATTCTCATACGACTTCCAAAGTAACATATATAAATTACTAAAATCCAAAATAAAAATTAGCAAATTAAAAGAAAGAGTTCATGTCAAGTAAAATCCAAATGAACTTGACGAGGATCTAGAAATCATCATTTGATTATTTATCAGTAATCCTTATTATGGATAATGACGTCATTATATAGTTCTTGAGTATACCCCTTAATGTTCATAAGGGAGAAGCTGGAGTCGTAAGATTTTCTACGACTACCTCATGATCATAAATTCTTTTATGATCACCTTATAGTCGTAAGTCCTTCTACAACCAGCTCAGCTACGACCACCCTATATTCGTAAGTTCTTCTATGACTAGCATATGATCGTAAGTTCTTCTACGATCACCCCATGGTTGTAAGTTCTTCTACAACCAAGTCAGTCACGACCACCCTATAATCGATCGAGCTTACAGACAAATAGGCCCAATTGATTAGGGCATCTAAACAGTCAGTATACACTATTATTCTCCGGAATAACTGCACGATTAATCTCTCTGTCCTGGTGATAACTGTCTGACGACGTGGGAACGCTACTTCTCTAACAATAATCTCTGGTAACTACGTCATCATCTGAAGCATTGATACGCCCTTTGGGCTGGAGAAATTGTCGCCCACTTCAAGCCCGCTATAAAAGGAGGAAACACCATATGACAGGGGAGAGAGGAAGAAAAAACACAATCAGGAGCACAAGACATTACATTCCAATCTTTTCCCTTAATCTGTAATCAACATACTCAATATAGTTACACAGGAGTAAGGTTTTTATTCTCTCTGGAAAAGGTCTGATCCTGTATAAAAAATTTTACGGAATAAAAATTAAAGGATGATTAGATATTTAATTTGTAACGAATTGAAACCTATATTCCAAAAATAATAATATAAAAAACCTATACTGATGCTCCCGTGCTAAACATAAAGATCTAGCCTCTATCTTGCGGACCCAAGTTACAACGGCTCATGTGTTTTAAAATTAAAAGATAAGAGGAAAATTAAAGTAAAAAACAGAGCTTAGCTTAAATGGACCATACATGAATAAAAAAAGGGAACTCAACCTACATAGGTCTGGTACAAGGTGAACGCACACCACACACACACGCACACACACCCTTACACATGCAAGGAAATTACTGAAAGATGGGTGCTCACACACGTGTGTATCCAAATTATTTAGGCGAGACACACTGGGTTTAATATAGGGATCAAACCAGGTCAGGTGGGACGTCCCCCACATCTCCACCACCAAGATATCGTTCATTCATCGAGAAGTAAAGAATTTTGTACGGAAGAATGCTCTTTTTCCTTGAACGATACAAAACACATGTAGAGAATACGTCTAAGGTTAAATAGAAAACAAATGTATAAAATACATCTACATTAGTGTGATTAGAAATTAGTACTATTTATGCAAAGTTAACTACATTTTATCAATCTATAATGATAATGCCCGAGCAAGCCACCTTGTTAGTTCGCCTAAAATGAGACTACAGGGTAACATGCAAGGAAAAAAGAGTAACATGCAAGTGATTTTTTTTGATATACTGCAATTACAAAAAAACGTACTGACAAATTGGCATGAGAGAGAGAGAGAGAGAGAGAGAGAGACAACCTGTTACAAGATATGCTATGAGCAATTCTACAACAACATCAGAATTAGTAACTAAGCAGCATGCATATATTGTTATGCACTCACACTAGCTATGTCTTGAGGTAACCGTTGCTTAATTAATTGGCGCTTGTGCTAGCTAGCTACTGCATCCAATGCACGCATCATCTGCATCGATCTGCCTACCTCAACGATGGTGCCGAACCGACCGAGGAAGCTCGTACGTCGATGGGCGGATCAGCTCATCTCTAGCGCTATCTTCTTCCTCATCTCGGCGCCGCGCGCGTTGGCGGAGTCGATGACGAACTTCCTCCAGAACCAGTGCTTCCTCCAGACGTGCGAGACCTCCTCGAGGGGCACGCACTTGGTCTCCGGCAGCAGCATGGCGATGAAGAGCGTCATGAGGAGCACCCAGCCGCCGAAGAAGTAGAAGAGGCCAAAGCGGAGATGGCAGAGCAGCGTGAGGAAGATCTGCCCGATGAAGGCGGTGAAGAACATGTTCACCGCAACCGTCACGCTCTGCGCCGCCGACCGCATCGCCAGCGGGTACACCTCGCTCGGGATCAGCCACCCCATCGGCCCCCACGACCACGCGAACCCGGCCACATACACGCACACGAACAGCACGATGCACATCGCGTACTGCTCCGACATCGCCCCCGTCCCGTTCAACCCGAACTGCAGCCCGATGAACGTCCCAACCAGGATCTGCCATGGCATTGCATTCAGATACTTTAGGCCATGAAATCTCTTGCAGTTGCAGTGACACGAAGATTTTGTGTCGTGTTGTGATTTGTGATGGTAGTGTGATGTGTGCTAGCTTGCCTGTGAGATGATCATCTGGGTGCCGCCTTGGAGGAAGAGGGCGCGGCGGCCGACCTTGTCGGCGGTCATGATGGCGACGAAGGTGGAGACCATGTTGACGAGGCCGGTGATGACGGAGGACACGAGGGAGGCGTCCTGCCGGAAGCCGACCGTCTTGAAGAGCACCGGCGCGTAGAACATGATGACGTTGATGCCGGTGAGCTGCTGGAAGAAGGGGATGGAGAGCGCGAAGGTGAGCTGCGGCTTGTACTTGCCGCCGAAGAAGAGCTCCCGCCACGGGTGCGCCACGGCCTTGCTCTCCTCGCCCGCGGTGGAAAGGTCCTCGAACTCCTCGCGCACGTCGCTGACGCCCCTGATCTTGGCCAGCGTCGCGCGCGCCGCCTCGGCGTCGCCGCGCACGATGAGGGAGATGGGGGTGTCCGGGATGGCGAGCGACCCCAGCGCGATGACGGCAGCCGGGACGGCGCCGAGCGCCAAGCCGACGCGCCACCCCCACGAGCCCATTATCTTGGACGTCCAGTAGTTGGTCAGGCTCGCCGAGAGGATCCCCACCGTGATCATAAGCTGGAACAGGATGTTGAGCATCCCGCGGTGCTGCGCCGGCGCCATCTCCGAGATGTAGAGAGGAGAAGCCTGCACAATCAAGCAAATATCGATCAAGAACAGCTCTTGCACTGCACGACTTCTTGGTGTTAATCTTTGTGTGGTGACTGCTGCATGTATGCACGCTCACGTACGTGAATGCAGAGGCCGACGCCGACGCCGAGGAGGATCCGGCCGGTCATCAGCATGGCGAAGTTGGCGGCCGCGCCGCCGAGGAAGGCGCCGACCAGGTACGCGGCAGCGGCGACGAACAGGGTCCACTTCCTGCCGAAGGCCCGGGCCATGGCGCCGGCGAAGAGGGACGCGACCATCGCGGAGAGGAAGAGGGAGGAGCCGAACAGCGTGAGGAGCTGGCTGTCGAACTTGCAGTACTGGTTGGTGATCACCCGCTCCTTCTGCTGCTGGTAGATGGACGGGAAGAACTTGATCAGGAAGGACTCCGTCGACATCAACCCGGCTTCGCGGTCGCCGCCGCCACAGCACAAGAAGAGAAAGAAACCTCTCGTCAGAGCTTAGCCATGAAGAGGAAACCCATACACGGTGATCGTGGACAGCGAGTGATCGATCGTTAGTTACCGGTGAGGCCGATGTCGTAGCCGAAGATGCAGCCCCCGACGGAGGCGATGAGGCAGGAGAAGAAGACGAAGCCGGTGACCTCGCCGGGGTACGTCTTGTACCTGGCGTGGTGGTGCACGATCACAGCCCCCGGCATTTTGCTCTGCCGCGGCTATCGATCGATCAACGGAACCACGTTCGAGCCGGCGCCGGCGACGACCTCGGCGCGCGAGAAGACGGGAGAGGGAGCAGAGGCGCGGTGTGGTTAATTAGCTACTTCGGTCGGACGGACGCCTGGCCCCTCCTGTTGGTCGCTGCGCAGCGGAGGAGGAATGTGTCGAGGGGGAAGCGGCGACTACTTAAACGAGATGACGCCTCGGCGAGTGGTGCGACGGCAATGGCGGTGCATGTGCTAGCGACCTGTCCTTTCGCCCTAAATCGTAGGACGTGTGCAGATCATCGTGCATGCCCTCTACCTCTCCGTATGCGTGTGACCCAGAAATGTCTCCTTGGTTTCAATGTCAACCACGACCTGAGACTTCTAATCCTGGAGGCTACATTTCCATTCTTAGCATGCATACAATATGTTGGACATGCTCCCTACAAGAGGAACACTCATATGTGCATGCATGCTCACCTAGTGTGCAAGGAGTGCCAAATCTTGTGTTTGGTTGCTAAATCAACTAGTTATGCATATCAGCTTGTGCCTTGTACTTATGTTCCACTTTGTGTTGGAGCAACAAAAACAGGCACTACTACAAAAATAGGCTATCCGGGACACACCGTCTGTGATAATCACTATGTTCCACTTTGTGTTGGAGCACCAAAAACAGGCACTACTACAAAAATAGGCTATCCGGGACACACCGTCTGTGTACGTGATTATCACAGACGGTTCTTAAGAATAAATGCATGTGATAATCGCATACGTCATAGACGGTTATTGTTAAAAACCGTATGTGAATTATCACAAACGGTTCTCAACAATAACCGTCTGTGATAGTGCAAACATCACAGATGGTTCTTAATAAGAACCGTATGTGATATGCTAAAAAACCCGGCAATTTAACAAATATGCCACAAATTACAACAATGATACACACACAAACAATCTTCTCCAACCACTTGATATAGTCCAGAATGCGCTCCATCTTCAACTCTAGCATACTCCATAGCATACTCCAGACACTTGTAAAATTAACGGTTTTTTAGTGATACTCCTGATGCCACCATGAGAAAAACAGAACGTTTTTTAGATATGGAAAGAACTATCACATGCAGTTTAGTGGGATAAACCGGTTATAAACTACAACAGTTTGTGGTGTTTATTTATCACAAACGATTTGTAATTGGAACCGTCTGTGATGTGTATCACAGACAATTATTCATAAGAACCGTCTCTGATAAGCGTTTTTTTCGGAGGTCGTCCACGCAGCATGAGGAGGATGAGACATCATCAATGGGAAACCTCATCGAGCCTGTAAGTTCAAGAAGCATGGTTGCCAGGAGAGTGCACGAAGAGACTATTTCGCTAACATTCCTCCAAACACAACTCCAGGCCTCGGATGTGCCTAAGCAGCATGAGGAGGAGGATTCTACATGCTGCGTGGTACATACGAGGCCTGCAATTGTGTGTGGAAGAATGCCAATGAAATAGACTCTTCGTGTGCTCTCTTGGCAGCCATGCTTCTTGAACTTGCAGGCTCAATGAAGTCGGTCGTGGCTGCTCATGCTGCGTGGACGACCCCCCGAAAAAAGATCATGCTTCGTAGTGGGCTTGGTTTCTTTCTTAGGAGTACTCACCGTCTTTTTCAAAGCAGCTGCATCAGAAACAAAGGAATACTAACCTTAGATCACTAAGAACAAATATCAGATCTACAAGCACATTTAAATATATATGGTATTTCTTTCACCAAACGCGCCCTAGAGCCGGTCACCTCTTTCAAAGTAGCCGCATATATATTAGAGATATTTCTCACTACAGATCGATCTAGATCTGAGGGAATGACCATATATTTAATGGCACATGTCACATACGGTTATTGTTAAGAACCGTCTGTGATATGCATAATTAAATATCTGGTCGTCCTGACTCCAGACAGATCTGTCTATAGTGAGACCTATCTCTGATATGCGGCTACTTTGAAGGAGGCGGCCGACTCTAGAGTGTTTGGTGAAAGAATTAAATATCGTAGATTTGAATGTGTGCTTTGTAGATCTATTTATTCTTGGCAATCTACGGTCAGTATTTGTTTCTAATTATATGCATTATAATCTAGAGAGATTGATGGTAGCTAGGTTTATCATCCAATGAGGTTATTGGCAATTAAGATTTACAATAGAACAATGAGCAGCATGTATATATACATTGACATGTCATGTATTGTGTAAAATAATACCATTTTACATCATAGTGAGCCTCAGTTATGACTATATCAAATGAAAGAGGAAGGGAGAAGAAGCAAAGGATGAAGAAAGAGAGGTTGGTCAATAGGAAGAGATTTCGCGGGATATTTGGGATCTTCGCGGTGAGCTCCAAGGGTAACGGTCTTAATGCTTTATACTTACCCTGGGTTAATCGCTATTCAATTTGTAGTATGTTTGGTCAATAGGAAGAGTACGTAGTTGCATGCATTAATCTAATTTGTTACGTACGTAGCCCAGATGGACCGAAGCTGGATGTACATTGAGAATCGTATGAGTAAAGAGTACATTGATTGCGTGTCTGCTTTTAGAAGAGCTGCCAAGTAGGATATGTTGATGGGGATAAAATTTATGTACTGTCTATGCATTGATTGCGATAATCTGAAGATGTTTACCAACCCGGCGCAGATCGAAAGACACTTGATTCGGAGGGGTTTCAAAAAGGAGTATACATATTGGACTAGTCACGGTGAAGAGCTGATTATACCAGAAAGTAGTAACATCGTCGAGGGAGACAACGATATGCCGGATGTGGACTGTGCTTTCGATGAGGGTAGGTCGCACGATGACAATCTGTATCAGATGCTACGCGATGCAGAAGGGGACTACAGTGATAAAGAGTTTGGTAAATTTAAGGGCTTAATGGAGGGCTCGGTGAAACCTTTCTTCCCGGGCTGCAAGCTGGAATACACAATGTTGTCATCCGTGGTTGAAATGCTGAAATTGAAAGCAAGCAATGGTTGGTCCGATAAAGGTTTCACGGCGTTACTAGGTCTCCTGGCGGACATCCTTCTAGAGAGAAACGTGTTTCCCAGAACCACCAACCAAGCTAAGAAGGTTCTTTGTCCATTGGGAATAGAAGTAGAAAGAATACATGCATGCTCGAACGATTGTATCCTCTACCGTAAAGAGTATGCAGACATGCATGTATATCCGGTGTGCAAAGCATCCCAATACAAGCGTAAGAATCACTCCGATGACGGCGATGGCATCGAGGTGAAGCTGTCGATATCATGGGGATATACTCCAGATCTTAGTATGATGTGACAATTGACAATGGCGTTAACGGTTATCGTTTCACGTGTTTTCGGCAAAGTTGCGTGGTCATCGGGCTCAGCGGTCTCGATCGGCCTAGCGGCGGCCGACCGGACATAGCGGCGGTCGGACCAGCCAACTTCAGAAGTGAGGTTTTGAGCTGGGCCAAAAATAGAGGGTGTAGGCAAGAGAGTAGATTCTGTTGCACTTGGTCCCATAATTTTTGGAGTCTCCAGTCAAAAGTTCTATTGGATTGAAAATTCCAGTAGGTCTTAGAATTTCAGAGGTTGAAATTGGCTAAGTCCCAACTAGCGGTCTGACCGGCCAATAGGTGGTGGTCAGATCGGCCAGGGTGGGTGGTCAGACCGATTTTCACTTGGATCGTCGGTCTTCGTGGCGGCGATGTTCGGTTGTTAGGTCAAAGTCATGAGTATTAGTGCATATGTATTGCATGATGCATGTTTTGACTAACATGGGTCAAGTTGAGAAGAACTTGTTCTCGGATTCGGTTTACTTGTCTATTGTTGTGCAGGTTGCTTGGTGGTCAACGACGGTCAACGGCGAGGATGATCGGGACTAGGCTTTGAGAGCTGAGGTCCAAAACGATCAACGATGCCGGGTGAGGTCAATGTACTCAAGCATGGTGCAAGATGGACAAGAGTGACCTATTGGCTAATCCGAGGCGCAAGATGGCGCAAAGTGTAGCTAATTGGGTCAAGAGGTGTTAAAGACGACGCATTAAAATACGTGCGTGTATGACCCGTTTGTTTTGGGCCTTAACGGGAGCCCAATTGAGTCAAACTTCTAGAAGGTCTAAGCCTCCACTACAAATAGGGGCGGGAGGTGGCTGCACCTACTCTTCGTCTCTTTTGCTATTTGAAACCCTATTTTGTTTAGGGAAAGCTTTTGTTAAGGCTAGGGTTCTAGAGATTTTGATGTCATTTTCGTGCTCTTGGATTGAGCATTGTCCTCCATTGATGGAGTAGCTGTAAGCCTATATCATATCAAATCAATCTAGAGAAAGTTTGATCATGTCTTGTCTCTTTGCGTTCTTTCTCTATATTTCATGATTTTGAATCTTTCTTTGATCCGTGTGTTTTTTATTAAATTCTTCACATGATCTAGCTTGCTGTGACATGTGGGAACATATCTAGGATCATCTCGATCATCAATCACCCACGAGCAAGATTTTGGATCTAGTTTTCGTTTTGACTCGGTTTTGAACCCTTCTTCAATCAAACGGAAAAAGATCATTATTCTTCCAAGAATTATCACAATATTTGATTGGAATAGGTTCTTGATATCATAGAGAAGGTGTGTTCCAAGTTTCATCAAGTTTAGAGTTGTAGATCAAAAGTTTCATCTATTTGCAACTTCGTCATCGGGGCTTTCTGTTCTGTTCTTCAGGCGGTCAGACCGGCCAGGGTCACCGGTCAGACCGGTAGGTAATTGGTCAGACCGCCATTGACCCAGCGGTCCGACCGCCAGTGCATTGAATTGCTTTAGTCTTTGTTGATTTTGTCGTATTGCTTAGGGGTTTAAATTGGATTCAATATTAGTCTTCCGTTGTACTGATATACTGATCTTCATAGCTTCCATAGCTACTGGAGTAAAATATTATTGAATCAATTATTTGTGAAAAAGTGAGTGTGCTCCTATTCACCCCCCCTCTAGTCGCATTTTTGGTCCAATAAGTGGTATCAGAGCCCGGTTAGTTCAATCTTGATCTTAATCGCTCACTGAACTTGACAATGGATAGATACTCCACGAAGTCGCATATCTTCGATGGGCATGACTATGCCTATTGGAAGAATCGCATGCGAGTCTTCCTTGAGAGCGAATGACACACTATATGGGAGGTTGTTCGAGTCCCGCTCGTTGTGCCCGAAGTTGCTACGTCGGCCTCAGAAGCCCTCTTGGCTAACAACAATAAGGCTAAAAACATCTTATATGGTGGGCTTGGTAGACAGGAGTATGATCGAATTTGCAATCTTGAGACTTCGCACGAGATTTGGAACACTCTCGAAACCTACCATGAGGGTTCGTCCCAAGTCAAGAAAGTACGTCAAACAATCTATAAGCGTGAATATAATAAATTCGAGATGCGTCCTGGAGACAGCATCGATGACATTTTCAGTCGCTTTAATAAAGTGATTAATCAGATAAAAGCTGTTAGTATTGAATATTCTCAATATGAAAATGCCACCCACCTCTTAGCTGTAATCAACACCAAGGAGTGGGAGATAAATGCTACAGCCATTGAGGAGAATGTCAATCTTTCTGATCTGACTTTGGAGCTGCTCTATAGCAAGCTCAAGACTCATGAGATCAAGAGGATTGATCATCCCAAAAAGGGAAACATGGCTTTGGTAGCAGACCCGCTCAAGAGAGCTTCTGGTGGGTCTTCAGAGTCTTCTTCTGGATTTTCGCTTGCTGGTTTATCAGCAATTCGTGAAGAGGAGTTTGAGAGTCTTCCTAAGGCTGAGTTGGCTCTCATAGTCAGAAAGGTCACACGAGCCAATAACAATATGAGAAATAGAAATAGAGGAGGTCTCGTGACTTGCTATGAGTGTGGTGAGCTTAATCATATCCGAATAAATTGCCCCAAACTGAAAGGTAAGAGCAACCATAAGGAGGGAAAGCTAGCTTGGAAGAAGCCTCAATGGAACAAATCAAGGTATGATGCTGCCAAGCTGACAAAAGCCGCTCACCGGGTGCTTGCCGCTTTTGAGGATCAATCCTTAAGCGATGTGGACCCCAGGAGCGAGGAGGACAAGGAGGAGATCCCTCAAAACAAGAAGAAGGGGAAGGCCAAGGACTTCACCAGCTTGTGCTTTATGGCTGACTCCGTTGATGACGACAACGATGGGGTATCTCCTTTCTATGATGTCCTTTCTGATAGATGTGAAAATATGTTTGAGCAACTCATGAGTCAGGATAAGGCTTTAGAGTTTATCATGGCCAAGAACAAGGACTTAGAGTCACAAGTAGATAGTTTGACTTTAGAACTTACAAATGCTAAGACTCTTGAATATGATGAATGTTCATCTTGCTATGCTATGCACTCTGAATTTGCTAAATTGCAATCTTCTCATAATATTACTTTGCAACAACTTGAAAATGCTAGGACCGAGCTAGTTGAGGTTAAATCTGCTCCATGTGAAAAATGCTTAGACTCTAGCAAGTTGGTTGCTTCGTGTGGTTGATTCTAGCCTTTGCACTTTTTGCGTAGAACGAGAACATGAAGTCAAAGATATCTTAGAAGTAGTTAAAGCTAAATATGCCAAACTTAAGGATAGTATTGAGTCTGCTACATGTACTTCTTGTCCAGCCCTTAAACTTGAAACTGTTTTATATAAGGAGAAATATGCTAGAGTCATTAAAGGTAAACCATATGAATCATGTGTTAATCTTGGAGAAGAAAATGCTTATCTTAAGGATACCTTAGAAAAATTCTCTAAAGGTAAGAAACAATTAAATATGATTCTGGACAAGTCTAAAACTCCTTATAAGAAGCAAGGACTATGATACAATTATGTCCAAGATAATTCTAAGCAAAAAGTTACTCAAGTCTTGGAAAATAGGTTTGTTGAATTCAAAATCGAACCTGCAAAAACTATCTTTAAATCTGCAGGTTTTGCCCAATCTTCTGTTAAGTCAAAGGGTGCTTCTCCTAGTGGTATCAAGTACCATTGCACCTATTGCAAAAGGAATAGGCATTTGGTTGAGTTCTGTTGGCGTAGGTTGAAAAATGATAAGAAAATTTTGCTAGAATTTCACCCAATCAACCTAGAGCTTTTATGAGACATGGTAACATAGAAAAGAAGAAACTTGGTTTAGGATTTGTGTCACATGCTCATCATCATGCTCCTAAACATGATAACTCTTATGTTAGTTTAATCATTGCTCATAACAGAACTCCAAATAAAATCAAGGATAGCACTTCTGCTTTGCATACTACTCGCAGATGTGTGTCTCAATACTAGGTTCCTAAGTCTTGTTTAACTAACCCCAGTATTGAGACACATCGTTTTTCTTTGCCTTAATTTTCAGGATTACCGCGAAAAGAGGAAGGACACGTGGTTCTCCAGCTATTCACGCCTGAAAGATCTAGACCCGCCATTATGAGTTAATGGAGTGTTTTGGTGATTAATGACAAATCCAAATATGAGACTAACTCTTTTATCAAGTATCATCTTTATGTAGTCTCATTTGGATATAAAGGTGAAACACAACGAGGTATGCAATCGACATCTCAATTTATATAATGTTGCATTTCTCGGATCCAAAATATAGGATTGAACTCAACCTTAAGTTAAACTTGAATATGTGCATATGACCTCATTACACATTTGTGTATGCACACATTTAGGGGGAGTTTTATCCTATACTTTGTGGTTTCATTAGTATTGATCCATATTCCATTTTCCACATATACTAAGGATCTTTACGTTGAAACAAAACCTTTGAGTATACAAAAATTTTGTAAGTTCGTATATACTCATGTTATGAGTATATAGAACTTGTGTAGTTCTTGTATACTCATGTTAGAGTATATATAACTTGTGTAGTTTATATACTCAATTGTTCTCTCATTTATCATCATTAAATTTATGAAAATTTAAGTGGTTATCATCAATTACCAAAGAGGAAAGATTGAGGTATCTTGTCCCACCATTATGAGTTAATGGTATGGTATGGTAATTAATGATGATCACATTGTGGAACTAACATTTTCCATGAGTTGGATATACAGGTTATGTTCCAGGATGATGAAGACTTGGGATGATCATGAGTTGATCATCAAGTCAAGAGCTTGGTGTAAATGATGCATCATGAGTTGATGCTTATCAAGAAGAGATGATCATGAGTTGATCATCAAGACAAGAGAAGACCCATCATGTGTTGATGGAGGTCAAGTGAAGGATTGCATCATGTGTTGATGCATGTGAAGACTTCGGGATGGAGAAATCATCATGTGTTGATGATGTTCAAGACAAGATCCCGAAGTGAAGAAATCATCATGAGTTGATGAGTGTCAAAGTTAAAGACCCGGACTTGAAGTGTTGATGTGCGTCATCAAGCTTCAAGAAGATGCAAGGCAAAGGTATGACTAGCTAGGGCTAAGGATGTATTCCTAGTCTTTACCGGTCTTGGTGTTTGGTTGGAAGACCGGATTGCTAGTATAGGTTGCCGTACTATTAAGAGGGGTCTTAACTAGTAGTTTGAGTTAGTCATGTGTTGATAGCTCATTATATTTGCTCTAGCTCATCTAGGCATGATGCTATTTATTTGCGAATGTGTTTTGCAAATAATCGAGGCTCATGCATAATCCTTGCAACATGTGACTTAAGTTTGCAAATGCGTTTTGCAAATGGTGTAAGTCCATGTACCTTATTCCTTGTGATGAGTATTCTAAGGGTTAGCAAATGTGTTTTGTAACCTCATCGAGAATATCATCTTTGAAACCTTGTCGAAAATTGCATTCAAATGAGCGAATGTGTTTTGCCATTTGAAGTGGTGCAATTGGCTTTGGCTCAATGAATCTGCGGTCGGACGGCGAAGTGGTCACCGATCGGGCCGGTGGCAAATCGGTCCGACCGGTGTGCTACGCAGCGGTCGACCGATTACACTTGAACCGATTTCCTTGTGCGGAAGTTCATTGTTGTAAAAATCGAGCTTCCGGTGAGGAAGTTCCGAGTTCGAGCGAACGGTTTTTCCGAGAGCTCCCATTTTGGGACTTAGCCAAATTCGCGAAGGGCGGTCGGACCGCCAAGACGCAGGCGGTCGGACCGATATATCGCGCGGTCCGACCGCCGATGCATGACGGCCGATCGGGCAGAAGGCCCAACGGCTACTTTTCTAGCCGTTGGCGCATAGGCGGTCCGACCGCCATTGGTTGGCGGTCGACCGGCCTGGTCGCTTTTGATGGAATCTTCTCCCAACGGCTAGTTTTTGTGTGTAGGCTATATATAGACACCTTGGCCGGTTGGGAGATCTTCTTGTGCCATTGTTAAGTGATACACTCATTCTTTGAGCTAAGAGCAAGTCTCTATTCTCTTTTGTGCATGTGTTGCACTTGGTGAGACTAGAGAGCAAACCCTAAGTGCATGTGTTGCCTTAGGTAGTGGATTGTGTATCCACGTGGCGTTGACACTTGATTAGTTCAAGTGAAAGTTTGGATTTGTTACTCTTGGTGTTTGCCGACACCTAGACGGCGTGGAGGCGTCGTGCTCGGTGACCTTCTCAAGAAGCTTGTGAGAAGGCCCGACGGTTGTGAGTGGTTTGGTGCTCGCCATCTCCGGAGTGGAGGAAGAGCAACCATAGTTGAGCGAGGTGTTGGTTGGTTTGGAACCGGTCCAAGTGTTGGACTTACCTCGGAGGTGTGTGCTCATTTGAGGAGCCGGTCCAACGCGGTTGGGCTTACCTCAACGTGGATTAGGGAGACCGGCAAGTCTCCGAACACCACCAGTAAAACATAATCGTGTCATCTTGTTTTTACTTGTGCTTTACTTTGAGCTATTTACATTCTTGCTTTAATTGCTTATATATCTTGTATGATTGCTCATATTGTATTGTGTTCATTTTGTCGGTGCACTTAGTTGAGCCTAGTTGTTTTAGGTTTTAATTGTGCAAAACCAATTCGATATTAGCTTCCGCATTTATATATTGGTTTAGCGCGATAGATTTTTAAAACCGCCTATTCACCCCCCTCTAGTCGGCCACCTCGATCTTACAAGTGGTATCAGAGCTTGGTCTCTCATTTATTAGACTTAACCGTCTAGAGAGTAAAGGATGGCAACTAGAGATTTAGTGCACCTAGGTGAAGCACCTATATTTGATGGCACAAATTATGCTCAATGGAAAATCCATGTCTTGTTATTTTAGGGCCATGAGTCCAAAAATATGGCGGATTGTAGATGTAGGCTTTTCTCCTCCATTGGATCATTTTGCTCCAACCATTGAGGAAGAGAAATGCTTACATCTCGACGCTCAAGCTACTAACGCCTTATTTAGTGCTTTGAGCGTAGACCTTTTTGATGCCATATGCAATCTCAAGAACGTTCATGAGATGTGGACATATATTCAAGATCAATATGAATTATCCACTTCAACTAGTGATGATTGCACACAAGAATGGATGTCGGAAGAAGAATGCTCAACTTCAAGCTCAGACAACGAAAATGAGGACTCCTCAACTCCTCCACATCAACTCAATGCTTCATGGCTAAAGGTAATAATGAGGTAAACGAAAATAAAGAACCCACCTATGATGAGTTGATGGAAATGTTAGAAGACTTAAATGAATATCTTGGCAAGGAGAAGTCAAAATTCAAAGTCTTGAAGAAAGAATTTCTTTCTCTCAAGGATTCTTATGAAGAGCTAAAAGAAGCTCATGAGACTCTCCTTCTCAAGGATCTTAATAAGTCCAAGGTGGATATAGGCATTACATGCAAGTTATTAGATGATATGCCATGCGTAGTTCCTACATCTTGCATCTCATCTAAGGCTAATGTATCCACCTCATGTGAGGATTTAATTGATATGCCTTGTTGCTCCAAAATAGATGCTACTATTTCCTCCATATCTTGCAATACTAACATTGTAGAGGAAAACAATGAGCTCAAGGCCCAAGTCAACAAATTGAAGAATGACTTGGAAAGAGGCCTAAAAGGGAAGGCCACTCTTGACGATATATTGAGCAAGCAAAGACGCTTGCAAGATAAGAGTGGAATTGGCTTCACTCCTAAGAAAAAGGAGACAAGCAAGACAAGGCACAACGCAAGGCACACGAAGAATATCAAGTGCCATGGATGCAAAGGAAAGGGCCACTTCGCCTCGGTGTGTCCTAACAAGGTGAATGACAAGCAATTGTCATCAAAGAAAATGCAAACCGGCAAGGAGCAAGTAAAGAAGGTAAAAGACGAATACAAACTTGAACTTGCTACAATTCTAGGAAAAGGGACATATGAGTAAGGGTTGTCCCAAAGGTATCACTCCTAAGCCCATTATTTATAATGATCAATATTTGCTTAGGAATGATATTAATGGCAATGTGTTTGCTAGAATAGTTAGTACACATAAAACTAATGCTAGGGCCATTTGGGTGCCCAAATCTATTGTGACTAACATTCGTGGACCCAACCTAGTTTTGGGTACCAAAATGCGCTTAAATGCTTAATAGGTACTTGGAGAGGCATTGGAGACTTGGCTTATTCATATAAAGATGGATGTCATCATATATCAAATTGGAGCCAAGTTTGAGGATAATCGTTTCACATCAAGAACCAATGCCATCTCGGTAACAAGTATTTACATTGAAGTATCTAGCCCCTTTATACCTTGTGTAGGTTGCATTTCATGAAAATCTTATTAAAAGGGGTGTTCTTGCTCTATGTTCTCAATGTTCATTATTCATATCTTGAGCAAGTTGGAATGGCACATTAAGGGGGAGTACTAAATCATAGCCATGTATATCACATCCCTAAATGTGCCCAAATAAATTAAGTGCTAGTATTGCTTTTCAAAAATAAGCCTTTTAGCCAAAAGTCAAAAATTTGATAACTATTAGTAATTCTTTGAAAAATTAATTGCAAAATGTATACAAATGCTTTTGAAAGGTTTACCAAAGGTTTTGGCTTTAGAAAACCTATTTTAAGTAAAAATGCATTTCTAGCCAAAATCCTACATTATAGTATCTTGTTTTTGACATAAACTAGATTTTTGTGTAAAATCTATTCTAAAAGGAATTTGAAAATCTTGCCAAAAGGAAAATCCTAGAGTTGGTTATTCTAAATATTTTTGGTATTCAAAGGATTTTCAAAAGACCAACCTAGAAAAGATATTTGATTTTCAAACTCGTCAAAATACTACTATGACCTAAGTGGTCACTTTCTAGCACTTAAGTGAGTTTTTCCATATGAACTAAAATTCTTCATATGAATATGTTCATAATGATATTTATGACTCATACATGCAATTGGATGCTTTAAAATTCATCATTTGCTCAATTTGGATCTTTTGATGAAAGTTCTTAGAAATATATTTCATTTCCGAAAACCAAGAGCTTAAATTATAAAAACTATTTTAAAATTCTATTCTTATGGGCTATATAAGTTGGAAATACTCCAAAGATGTTTATTTGATTGATTGTGCAAAAATTTGGAGTAAAATACAACAATTCTCTCTTTTCTCTCCTCTCATCAAATGTGTCGACTTCAGATGACACCGTCCGACCCCCTCTATAGGCGATCCGATAGAGATCCCACCGGTCCGACCGGCGTTGGCCCGGCGGTCCGACCGGTTTTGCGGGAAAAGGTTAAAAACCCTTCAACCGAGAGCCTTTCTCTCACTCCACCTTTCTCCCCAAACCGAACCACTCTTTTTCTCTCCTCTCTCAGGCCGGCAGCACCTTCTCCCCTTCGGATCTCCTCCTCCGGCCGTCCATTTGGGGATTCAAGGTATCCACTTGCTCTCCCTCATCTCCTCTTCCATTCCCTCCAATTACTTTGTGGATTGATGGGTTATCTCTCACATTTTGGAACCCTAGGTGAGGAAAGAACTTGCAAACTTTGGATTTTTGGCTCTCCTTTCTCTTCAAGGAGGCATCCTCGTGTTACTCCTCTTCATTAGAGCCAGTAAGCATCCTCGATCTACTTGCATTGCTCTCATTTTGTGATTTGCCCCAAATTCTAGGGTTTGTCAAAAATCCTATCTTGTTCACTAGATTTTGTGGCAAAACTTTATCCTGCAAGTAGTTTGTGAATAGACAAATGAATGCACTTGATGCCATTGCTTGAATGATGAAAACTTGTGAAAATCACAAATTTGATTCATCGGTTCTGTAACCGTGGCTCCGACCGGCTTCACACAGCGATCGGACCGGCCTCGATGCTTGATCCGACCGGCGCCACAATGGCGGTCGGACCGGCCTCTGTGGCGATCCGACCGCCGTGGATAGCGATCGGACCCTTTGTCCGAGAGCATGTCAATGACACCATTGTATATTCATAGGTTTATTATCTATTCCTTGTTTGATCCTTTGATTATCTTCCCAGAGCTATGCCGAACAAGCGCGTGGCGATCGTTGGTGGACCCCTCCTTCTCCTTCTCCTTCTTCATCCGGAGGGAAAGCTCCATTGAGGGCGACATTGAGGACGCTTCTATGGAAGAAGTAGAGGAATCAAGTTCGGATAACAATGGCGTGACAATGACTTTGATGAGAACGCTGGAAATGAGGTTGAGGAGGATGAAGATGATAATGAGGACGCTCGGATGAGTCTCAATTCTTTGGCCTTGATGTCTCAAGGTTAAGAAGTGAAGATTATACAATATTGAGACATGTTGATCGATGTCGGTTCTCGAAATGCGCAACGATGGGTATGTTCCACACCAAGTTTCAAAGAAGATGTATTCAAGATTATCTATGCGAAGAAAAAATTTGCTAATCACAGATATGTCAAATGGAACTACAGCACGAAATCCAACCTACAATGGACTTCTGACTTTTCAAATATTTGTTCGAGTCCCGCCACAGCGCCCGAAGTTACGTCGCTACCAAGGCCTCTCTCTCTTGGCTAACAACAATAAGGCTAAAAACATCTTATATGGTGGGCTTGGTAGACAGGAGTATGATCGAATTTGCAATCTTGAGACTTCAAGACGATTTGGAACACTCTCGAAACCTACCATGAGGGTTCGTCCCAAGTCAAGAAAGTACGCCAACAAACCTATAAGCGTGAATATAACAAATTCGAGATGCGCCCCGGAGAGAGCACCGATGACATTTTCAGTCGCTTTAATAAAGTGATTAATCAGATGAAAGCTGTTAGTATTGAATATTCTCAATCTGAAAATGCCACCCACCTTGGCTGCAATCAACACCAAGGAGTGGGAGAAAAAGGCTACAACCATTGAGGAGAATGTCAATCTTTCTGATCTGACTTTGGAGCTGTTCTATAGCAAGCTCAAGACTCATGAGATCAAGAGGAATGATCATCCCAAAAAGGAAAACATGGCTTTGGTAGCAAACCCGGTCAATAGAGCTTCTGGTGGGTCTTCTGAGTCTTCTTCTGGATTTCCGCTTGCTGGTTTATCGCAATTCATGAAGAGGAGTTTGAGAGTCTTCCTAAGGCTGAGTTGGCTCTCATAGTCAGAAAAATCACATGGGCCAATAACAATATGAGAAACAGAAATAGAGGAGGTCTCGTGGCTTGCTATGAGTGTGGTGAGCTTAATCATATCCGGATAAATTACCCCAAACTGAAAGGTAAGAGCAACCATAAGGAGGGAAAGCTAGCTTGGAAGAAGCCTTAATGGAACAAATCAAGGTATGATGTCGCTAAGCCGACGATGGCGGGCCACCGGTAAGCCACGCTTTTAAGGATCAATCCTTATGATGGACTCCGGGAGCGAGGAGGACAAGGAGGAGATCCCTCAAAACAAGAAGAAGGGGAAGGCCAAGGACTTCACCGGCTTGTGCTTTATGGCTGACTCCGTTGATGACGACAACGATGAGGTACCTCCTTCCTATGATGTCCTTTCTGATAGATGTGAAAATATGTTTGAGCAACTCATGAGTCAGGATAAGGCTTTAGAGTTTATCATGGCCAAGAACAAGGACTTAGAGTCACAAGTAGATAGTTTGACTTTAGAACTTACAAATGCTAAGACTCTTGAATATGATGAATGTTCATCTTGCTATGCTATGTGCACTCGAATTTGCTAAATTGCAATCTTCTCATAATATTACTTTGCAACAACTTGAAAATGCTAGGACCGAGCTAGTTGAGGTTAAACTGCTCCATGTGAAAATGCTTAGACTCTAGCAAGTTGGTTGCTCGTGTGGTTGATTCTAGCCTTTGCACTTTTTATGTAGAACGAGAACATGAAGTCAAAGATATCTTAGAAGCAGCGCAAAGCTAAATATGCCAAACTTAAGGATAGTATTGAGTCCTGCTACATGTACTTCTTTGTCCAAATTTCTTAAACTTGAAACTGCTTTTATATAAGGAGAAATATGCTAGAGTCATTAAAGGTAAACCATATGAATCATGTGTTAATCTTGGAGAAGAAAATGCTTATCTTAAGGATACTTGAGAAAATTCTCTAAAGGTAAGAAACAATTAAATATGATTCTCGACAAGTCTAAAACTCCTTATAAGAAGCAAGGACTATGATACAATTATGTCCAAGATAATTCTAAGCAAAAAGTTACTCAAGTCTTGGAAAATAGGTTTGTTGAATTCAAACCTAACCCGCAAAACTATCTTTAAATCACAGTGTTTTGCCTAATCTTCCTTAAGTCAAAGGGTGCTTCTCCTAGTGGTATCAAGTACCATTGCACCTATTGCAAAAAGAATAGGCATTTGGCTGAGTTCTCATGCATGAGGTTAAAAATGATAAGAAAATTTTTGCTAGAATTTCACCCAATCAACCTAGAGCTTTTATGAGACATGGTAACATAGAAAAGAAGAAACTTGGTTTAGGATTTGTGTCACATGCTCATCATCATGCTCCTAAACATGATAACTCTTATGTTAGTTTAATCATTGCTCACAATGTAACTCCAAATAAAATCAAGGATAGCACTTCGCTTGCATACTACTGCATGTGTGTGTCTCAATACTAGGTTCCTAAGTCTTGTTTAACTAACCCAGATTGAGACACATCGCTTTTTTCTTTGCCTTAATTTTCGTGATTACCATGAAAGAGGAAGGACACGCGTGGTTCGTCGACTCCAAATGTGCTCACGCCACATGACAGAGACTCAAGATGGTTCACCTCCTTCACGCGGTTGACGGGGTGATGATTTTATCACCTTGGAGATGATAAACAAGGGCGGATTGAAGGAACGGATCAATCGTGGTGAACGAGGGCTTACCTCTCAAGGACGCCGCCTTGTGGACAAGCTAAGGTTTAATTTGCTTTCGCTTCTCAACTTCGATGATGGCTATGAGACTAGATTTAAGAAAAATACTTGTCGATGCTTGATTCAACTCGGTGAGCTTGTTTTTGAGATTACTAGAGTTACTAGGATCTTTAGAGTCGATTTTTCTCAATCTCTGGGCCGGTTCTCTCAAATGCTTGATTTCATCATCTTCTTCTCGAGTTTCGCTTTGGCACCGGCTGCTTGGGGCATATTAGTTTTAATCATCTCGACGCGAAATAGCAACCTTGAGCTCATGAGAGGTTTGCCCAAACTCAAACCGTAAGGATGATGTTGTATGCGCTCGTAGGCATGGCAAGCAAGTTGTCACCACACCCTTCAAAGGACTATGGTCATGGTCGACTGATCGTGACGCTTGCTTCATATGGATAATGTTGGTCCCGCTAGGGTTCTGGCCAATTGGTGAAAAATGGTACATTCTTGTCATAGTCGATGATTTTTCTAGATACACTTGGGTGTTCTTTTTCTGCTTCAAGGATGAAGCTTTTGATCATTATCATGATCTTGTTCTTCGCTTGGCTTCTCAACTTTCTGGTGCTTTGAGAGCGATCCTCAAAGCGACAATGGCACGGAGTTCAAGAATGCCTCATTTGCTTCTTTTGTGCCGAGCGTGGAATTGAGCAATGCTCTTTCTCCACACGCCCCTCAACAAAAATGGCGTTGTGGAAAGGAAGAACAAGACCCTGGTCGAGATGGCTAGGACGATGCTAGATGAGTATAGCACGCAAAGGAGGTTTCTTGGTCGGCCGCTGCGCCATCGCTTGCCATATTGCAAATCCGTGGTCTTTTTATACCTTCTTTGGGCAAAACTGCTTATGGGCTTCGATTTTGTAGAAAACCCTCTGTCTCGCACTTTCGAGTCTTTGGATCTAAATATTTTATTCTCGAAATAGGAAATCTAGATAAATTTGAGTGAAGAACTTTTGATGGTTTATTTCTGGGTTATTCTGCACATTCGAGGGTTTTCGATTTTAATGTGAAACTAACTTTGTTCGTAGAGACATGCAATGTCACTTTTGATAAGACTAGCCCTGGAGCTAGATCAGATATTTCAGGTGATACACAGGTGATAGAGAGTATATTCATAGAGGAAGATGATGACGGACTTGATGATGTTGTTCTGCACCTCGCCGCAGCTGACGCCTCCTTCTCCAAAGACAAGAACTCACAGACTACTCGCTTTCATATGAGGCTTTCACAGATCTTCATCATCAAAGCAGCATCTGGAGGTTGAAGAAATATTTCCTCTCTCATGTGCGCCACTACACATTCAAAGGCAAAGACCTCCTGATCGATAATAGGTAATCTCCATGAGCAAGTCACTCACCTGTATCATGATCCAAATCTCTACTCATTCTCGTGATTTGTTGTCGCTGGAACCCCGCGATATATCACATGCTTTATCGAATTCTAGCTGGGTCAATGCCATGCATGAGGGGTTAGAGAATTTTGAGAGGAATAAGGTTTGGAATCTAGTAGAACCTTCTAGTGGCCATAATGTTATAGGAACCCGCTGGGTTTTCAAAAACAAACAAAATGAGGATGGTTCTGTGATTAGAAATAAGGCTAGGTTGGTAGCTCAGGGCTTTAACCAAGTTGAGGGGTTAGATTTTGATCAGACATTTGCTCCTGTTGCTACTAGAAGCTTCATTCAGATTCTCGCTTGCATTTGCTGCATCTAAGGGCTTTAGATTATATCAGATGGATGTTAAAAGCGCCTTTTTAAATGGTTTCATAGATGAGAAAGTGTATATTAAGCAACCCCCAGACTTTGAGAATCCCAAGTACCCACATCATGTATTCAAGCTATCCAAAGCCTTATATGGTCTTAAACAAGCCCCTAGAGCCTGGTATGATAGACTTAAGACCTTTTTGCTTAAGAATGATTTTGAAATGGGTAAGGTAGACAATACTTTGTTCATTCTTAGGCGTGGTAATGACTTCCTGCTCGCTCAGATTTACGTTGATAATATTATCTTTGGTGGTTCTTCTAATGCTCTTGTTTCTAGCTTTTCCGAGACTATGTTCAGGGAATTTGAGATGAGTATGATGGGAGAGCTCAATTACTTCTTGAGGCTTCAAATCAAGCAATGCAAGGAAGGGATCTTCATCCATCAGACGAAGTACACTAAGGACTTGCTCAAATGCTTCGACATTGGTGACTGCAAGTCGATCTCCACTCCTATGGCGCATTTCCGATCGCTTTAGATCCGCATGAGGAAGGAGAAGTCATGGATCAACGCGAGTACCGCAAAGATGATCGGCCCTCCTCGCGCACTCGACCTCAAGACCGACATCCACTTCACGGCCCCGTCGTGCAAGGTTTCACTGCCTCGAGAACTTCCCATCGCCAAGCCATTAAGCTTATATTCGTATTTACACTCTACCTCTCTTGTATGGCATTTGTTATTCATGTTCGCCATCTTTGTCCATTCTCGGGTTTTCTGATTCTGATTATATCAGTGGGTTGGCTAGATAGGAAGAGTACTCGTGCACTTGTCACTTCCTATGCACTCTCTTGTTTCTTGGTCTTCTAGAAGCAACTGTTGTACAATCCATCATGAGTCAATATGTAGCTACTGCTAGTTGTTGTAGTTAGATTTTGTGGATGGTAACCACTCTTAAAGACTATGGGTTAAATTTTGCTAGTGTTCCTTCTTTGTGTGATAACACTTCTGCCATTAATATTGCTAAGAACACTGTGCAACACTCTAGGACCAAGCACATAGATATTCGCTATCACTTCCTTAGAGACCATGTCTAAAGTGTTGTGATATTGTGTCGACTTTCGGAGTCCGAGGCTCAATCAAGCAATATCCTCACCAAGCCTTTAGACCCAACTAGGTTTGCCACCTTTAGGAGCGAGTTAAGGGTAATTTATCCCTATGGGTTGGTTTGAGGGGGAGTTCGATCTTTTCTGATCTTACCTTGTTCTTTTTCTGAACTTTTTAGATTTTTAGGTTTTTTATTGCATCTCATTGTATCATATTGCATTCATATGAAAAATCCAAAAAGATGCATTGTAATTTAAGATTTTCTGCTTATCTTTTAAAAATCGATGAAGCTTTGCCTATTACCCTTTGGAGCTTGAGTATTTCAATTCTTGCTCAATGCCATGTCTAGTTCTTTGACTTGCTAGAATTATCATATTTTCACATATACAGATAAGTCTTGGTTGTATAAGCTATAACTCTAAAACAACTCGAACTAAAAGTTGCAATTTGTTGATGTTTTAGCTAGTTACGCAATTAGTGCTCCTTTTGTGACATTGGCCCTATCAGAATTGCTTTGTTAGCTCTTGAATCTAAAATTGACCATTACTTGAGCTTCTTGTGTTCTTGAGAATCTAAAACTGCTCTTGTGAAACATGAAAAATAAAATTTTAAGATTGTCTTATGCTTAAAATTGTGTCAAACTACTCTTACGAGACTGCATATCAAAGACATGAACTTGGAGATATTTTGATGATCCAAATGATCTCACGGGGACTGCTTGTCAGAATTGACATGAACCTCAAGATTTGTCGCCCTGGTACAAGCTTAGGAAGAGTTTGTGGATGGCTCCTAGTCCAGGATCTTCTTCACTAAGATATATTTTTAATCAACTTCCGGTATTAGTTTTGATCATCCGACGCGAGTTAGCAACCTTGAGCTCATGAGAGGTTTGCCCAAACTCAAAGCCGCCAAGGATATCAGATGTGCGCCTCGTAGGCATGGCAAGCAAGTTGCCGCCACACCCTTCAAAGGACTATGGTCATGGCTGATGGACCGGGACAGTTGCTTCATATGGATAATGTTGGTCCTGCTAGGGTTCGGTCAGTTGGTGGAAAATGGTACATTCTTGTCATAGTCGATGATTTTTCTAGATACACTTGGGTGTTTTCTTGCTTCGAAGGATGAAGCTTTTGATCATTATAATGATCTTATTCTTCGTTTGGCTTCTGAACT
Organism: Hsuehochloa calcarea; assembly: GCA_036346395.1. Lineage (NCBI taxonomy): Eukaryota > Viridiplantae > Streptophyta > Magnoliopsida > Poales > Poaceae > Hsuehochloa > Hsuehochloa calcarea. Next base: position 4,965,449 of record CM070596.1, on the reverse strand, counting down.
TTCGAGTGCCTTAAGAGTGATCCGCAGTGACAATGGCACGGAGTTCAAGAATGCCTCATTTGCTTCTTTTTGTGCTGAGCGTGGAATTGAGCAACAGTTCTCTTCTCCACACGCCCCCTCAACCAAATGACGTTGTGGAAAGGAAGAACAGGACCCTGGTCGAGATGGCTAGGACGATGCTAGATGAGTGTAGCACGCCAAGGAGGTTTCGGGCCGAAGCTGTTGCATATTGCAAACCGTGTCTTTTTGAGACCTTCTTTGGGCAAAACTGTTTATGAGCTTCGATTTTGTAGAAAACCCTCTGTCTCGCACTTTCGAGTCTTTGGATCTAAATGTTTTATTCTCAAAACAGGAAATCTAGATAAATTTGAGTCAAAAACTTTTGATGATTTATTTCTGGGTTATCCTGCACATTCGAGGGATTTTCGGGTTTTTAATGCTGAAACTAACCTTGTTCAGGAGACATGCAATGTCACTTTTGATAAGACTAGCCCTGGAGCTAGATCAGATATTTCAGGTGATACACAGGTGACAGAGAGTATATTCATAGAGGAAGATGATGAATGACTTGATGATGTTCTTGCACCTGCTGCAGTTGACGCTCCTTCTCCAGCACAAGAACCTGTTGTGACTACTTCGCCTTTATATGAGGCTCCTGCTGCATCTTCATCATCAGCAGTATCTGCGGAGGTTGAAGAAATGTTTTCCTCTCTAGGTGCGCCACTACACATTCAAAGGCAGCACCCTCCGGATCAGATAATATGTAATCTCCATGAGCAAGTCACTCACTCCAGGCATCATGATCCAAATCTCTACTCCCATTCTGCATTTGTTGCTTCTTTTGAACCCCGCGATATATCACATGCTTTATCGGATTCTAACTGGGTCAATGCCATGCATGAGGGGTTAGAGAATTTTGAGAGGAATAAGGTTTGGAATCTAGTAGAACCTCCTAGTGGCCATAATGTTATAGGAACCCGCTGGTTTTCAAAAACAAACAAAATGAGGATGGTTCTGTGATTAGAAATAAGGCTAGGTTGGTAGCTCAGGGCTTTAGCCAAGTTGAGGGGTTAGATTTTGATGAGACATTTGCTCCTGTTGCTAGACTAGAAGCCATTCACATTCTGCTTGCATTTGCTGCATCTAAGGGCTTTAGATTATATCAGATGGATGTTAAAAGTGCCTTTTTAAATGGTTTCATAGATGAGAAAGTGTATGTTAAGCAACCCCCAGACTTTGAGAATCCCAAGTACTCACATCATGTATTCAAGCTATCCAAAGCCTTATATGGTCTTAACAAGCCCCTAGAGCCTGGTATGATAGACTTAAGACCTTTTTGCTTAAGAATGATTTTGAAATGGGTAAGGTAGACAAGACTTTGTTCATTCTTAGGCGTGGTAATGACTTCCTGCATGCTCAGATTTACGTTGATGATATTATCTTTGGTGGTTCTTCTAATGCTCTTGTTTCTAGCTTTTTCGAGACTATGTGCAGGGAATTTGAGATGAGTATGATGGGAGAGCTCAATTACTTCTTGGGGCTTCAAATCAAGCAATGCAAGGAAGGGATCTTCATCCATCAGACGAAGTACACTAAGGACTTGCTCAAATGCTTTGATATGGGTGACTGCAAGCCGATCTCCACTCCCATGGCGACTTCGACTGTTTTAGATCCAGATGAGGAAGGAGAAGCCGTGGATCAACGTGAGTACCGCAGCATGATCGGCTCCCTCCTGTACCTGACGGCCTCAAGGCCGGACATCCACTTCACGGTCTGCCTCTGTGCGAGGTTTCAGCCGTCTCCGAGAACTTCCCATCGCCAAGCCATTAAGCGCATATTCAGGTATTTACACTCTACCCTCTTGTATGGCATTTGGTATTCATGTTCGTCATCTTTGTCCATTCGGGGGTTTTCTGATTCTGATTTTGCGGGCTGTCGACTAGATAGGAAGAGTACCTCAGGCACTTGTCACTTCCTAGGCACCTCTCTTGTTTCTTGGTCTTCTAGGAAGCAGTCTTCTGTTGCACAATCCACTGCTGAAGCTGAATATGTAGCTACTGTTAGTTGTTGTAGTCAGATTTTGTGGATGGTAACCACTCTTAAAGACTATGGGTTAAATTTTGCTAGTGTTCCTCTTGTGTTATAACACTTCTGCCATTAATATTGCTAAGAACCATGTGCAACACTCTAGGACCAAGCACATAGACATTCGCTATCACTTCCTTAGAGACCATGTCGAAAAAGGTGATATTGTGCTGCACTTTGTGGAGTCCGAGGCTCAACTAGCGGATATCCTCACCAAGTCTTTAGACCCAACTAGGTTTGCCACCTTAAGGAGCGAGTTAGGGGTAATTTATCCCTATGGGTTGGTTTGAGGGGGAGTTCGATCTTTTCTGATATTACCTTGTTCTTCTGATCTTTCCTTGTTCTTTTTCTGAACTAATTGATTTTTTTGAACTTTTTAGGTTTTTAGGATTTTTATTGCATCTCATTGTATCATATTGCATTCATATGAAAAATCCAAAAAGATGCATTGTAATTTAAGATTTTCTGCTTATCTTTTAAAAATCGTTGAAGCTTTGCCTATTACCCTTTGGAGCTTGAGTATTTCAATTCTTGCTCAATGCCATGTCTAGTTCTTTGACTTGCTAGAATTATCATATTTTCACATATACAGATAAGTCTTGGTTGTATAAGCTATAACTCTAAAACAACTCGAACTAAAAGTTACAATTTGTTGATGTTTTAGCTAGTTGCGCAATTAGTGCTCCTTTTGTGACATTGACCCTATCAGAATTACTTTGTTAGCTCTTGAATCAAAAATTGACCACTACTTGAGCTTCTTGTGTTCTTGAGAATCTAAAACTGCTCTTGTGAAACATGAAAAATAAAATTTTAAGATTGTCTTATACTTAAAATTGTGTCAAACTACTGTTACGAGACTGCATGTCAAAGACATGAACTTGGAGATAGTTTGATGATCTAGATGATCTCACGTGTACTGCTTGTCAGAATTGACATGAACCTCAAGATTTGTCGCCCTGGTACAAGCTTAGGAAGAGTTTGTGGATGGCTCCTAGTCCAGGATCTTCTTCACTAAGATATATTTTTAATCAACTTCTGGTCGAAGCTTAGGATGAGTTTGTGGATGGCTCCTAGTCCAGGATTTTGTCACTAAGTTAGACCATTAGTCAACTTCAATATTCAGTGCAAATGAAAAATTATTGAAAAATAGGCGCTTGAGAAATTTAAGCAAAATGATTCAATACAGGACCTGATTGTCTCTTAATGTGGTCTTTGTTAGCCTTTTTTTTTTATCTCACTTTGATATTTTGACATGACCAATTTCACTTTAGGATCCCTGTTGATGAACTTGCTAAATTTGAAGTTTTGCTTAAATTGATCAAATTTATTGCTTTATTTTGAGCATTCGTGCTTAGCTTTGATATATATGTCTTATCATGATCTTGCTAGCGCTGTTACTCCAGATGAGATATTATGTCATCCATAGACTGTTCAATACTTTCTCGATCGAATGTCGGATAACTTGACGTGGTCAAACACTTCGACCACTAGTGGTATTGCCATGCACTTTCTTTATCCGACAACAAGGGGCCCAGAGATATCTCTCATGTTATGTTAGGAGGAGCAAATCCCATATCGAACAGTCATATTCCTCCGCATGCTTCACAGCATACCGAAAAGCTACTTTTATGACTACCCAGTTACAAAGTCACATTTGGCAACCCCAAAGTGTACTCTTACACATGTAGGAAACTATGTTGATATCAGGTCTAAGGATTATACATCATCATTGCTTGAGACCAACTAATGACGCGTAGAATTATAACAATCTCAATAGTATCTCAAGGATGGTCTATCCAACCCTATGTTCTCTAATATGTGTTCACATTATTGATTCGATATCCCTATATCCATGACCGGTGAAACATGGTCATCAATCAATACATGTGTTGGTCGTAGAGTAACTGGTGTTCCAACCAGTGACATTCGACCAGGGATTTATTTAGAACGACATCATATAAGTTAAATAATTTCACCAACAAGTCATGTGCATGTTAATCTTTATAACCGATGATTCATTCAAGGAACAAAATAACATTTATTCAATAACTCATAAACATAGACATGATACAATCATCTCTATGATTGCCTCAATGGCATACCACCAACACCGAGCGGGTCTTAATCTTGTACACCCACTTGCACATGATGGGAGTGACACGTGCAAGTAGGGGCACAAGATCCCAAGTGCCAGTACGTCCCAAAGCAGCAATCTCCTCAGACATCGCAAGCTGCCACTCAAGGTGAGCAACAGCCTCACGATACGTCGTAGGATCAGAAAGAGCAACGACTGCAAAACTGTAGCGCTTAGGCGGCCTGACAGTGTGACGATCACGAAGATCATATCTAGGAGGAGAAGGAAGAGCGGGACCCAACAAGGACGGAGAAGAGCTAGAAATAGGGCCTAGCAAAGACGGATGCTCAACTGGAGTATGCTGAGGACGACGAGAGTGGTACAGAGAAAAGGTGGGATCTCAACAAAAGAGTTGAAAGAAAACTCCAGCGGAGGTGGAACAGGTGCAGCCGTAGGAGAGGGAGGCAACGAAAGTGGTGGAGGAAGTGAAACAGTAGTGGGAGGCAGAGAATCAGGAAAAATCATAAAGGAGATTGACTCAACAAGAGAATCTAACCTGACTTTGGGAAACCAAGGTTAGTAAGGTCGGGACTCGTCGAAAGTAACATCCTGAGAGATCCTTATCCAGCGAGCAACAAGGTTGTAGCAACGATAACTCTTATGCTCAAGACTGTAGTCAAGGAAAACACACTCAACTGACTAAATAGTCAACTTAGTGCACTCACAAGGTGGAAGAATGACAAAACTGACACAACCGAAACTGCAAAGGTGACTATACTCTGGGGCTCGACCATAAAGGCACTAGATAGGAGTAGAAACCTGAAGAGCAGTGGAAAGTTGCATGTTGATGAGAACAGTAGCAGTGGAAACAGCCTCGACCCAGAAGTGAGGGGAGGGGAACAGAAGAGGCAAGCATGAGAATACGAGCGGTCTCAAGCAAGTAACGATGCTTATGCTCAGAGACACCGTTTTGAGTGTGAGCACCACGACACGAGTACTGGGGAAGAGTACCCTGCTCAGCGAGAAAGCGACGAAAAGCAGCAGATAGGTACTCACCAGTAGAGTCGGCACGAAACACACGAATGACTGAATCAAACTAAGTGCGAACCATAGCGGCGAACATATGGTAAATAGAAAGAACCTAACTGCGAGAGGACATGAAGTAAATCCAAGTATGGCGAGAATAATCATCAATAAAGATCACATAGTATCGATGACCCCCTTTCGAAACGAAGGGACCCGAACCCCAAACATCAGAGTGAACAAGATCAAAAGAACGAGTAGATATAGAATCACTAAATGGATAGGGGAGTTGTAGTTGCTTACCAAGCTTGTAACCCATACAATGTAAAGAGGTGTCCGCAGAGATGACCGAGACGATGGTGCCATTGAGCGAAGGAGGCAGAGGACGCGGCAAGGCCAGAGGTAGTGGTAGAAGAACGAGTAGATATAGAATCACTAAATGGATAGGGGAGTTGTAGCTGCTTGTCAAGCTTGAAACCCATATAATGTAAAGAGGTGTTCGCAGAGATGACCGAGACAATGGTGCCATTGAGCGAAGGAGGCAGAGGACGCAGCAAGGCTAGAGGTAGTGGTAGTGGCTAACTGGCTGGTGGAGACAGCGAAAAGAAGATGAAGCCAATCGAGCTCCTAAAAACGCTACGAATCACGACGCCGAGGGTCAATACCAAACAGAATCCCCATGCAATGGTCATGAACACAACAAGAGTCAGACTCAATAACAACTGGACAGTTGTGATCAGTGATCTGACCAGTCGATATAAGCTGCATAGTAAGTTGAGGAACATGAGAGACTGCAGGAGCATGAAAAGAAGAAGTGGAAAGGGTACCTCGGCCTGTAACAGGAAGAGAGGTACCATATGCAGTCTGAATAGTAGAAGGAAAAATTGTGGAACGAACGGAAGTGAGGTGGTTAGAATCTAGTGTCATGTAAAAAGAAGCACCAGAGTTCAAGATCCACGAAGACAGGATACCTAACGAGGGAGAAGGCGGAGGCGAGGAAGACTGCAGAGAAGCAAGAGCCAAACGAGCAGAACCCGAGTAGTCTGAGAACGAGCCGACACCGAGGCGCTGGAGCAGTGAGAGGAGCTGCTGAGTGGCGTCACCGGAGGAGCCCTGGCGAGAGGTACCAGCTTTTGAGTGGGAGGAACATCTAGAGCCCTTCGGGGGACGTCCACCCCCAACGACCCTGATACCTGTGGCCGTCACGCTGGCAGTAAGTGTAATGGAGGCCCGTAGTAGAGGCAGCAACCACTAGTGTGCTGGGGGCTAGAGGAGGCATCACGGTTGGTACTGAAGAAACATGCGAGGGAGGAGATGCTGAAGTAGACAGGACAACCTGCATCTGAGCCACGCCACGGCGATGAATCTCCTCAGCACGCACACCCGTGAGAGCCTCTACTAAGCTCGGGCGCGGGTGGCAAGTTAGGAGCAGAGCACGCATAGTCTCGAACTTAGGCCGAAAACACGCCAGGAAGTTGTAGAGACGATGAGTCCTGGTGAGCGCGGAGCCGCACACAGCAGGGACAGGTCCGGTAGACATCCGGCCCCAGAGAGTTAAGCTGACGCCACACCTCGAGACATCTGTTGGTAGAAATCATCCACGGTGGCATCGAGCTGCTGAAGAGAATGTGGCGGTGCACAACTAAGAGGTACATAGCATCAGTCGTCGACTGGTAGTGAGCTCGGAGGCGCTCCCACATAAGTTGTGTTGTCAAAAGCTCTGTCACATCCATGGAGATGGCCACGAGCCTCGACATCCTGTCATCACTTGTAGGCGTGTAGCTCAGACTGGAAGAGCTCCAAGGCCTCCTCCAGTGCAGCATTGGAGGCTTCCTAAGCCGCCTAATCTGCACCAGCAGGAAGAGCTGGCAGAACCAACGGTATAGGGCGAGGTGGACAGGGGTGCTCGCAGGTGAGATGACCCAGAGACGATGGCTGTTGAGGTGAATCCTCAGGTGAACGACCTACTCCCAGAAGTTTGTCTCGTCGAACCGAACTGGGGGAGCGAGATGGCGAAGGAGCCTCCAGTAGAAGCCATCAGTGATGACTGAACCGTATCCGAAGTTGGAAGTCGATGTGCTCAGGAGAGCCAGTTGGAGCCCCGATTTTTTAACAATCGGGGAGCCGAGAGAAGCCGAATCCACCGGCTCCACACGGATCATGGAGTTGGAGTGAGACTGAAGCCACCGGCTCCACATGGATCGATGGAGCCGGTGAGAAGCTGAAGCTAGCGGCTCCAAGAAAAAAACAGAGCCCCTGCTCTGCTCTACTTAGCGGCTTCACGGCGAGCGGGCGGCAATGTCAGGGGCGGCGGGCGGAGGCGGCGACGGCTTCAAGGAAGGGAGCTGGCCAGGTCGAAGTCGATGCACTCAGGCGACGCAGCTTCCAGGAGAGGCCGAGTTCCGCACGGAGAAGGAGAAGTGCAGGCCAGTGACGGGCAGCCCAGATCTGGTGGCAGGGAGCCTGGATCCAACGACAGGGAAGGGCCAGCTGCAGCGCCTGGGATCCAGCAAGGAGGCTTTGGCGTAGAGGAATCCAGCACGGGAGGCTTCGGCGCAGAGGATTCGGATCAAATGAAAACAGAGGAAGAAAAGGGAGGAGGGTGGCGACAGCGGCGGCTAGCAATCCCTAACCTTGCTCTGATGCCATGTTATCTATTCCAATGGGCCAAAGGGCCAATATATAATATGAAAAGATTTGCCAAAATACAAAGAACACCCTAAGATATATATATATATATATATATATATATATATATATATATATATATATATATATATATCTAGTGCTAATGGGTAATTCAGTGCTAATGTGCTAATACCAATCTTGACCGTTGGATCTGGATCTTGACCGTTGGAGGTGAGAGCATGCATGATATTTAATGAAGATGCGTTAATGAAGGTGCATTGAAGGTGGGAGCATGCAAAATGATTAAATGGTTTAGAGGTAGAGGCCCGCATTAATCTTAGTTGTTCAATTCAGATCCAATGGTCAAGATTGGTATTAGTACCTTAGCATTTGAATTAAATAGATAAGTTCCATATATATATATATATATATATATATATATATATATATATATATATAACAGTGATGAGCAGTGACCATTGGAATATCACGAAAAAAGAGGAACTATGGACAACACACATACTAAAGCTAAAATCAAGGAATTATATGCTTCAAAAGGCATCAAATGGTTATGGGAGAAGGGTAGGAGCTCATGTAATCCGGATTTTGGTAAGAATGCTTTGCAACCTGTTAGCAAAGAGTTTCTTAATGACCTTCTTGGCATAAAGGTCACCAAAGTCTGCGAGTTCTTTTAGCCTGCTAAAATGTTTGGAAGATATGACCTTCCTTCCATTGCTGGTCTCTGTCAAGGACATGATAGCAGAAAGGGCCAAGTCTTTTGTCATCGTTTTACCATCACTGGGTTCGAGCGACTGCAACAATCGGTTCAGATTATCGTCGTCTTGAATGAAAACGATGCGATTAGAGTGAAGCAATAGTAATTTGCAAAGCACTTGGGCTGCCATCTCTCTGACTTGAAAAGTTTTGGCTCCAAGCAAATATCCCAGGGCAGTCATAAATCCTGCTCTGCCCACCATCTTGTTGTATTCCTCGGAAATCCTAGTTAGTTGCATCAGGACTTTGAGGGTGCATTCCAAGACAGCATAATCACCATTGTTGAGATAGGAGAGAAGCCAGCCAAGAAAACTGGAGCTGATGAGATCATCTGCAAAAGTTTTGGATGGGAAGCAGAAGAACTGAATGGCTGAGAGAGCAACCTCCCTGGCTTTGGATGAGTAAGGAAGATCAGGGTTTATCAACTGAATGAGTGATCGGATCACCCCCATGCTGATTACTGCTTGTCTGACATTGGCATCACCCAAAGCCATGGAATGGAGCAGCTCAACAGATCCAGCCTTGCGCTCTTCTTCCTTTTGCTGGGAGAACTGCACCAGCTCTGAAACTGCACCTTCCTCCACCATGAACATCTTTACCTCCTCCACCGTGCTCATGTTCCTCAGCACAGCGAAAGCTGAGCTAACCAACTTGCCGCTGCTGTCGGCATTGGCACAAGCGTTGAGCAGCATAGTGAGGCCACCTTGTGCACATACAGCCCAGACATTGTCAGAGTTGCTCGTCAGCTCCCTCAATGCCTGAGCTGCCCCCTCTTTTGCTGACACAGTGTTGGTACTTGTACTGTCCAGTAGCTGAACTAGTGGAGCAGCCACCCCTGCTTTCACAAGCACTCCTCTGTAGGAATCGTAGCCGGCAATGATGGAGACAATTCTTGCAGACTGTTCTTGAATGCACGCATCTCCTGATTCAAGAAAACTAATCAGGAGATGGATGCTGCTGTCTATGTCAAGCGCAACAATCTTTACGTACTCAATGTCTTCATATAGGAGCTCTCCAATGGCGACCAAGGCTTGGCTTCTTTGAACCGAGTCCCCAATCATCGTCCTCGCGAAGATATCGTTGATATAGAACCTCTTGTTGCCTAGGCTGGCATCAATGGCAGGCCTCGTCGCAACGACAGCTTGCGAGTGCATTGGAATTCTGGAGGAAACCATCTTCTTGAGGTCCTTCAGATGGACATCAAGCTTGGAGCTTATGTTATCCAGATCACTCCTCAACCGAAGCCTTCCACCATGGTATGATTCATCACTGCATTGAGAAGCAATGGCTCGAATATGACTTACAGTTGCCATAGCCGTCTGAAGGAACTGAAGAAACATCAGATGTTCCTCGCAGTCGCCGCCACCTGACGCATTCAGGTTGGAGCAGAGCTGCTGAAGCTTGTCCTTGATAGACTGCCACTTGACTGGGAACTGTGGGATAGAATAAGCCATTGATGCTGATGCCTTCAAATCTGCAGCTTCTCACCAGGGCTGCATTCTGCTACCTCCATTCCTGCACTGGTATTGGTACCAACACCGTCTATCTGCAGGGACCTATGCATCTTGGGGGTTCTTTTGGTTGTAGACAATGGAGTTGGCGCTAGAGAGCTAGTAGATTTTTCTGTAGAATACGATAATGATAAGGCTCTTGTAGCTTTAGCAGTCTGCAATGTATATACATTGCTGGGCCAAATGAATGGATCTGTTGGTGAATCCATTTGATCTGTCTTTTTGCTGCCACCTTTTGGTTCCTTTGACTGGAATTTTGCACTGCTGTGCCTACCACAGGCTCGAGGCATCTTTTTCTGCAACGAAGTGGGTTAGATTTAGTGTTTAGGCTGCTTTATATAAAGCTAGCTTAATTGGCTTATGTTCCTCCCACTTTTGCCTGATGTTTGAATCCGGCTTTTATGATGTTGGCTTATTGAGTTGTGTGTGAAGGATAAAAGTCCAATTGCTTTGAGGTTTGAAGGATGTTTTTAGGATGAATTTAAACTTATTTTTCATGGATTTGTAACTATGACGATACGCAAGTGTACATATGAAACAAAAAAGTTTTGCTTGTTCGCAAGTTACGTGGCGACGGAGAGGAGGGAGGGAAAGGATCGGAGCGACGGGAGGGGTTGGGAAAGGGTGAAAAAGAGAGATTCATGTTTATATACCGAATGGCATTTTGGGGTAATTTTAGCTAACTTTAGTGGAATCGCTATTCTATTCCAAAGCCAAAAAGACTCTTCCTGGCTTATGACTTTTAGGCTTAAAATGCTTAAGTTTTTATAAGCAGATAAGGGTGGGTGGGTGGAGTTGGAAGCACAGCCTTACTATAATCTCGGTTGGATTGACCACAGCTGAAGATTATATATACTGCTTCTCATTATGACATGATATGTGCAACTATAAACCGTTCCATAAGTGCCTTTCTTGAGTAAAATAATTTAAAATTATTCACATTTACTCTCTCTCTCTCTCTCTCTCTCTCTCTCTCTGTTGAGGAAAGTTTGTTGGTACCAAACATATTTTTAGATTGTAGTATCATACTACATGCTTGCATTGAAAGAAACACTGTATAATGGGGTCATCTATGCTTCAGCATCTAAGAGTAATGCATGGTGGACCTACGGACCTAAATATGCATACATAACACCACCTTAGAGTGGAACTGTGGAAGTATTAAAATGGTAAAGTAATGTGGGATTACTAACCCTGATATACCAAAAAAGAATGGAAGATGAGTGTTGCATCAAGTGAATACTCCAAAATCCAAATTAACAGTTCCTACCTAGCCCCAAGGGAAACATGCATGAACAGCAAAATGCAGGGTGTGGATAATAAAGAGCCGCTATCCAGCAAGCTTTTCGAACTTAATTAGCAAGTTAGTTACAAGAGATCAGATTAGAGGTGGTGCACGTGATGGAAAAGACAATCGGTTGGTGTGAGCGCTGAGCAGGTATGGACCAGTAGCTAGGCTAGTAGAAGCTGTACTACCACTACTAGTACTTAACCAGCCCAGTGTCACACCACCTCCCCATGTGATGCACTGATGTACCATCCCTAGTTCAGAATGGACAAATTAGACGTGCTGCCATTGCAAATCTTGTAGAAGAAACAGAAATTCAGAGCTTGAGACAAAATTAGTATTTTACCATCCTTGGACCTCAAGGAAACTCTGCACCAAACACACAAAAATCAGAATTTAAATGGAGAAATAAATATAGGCACATAACTCCCAATGTGAAAAGAAAAATTCATAGGAGAGAATGGTAGCCAGAGTTCTCTACGATTTCTAAGCCCAAAGCAAGGAATGGAATATATGCTCCTATATCTGTACAAAATGATCCGGAAATAACGCAGCACAGAAAATGATACAGAAACAAAACTTTGTACAGTGAGGTTTGAGTACAATTCTCGAATGAGTTATCTCTTGAATGTGCAAAAAAAATTTGCAGTGTCCCGCGTACCTGGCTACCTGCCAAATGCTAATTACTCTCAGGCTCTCAGCTACCTCCAGAGTCCAGATATAAGATCATGCGGCTTGCTAACAGGGCCCCTTCCATCTGTCAAGGATAGCATATGCTCCCCAAAAGAATCCAATATCGAAAAACAAAGGATGAACAGAACCTACTTCTTCAAAGATCCTATTAATCTGCCCAGATTTCTTCCTAAAATCCTTCTACAGCTGCCACCAAGTAACATTTTAACAACATGGATGAGCTTAGAATGTAACATCCACCCACTTTGTGTTGGGACCTAGTACCTTTGAAGAGCAAGGAAAATAAAAAAATGTCTGAATGGAAAGAGGCAACTGTGAGCAGACAATTTAGAAAAGCTGGTCACCAAGTGAAAGAAAGAGAGCACCACTAGGATTCCAGACTACCACCAGTAATTGGCAAGTCTCTCTTTAATTTACGAGTTTTCCCATAGTTCATAGAAGAGATAGAATTCCCGGCCGGTTACCGGCTGGGGTCCGGGATTCAAAATCCCGGACGGTTTTCCTGGGTTTTGCAAATTCAAATTTCGAATTTTGGTTAGTTTTTAAGCAAATTCAAACGAAATTTAACCGGGTTTTTCCCGGGAAAACCGGTAACCGGCCGGTTACCGTTCCCGGCCCCTGGGCGGGATTCGGTCCGGTAACGGTTTTTTTATCCCTGGTTCGTAGCATACCTTTTTGAAGGGAAATTTGCACCCTGCCTAGACATGTACTCCTATTAGCTCAGCTTTGAGGTGGAGGACTAATTACTATTCTAAATCACACCACTAGTTGCTATTCTAAATCACCACTTATAATAAATTAGCCCTGTAGCCCCCATGTAGCACATAGCCCACGGACTGAGATCAGGCTTATAAATAAAAACAGTCTGAACTCTAAACTGACCACCACTAGCACGTAGCCCACAGACGCAGACTGAATATTCAATAAGCTTTACACATATTGTTACTGATACAGTAAACAATACAGTGAAATGGAAGGACAAAGGAAAAAACAGGTACTGGAAAGGGCAGAAATATTTAAGAAAAGTTGGGAGGCGTTCATGCATACGAAACATATAATTGGCTATTCATGATTTTATTACAGATAAATTGGCTGTTCATTGAACAATGCACTGTGGATGGAAGATTGGAAGAAGAGGAGCCACCTGAGCTGTTGAAACGAGACTTTTCCGATTCATGACCCATATCAGATCTCCAACAACCTGTCCAATTTGTTGCATGAAATCCAAAAAATCCCAAGGCCATCAGCCCAAATAGCCACCTCTTATGGCACAGACATTTCACCAGCTGATGCCTGATCAGTTCTTTTGCAGTTATTACATAATCAGACATATTTATCACTAGGAATCTTGCTTCCTCTCAAGGCTTGCTTTGACTCCCTGGAATTACCTTCAGCAAAGATGAATTATCCACTCATCAAACCTTTATTACAGGAGTACAAGACCATAAGCAGATTCAGCTCCTCGTATAAAAGACAAAAGGACAAAATGTAATTTGCAGAAGGATGCTACACCAGATAGTGCAGAGTGCAGACGTGAACGGTTCAAAGCGGGGCCTGCATATGCTCTCATGTTTCAAATAGTTATCTATAAAACTAATATATAATGCCTGACCCTAACAAAATCACCATGTCTATGTCAAAGGTCCAAAGGTTTGGTCTAGTGTGTACAAGTTGATCGTCAAACTGAATCTATTGATTTTTTATTATGAGAAGATATTTTATGAAATTTTAGTTAGCCATCTTATGAAATTCAGAACTATTCATCTCTTACGGAGAACCCTATAAAGCTCAAATCCCAAAATTAACAAATAGGAATATCTTATATTATGATTATGCAAATAATTTTGCTGAAAAAAATGATAAAGTTGGTACAAGAATGAAGGTTACCAGAGGTGAAAATAATGTATACATTAAAAAAAGTTACCTGCTAGAAGTACCAGTTTTTCAATCATGTTGCTCTAATTGAGCAAGGTAGACTACAGTTTATGTACCAAGATATCATTAGGAAGGTGGGGTAATTTACACGTCTTCGCAACAGAAAATTCTTCACCAAGTCATAGGCAAGTTAGTAGGCATCATGCAAAAGAACTATGGCTAGTATTGTAAACAAGAGTTGTCAATATGTAAATTTGAACCTAACATATTCAACATATCCTCTAGACTGAATAATTTATATCTTTTCAAAGTTTTGGAGTGTAGGATATAACTCTACCAGACTACAAAATAACAATATAAATCCTCTAGACTGAATAATTTATATCTTTTCAAAGTTTTGGAGTGTGGGATATAACTCTACCAGACTACAAAATAACAATATAAATGAGTGCTTTAGTATTAAGGAAGATTTTACAAATATACGAACCGAAAGACTTTCCATTAATATAAAGTGCAACATGGACACAAATGAATCAGCAGATACTTGAAGCCATTGAATATGAAGCTCATTCTAGGTGCAAGGATGTTTTACTATATTTTGAAGAACAATTAAATCAAACTCAGTTTGAAGGTTTAGTATGGCTACAACAGGATATGCAGTGCATAATGCAACACACTCTCTCCGCCCCGCAACATAAGTCAAAGCTCAAGCCTATCATACGCATAAACCAAGTAAGCACTAAATCTAAGAAAAAATTAATGTCATTAGACCATACATGCTCTTATTAAATGACAAGCTACTGTTAAATGTTAGTTTGTATAGGGTGCTTGTTGCATATTTACTCACATTGTAACTTGTATATTAGGCCCCTTTTGGCCCATTGGAATAGATCAAACCTCATTCCAACATGGTATCAAAGCCATGGAAACCCTAGCCCCTTCACCACCAGACAACCACCGCCACCGCCACCGCCACCGCCAGTCACAGCCGGCCACCGCCGTCGCCGTTGTCCCCGCACTCCGCTGCTAGTGCCACCGCAGCCAAATCTCGCGTCCCCGCCACCAAATCCCATCCTCCCCGCGCCACCCGAGCCGGATCCGCGCCTCCTGCGCCGGATCTCGCCGTCAAGGCTCGAGACGCCGCCCCCAAGCCCGGATCCATTCCTCCCTGGCCCGAGACGCCCCCGCAGCTCTTCCTCGCTCCCCTGCTCCCGGCCCGAGCAGCAGCCACCACCGCCCCAGCCACTCTGTTTCGCGCCCGTTGTTGCCCAAGGACGCTCCAGCCGCCGCCGCCTCGGCCACTTCCGGCCGTTCTGGCTCCAGATCCGGCCCGATCTGCTGCAGCCAACCCTCCGGATCGCTCCCTTGCTCCGGATGGCTACCGCCGGTGGTTCTTTCGCCATCCCGCTCCCCTCGGTTCGTTTCGACGGGACAAACTTCCGAGAGTGAGCTGTTCACCTAATGATTCACCTCAACAGCCAGCGTCTCTGGGGTCATCTCACCGGCGAGAATCCCTGTCCGCCTCGCCCTACATCGCCAGTTCTGCCAGCTCTTCTTGCTGGTGCGGATCAGGCGACTCAGGAGTCCGCCAATGTCGCACTGGAGGCCCTGGAGCTCTACCAGTCTGATCTGCACGCCTACGAGCGATGGCAGGATGCCGACGCTCGTGCTACCGCCATCCTAGTGGGTAGCATGCCTGTGGTCATCTCCATGGATGTGGCAGAGCTACCGACGACACAACTTATGTGGGAGCATCTCCAAGCTCACTACCAGCCGACGAGTGATGTTATGTACCTCTCAGTTGTGTACCAGGCGCATTCTCTTCAGCAGCTCGATACCACCGTGGATGACTTCTACCGGTAGATGTCTGTGGTGTGGCGTCAGCTTGACTCTCGGGGCCAAATGTCTATCGGACCAGTCCCTGCTATGTACGGCTCCACGCTCACCAGGAGACTCACCGTATGTGAAGCTTCCTCCGTCCACAAGGACATGTTTGACCTCGAAGTCCGCGGTGTTAGCGGAAATGATGAAAGGGTCCTGATGAGGGAAGTACAGGCCCCTGGCATCCTCGGGGATGAAGGTGATTTGTATCTCAGCGTAGGGAGGTGGGCTAGAGGCAGGGTATGTCGCGACGCGGTGGATCTGTCAAGCATATGCGCGTCGTTGCCTTTTTTACGTTATGCCGAATGAGGAACCTCATGCGATCATATTTATGATCCTTTGATGGTGCTCCCCGTGGCCGCCTTCTATGCGGGGCCTCGATGGCAGAGCGGGCAACCCTGTGATCATATTTATGATCTTTTGATGGTGCTCCCCGTGGCCTCCTATGCGGGGCCTCGGTGGCGGACGCTCAGCCGGCTACTGGCAGTGGTTCATGTAGTCTTTCATGGCCACCATGGTGCGGCACTCCCTGGTTGTATGTGATCCCTCACCGTAGAGATCACATAATAGCGGAGAGCCCCCGACACTGGTTCGGGTGTCTGGTTGCCTCCCGCCGTTACGCCCGCGACCTCCTTGCTTCCCCCCTTCGGGGGGTTGGTCGTTGTCGACGTGGCAGACGTTTTGCCCCATCTGGCGGTAGTCGTTGGCCCGCGGCTTGGCAGTTGTCCCTGCCGTAGTGGTCGCGGATCCCTCTTTCCCAGGTGGCCCGCTCGGTGTCAGTGCCGGGGCAACTGGGGCCCGGGCCTCCGCCCTTCGGGTGCTATCTGCCTCCGCCCGGACGTACTCTTCCATTTTGTTGAAAAGCTCTGCCACTGAGCGGATGGGCTCAAGGATTGAAAAACCGGAACCGATTGAAATCCCGGTCGGTGGCCTGTAACGGTAACCGGCCGATTACCGACCGATTACCGAAAATCCCGGGAAAAAACCAAATGAAGTTGAATTTTGAATTGATGATTTTGAAAAACCGGTTACCAAACCGATAACCGCCAAAACCGAAAACGGTTTGAAAAACCTAATGAATGATTAGGTTAGAAAGAAGTGACATGTTTTCAAGAGAACTTTGAATAGCATTGCTCAATGACTTCACAAAAATGTAAAAAGTAGCTTTTGAGACTCAAGAACATATTTGATCATATGCATCTGTTAATCTGAACTACATGCATATAGAGTAAAAATGTAAAATGAATAACTGGATTGCATGAACTATTTTGTTAAACATAATACCAAATCCAAGGGAAACAAAATATATAGAGTACTTATGTCATACATACAAATTTGTAAAAGACCGGAGACTTTTGTTTTAGAAACAAACATCAATCCATTGAGGCTTAAGAGGTCATAAATAGTAGAAATTTGTTTTAGAAACAAACGTCAAGCATATTTAGCTCAAATAATACGTAATCTAGCACAAAAAGAGCCTAAACCAACCTACGAAGTGTATTACACAGTCAAAAATTCAAATTGGAATTTGAACTTTTTTGACTACATCGCTCATTCCGGTCCCACCGTAAAGCGTAATCCGCGATTCTGCGCCAAGAATCACGGATTTTGATCCTTGGATGGGCTTGCAAGTCAACCTCTCCGGCAGGGGGGCCCTCTGAAGCCCGCATGTTGCTTCGTTTACGATGGTGGTTTCATTAACCCCCTTCACTTAGCACTTAACCTCCGTGAATTTTTTGAAGAAGTTGCGGAGGGACTCGCCCGGGGCTTGCTTTATTGCGAACAGGTGCCCCGCGTCCTTTGACTTGGCGTAATTTCCCTGAAAGTTATTACGCGCGAGGTCTTGCAACTGCTCCCATGCGTATATGGACCAGGGGGAATGGTGAAGAACCATGTCATCGCCACGCCCCTGAGGGCGAGGGCGATGCTTTTTGCTTTAGTGGTGTCATCTCCCCCGGCCACCTCGATGGCGGTTTCGTACACCAGGAGGAACTCCGAGGGGTCCGTGCATCCTTTGAAGGGCCTAACGTCCGGCATTTTGAAGCCCGGCGGCTAGCAGGCCGTCTCCAGTCCCGCACTCAACGGGGAGTTAGGGTCCCCCTGGAGCAAGGGGTATGGTTGCGGGTGTCGAAGGGGCGGCCTCCTCTGCTCCGGTGGTTTGCCCTTGTGCGAGGGTCGTGAGCCAGACGGGGCTGCGAGGGCCACCTCTGCCGGCTGCCGAAGACCCAGCATCTCCCAGCAGAGGTCTGCCAGTTCCCGCTGGAGAGAATCGTAGGCTTCCCGGGTCACACCCGCCACCCCGGGCGGTGGGCCCATCTGTTGGTTCCCTGGAAGAGATGCCTCGGTGGGCCAGGTGTCGCTTCTGATAATGTCTCCGTGTGTGGAGTTATTGGCTTCCTCCTCCGCGGCTTCGGCGGTGGTTGCCGCTGCCGCGGAGGTCCTGCTTCGCTTGGCCCTCGGGGTGCTTGGTGTCGCGGCCACCGTGGCCGCTGAGACCTTGGGTGTGACCTTCCAAGGGGCTATGCTGATGCCTTCGAGCTGTGCTTTGTGACTTTCTTGCCAATCCCCATGGACGGCGCCAACTGTCGTAATTGTCAGGAGTAAGTGTGTATTAATTGTTCCAAAAATCGGGTATGTCTCACTACATGGGGGTAGGTGGCTATTTATAGCCTTCCAACAGTGTACATGAGATTACGGATCTACCCCTAAAAAGGTCCTATGCCCATGGGGGTTGTAGTGGTTTTTCCTATCCCTGTACATAGCCTTCGGTTCACAGTGGGCCTCCCTGGCTTTGGTCCATCCGGTTGGTGCGCTTGGTCCACTGGTGTTATTTGTCCTTTGCAGCGTGCAGGGTGTCCCCAGGCCAAGGGGCCCCGACGCTGTCGACTCCCGTGACCAAGGCTCGTGGCTTCTGGCGACTTCTGTAGCCTTCGCGTCCGAGCTTCTCAAGGTATGCCCGATAGCCTTCGCACTGAAGGGATACGGGTAGGTTCCACTAGCTGGCAATTCAAAAAATCTACCACATAAACCAGGAAGCCATGCAAGCAAGAGATCATAGATCGTTACCACCAGATGCGCAGTGCAGCTAAAGAAGAGTTGGAGCAGCCTGATCCAACGTAGAGCGTGTCGATGAAGTGATCGAAGTCGATCGTCCAGCGTAGTTGATCGTCCTTGGTGTTGATCGTCTCCTCCAAAACCAATCGCGTTCCTCGCCAAGGTCGTGGATCGTCCTCAAGCGCAACAGCAACCGCAGTAGCGCCTCTACAGTATCCACATGTCCAGGGAAGGAACACCGTGCGCCGGTGTGCTAACACCAACTAGCACGGTAGGGCTCTCAGGAAGATGGCAGCTAGGGTTTCGATAGAGCAAGTCACGTCACATCTATCTCGTGTATCCCAACAGCCTCATACATCTCCTTATATAGTGCCCATAACGGATCATATCCGAACATGTTTGTTCCAACCCGTTAAGTGTGTGACCCGTTAGGTTCATGCGTAGTCGATTGTAACTCAGAAACCTTTTTCGATCACGAGTCGTTTGCGGTTCCTAGTAGGATATAACGATTCTCAAATACACAAATAATATCGGACGAACCTTAATGCAATATGATCTACGACCAGGTCCCTGTCACTAACGACCAGCTCGTATCTCTATACGATCAGATCATATTTAGTCTTGACCGGTTCGTAACTCCTTACGACCAGGTTTCGACCACTTAGTTATTATGTTCGACCAATCTATGACTAGCTCATATCTTCATACAGCTAGTTCATATCTAACGAACTAAACAACCTGCTTGTGTATTCTCCCTTTGCCTCACAATATCTGGTTGAACTCTAGATGAGATATTTTGTCATCCATGAACTATTCAATACTTTTTCGATCAAGTGACAGATAATTTCATGTGATTGAACTCTTCGACTACTAGTGGCATGGCCATGCACTTTCTTTATCCGACCACATTGAGGGGCCCAAAGATATCTCTCCTGTTATGTTAGGAAGGGCAAATCTCATATCCGACTAGTCATTCCTCCACATGTTTCATAGCATACCTAAAAGCTACCTTTATAATTACTCAGTTACGGAATAGCGTTTGACAACCCAAAGTGTATTATTACACATGTAGAAAACCATGTTGATCTCAGGTCTAAGGACTATACATCATCATTGCTTGAGACCAACTGATGACACATAAAATCATAACAATCTCAGCGGTGTCTCAAGGTGGGTCAATCCAACACTATGTTCTCTAACATATGTTCACATTATTGATTTGATATCCCTATATCCACAACTGGTGAAACATGGTCATCAATAAATACACGTGCTGGTCGATAGTCACTAGTGTTCCGACCAGTGACATCCGACTCGGGATTAATTTAGAACGACATCACATAAGTGTTTCACCAACAAGTCACATACTTGTTAATCTTTATCAATGATGATTCATTCAAGTAACAGAATAACATTTATTCAATAACTCATAAACATAGAAGTCACACAATCATCTCTATGATTGCCTCTTGGGCATATCACCAACACGCACCTCCTTCGGGACCTCCCCGAAGGTGTGGTTGATACCTTCGGGGAGGGAGGGCCATCTGTGCCTGCGGCCACAGGGTGTTCGGGGTAGGCCCTGCGATCTTCGCCGGGTCATTAGGGCCAGTGGGGCCGCCCCTACATCAGTTATCGTTACTATGACCCTGTTGCTCGCAGGATGAGGATCTCTCGAGATGTCACTTTTGACGAGTCCCAACCTTACCACCCTCGTTCTCCCACTGTCAGCTCAGATTCTCCTGTTGAGTCGATCTCCTTTCTGATTTTTTCTGACTCTCAGCCTTCCACTACTGTTTCGCTTCATCTCCATCTTCTTCGCCTCCCTCTCCTCCAACTCCACCTGTTCCTCTTCCGCCGGAGTTTCCTTCCCGCTCTTTTGTTGAGATTCCACCCTTTCCTCTACATTATTCTCGTCGTCCTCGGCATACACCTAGCCCTGATGAGCCTCCGTCTTTGCTAGGCCTGTTCCCAGCTCTTCTCCGTCCTTGTTGGGTCCCACTCCGCCTTCTCCCAAATACAATCTTTGTGATTATCACACTATCAGGCCGCCTAAGCGCTATAGCTTTGACTGCTCTTTCTGAGCCTACGACCTACTGTCAGGCTGCTGCTCACCCTGAGTAGCAGTTCGCGATGTCTAAGGAGATTACTGCTTTGGAGCATACTAGCATTTGGGATCTTGTGCACTTACCTACGCATACCACTCCCATCACGTGCAAGTGAGTGTATAAGATCAAGATCCGCTCAGATGGTTCCCTTGAGCGCTACAAGGCTCGTCTTGTAGCACGTGGTTTTCAGCAAGAGCATGGTCGTGATTACGATGAGACATTCGCTCCTATTGCTCACATGATCACTGTTCACACTCTTCTTGCTGTGGCCTCTGTTCGACAATGGTCCATCTCTCAGCTGGACGTCAAGAATGCATTTCTCAATGGTGAGTTGTGTGAGGAGGTTTACTTGCAGCCGCCCCTTGAGTATTATGTCCCTGATGGTATGGTTTGTCGCCTTCGTCGCTCTCTCTATGGGCTCAAACAAGCCCCTCGTGCTTGGTTCGACCGCTTCTCTGTTGTCACTGCTGCCGACTTCTCCGCCAGTGATCACGACCCTGCCCTCTTTGTTCACACCTCTCCTCGGGGTCGGACGCTTCTCCTTCCATATGTGGATGATCTGATCATTACTGGAAATGACTCTTAGTACATTGCCCTTGTGAAAGAGCGTCTCAGTGAGCAGTTATTGATGTCTAATTTGAGTTCTCTTCGTTACTTTCTTGAGAATGAGGTTCTACGCCTCATAGCTACTACCTTTCCCAGGAGAAGTACATTCAGGATATCCTTGCTCGCGTTTGTCTCACTAATCAGCTCATGGCAGATACTCCTATGGAGCTTGGTGTTCACCTTCAGCCTACTAATGGTGCGCCTCTTGAGGACCCAACTCGCTACCGCCATCTTATCGGGAGCCTCGTCTATCTTAGAATCACTCGACTTGACACTTCTCACCCAATTCACATTCTGAGTCAGTTCGTCTCTACATCTACTTAGCTCCACTACAGCCATCTTCTTCGTGTTCTGCGATATCTTCGTGGGACCATCACTCGTCAGCTTTTCTTTCCTCGCTCCAGTTCTCTGCAGCTTCAAGCGTACTCTGATGCAACCTGGGCTAGCGATCATTCTGATCGCCTGTCTCTTTCTACCTATTGTGTTTTCCTCAATTCCTCTTTGATTGCCTGGAAGACCAAGAAGCAGACTGTTGTTTCCCGTTCGAGCGCTGAGGCCGAGTTGAGAGCCATGGCGTCATTGACAGCTGATATCACCTGGTTTCGATGGCTACATGAGGATTTTGGTATTTCAGTTTCTGCACCGACTCCTCTCTTATCAGATAGATAGTACTGGTGCGATCAGCATTACTCGAGATCCCGTGAAGCATGAGCTCACCAAGCACATTATAGTAGATGCTTCGTACATGAGATCGCATGTGCAAGACCAAGTTATTGCTCTTCAGCATATGTCTTCGGCGTTTCAGTTAGCAGATTTCTTCACTAAGGTACAGACTAGAGTTCAACATAGTTTCTACCTCTCCAAACTCAGTGTTGTTGATCCACCATGAGTTTGGGGTGGGTGTTAGATGTTAATTTGTATAGGGTGCTTGTTGCATATTTACCCACACTATAACTTGTATATTAGGCCCCTTTTGGCCCATTGGAATATATCAAAACTCATTCCAACAACTATAACTACTCATCCACTTTTTCTGCACTAAAGAAGGGGTATTGGGTGGAAATATTACAATAACTAAACTTGATTCCCTTAATGAATTCATATTGTTGGACGACGCTTTCCAAGAAAATGGACTTATATTTCGGGAATAGCTAAATGGCAAACCAAAGTGTATGCTGCATTCAGACGTTGATTTGGAGCAATGTAGCAATGCTTAACCCGAGGATTGAAGAAGGTATATATACCATGGATAGCTATGTAAGCATGACAAAGTCACCACATAAAACCATCCTTGAATGTGCCAAACAATGAAAAGGGTTTGACTAAACAATGAAAATATATGAATGTTCGTGAAAAAATGATCTCATAAGTAAATAACCATAACCTAGTGATTCCCATCCCAATATGTTACAGCATCTAAATAATGGATGCATTTATTTATTGCATCAATCTTGAAATACTAAGGTTCATATAATGTAAAATCCTTCTTTTCCCTATACACTAATAAGTATAAAAAAAGAAGTCAGTATCACTCAACAACTTCAAATCAGAGCAAATGTGAATCAACTGATTCCAAATAGCTGGACATCACTACAAAGCCCAAGGAAAGCTTTATATTAAATCTGCGAAATTCAAGAGACATATATGCACGGTGCACATCATAAAAGGTTTAAAATATAGCAGAACCAAACAAATGCATAAGTATCACTGCTTTCAAACATGTGTGCATAAGATAGGTTGTAAGATATTGGATACCTTTTCCATCATTATCCATATCATTTCACAAATCACAATGCTGTGTGGCTCTACAGTTCTGCATGGCATGCTTGCAGGACAAGGCGCAATTGCAAGGCACTAAAAGGTGGTATGACTTTCACTTCATATAGGAAGCACCTTAGATTTTTCACAAATATGTTCCACCGAGGTCCCCCCAAGCTAGCCCCCAGGACTACATCTTCTTCTTGGGGACACTGTGAGACTACTTCAGGAAAACATCAGCATGATATTGGCATACCCACCATGCCTCCACCACTGCAGAGCCAAGAAACAAAGCTAGCTAAGAACATTGAATTTGAATCGAATTGATCCATCTCATCCCTCAGCATCACTTAAAACTTTTGAATGGCCCAAACATCCAGCAAAACAACCAGACCTTGATACCAAAAAACAAAACAAGTAATTGTAAATTCAGTCACAAACTTACCTGCTATACTAGCTTTAAGGATAATATACCAACACCAGAGTGCCATTAACATCTTCTCTGCATTTCAGCTTTCATAGGAATCGACTATTGCACAGACTTTCCTAAAAAGTCATTGTTGCTAGTATTGAGCATAACTAGCTCCCACCATCTGCAATTCTGCTTCCAGAAAAACTAAAGTAAATTTGATCTGTTATAGTAATTGTATCACACAAAGATAATACAAGTAGATCTCACAACTAAATACCTTGGATGGAAACCCCTAGTCAAAAGCATGTAAAACGAGTAAGCACTTCGTCCATCCCAAAACAAAGAACAAAATAAATGAGAGAAGAAGAAGAATCAGCCAATTACTTTAGTGTTCATACGCGTTTGAAAACAGCAGGAAGCAATCTCCACATGAAATATAAATGCGTGAACTTCAGAACAAAATTGACGCCATCCCCAAGCCCAAAAGGAGCATACATACTTGAAATCAGCAAGCAAGCTTGTATATATTGGCATGAAGAAAAAATCTACAACATTGCAGCTCTTTGCACCGGTCCAACTGAATAAAGTAAGACTGAAGAGCAACAGTGTTTACAAAGTTACATTTTTCTTCCAATATTTTCATAAGACTACTCCAGTCAAGTTGCTATACTGAAATCTGTTCACTCATTATGAACATCAATCAAGGCACACAGAATATGATGCCAGAGGTAGTATTCGTTTCTTAAGAAACTCTTTGGGAACTTCCATATGATGCTGAGATAAACAAGGTAGGCTTACAGACAAGCAATGCATACATGAAGGATGCAAGACACATATACAAGACCATGATTCTTCAAGGACCACAGAAGACAACCTCTCTTAAGGGTTGCACAGATATCATGGCATACAGTCTGAAAGAGTGGGTTTATTGTAAATATGTTCTTTGAACATATGATTCATATCTATAATCTATTAAATGACAATTACATGTTCCATGCCACCTGTCCTATCTAAGCTCAAACCATATTTTCGCCTATATAACCAATGGAAGAAGGCAGATATAGTGTCAAATGTCAATAACCAGTTAAACACTGTAGTTTGCACAATTTATCTGCCATAGATAAGTTGTCAAAGTCCATTGCTTCTCTGATGCATATATTTTACAAGCATCATGAAGATCAGGCAATAGATTATATAAAACTTTGTTTCATCAGATTACTTTGTGTAGAAACTATACTTATCGAGAAGAAAGCAGGACAGAATAAGGTATCTGACATCACACAGTACCTTACCAATTCAAAGGTACAAGGAAATCAATCCACCTTCCAGGATTACAAATCAGTTTTCCGCATAATATCTTACAAAGAGTTGTTGCCACAGAAGGGAGTCGGTTCTGTTCCTATGGATATTTGTTTCATCTACATGATGTTTCAACAGCAACTTATAAATAAGCTAGTCCAAAGAGATGTCTGATCAGGCAAATCTTCAGACATTTTTAAGGGGGGAGAGGGAGAGAAAGGTGTGAGTGGTAGTAGAAGAGGAAAAGAAGCAGATTGGAATACCACAAATTTCAACCATCTTGCAAGAATATTTGAAAACACAAAATTGCAAATTTGTTATACCAAACTTTGTATGTCTTGCAGATTGTTTTTCATGTCTGTCTCCTAACAGCTATAAATGTAATAATTTAGGAGCAGCAATTGAACTACAACACTATTGCTGATTTCAAGCTAAAATCTGACAAAGACCTCCGAATGCAATGGTTGGATCTGAGGACCATCAGGCTCATCGAAAATTATCTGGGAGTTTGCTGAAGCTCTTTCAAGAAGCAATACTTCTGTCTCTATAAAATGGGGCAGCACGTCTGGCTGAACCTTTCGGGGCCCTTGTGGGTGATCCTCCTTAGGAGCAATCAGGAACAGTTTGTTAAGACAACTGGCCTTCCTCAGCACAAAATCCACCAGTCGTATCTCATTGCGATGCCCCTTGAAGTTTGTCATCTTGACCAAGCAAAGGTTTTCTAATCCGCCTTCAGGTGGTTCTTCCTCTGCCACCTCCAAGTAATTCTTCGTGAATGAATCACGGGTGTTTGTCGGGAGCTGTCATATTGAGCGCCACGTGTTGAGACATACATGCACACATATGATAAATGAACTACAATCAAATGTATTTTGCATAAAAAAAATAACAACCTGCACGAAGAGCCTCTCCAACTGAGGACAGCAACAGGTCTTGAGGAGGTTATAGATGTCTGCAAGGTTGGAGTTGGCCATCCCGAACATGAGCAGCTGGAGCTCTCTCAATCGGTGCAGGTTGCTCTCCATGATGGCGTTGGCTGCTGAGGCAGACACATACTACAAGGCGAGCAAATATAAGCACGTACGCAATGGAATGGAACGCGCCGAAATGACATAGATGCCCGGATGGACCTGGAGGGCAATGCTGCATAGGGTCAGGGTGGTGAGGTTTGAGAGGCGGGGGACTGCCGAGGGCAAATTGGTGGGAGGCAAGCCGGTTTCTGGCCCGCCGGAGCAGAGGTACAGATGCTCAAGACACCCCGCGGCGCCAGAGAAAAGGTTGCTGGAGAGAAAGGCGCCGCTGAACCGGAACGACCGGAGGCGAGGTGCCACCGGGACCCGCAGCTCGGTGGCGCGGGAGCAGTCCACGACGGTGAGACTCCTGAGGTTGGCCGCCCCCACGGTGGTGAAGTCAACACGGCGGAGCTGCCGGCAGTAGCGGAGTTCGAGCTCGCGCAGGCAGGGGCAGGCGGCAACCACCCGCCGCAGCGCGGCGTCGGTGAGGGACACCGAGTGGAGATGGATCACCTCAAGCGTGGCGACCATCGCGTTTGCCGACGCCGTGAGGTGGAGCCCCCGCACCGACAGCCGCACGAGGAGCGGGCTCCCCACGGGGAAGTGCACGGTGAGCACGCCCGCGCGGCGCGTCCCCCCGCGCGCGCCCCGGCCGCCGCCGCCGTCGAGCCGGAGGTGCAGGTCCTCGACGCCGCACGCCGCGGCGTAGTCTAGGCAGCGCTTGAGGTCGGGCTGCGCGAGCTGCCCCGCGTGGAACGCGAGCGAGAAGCAGTCCATCCGGCGCCTCCCGCGCCGGTCGACGGCCGCGAGCTGGCCCCCCCGCGCCGCCGCCGCCGATGCGCCGGGCGGGAAGCGGAGGTGGAGCGATGAGGGCCCGGGCCACCGCTGCGCCCAGAGGTCCCTCCACCGCGAGGAGAACACGCCGGTGCGGATGGCCGACTTGAGCGGCAGCAGGCTCAGAATCTGCAGCCGCAGCTCGTCGGGGAGCTCCGAGATGCGGTCCTCGTCGCCCCGCGCGCGCGGCGGATCGCCCGCCATCCGGCTCCGCCGCCGCCCCCTACCCGCCGCGCCCGCACCGCATCGAGGAGGATTCGCAGGGGATGGATTGTTGGGTGCTACTGGCGCGAGTAGTAAGGGAGGGAGGAGGGAGGGACGTGTGGATGTGTCTCGTCTCGCCGGTGCGGTGCGTGTTGCGTCTCTTCTATTCCACCGCCGCCACTTGTTGGTGCGCTCGCTCGTCTCCCTCTCTCTCTCTCTCTCTCTCTGGTTCACGCGCCTCCTCGCAATCGCGCCGCACCACTTCGGCTTAATTTTTTTTCTGGCCAGCTGCATTCCACACAGCCCCTCTACTTCTTTCCTTTCCTTCCCCCACTCGCCTCTTGCCCTGCCTTCCTTTCACGCACGCCCTTTTCAACGCCTGCTTTCTTTTCAGCTTGATTTGCGTTTAGGGCTAGCTGGGCTCGGCCCCAAAGACCTTGTGCTGCTGTGCATGTTTACCTATTTTGCCTACCTTGCCTCGCAGGTATAGTGGCCAAGAAGGCATGTTTGATTTGCTTGTCTTTCGTTTTGGGAAGGGGACCAAGTATTTTCTTGCTTTTAAGGGAGGACCATCAAGGATTTCCTTGACAACGGCAAATTAGGACAAGCAGGTAAGCCAAAACATCTCTTATCTCGTTGGGACTATTTTTTCTAACTAATATTCAAGTCATTCGGAAATTTCTTACAGTATAATTCGCATGGAGATTCATGTTTAGTGGCCGATGGATGCAGGAGGAGGAGCCACAGCATAAGAGAAGAGGCGGAACGTTGGCGATAGCAATGGTAAAGTGGCTTGGAGAAGAGGGCAATACATCAACAGCAGTATGTTTTGGGGAAAGAGAATGGGGATACTTAAGAGTTGGTGGGGAGATGATGAAACCCCTGGGATCTTGATCTAATGTTGTAAATCGGTCTATTCTTCACGAGAAAAAAGCTCACATGTTTCATGAACAATACCTTTTTCGGATTCCTGGCCATTTTTCAGTTTTGTTTGCTTGCTTCTTCAAGCAATAATTTCCAAGGAGCTAGCAAACGAAAACCTCAGAGGATAAATCAAAAATGACTAAGGAAATGAACATTATTGCGTCATTTGAAAATTTGGAGTGACATTTCAAGAAATGCACCTATATATTGGGG
Source organism: Hsuehochloa calcarea (assembly GCA_036346395.1). Taxonomy (NCBI): domain Eukaryota; kingdom Viridiplantae; phylum Streptophyta; class Magnoliopsida; order Poales; family Poaceae; genus Hsuehochloa; species Hsuehochloa calcarea. The sequence goes on along the minus strand of CM070596.1, from coordinate 4,937,192 downwards.
TGGCAATTGTTGGAATAGAAGGTGGAACAAGACCCAACAAGGATGGAGAAGGATAGTTGGGAACAAAGTCCAGCATAGACGGAGGCTCAACTGGGGAAGAAGGAGTAGGACGAGGATGGCGAGAGTAGTGCAGGAGAAATGGTGGAATCTCAACAAAAGAGCTGGAAGGGGCCTTCAGAGGAGAGGGAACAGGTGAAGCCGGAGGAGAAGAAAATGAAGGAGGTGGAGGCGGAAGCGAAATAGAAGTGAAAAGCTGAGGATCAGGAAGAGTCGGAAGGGAGATCGACTCAATAAGAGAATATGAGCTAGCAGTAGGATGAGGGTAGTAAGGTCGGAACTCATCGAATGTGACATCCCAAGAGACCCTCATCCAGCGAGCAACAGGTCATAGCAACAATGACCTTTATGCCCAAGACTGTAGCCAAGAAAAACACACTCAATTGACTGAACAGTCAGCTTGGTGCGCTCACGAGGTGGAAGAAAAATGAATCAGACACAACCGAAACAGCAAAGGTGACTATAATCTAGAGCCCGACCGTAGAGATGCTCGATAGGAGTAGACCTCTGAAGAGCAGTGAAAGGTTGCATGTTGATGAGGAAAGCAGTAAGAGCGCGAGTTGTCTCAAGCAAGTGACGATGCTTACGCTTAGAGACACCGTTCAGAGCGTGAGCACCAGGAAAAAAGTACTGGGGAAGAGTACCCTGCTCAACGAGAAAGTGACGCAAAGCAGCAGATAGGTATTCACCAGTAGAGCCAGCGCGAAACACACGAATTACCGAATCAAACTGAATGTGAACCATGGTGGCAAATATCTAGTAAATAGAGAGGACTTGACAGCGAGAGAACAGGAAATAGATTCAAATACGACGAGAATAATCATCAATAAAGATCGCATAGTATCGACGACTCCATGTCAAAATAAAGAGAACTAGACCCCAAATATCAGAGTGAATAAGATCAAAAAGACGAGTAGAAACAGAATCATTAAAGGGATAGGAGAGCTGCAGTTGTTTGCCAAGTTTGCAACACATACGATGTAAAGATGTGTCCTCATAAACAGACCCAAGAACATCATGACCTACTAGTGTTGACAGACGCGGTCCACATAGATGATCCAAATGATGGTGCCACTAAGCAAAGAAAGCAGTAGCTGGCGCAGCAAAAATAGAGCCAATTGTAGTGATTGACTGGCTGGTGGAGACAGCGAAAGAAAGGTGCGGCCATTCAAGCTCACAAAGACGATGTGAATCATGACGTCGAGGACCAATACCAAGCAGAGTCCCCGTGCAGTGATCTTGGACACAATAAGAGTCAGACTCAAGAACAACACAACAAGCGTGATCAGTGATCTGACCGACCGACATAAGCTGCATAGTAAGTCGAAGAACATGAGAGACTGCATGAACATGAAAGAAAGAAGTGGAAATGGTACATCGGTCTGCAACAAAAAGAAAGATGTCATCTACAATCTGAACACTGGAAGAAAGAGTCTGGAACTCACACAAGTGAGGTGGGTAGAATTTGGTGTCATGTGAAAAGAAGCACCAGAGTCCAAGATTCACAGAGACAAGATACCTGACGAGGGGGGTGGCAGAGGCAAGGAAGACTTCTTAGAAGCAAGAGCCAAATGAGCAGAGCCCGAGGAGTCTGAGGACAAGCCTACACCAAAGCGCTGGAGGAGGGAGAGAAGCTGCTGTGTGGCGTCGTCGGAGGAGTCCTAGCGAGAGTTGCTAGCTCCTAAGTGGGAATAACCTCTAGAGCCCTTTGGTGGACGTCCACCCCTGTGCCCTTGGTCTCTCCTCCTCTTGTAGCAGTCCTGATACCTATGGTCGTCTCGTTGGCAATAGGTATAGTGGAGACCAACAGTACTGCCAGGAACCACTGGTGCCGCGGGAGCTGGAGGGACCATGGTTGATGCTGAAGGAAAAGACGCTGAAGCAGAAAAGACAACATGCATCTGAGTCGCACCACGACGATGAGTCTTCTTAGCACGAACACCCTTAAGGGCCTCCACCAAGGTCAGGCGTGGGTGGCGAGTCAGGAGCTGTGCACGCACAGTCTAGAACTCAGGCCAGAGACGCGTTAGAAAGTCATAGAGACGGTGAGTATCCTGGTAAGCGCGGAGCTGCAAACGGTAGGGACAAGTCCGGCAGACATCCGACCCTAGAGAGTCGAGTCGACGCCACATCTCAGACATCTGCTGGTAGAAGTCATCTACGGTGGCCTCAAGCTACTGAAGGGAATGCGTCTGGTGTACGACGGAGAGATACATAGCACCACTCGTCGGCTAGTAGTGAGCTCGAAGGTGCTCCCACATCAGTTGAGTCGTCAACAGCTCTGCTACATCCATGGAGATGGTCTGTATGTTGCCCATCGGGATGGCGGTAGAACGAGCTTCGGCATCCTGTCATCTCTCATAGGCGTACAGCTCAGATTGGTAGAGCTCCAAGGCCTCCTCCAGAGTAGCAGTGGCGCCCTCCTGAGCAGCCTGATTCACACCAGTAGAAAGAGCATGCAAAATTGGCGGCGTAGGGCAAGGCAACACAGGGTTGCTCGCTGTGAGGTGACCTAGAGGCACTAGTTATTGAGGTGAATCCTCATGTGAACAACCTACTCCCGGAAGTACATCATACCAAACCGAACAGGGGGAAGCGGGATGGGGAAGGAGCCACCGATGATAGCCATCAGGAAGATGACAGAAGGAATATGACCGGTGGTGTGCGAGTTTGCCAGGCATCTACTCTCCTTCGGCTGTGCGGGCCAAGGTGAGGGCAACTGCAGAGGGAGGCGGCCCGGGACAGAGGGCGACGGCTACAACCCAAGGTGACCCGAGGTCGACAGAGTAGCGGCGTCGAGGGCGGCTTGGGGTATCACACAGGAATAGAGGAGGGCTTGCCCGGCAGTGCTCCGGGATCGGGCATCGTCGGGCCAGGCGGTGGTAGCCCAGAGCAGAGCCGAGGAGGGCTAGTGAGTGAACTTGATGGAGGCGACGCTCGAGACAGTGTCGATTCAGAGGAATCTGGAGGTAGGATTCTTTTATCCGGGTGGCGGTGACACGGATCGGGCTCTGGGGCAGTGCTCCGGAGTTGGTGGCATCAGGCGGCCTCGATCTGGGCGACGACAATAGAGTCGGGCGTAGTCGTGCGGAACTAGAGGAGCGGGGTGTCGCAACAAGAGTAGCGACGTCATGTGCCCCTGCTTGGGGAGCAGAGGAGCGCGGGGTCACACGAGCAGAGGAGACGGCGGCGGCGGCGATCAAGTGGGAGAAAAAAAGAAGAGGCTATGGTTAGGGTTTATATGACTCTGATACCATGTTGGAATAAATCATTGATATATTCCAATAGGAAAAATATACATGTTACATGTTTAGGTAAATATGCAAAGAACAGCCTATAGAATAGACATATCTAATACTAACAACAATTACCTAAATTTCCTTGATTTCTCCATTCCAAACTGCTAAATTTCGAGCGAACCTTCCTTCCTCGGCTTTCTCTCTCTTTTTTTGGTGGATTCTTCCTGAGGGGACACCTAATAGCTACCTTGAAAACCGCAGAGAAAATGGGCACATATTTCATTTTCCATAGTTTTCATTAGTCACATGAAGGGGTTTTATGCTTCTCCTCGGCCCTCAAATCACACAGTTTTTAGAGGGTACAAGGCAGATGCACACACACAATGCACACCCTACTCATATCACCACACGCACACACGTGTATTCATTGTTTATTGTAATAATTATTTATTGTAATGATGATTTATTGTTAATGGTTGTTAATTAAGTTAATTACGATCTACTACGTTAATTACGATCAATTGCATTAATTGTTGTTACTTGCGGTAGTCGTTGTTAATTGCTGACAATTGCATTAATTGCGGTAGTTATCGTTAATTGTAGTAATTCTCGTTAATTGTCGTAGTTGTCGTTAATTGCAGTAATTTTTGTTAATTGTGGTAGTTGTCGTTAGTCGTTGTTAATTGCCGTTAAACGGCGTCAAACAAACCATCATTTGCCTCAATGGTATTTCGGACATTTTTCATCTCAGAAGCTGCAGTCAACTTTTCTAAAAGCCAAACAACCAAACATCAAACCTCTCCAGATTCCCGAAGATGTTTATGTTATTTGGTAAAATTGTTGTATTCAATTGTATGCCTTAGTTTTGAATGAAAGCGCTGATTGTAAAATCATATTTATACTCCAGCCAACAAAGATTGACGTCAACTCTATTAATTTTGATCAAATATATTGTTTAAAATATATAGTTTGGATATATAAAAATGATACGAGTGAATTTGTTATAGAAAATACTTTTATAATATTGCACTTTCACAAAATTTCTCGAATATATGATAAAGAAAATTACTGGTCAAAGTAACATCTTGTCAACTTTAAAAAAATACAAAATATCACTCTTTTGTATCCGGAGGGAGTATATATTGTGTCATTGCGCCCTGCTTGGAAAAGAAATTCAAGCATATGATGCTGTTGATACAAGGTGTTGGCATATAGAAGTGAATAGTATCAATGTAGTATAATGTATCAAGTCCTAATTAGCATCTGAGGTTTACCCCAAAAAAGTAAACATATCAAGCTCATGCATTCAAAACAAGAAGAAAATAGAAGGCCAACACCGAGAAAGCTTACACAAAGCTATACAAACCTACAAATCGCTAAACCTAGTTGCAAATTTTTTTACAAACAGTAAAACTATGGATGCATCGATCATTTATCCCTCTTCGCCAAACACACTGGTGAACCTCGTATGCACGTCCAGCTCCTTCTTGCTCACTGTTGACCTCTGCCTTGCAATGACATTCTCAAAGTCCATCCTTGAGATCGACGGCGGAGTAATCTACAACAACGCAGTAAAGGTGACCTGAGCAACCAAGCAAGTGGCACGGAGCATCTATATGCTGCTTAACAAGTGATCTAAACGGCGCCTGATCGCTTTGGCCCGCAAGGCATCTACGCGCCGTCGTCCGCCTTGACGAAGAACATGGCATCCTATGTCTTGCGCACGGGCTCGAACAACACGTCCTTCACCTGGTGAAGAGCGCAAGCAAGGATAATTAGTAACTCAACACCAGATTATGTGCAAGTTATAAACTGCAAAGGCTGGGAGAAATGGGTGACATACACATACATCAATGTCTGAGCTAGAGAAGCCATCTGTTCGGCTAGCTAAGCACTCGAAATCACTCCGAGTAAGGCTGTGAGGGGTGTCGCCCAGAGGGACCTGCAAGGTTCCAAAGTTGAGCTTAGTCGATGACAACGTCAAGGCACATGTTTTAGAAAACCTCAATGTTCTTTTGCCAATTTTGTTGTTACCTTGAACATGTGCTGCCTAGCTTTAAGGTTAGGTAGCGGTATGTAGATACACTTGTTGAAACGTCGCCGCACGACCTGGGGCAAGAGAATGACCATGTCATATACAGGTTTAATAACACAATGTCATAGCCCAAATGCACAAATGATTGACCCTTTGTGAAATTATAGATATTGAGAGTATGAGATGAATAATTGATGGAGGTCTTCTACCATATCTAGAGCATGTGGGCTGTTGTTGCATCAAGAACAAAGACCTTGTCATCATTACTACCAACACCCTACAAATCACAATTTTGCGAAAAGATGTATTTATTTAAGGGCAAATATCATCAAAACAATGATTGTACACCATTAGCTTGCGGTTACAATACAATCATAAAAATCCAAAGTCAATATTTGAAAGAAAAAAAACTAAGTCAAAAGCATTAGATTTGAGAATTGGAGGGGAGACAGGTGTTTTACAATGCTTCAAGAAGGTCACCTGCATTTGCATGAGGAATTCTGTCTTGACCCTCCTCGATGCTTCACTTTCATTGCCTTCCCCACGTTGACCACACAAATAATCGATTTCATCGATGAAGATAATGGAGGGAGCATTTTCACGAGCCATTTGGAACATGTCTGCGACTAATTTGTCGCTTCTCCCATCCATTTCGAAAGAAGATTCGATGAAGATATACTGCAATACATAATTGCACATGAGTAAAGGTAACATAAAGGAGATGATAGTAGTAGTAAGGAAAAATCAGTATATGATATTTCCACCAAAAAATCAGTACAAGATAGCAGGAAAGGAAAGTGAGTTACAGAGGTAAAAGATCACTTGAAGAATGTGGAATCAACCTCTGTTGCCACGACTTTCGCCAAGTACAACTTCCCCATCCCTAACAGCCTGTACAGAAGAAACGCCCTCCATGACCTCCGCTTAGTTGCAAGATTCAATCTTTCGTCATTGATCAATCACCTAATCACACACATAGCATTCTTGATCGAACATTTTAGTGCTTCCTCACCGGTGAAGAATTGCGGGAACTTGACAGGGAGCACGACGGCCTCCTGCAGAGCTGCTTGGTGCCGTCGAGCCCGGCGACCTTGTTCCACCTCACGTTGGGCTTCTCGGAGATGATCGCTGAGTGGAGTTCGGCGCAGAGCTCGGCCCGCTTCGAGTTGTCAACGTCTCCTCCTCAGCCGCCGCCCTCCCCGCCATCCTTCCCATGGCTACTCTTCTTGGGCTCCACCGCCATGTCCACCATGGCCGGCTTATCCGTCGAGGAGCGTGCGGATCTCCTCGGTGCGGGCGATGTATCCTGCGAGTGTAGCGCTGATGGCGTCGCGAACCCTAGGGTTGCGCTTGTAGTCGAGGTGCGTAATTGCCAATGTTGTCCTCCTACACCGCCTGCCGCATCCGCACGATCACCTAATCCTTCAAACAGCCGTACATGGTCGATCACGCCACCACAAACCTCGGTTGGTAGGTTAATTCCTTCTTTCGCGTCTCTGCGATCGGGAGAAGAGAGCAGGGGAGGAGAGACCGCGACGGATTCTTTGTGTGCTTGTTTCATGCTCGACGTGGTCTTTGAAATCACCGGTCCCCCACATGTCAGAGACAGCTAGTAATAAAAATTAAGAAACCGCGTACCAGGGTGTGCAAGCATGTGGGACCTTAGATAACTATTGGACCTTCGAAAAGTATCAAGGCCCAAGTTGTAGGGAAGCGCGGCACATGTTGTGGTGGACTCTGCTTCGTTCGATTAATACCACCTCGCTGCTTTAGAGCCGCACAGTCGGTCAAGCAAGCAATAAAAGGGGGAGACAGGGCTCTGTCCTAAAGCACATCTTTCTCGGCCTTTTGGCTAAGAAAGTGTAGTATTTGTTCTTATCAGTTTAATATCTGATACGAGGGTCATGCGTCCACTTTAATATTATTATATATATATTTTTGTGTGAAGGAGAGTTCATCACATAGTTTACCACTAGAGCCCTCGTGTCGCCCGACCGTTGCACTAAAGCCCGTGCTGGCGCACCCAACCAAATCCAAATTAGCATTCAACCGTCTTGCAAACGAAGAATAACGAAATACAAATTAACATTCGGATTAGTGTTGCAAACAAAAGAGATAGTAGCAAGCCAGCTAATTTAACGTGGTATACTTAAAAGGAAAAATAGCTTACGTTGCTAAGCAATTAAGAGGCGGGCGTGCCTTGATTAGATGTTTATTATCGGTGCTCTTTTGAAATCGACCCCCTCTTCTTGCACCGGAAGCAAACCACACTCGAGAGAAACCCAAAACCCACGGGCGCCGTCGGCCGCCGCCGCAACGAGACGGGAGACGCAGTAGCGATCAACCCCAGCTCCAATTCCGATCCGAAGAGGTGGAAGCGCGGAGACGACGATGACGGCGCGGGCGTCCCATCTCCACGCCCTCCTCTGGCGCGCGCTCTCCCCCAGTCTTGTTCCCCGCCCTCGCGCTCAAGCTCAGGTGCCCTAGAACCTCTCGTCCTTAGCATCCATCCAACCGCAAAATCTTCTCTTCTTTTGGGAGTGAGGTACTGAGATCAATATGGCTCACGGATTGTTTGTTGCAGCAGATCACTGAGTTGGGGGCTTCTCGGTTCGGAGCTGCGTTCTTGTGGGGCGCGCGCTTCTCCAGCGACGCCTCGGCTGCTGCGCAGGGCAGCTCGAAGCCTGCGGCGGCGCCCGGTGTGAGCGGTGGCAAAGGGGATGATGGGAAGTCCGGGAAATCTGAGCAAGCGGACGCTGGAAAACCCGTCCGAGGAGGGGTGAGTGTGATATGACCTCAAAAGCCTATTGGATTCTTCTGTAGGAGCAAAATCAGGGAATTGTCTGAATTGGTTTATCTTTCATGAATCATTTGTGATCTAGCTACAGTGTACAACTAGCGGATAGTTTCTTGGGCTGTCCTTATTCAATTTTTTGGCCTCGCCTGCTCGCTAAGAAGCTCTATGTTTTGTAAGGGATGTGCTTTATCAAAAAATGATTATTACTTCCTTGCAGCCGGTGTCGTGGTTGAGCTTTCTCCTGCTTCTCGTGACTGGAGGAGGGATAGTTGTGTACTACGACAAGGAAAAGAAGCGTCATATTGAAGGTAGATTACTATGGTGAGTTGTTTTTGTTTGTTGTCATGCTAGGACTGACTAGTAACCCATTATTGATTTTCCTGCTGTATCAACTCTTATTGGACTGGTGGACCCTGTTGATTTGGAAAAACAAACTTGTGGTAGGTATTGGTAAAATATCATCTAGGGAAGTATCACCTTTCTGAACTTGTTGCAGCTATGGTGGACCAAGCTAAGAAATATTTTTATATTGTCTCGTACATTCTTCTCTTTTTCGCGGCGAATTGCTTACATCTAAACAAACGCATCCAAAAAGTCCAGCATTTTCTTCAAGCTCCCCATCATCCATGTATGTAAGACGGGGAGCCAAAATCGAGTAGATGCCTGAGCCTGCCCAACTTTACAGAACTTACGTGCATAAACTCATTTACCTTTTGTAGGGGCATGACTAGAGAACTAACATTACAATAATATCCAAGAACAGAGATTTGTACCCTTTATATTTTCTTTATAACCACTCTGGTTGCTTCGTACATAGCTGCATTTTATATGCGTATGCTTAGGAAGAACATGAGGAGGATTAAACTAATTCTAAATAAGAGATATAAAGGTTGTTGGATTGTTGCTTATCCGGCTTCCTTGTCACATCAGCGAAACACTTGCAGTTGTAGGTCAGTGAAATCAATGTCTGAATACCCCATCCAAATCATACCTGATATTGGAGGCCTAAAGCCTTATAGGACAGACAGTGCCCTAGGTTCCATGCTTTGTGCATTTTGATATAATCTTTCCCTGGGTTCACAATTTGCTGTATTTAGTATTTACCAAAACACTCCTCATTTTTACAAATGGAGACAGGTTTTCATTTTTTTAAAAATCTGGGAGACAAAAGTGTCTCAAATTTCTATTATAGAAACTAAATAATTTAAGTTCTACAATGTTTTAGAGCCAAAGCAAATAACAAGAAAGCAAAAAGATAACGATGGCAAGCTGGGGATGCACCAAGCTTGACCCATCAGACATTACAGAAAGTTTCAGAGAAGACAGAACATATAATAAAGCAGAATAGCACTCTATTCCTAAACTCTGAACTCTCCAGCAAAAACTTAGACCACTAGGACTTCTTGCTATATCTTCATGCAGTAGCACCTTCCAGTCTTCTGACTCCAACGCTCCATCCTCTTGATCTATCAAAAACCTCCTTCGCCACAGACCGCAACGCCTTGATCCCTTGCCGCATTAGTTCTTGGTCTATAGGCTTCTGAAGCAGATTCCAAAATTCAAGCCAATAGCAAACATTAAAAATCAAACTGTTAGGATCAGAAGGGAAAGTAAATTGAAACACTGCAAGGTTCCTGGCTTTCCAAATCGACCAAATCACTGCTGCAATTCCAATTATAACCAGTCGACACTTGGATTTTGGAAATTGAGACAACCATCCCCCCAAGAGAGACTGTATTGCGACAGGCATCGATTGAAAGTTGAAAGTGCAAGCAAGAACGGTCCAAGTATACTTGGCCAGGGGACAAGACAGAAACAAATGTTCAACAGTCTCCTCCCGGCCACAAAATTGACATAACTTCGATCCATGCCAGCCTTTTCTCAAAGGATTATCTTTAGTAAGAATTGAGTTTTTCAGGACCAGCCAAAGAAACACTCTAATTTTAAGTGGCAGCTTCACCTTCCTCAAAAAATTGTAAGGGTAGCAGTAATTTTGCATTTTAAGAGCACAATAGAAAGAGCGCACAGAGAATTTGCCATTGGCACTTAGAATCCAAACTAATCTATCTTCTTCATCATTCAAAACAACTCCCTCACACATACGCTGAAGTTCATGCCACATTTGAAGTGTTTCTCCCCATAGAATTATCCTAAACCTAATAAAACTCCAACCTTCCTCAACAACCTGATCAACAGTCACATAGTGGGTGAATGTGAGGTTATACAATCTAGGAAACACAAGTGACAACGGTTTGTCACCAATCCAGCTATCTTCCCAAAATCTAGTTCTAAGGCCATTCCCAACTTTCTTTTTACAAAAAGAGAGAGATGTTTTTAACTTCCATCATGCCTTTCCAAAAGTGAGAATCCCCAGGCTTGCTCTCAGCTTGAGACAAAGTACTCCTCCTCAAGTACTTTTTCCTAAGCAGTAGTTGCCAGAGGCCATCCTCATTTTCTAGCTTCCATAACCACTTACCCAACAAAAAATGTTCTTAATATCTAGATCTAGCGCCCCAAGTCCACCTTGATCCTTCGGCCTGCATACCGCAGGCCAATTGACCAGATGATTCTTCTTGATGCCTTGATCTTCTTGCCACAACAACCTTGCCCTAAAATAGTCAATCCCTTTTAGAACCCCCTTGGGGATTCTAAGAATAGAAATCATATACATCAGGACACTACTCAGACAAGAATTCAAGAGAAATAGCCTTCCTCAAATGGAAAGCATCTTCCCCTGCCAGCAAGCCAATCTGGAGACAGGTTTTCATGAAAGTTTGATTTGCATAATAGGAAGCTGCTATATCTTTGTAATCCTGCCTGTGCCTGTTGAGTTTCTCATGTAGCTTTTTTCTCTCACCCATCTTTCCCAGAATTGAAGAATAGAACAGGTACTGTGAAGCAAGAACCATCAGTAGGCATTGCTGCCATTGGTGGCCCATTCAAGCTTCTGAACCATAATGGGAAACCCGTCACTGAAAAGGATTTCTTGGGCAAATGGACACTGCTATATTTTGGATTCACACACTGCCCTGACATTTGTCCAGATGAACTTCAGAAGATGGCTGCAGCAATTGATAAAATGAGTAAGTTATTTGATTTCTATGCTTTGGTTACAATTATGTTAATAAATCATGTTATATGTGCTTATTATGTATCCAATCATCTTTTCATGCTTGTCCTATATAGCATGATGCTGCCACTGTAAATTTATACCAACTAAAGGAGTTTTATGCTATGGTTATATTTGTTGCTTGCAACTTAGAAGGTGTGGCTGTGCGCTATTGACTCTTGTACCAATCAATTGCACCAAAATAAATATGTATGACAGAATTAAATGTACATACTAATTTATTTTTGTTTATTTAACTGAACTTAACAAAATTTTCCACTTTCCACTGGAAGTCTAGTCTATACTTGGCTTTAGTTGAACAGCTCATATGCTCTGCTGGAGCTTGTACTCTAGTAGACAGTTTCATAACATGATTTCTTTTCCCCCATTTCTGTATTTTTTGGTCGAGGTGCTGTATACGACGATCATTATAAGAATGTATTATTGCTTGGATGCTTTCAGAGGAAAAGGCAAAAATGGAAATTGTGCCAGTTTTCATTACAGTGGATCCTGAGAGAGATACTGTAGAGCAAGTTCGTGACTATGTTAATGGTATGTGCTTCATGCACTTTTTATCTCTTGATGATCTCCACAGTTCATTTTGACATTCATCCTTTTTTCATCTCTTAAAGTTTCTTGTAAATTTTCCTAGATTAATTGCAGCATCTCCTTCGTTTGATTGCCAATTAAGATGAACAATTTTTGTTTGGCAGAGTTCCATCCAGATCTAATAGGACTAACGGGTACAACAGATGAGATCAGACAGGTTGCTCGTGCTTATCGAGTTTACTATATGAAGACAGAGGAGGAAGGTTCTGATTATCTTGTTGATCACTCAATTGTCATGTATGCTTCTTTTAATCTCTATTTTTTCTTGTACAGTTTCATTGTTTAATTTTGATTGTGCCAATGGTGTGCAATTAAGATAGGTCTTTATGATAAAACTGACCTTTCATTGTATGATAAGTCAAATCCACCATCTGCAACCCAGAAATGATCTGTTTAGTTTGGCCATTGTATCTTTTTCCAACTATTATACTGCTGCCATAAATGATCAATCAGAGATTTCATAACTTCAAATATACTTAATTTTGATTATTAACAAACAAACAGCTTGATATTTCATATTTGGAGTCCATATTATGCATATCTCATACTGTTTATTCAAGACTTGAATCAAAATCGTAATGCTGCTACTTAACTAGTCTTGACTTGAATCAAAATCATAAAGCAACAACAAAATCTTGACTTAACTAGTGCAACGCTATGGGAAAACAATGTGCTGATGGATACCATGTGCCCATGCGTATTTTCTGAAAGCAAATCAACACGTTTTTTTTTGTGACAATTCCAAAAGGGTAATCGACTACTAGTATGTTCCCGTTAGAGGTGGAAATTTAGCCCTAGGGATATGCTTTTCTTTGGTAACTACGCCCAACAGTCATCATCGAGGCATCTACACTAGACCCAGGAAGCACACTAAAACATAATTTTGTTAGATACAACACTTGTAGCATCCAGTAGGTTTTGCAATCATCATATAGAGTATAGACAAACCCCTCATTCATATGACTATCATCAATATTCATCATGCATATGATGATATACTTCAAGTTGGATCAGCCAAGCATGATTATTGTTAAGGGTATTTGTGGTATTCTACTATTAGTCTAGGGTTTACTCTTGTGTGTGTCTTTATACTATATACTGCCCATTGGGCTATTGCAATACAACTAATCATTCAGACTTGCACTCTCCCTCTCTATCTAACATGGTATCAGAACTCTAGGTTCTCTCCTAGCTTCCGCCCGTCCTCTTCTGCTGCAGCCTCGGGAGGAGCAATCTCCACTCCCGGCGGTCACCCTCTTAGTCGTAGTCTCTCCGCAGTAGAAGTAGCCGTAGCAACACTCCCCCTCGCGGCCGCCTCCCTCGCGTCGGCCTCGGATCCGAGCCCATCATCGGCCATATCTGTCGTCCTCGAGCCTCTTCATCGCTGGATCCGGCGAGATTGAGCTCTTCCTCACCACTCGGCCAGAGGCGGGGCGTGCCGGCCTCCAACGCCGATGCAGCTCCTTCCCGGACCGGACCTCCTCGGCCCGAGACAACGACACCGCTGGGTCTCCGCCAGGCCGCAGCATCGAGCCGCCCCGCCGTTGGGCCATCGCACCAGTCGCCACCTCGAGCCCCTCCACGCTACCGAGTCTCTGCGTCATCCTCCATCTGCGCCCGGTGGCAAGCGTCGCCAAGCCTCGGCGCCTGTGTCCCGCCGGCCTCGGCTTTGCTCGTCGGCCGTCGGCTGCTCATCGCCCGCGTCACCAAGCTGGCCGGAGGGAGGAGAGGGAAGTTTGCTGGAAGGGAAGAAGAAAGAGTGGATGATCTGGTTTATAACTAGATCTGGCCAGAGCCGCTCCGGATTCACCGGCTTCGGATTCTCTACCAGCTCCAACTTCGGCTTCTCCGGCCCTGGCTTCAGCTTCTCCTCTAGGTACAACTAGCTTTGGCTTCTTGCAACTTCTTCCGCTGTTAAAGAGTATTGCTGCTCCTTTGAGTCATTTTTCCTTTTGAGTCCATCCAAATCCATGATACTATATCTTTGAATTCGTTTAAACTGTGCGAATCCACAATTTCCTTGTCAGTCGGCCTATTGCTTTCGGGCCCACTCCTTCCCTTTTGAATGGCAGCAGCTGCCGCTCCTCTCTGAGCCGCTGCAAATTGTAGAAGTCGTTATGATGCCGCCGCTTCTCTCTGAGCTATCGTCCCGAGCTTCTAGGGTCGCCACGCTTCTTTCGTACTACGCATCCGCTATGTTTTGTGCACCGCCGTCATGGGTTTCGATCTGCGCCGCCATACTTCTATCTATTCCTCTTCGTCTTGATTTGACAACTCTTTTTATTCCTTTCGGTTTCATCATCTTCTTCGTCTTGTTGTCGCGGTCAACTTTGCTCCCGCTTACCTCTGCTTTCTCAGCCCCCGCACCTTATGCTTTATGGGCGGACGGGAGATCTTTTGATACTCGACATATTTTCTAAGAGCTGCATGCTATGATGACATTATCAAAATTCAGACTTCGGATTTTCCCTATTATAGTGTTGACTTTTTCAAATGCAATGCTATTACATATGTCTTGCATTTGAGGGGAGGTGTTAAGGGTATTTGTGGTATTCCACTTCTAGTTTAGGGTTTTCTCTTGTGTGTGTCCTTGCACTATATATTGCCTATTAGGCTATTGCAATACAACTAATCATTGAGACTTGCACTCTTCCTCTCTGTCAAATAATTACGAGCAGTTCATTTCCTTGTTCACATATTGTTACGCATACTATAGTGTGATACAGTGTGATAAAGTTCAATGTCCAATTTAGATTGGCAGCTGAGAGACCAACAATTATATATGGTGAACGTGTATTCTTCACATCTTACCTTGAGGGATACACTTGGGGAACTTGAATCCCCAGAATGTGTGGTTGGTTTATTTTCTAATGAAATGCATGGAATATCTTAGTCCTGATCCCCTTTTGAAGCCTTAACTTTCGGAAGCCTCAATTTGTTGATTTTGCTGCCATCATTGTGATAGTAAGAAAACAGATATTTCTTGTTCAAGCGCTTACTGAGTTACTGTTTGCTCATCCACGTTCAGGTACTTGATGAATCCAAAGATGGAGTTTGTCAAATTTTATGGCAAGAACTATGATGCAGATTCTCTTGCGGAAGGCATCATTAAAGAAATTAAAGTGCATGAGTAAAGACTAGTTGAAATGCCACATTCCACTGGCAGACTAATTTCTGAATTTCTCCAATAATTTATTTGAGCAAACAAGACTAAATGGTGCTCAATATTCAGATATTGAGGCATTTTATTTCAGCAGATTTTGGTGAACATGTTGGATTTTGAGGCAAAACTTATCCTAGATAAAAAAAAACATGTACATTATGTGTTATTTATCTTTTCATAATAAATTTCTGTGCCTAATCAGTTGCGGTGTTTATCATGGAATGTACTTTTCTAGAAGATCTGATGTGAATTGTTTCTGAAATATTTTGATGCATTATTTACATATGCATGCGCTCATCAACCAGCGGCTACACACAATTTTCCCTCAGGAAAATGCCATATCGCCGGCGACCAGAGATTGAAATACCGGGTTACTGCCGGTAACCGGTTTTCCCGGCCGGTTCGGGGAAAAAATAGTCGGGATCTTTTAAATTCAAATTCAAAATTTTGACCATATAATGTCCTTCTTCAGTTGGTTTAGGTATTGTTATACTAGATTATGTATTGAAATATTAGTTTTTAGTATATTTAGCACTATTAAAACATAAAAGACCGGTTTTTTATCCGATTTTTGATTCCCGGCCGGTAACTGGTTTCGGGAAAACTCCAGTTCAAAATTTGACATTTTTTCTGATTTTTCCAGTAACCGGTCGGGATTTCCGCCGGGACCGTTTTTTAATCCTTGCTGGCAACTCATCCTCGTCTCACCGACGACATCACTGGCAGGACCGAATAGGTGCTCCGGTACCTCACGTCGTAGACGCTCAAAGAGTAGAGCAGCGACTTTGCCATTTGTCGCCGACGCCGTCTTCCAGGGAGAAGATACATCCGCCCACTCGCGGTGCTCGTCATCAGGCACGCGGGCAGCTCTGGAGCACCACCACCCCACAAATAGCGCCCGGTCGTCGCCGACAGCGCTCACTGTCCCACCGTGGCGATCGAAAGTCAGCCTCGAACACGGTGAAGCGCTCGTCCATTGCGCCCAGTACCATCCCCCAGCCGCCATGCCGTGGCGGCCTTGCACGACAAATCTCTCTGCGGATCATCAGCAGCACACTGCCTAGTGTTCACCTAGGCGTTAGGCGCTATGCGGGCGGTGGGTGTGAAAGATCTAGACCCGCTATTATTAGTTAATGGAGTGTTTTGGTGATTAATGATAAATCTAATCGTGAGATTAACAATTCTATTGCTATATCTAGTGTGTAGTCTCATTTGGATATAAAGGTGAAATTCAACGAGGTATGCATTTGACTTACACTCTTATATATTGTTGCATTTCTCGGATCCAAAATATAGGTTGAACTCAACCATAAGTTTAACTTGAATATGTGCATATGTCTTCATTACACATATGTGTATGCACACATTTAGGGGGAGCTCATTCTATATTTTGTGGTTTCATTTGTATTGATCCATATTCTATTTACCACATATATTTAGGATCTCTACTTTGAAATATATCAATTTGAGTATATAGAACTTATGTAGTTCTCGTATACTCAAGTTTTGAGTATGTATAACTTGTGTAGTTCTCGCATACTCATGTTGTGAGTATATATATGACTTGTGTAGTTTATATATACTCATAACGTGTTACTTTATCTACATTCAATTTATGTGTAATTGAAGTGGTTATCATTAATTACCAACAAGGGAAAGATTGAAGTATCTTGTGCCACCATTATGTGATAATGGTTTGTTGTGGTAACTAATGGTAATCACATTGTGGAACTAATATTTTCCATGAGTTGGATGAATAGGTTATGTTCCAGGGCGATAAGGACTTTGGATGTCATCATGTGTCAATGATATTAAAGTCAAGAGTTTGGTGTAAAGGATGCATCATGAGTTGATGCTTATCAAGAAGAAGAGATGATCATGGGTTGATCGTCAAGACAAGAGAAAACTCATCATGTGTTGATAGAGGTCAAGCAAAGGATCATCATGTGTTGATGATTATCAAGTTAATGATCCGGACTTGAAGTGTTGATGTGCGTCATCAAGCTTCAAGAAGATGCAAGGCAAATGTATGACTAGCTAGGGCTAAGGATGTGTTCCTAGTCTTTTACCGGTCTTGGTGTTTGGTTGGAAGACCGGATTGCTAGTATAGGTTATCGTACTATTAAGATGGGTCTTAACTAGTAGTTTGAGTTAGTCATGTGTTGATAGCTCATTGTGTTTGCTCTAGCTCATCTAGGCATTATGCTATTTATTTGCTAATGTGTTTTGCAAATAGTCAAGGCTCATGCGTAGCCCTTGTAGCATGTGACTTAAGTTTGCAAATGTGTTTTGCAAATAGCGTAAGTCCATGTATCTTATTCCTTGTGATGAGTATTCTAAAGGTTGGCAAATGTGTTTTGTAACCTTGTTGGAATTGCACGCAAATGGGCGAATATGTTTTGCCATTTGATGTTAAGCCAATGTGTTTGGCTCCGTGGTTTGGCGGTCAGACCGCCAGTGGTCACCGGTCGGGCCGGTGGCATATCGGTCCGACCACTGTGTTGTTGGCGGTCCGACCGATTTCCTTTAAATTGGATTCTCCGTGCGGTAGTTTCGCCGTTGTGAAAACGGAACTACCGGTGTGCGGAAGTTCCGGGGTTCGTGCAGAATGTATTTTCTAGAGGCACCATTTTGGGACTTAGCCGATTTTGCCTCGGGCGGTCGGACCGGCCAGCCTTGGCGGTCAGACCGATTTGGCGGCGGTCAGACCGGCCATTAGTTGGCGGTCCGACCGGCCGGAGGCCTAACGACTAGTTTTATAGCCGTTGGGGCATGGGCGGTCCGACCGGCCATTAGTTGGCGGTCAGACCGACCCTACACCGTTTTGAGAGAATCTTTCCTCCAACGGCTAGTTTTTGGGTGTGGGCTATAAATACCCACCTTGGTTGGTTGGAGAAGGTTACTGAGTTTATTGTGAACCTCTATTGAGCCTCTTGAGCTAAGAGCAAGCCTCTCATTCTATTTTGTGCATGTGTTGCACTTAGTGAGATTTGAGAGCAAATCCTAAGTGCATGTGTTGCCTTAGGTAGTGGATTGTGTATCCACTTGAGTGTTGACACTTGATTAGTTCAAGTGAAGGTTGAGATTTGTTACTTTTGGTGTTTGCCGACGCCTAGACGGCGTGGAGGCGTCGTGCC
This sequence comes from Hsuehochloa calcarea, assembly GCA_036346395.1. NCBI lineage: Eukaryota > Viridiplantae > Streptophyta > Magnoliopsida > Poales > Poaceae > Hsuehochloa > Hsuehochloa calcarea. The sequence continues at coordinate 4,919,046 of CM070596.1, read as the reverse complement.
CGGTGATCTTCTCAAGAAGCTTGTGAAAAGGCCCAGTGTGTTGTGAGTGGTTTGGTGCTCGCCATCTCCGGAGTGGAGGAAGAGCAACCTTAGTGGAGCGAGGTGTTGGTTCGTGTTGGAACCGGTCCAAGTGGTTTGACTTACCTCGGAGGTGTTGGCTTAATTAGTGAAGCCGGTCCAACGTGGTTGGGCTTGCCTCAACGTGGATTAGGGGAGACTGGCAAGTCTCCGAACACCACGGTAAAACATAATCGTGTCATCTTGTTTTATCTTGTGCTTTACTTTGAGCAATTTACATTACATGCTTTAATTGTTTATATATCATTGTGTGATTGCTCTCTTGTATTGTATTCATATTGTTAGTGCACTTAGAGAAGTCTAGTTGATTTAGGTTTTAATTGTGTAAAACCAATTTGTTATTAGCTTCCGTATTATTAATTAGTTTTAGCCTGAAAGAATTTTTAAAATCACCTATTCACCCCCCTCTAGTCGGCCACCTCGATCTTACAGGGTGGCCGCCTAGCGCCTAGGCGGGCGAACAGAATTGCAAGCCAAGTAAGCGGGATGAACACAGAATAGCAAGCATCAGTTCAAGCTTATGTATATGTTACATGTATGTATGTATATGTGTAATTATGTAAGAAGAAATGTTACCTTGGTAGCTTGGTGATGCAAATATATTTGAATTTTGAAGACTTGATGTAGTGACCTTCATGAGTTGTCAATTGATGACTTGATGCAATAAAAATATAATTCAAACAAGTAACATCAAATGGTTCAAACATTAAAACAAGCAAGGTAAATATAAATAGTTCATAAGTTCTCACAAATAAAACAAGTAAGCGAAATATAAATAGAGTCGTATGATAAATTGATGATCAAATGAGTGAATGACTAGTCATCTTCTTCCTTATAATTTTTGGTTGGAATCACTTATTCTTGGTCGGACTCATACTCAATTTCCCCCTCCTCATTGACCTCCTCTTCTTCGGTATCGGACTTGAAATCTTCTTCATGAAGTTGTCTCACTCTTGCGCTCTTACGAAGTTCTAAGACCTCATTAGCCTCACATGCTTCTTCAATTACCTTCCATGTAAGCCCTGTAGTGGGCTCAACATCTTGATCATCATCTCCACCTTCAATTAACCACCCTTGAGGTTCATTAGCATCGAAACCTATAATATGATCTATGTTCTTCTTCTCTCTCTTCTCTTTTTTGTTCCTCAATTTGACATTGTATTGAACATACACTAGATGGTTAAGGCGGTCAACATCTAATTTATTTCTGTTCTTTGTATGTATCTATGAAATGCAAAGTAAAGTATAGTTAGCTAAATGTAACGTTCTAATTTAGATATTGAGAATTCAGACTTGACTCTTTATTCTTTAGAGAAGTTTAGAGACTAACTAACCCCTTCAAAAGTGCTCCAATTTCTTTCACAACCGGATGAACTATGTGTCAATGAGAGGATCCTTATGGCCATTTTTTGTAATACGGGAACTTTACATCCATAAGTAGACCACCATTTAGCTGCATATTAGGAACAAGAAAATAATGAGTACATGACAAATTTACAATCATGCATGTATTTACATTGACTAGTAATTATTAAAAACCTGGATTAAATTCATAGTCTTTGCAACCGGCTTTTGCTGCCGCTTTCCCAAAGTGGCCTTCTTGATCTTTGAATGTACCTAACTCCACATTTAGTAATTGACTTTGCTTGTCGTCATCATCATGGTAAAAAGTCTCCACACAAGTGAATACCCCATCCATGACAACATCATCTAAAAAAATAAAGCTATCACAATAACTATAATATGGATTCAAGAAGTATGCCGTCAAGTGCAATGGAGAATCAAGCCTATCCTTCATCTTCTTGTTAATAATATATATGATAGGGCTGTAGTTGTTCTCTATATTGTTCATAGCTTCCATAATTTCTTTATTTGCCTTTCGAATTTCTCCATAAAGAAAGGCCATATAAGGCTTCACATCCCCATCAACCATTCGAAGAATCTTTACTAATGGCTCAAATATCCTCAAGCAAAGAGAAACACTATTCCACAAGGCTCTACTAACCAATATAGCAGTGGATGCCTTGCCTTTGCTTTTTTACAATGGATGCAATTTTCCCATTCTTGGCTAAGCGCCATCGACCTTAGTTGGAGTTTCTTCTCAAGCAAGCTTTGCAAAGTGAGAAAAGAGGAAGCAAACCTAGTCACCCCGGCCTTATTATATCTGTGGATATCATGGGGATATGCTCCAGATCTTAGGATGATGTAACAATTGGCAATGATATTAACGGTTTATCATTTCACGTGTTTTCGGCAAAGTTGCTGTGCTGTCAGGACAGTAGCGGCCTGACCGACCGAACCGGCGGTCCGACCGGCCATAGGGCAGTCCGACCGACCATAGCGGCGGTCAGACCGGCCAACTTCAGAAAGTAGTGTTTTGAGTTGGGCCAAAAATAGAGGGCGCCGGGCCAAAAATAGAGGTGTAGGCAAGAGAGGGGATTCTATTGCACTTGGTCCCATAATTTTTGGAGTCTCCAGTCAAAAGTTCTATTGGTTTGAAAATTCCAGTAGGTTTTGGAATTTCAGAGGTTGAAATCGGCTAAGTCCCAACTGGCGGTCTGACCGGCCAATGGGTGGCGGTCGACCGACAGAGGGCGATCGACCGCCTTAGGGCGGTCTGACCGGTTTTCACTTGGATCGTCGTCCTTCGCGGAGGCGATGGTTGGTTGTTAGGTCAAAGTCATGAGTTTCAGTGCATATGTGTTGCATGATGCATATTTTGACTAACATGGTCAAGTTGTGAAGAACTTGTTCCCGAATTCGGTTTACTTGTCTATTGTTGTGCAGGTTGCTTGGTGGTCAACGACGGTCAACGGCGAGGATAATCGGGACTAGGCTTGGAGAGCTGAGGTCCAGAATGATCGACGATGCCGGGTGAGGTCAATGAACTCAAGCGTGGTGCAAGATGGACAAGGGTGACCTATTGGCTAGTTCGCGGCGCAAGATGACATAAGGTGTAGCTAATTAGGTCAAGAGGAGATAAAGACGGCGTATTAAAATGCGTGCGTGTATGACCCGTTTGTTTTGGGCCTCAACGAGAGCCCAATTGAGTCAAACTTCTAGAAGGTCTAAGCCTCCACTATAAATAGAGGAGGGTGGTGGCGCCCTCTCTCTGGTCTCTTTTGTTATTTGAAACCCTAATTTGCTTAGTGAGAGCTTTTGTGGAGGCTAGGGTTCTAGAGAGTTTTGATGTGATTTTCGTGCTCTTGGATTGAGCATTGTTCTCCATTGATGGAGTGGCTGTAAGCCCAAATCATATCAAATCAATCTAAGAAAAGTTTGATTAATGTATTGTCTCTTTGCGTTCTTTCTATCTATTTGATGATTTTGAGTCTTTCTTTGATCCGCGAGTTTTTGATTAAATTCTTCACGTGATCTAGCTTGCTGTGACATGTGGGAACATATCTAGGATCATCTTGATCATCAATCACCTACGAGCAAGATTTTAGATATAGTTTTCGTTTTGACTTGGTTTTGAACCCTTCTCTTGTCAAACGGAAAAGGATCGTAATTATTCCAAGAATTTTCATAATCTTCGATTGGAATAGGTTCCTGACATCATAGAGAAGGTGTTTTCCAAGTTTCATCAAGTTTGGAGTTGTAGATCAAAAGTTTCATCTATTTGCAACTTCATCATCGGGGCTGTTTGATCTGTTCTTGGTGCCATTGATCGTCGATCGCCAGGGTCGTGGTCGATCGACCTAGCAGACCGCCAGGACCTAGCGGTTAGACCTCCCAGCACTGAATTGCTTTAGTTTGTGTTGATTTTTATCGTATTGCTTAGGGGGTTAAATTGGATTCAATACTAGTCTTCCGTTGTACTGGTATATTGATCTTCATAGCTTCCATAGCTATTGGAGTAAAATCTTATTGAATCAATTATTTATGAAAAAGTGAGCATGCTCCTATTCACCCCATCTAGTCGCCATTTCGGTCCAACAATATCCCTCTTCTTTGTAAATTTTCTCATCAAGGCTAATGTCTTATGGTGCGAGTAGATAAAAATGGTTAGTGACTTGGCTTGATCAAGTGTCTTCTTGAACCTTGCAATGCTCTCAATTCCTTGTATCATCAAGTTGATAGTGTGGGTTGCACATGAGCTCCAAAATATGTTAGGCCTTTTGTCCTTCAATAATGCCTTCGCCACCATGTTGTTTGAAGCATTATCAGTGACAACTTGGACAACATGGGTCACACCTATTTTTTCAATGCAAGAATCCACATATTGAAAGATGAGCTCTCTAGTGTGTGATTCATCAGATGCCTCCTTTGATTCTAGGAAACATGACCCCAGGCTACAATGCACACACATGTTCATAATGCTCCTCCTTTTCTGATCAGTCCATGCATCAGTCATAATAGAGCACCATGTCTTGGCCCTCTCTTCTTCATGGCCCCTCAATAACCCCTTGGTTCTATCCACTTCCTCATATAATAACTTCTCCCACACATCATGTTGAGAAGGGCGAATAAAGCCAGGGCCAAAGCGGCCAATAGCTTCACACATTTGCGCAAAGACATCATTGTTGATGGAGTTGAAAGGTACACCTAAAATATGCAATAATTATACAATAGTACTTATGTTAGTAAACAAAACAAGGATGCCATTCGCATATTATTATTTATTAGTAGACATTACAAGAGTTACAAGTTATAACCTGATTCATAAATCCACCTAGCAACATATTGCCTCACTTTATGGAGTCTTTCTTTCCATATGGTGGCACTAATTGCTTGTTGTCGTAGTTCTTTGGAGCTCAATGTACTAGGATCAATAGGCATTGCAAACTTATCCATGGGCCCGAACTTCCGATGTGCCGAGCATCCTACATCTTCAAGTTCAAGATCTTCATTAACATCACCAGTGACATCCTCATTAATAGTAACTTCATTTCTAACTTCTTGTTCTTTATCTTTTCTAGTCTTCCTCTTATGTTGTGCCTCCTCGATTGATTTAATGCACTTCTCTTGATCTTCTTTTGTGGACAACGAGCATTTAGCAACATTACCCTTAATGTGAGCAATATGTTACTTTATCCTATACACTCCTCCAGAAATAATTTTGTTGCACAACTTGCATTTGACTTTATCCAGATTGTTCGAATCAACCAACACTCCATACTCCCACCCTATGTCCTCGGATTTCCTCTTAAGGCTATCCGTAGTCACCTCCACCGTGGCAGACGCAACGGATGACATCCTACAATTCATGAACATTGATAAACAATTGTTACAAAATTACAATCATAATTACTAAAATGCAGTCAATGCTACATGCTACAGTAATAGTACTAGTGCATGTACTACTAACTAAGTACTAATAATTAATAAAACTAGCAAGTAGCAATACAATAATACTAATCATTCATTCATTCTACAGCATTACAGTAACACACACTGCTAATCATTCGGTAATACAATCATACTTATCCGGTTCGCCCCCACCCCCCGCTGTACGCCGGTTCGCCCCCCACCCCTTGCTTCCACCGACAGTTGCACCCCCTGCTTATGCGCCAAATCGTCGACTCCTCCGCAAGGTGCAAGCCAAGGCGGCGGCACGACGCAGATCCAACGGCGACCAGGCGAGAGAGGAAGCAGGCCAGCGAGAGGAGGCGCAGGGGGAGGTGAGGGCCAGAGAGAGGGCGCACAAGAGGCGGCGGCACGGTGCAGAGAGGGGGAGGCGGCTGACCTGAGACGCGACGGCGACGGGGAACCGGGGAGAAGCTGCGCGACGGCGACGTGGAGCCGGGAGGAGCTGCGCGACGGAGACGTGGAGCCGGGAGGAGCTGCGCAACGACGACGGAGAACCAGAGGAGGTGGCGGCACGCGACGGCGATGGAGAAGAGAACTAGAGGAGGTGGCAGCGCGCGATCGCGACGGGAGTAGCCGAGCCGAGCAATAGGTTTATGACCGGAAGCCAGGTGCGACCTTCTCTCATTGTACTATTTTTCTTCCCACCACTTCCTTCTCGCTTCCCCTCTTACTGTTCTTCTTCCCGCCGCGTCAACCTCCTCCTCGGGCCGCCCAAATCCGCATCGGGCCGCCTAGATCCTCCTTGGGCCGCCCAATTCCGCCCAACCCCGCGTCGCCTATGACCGCCTCGGGCCGCCTGCGACCGCCTAGCGCCGCCCAGCTTCGGCTAGGCGCTCTCCCGCCTAGGTCTCCGATTAGCATTGAATCACGGCGGTGTGGCCACGCCTAGCGCCTAGGCGCCGCTTAGGCGCCTTAGGCGCCCGCCTAGGGGATCATTGGCGCTGCCAGACTCTATGAGGTAATGCAGCGTGTCGCAACGGTGGGTGTCAAAATCCGGGGGAGCGCCCTCGATGACACTGTTGTTGGCCCAGCTCCTGGAGAGAACTCACACATTATTTCCTCTTATGGAATGCACGCACACAAGAAGATAAACACATATGAGTTTTGTGACGCCTAACCACTTGTGTCTTTACTCTTCTGTTATTTCATTGCTTATTTATAGAGTCAAGGTGACCCCTCACATTACAAGTAAATTAATAGACCAATAAAATGCCTGACACTACTGTCCACTACCCCTAATAAATGCTCCACTAACCACATGTAACTTCCCCACTAACTATCTTATTTAACTAACACTCCACTAACTACACAAAAAATCTTGACACTAAACACTAATGCTACATGCAAAAACCAAGTAAGTCAAGATTATAGCTAACAATTTCCCCCTAATCTTGATATGCTAACTCACCATTGCGGATCACCCGCAACCTCTTGCTACCACGCAACGACTTTTTCCTTGTTGCCATACGCAGTGACTCCTCTTGCACGACTCATCACGCCATTGATAGTCTTCAACACTTATCTCTAAGAAGTTTCGCCTTCCCACTCGACACGAGTTAGCAACACAAGTTCCCTTTATGTGTCGCCGAATCCATGCTCACAGCCACTTCTCTACCACGTGGTGCACTCCGTATTGAGGGGCAGTATAATCGCCCTCGCCACGTGATCACACTTGAGGGACATTACAGTCATTCCCTCTATCCGCGACCATGAATATGGGCACCACCGTAGCCCATGCATTTGGCAATTCTTCTCGTCGGGACATGGAGATGGACATTACATTTGCCCATCTTGCCTTGCCGGTTGACGACGATGTTCCTTAGTAGCAGGTATTTAGGAGACATGCCGTCACCACTCTTCACTGTTACCTCTTTGCCGCCACAACTTTGTCGCCGGTGGCACAACTTATCGATATCTTTTTCTTCTACCTCAGCTCTGATTGTCTTTCGCCGGTAACACAACTAGACGACGACAGAGACTCTCACTAGAGCTTACACACATGAGAACTTGGACACCCCTACAAGAACTCATGCATGCACACATGCATCATGCACCGACTCACCTACATGCATGACCATGACACAAAAATACGCACGTGTGTAATACACCTCCTACTTACACAAATAAATAAATGACACATGCAACACTCCTACTGTGCCATATATACATACATAGGACATGCCTATGAAAACAGGCTCAACGCCTCGGCATCCACACGTGCACCTTGCACACCGCCTTGGCAAGTGCTGCGCGACACTGCTTCCGCTTCACTCACATTGTCGTTGCCGCGCTCCACATGCACCAGGGTGACGAGGTTGCCGGACGTCTTGTACAGCTCCATCGCAGAGGCCTCGCGGATCACTCGTATTCCTTTCGCGCTCGGTTCACTTCCTTCATCGACACTTGTACCATAGCCGGCGCCCTCGACGACACTGTGCCAGCAGCACCTCCGTCGCTCACCCCGCTAGCTGCTGTGCGCCATCGCCATCGGAGCCTATTGCTCCATCATCGCCGCGCAGATCGCGCCACGCCACGCAGGCTGCACCCACCGAGAGCCGCCGTCACCCGACCGAGCCGAACGCTGCCTGGCCACACCGCACAACTTCTTCTCACACCTCGCCTCCTTGAACCTCGCTCTGATACCAATTATTAGCCCAGCTCCTGGAGAGAACTCACACATTATTTTCTCTTATAGAACGCACACACACGAGAAGATGAACACATATGAGTTTTGTGATGCCTGACTACTTGCGTCTTTACTCTTCTGTTATTCCATTACTTATTTATAGAGTTAAGGTGACCCCTCACATTACAAGTAAATTAATAGATTAACAAAATGTCCGACACTAATACCCACCACCCCTAAGAAATGTTCTACTAACCACATGTAACCTCCCCACTAACTATCTTAATTCACTAACACTCCACTAACTACATAAAAAATATTACATGTAAATAAACACTAATGCTACTGGCAAAACTCAAATAAGTTAAGATTATAGCTCACAACTGTGACGCCGTCGTTGTCCCCGCCTACAGTGACGGCAAGGAGGTCCTCGACTCCTCCTTGTGGTCGACGGCGTAGAGCTTGCCCTGTTACATGGCCATTTTCTTTGAGCTGCCTCCAGCATTGGTCGTGGCCTTGTGGGCGATCACCGACCACGACGGCGCCCCCGCCCGGCACAGTGCGAACGTGCCGAGCCGCCCTTCGCCGATGACCGCGGCGACGAGCCGAGCCGAGCAGACGGCTAGCTTGAGTACAGACACCGCCTCACCGTCCCTTTGGATCCGCCGGTGCAGGTTATACTCCGGGAGCACTCGCTCGGCCACGATGGGGTCGTGGCGGACGTGGACACGGGACAGGCTGGGGAGCGGCGCCATTTTGGCCTTGGAGAAAGGGTTCATCAATGAGTAGGCGCCAGCGCCCTCACCGCGTTCAAAGACGAGCCACTCGCCGCAGGAGCTGTGGTCATGGTCGGGGAAGCCGTGGAAGGTGCCGTCGGTGTAGGAGATGCGGCGGCAGCGGGTGCTGCCGCGCGGAGGAGCGCCGAAGCAGACCCGGTCGGCAAAGGACGGGAGGCGGCGGCGAGGTCCAGCCGGTTCTTCAGCGATCAAAGCGTCGCAGAGATTAATAGCGTCTGTACATCTCTCTCCAGTCCAGGGTGGAGCAGATTGCCCATGCTCCGCGCAATACTCAAAATGTTTTTGTGTCGGCACACCTCCTAGAGCAAAGTTTACGCATTTCGAAGCACAAACAAAGGGCCAGGCCAATGCATTTGGCAGGTGATGCCTGTTGGAGCCGACCCCAACGAACAGATCGGCGCGAATGCTCGGTGCTTCCTCTTCGCCTCGGAGACACTATGAACTCGACTTAGAACAGCGCAACGAACGCTGGCTAGCTGGCTCGAACACACACGAGAGAATAGAATTGGAATAGACACAAGGATTTGCGGCAACACATGCCCCGGCGACGAACGCCGTGTTTTTCTGTATATTTCTACTACTTGCTTAATGCAGCTGAGTACATGGCTGTTTATAGCCCAACGACACACTGCCGAGCACCAATCGGAAGGCGGGTCTTACGTGCACGCACGAGCACACGTCGATGCACATGCACGGCCACTACCCCATGCACGACTCCCACTCGTTCCACACAGGAACTGGTCCTCCTAATTGCCAACCACATCTTCCTAACGACTCTTCACAAACTAATGCCTATCTAGTGCATGCAAACTACTAGATAAGTCCTCCACGAGAACACATCTCGTGTCAACTACATGCAGACTCAGAATTATGTGACACACACGTACTCTAACAAACAAACATGACCTACATGCAAAGACTCAAACTAATTCAAGTCATGATTAGTGCTAACAATGCCTGCCGATCACGTTGAAGCCATGGCTTGTTCGAATGCATGCTTATCAGCAAACAAGAAGTGTGTTAAACTTAGGCCATTGTGTTGTACCTTCGCTCCTCAGCAGCCCCTTCTCCGCGTCATCAAGCGGCGCTGTCGAAAAAGCTTCAGCACTGTTGGACCGTGGAGTCAACTTTAAGAGGTTGAATAGGCGTCACGCAAACGACGACTTCTTCTGAAACTTTTCCTCGAGGAGTCTAAAGTTCTTTTACTTCACCAGCTATGCGGAGCTATCAAAATAAGAGAGAATCATTTAAATAAGAATAGAGCAACAAGATAATTAATACTTGCCAAAATCCCTGTAGTACCAGTTAGACCGGATGAGAAGTGCGATCAGACCGGATAAACAGTAGCAGTATGACTGGATGAACAGTAAATCAACATAGAATTAGATTTTAGCACGATTTAAAAACCACAAATTGATCCACTTTTGATCCATAACTCCAAACTCCATGAAACTTGAAACACACTTTCTCCGGGATGTCGGGAACCTATTTCAGTCAAAGATTTTGAAGATCATTGCCAAAGTTCCGATATATTTTTTTGTTCTAGTGAAGGTTGCACTAAAACTGGATTAAATACGAAAACGATGATTGAGAAACCTCGTGGTAGGAATTAATTCAAGATGACTAAGAATGGTTTCTTACATGTCCTAGCACCGTCAATCACAACAAGAATTAAGTCAAAAGCTCTCAAAAGCAAAACCCCCCAAATCACCATTTCTTCTACCAAAATCAGGTAACCTCAAGAAATTACAATAGAAAGTGCATACATGGATGAAATCTGGTCTCCAAGAGATATGTCCATCATTTACATGTCCTAGGTACAAAACAAGATCAAGAGGGGAGAAAGCAACACAAAAAATCAAGCCAAATCAAGAAATCAACACTTGAGCATACGAGAGAAAGACTTGGATGAATTTGGAGACTTTATTTCTACTTGGAGATGAATGTTTACAGTCACACTCTTGAGAGGACAAAGCCACTAGAGCACCATACACAAGTGATCTCATCTCGCTCAATACATCTCTCAAACCCTAGCTTCCTCCTCTCCACTTTCCTAAATTATCACATTAGGGTTCCTTGGCTTAGATGGGTGTACAAATTCTGCATCACCCCCTTATATAGTGGAGGCTAGGTCTAGAGAGAAAACCCTAACGAGCACTCGTTAAGCCCACACATATACGGGTCTCACGCACGCTTCTCAAAGCATCGTCTTCGCCTTTAACTCCATTAGGCAAAATCCATCATGCTTTGCCCTCCATAGAGTATCCTTGACCTAATCCACTTAGGGAACCGCCGTGGTTTCGCACACCATAACTTTTCCGGTATTGAAAAATTTACCAAAATGCCCCTTTTACCGACCTTTCCTGATTCCTTCACACTGAAGCGTCATCCATGCTTCGCCATCATTCATGTGGCCCCAATGACTTCCCGCCAAGCCTATCACACGACTGAATCCCACCAAACCGTCCTCACTTGCAAACATGCCCAAGTCACTTGGCACACCACATGCCTTACCATGCACCACGACCGTACCTAACCTCCTTAACCATTTTGTACCTCAGCTCCTCCCCAAGCTTAGTCCTAATCCACCGTATCGTTGCCCGTCATATCCATCGCCAGTAACTCCTGCTCCAGTTCCTTGTCTTCTTGTCTTGTAACCACAGGGTAGCCTCAGTCATCTTTCGGCGGCACCTTGATCGTTCTAGATCTCAGCTCTCCTAGCTTAGTCCTAATCTCGTCCGCCCACCATGACGTAGTTCCAGAGTCCTCCAACTATCATCGACAACCAAACTGTCACGTAGCACTACACGACACACAAAATCATCAATTTCCGCAATTGATGAGTCACGACCACATACTTTCAAAGCTTTACTCTTGGAAGCATCACTTTACCTCAAGAGGTCTTTGTTCAAACTTTGCTTTTTCATAGCTCTTGTCCATCTTACACTTTGCTCGGGTGGAACCATCTCATTCGGCATCCATGACTGATTGATACTCATATAGCAACTCTACTGTGATGGTGGTTCTTGCATGGAGACGTTTAGAGCCTTGTTGTAACTATATATATAGCACTGATTGATAGCCATATTGCAACTCTACTGACACGGTGGTTCTTCTTGCATGGGGACGTTTAGAGCCTGGGTGCTGTAACTATAGTAAGTGAGCGGTACAGGTGTGCGCGTTTATGTGCTCTTGAGTAAGAAGAGGTGAACATGCTGCATGCATGCATGCATTAGTTCATGCAGGGAAGGGAATCATGAGAAACAACTAGGTGGACGACAATCCTCTTGCATGTACAGGTAGGATGGTTATCAAGCCGGATCGGCTCGTGCAAGCTCGCTAACAAAGTAGTTTGACTCAGCTTGTTAAGCTAACAAGTTAAAAATCCAACTCAATTCGACTCGATAAAAGCTTAGCTTGTAAGCCATGCGAGCCAAGACGAGCTGAGCGAAACATCAACATGATGACACACATAAAAGCAATAGAAGAACGGTATAAATGAAAATATAGCTAATTATATAGCATACAAGTAAAATATAGGCAATTAGTCGGGGCCGATTAACGATCCAAACAATTTATAGTCCAAGCATATGCTAACATGATTACATGGACATACAATAATTTTAATATCCATCTAATTAAAGGTTTTCCACATTAAAAGTCATCACCCGCACACCCAAGTTTAATAGTCCAACTACAACCATCAAATAGTTAACAATCCAATCTCATAACGAGCTGACAAGCGGCTCATGAGCCAGCTCAGCTCACTAAGAGACTGAGCTAAGAAGAAGGCTTGGCTTGGCCCATAATTTTACAAGCCGAGCTCGAGCAGTCCGCAAACTTCGAGCTTTTCTGTTAGCCCTATGTACAAGTGCATGTAGGTGCTACTAGTAGGTAGTAGCATGTAGCCATGCATACTATTAATTACTAAGTGCATGTAGGTGCTACTAGTAGGTAGTAGCATGTAGCCATGCATACTATTAATTACTTCCTTTTACACGGAGCTAGAAAATTTTCAATGGGTGTGTATACTTCATACACACAATTCTATAGTCTTGTACATCGTTTCATCACATCATAAATCCAATACAAATGTTTGAAATTTGTAAAAAGTACAATGCAAATAGTTCAAATAAGGTCTTACATGAATAGAAGATTACAAAATATGCAATGAAAATTAGAATACTACTTTACACGTTTTCATACCTCGGAAACTCTTGATTACACCATCTTCACTAACCATCAAGAAAATATATCGCCCAATAAATGCGACTAAACAAACAGTCAATAATTGATCGCTCATACTATTTCTCAATTTGTTCTTCACAAGACTCATCGTGGAAAATACTCTTTCAACGCTCGTCGTCGCCACCGTAGAAGCAATACCAATTTGAGAAGTAAGTACATTAACAAATTTCATGCTTTAATGTTTCAACAAACTTAATAGAAAGTTCATCAAGATTCTTGAGGTCTTTAAACCTATCATCACTTCGCATATCATCAATGAAGTTATCAAGTTGAAAATAAGATCTAGTTGGGACCCAAATTTGCATGTATGTTCAACATACTTACATTCATAAAAAAATCCAACAAACTCAAGAGGACATGTACAATATACATAACAGACTTACATTCACCGCCAAACCCTTTTATACCGGTGAAGATACTTATATCGCTGAGAATGTTTAACCTACCCACCTACGTTTGCTGATTTGTGCAGTGGAAGTGTGGTGCTTTTGACGTCAGCCTGACAATAGCGTATGTTTGAATCCGAGGACTCTAACCACAGGGTATTTTGCTTCTACTTTGGAGTTTTGGGCTCATTTATTCCCTTGAAATGATATATTAAAACTAACCTTTTAACATCTGAAGTGATAAAAATAACATTATCACTGTGCTAATTTACCGTGGAATCGACCTGTCGCGCTTTCAGTGAGCGGAAGGATAGCGTTCCAGCGCGGCAGGTGGCATGCGCACATCCCTACGATGATGGACTGGGAGCAGCATGTCCCAGTCGCGTTTTGGGCTAGAGCGCGGCAGGTCGCTTGCGCGGTTTGAGAGTGTATCATGTCGGTTCCGCAAATTAGCACAGTAAGAATGCTATATTTATCATTTCGTATATGGTAAAACTAGTTTTGCTATTGTAAATAAAAAATAAGTCATTTTAGCAACAAAAAAAAAAGACACTCTACTTTGGTATACCACTGTTGCTGTGGGGCGAGGCCCACCAATATGTGGCGGCTGTCGCTGCTGGCCCTCTTCTAGGATGTGACGGTGGTTCTTGCATGGAGACGTGCTATCCCTTTTATTCGTTCTTACAGCGTTCCAACGATCTCAAGACCAACATGGCTAGCACTCTCCTTAGCTAAACTACATTACTTTGTTTAAGACATGCGATTTTTTTAAAAATGTTTCAGATTTTCTGTAAAATTAACTTTACGCTTGCTGCAGCGTGCAACAGCTTGGTGCATGAACATCTCAAATAGTAAGCATCCGAGAGAGATTTGTTTGATATGTATCATCAACTATGATCATACGGTTCGTACCAGTCCAGATACTCCTATATATACATCCAAGGATTACCCTTTATAACAGGCAAACATTGCAAGAACCAGTCGACTATTTTCCAGACGGGGATTTGCTAGATTTCTAACGTCGACCAGAGTAATGCAAAGCCAGATGTGTAACAAGGATTATCCTGGTATGAGGCATGCACATTGATCGTAGAGTGATCTTTGCTTGTGTCACGCGATCCCCAACACGGGCAATTATAATTCTACCTCTCGAGGATTCTACTACGCGTATTACCCGATGTAGTATAACTAAATTCTCACTAATATGAACTATTAGATAAAAAAGAAGGTACCGTAAAAGAGCTCATAATTTAATGTAAGGTCATGACTCATGACAATAGTCATGCACATTGATCGATCCTTCCTTTTTTCAATCAATAAGTTTCTGTTTCTGAAAAGAAGAAGACCATCCCCTCTCTTTGCAACATCATGTCATGTCATGTGTAATCAGTGGCGAAATTAAGGAGCAACTAAGAAGCATGCATGCATGTACCAAAGCAAAGCAATTGTGTGAATCCATCGAAGAAAAGAAAAGAAAAGACAATTCTGTTGAGATATCGATGAATCGACGAATCGAGCGAGCCATAGCCAATATGTATGCGGAGTAGTAACAACAATACCTCGTCGTACTCCCTTCTTGGGCGCCTTGAGAGGCTTAATTCTGCTTGCCGCCTTGTCTGAACCCTGACATGGCTGACGACCGAGATCGGAGCAAGCTCTAATCAGCTCGATTCAGACGACGACGACGAAGGCGTAGCAGAAGTGTACGGGAGTAGGAGGGCTATATATAGAGATCGAGGCGATTATTAACCCTACAGAAGGATAAACTGGCTCATGAGGCATGAATTAATCCAGAAGAATTGACCGGATTTCCCCCCTACAGCATTGCACATGCTCATGCTTATGCTGGTGCTGATCCTGTCACTGCCGTCGTTAGCGTCTATGTTTCCAAAACCGAGAGCTCCTGCTCCAGTGCAGTGGCGAAGTAAACAAGCAGCTTCTAGGCTTAGCTAGGTAGGGAGTGACGTAGGCTCACGAGGATTATGGAAATCAACAAATCCTATCCTCAATCGTGCTAATCACGAATCAAAGAATATGGAAACTAGTTCAGAGATAGGGAAACTACCAAACGGAAACTTCACGCAATATCTTCAACGTGAATCAAACACGTTTTGACGAAGGCGGCGTGAAAAAACTGGTTACATGATTAAACTCAACAAATCACTCCCCTTAATCGTGGCTCCCAGACCTTACTTCCATCACGCCAAGCTTCTTCCTCATCTCCATGAACTTGACACGACCAAGAGCTTTTGTCAATATGTCGGCCAGCTTGTCATCAGTACTTAAATGCTCAACGTCAACCTCGTTGCCCTCAACACATTCACGAATAAAGTGATACCTCGTGTCGATGTGTTTGCTGCGGTTGTGGTGCGCCGGGTTCTTGCACAACGTGATCGTAGACTTGTTAGCCACCACCAGGTTGACCCTCTTCGGCTTCGCGCCCGTCAGGTCACCGAGTAGCTTGCTGAGCCACATCCCTTAGCACGCCGTGTGGCTGCCGCAATGTACTCAGCCTCACAGGATGAGAGCATGATAATCTTCCGTTTCTACGATGCCAACGTGAATAGACTAGCACCCAGGAATAATGCCATTCCCGATGTGCTCTTGCGATTGTCCACATTGCCGGCGAGGTCACTATCACTGTAGCACACCAGCTCGGGCTCCAACGCACCACGACGCTTGTAGCAGCATCCATAGCCAACTGTACCGCTCACATATCGCAGGATGTGCTTCACGGCCGCAATGTGTTGCGAGCTTGGCACCTCCATGTACCGACTGACAATGCCCATAACATAGGCAACGTCGGGCCTAGTGATCACCAGGTAGCGTAGGCTCCCAACAACATTGCGATACTCAGTGGCATCGACTCTAGTGTTGCTGTCCTTCTTGGTCATCTTCAGCCGGTTCTCCATTAGCGTCACACACGGATTGCACCCGGCCATGCCCGTCGGCTCCAACACCTTGCAGGCGTAGCTGCACTGGCACAAAGTGATCATGCCGGTAGCCTGCTTCACTTCGATCCCAAGGTAGTAACTCAGAAGGCCGAGGTCGCTCATGCTGAACATGCTCATCATCTGGGCCTTGAACTCGGTGATGTTGTCGACGCTTGAGCTGGTGATGATCAGGTCGTCGACGTATACCCTAACGAGAAGGAAAGTCCCGCCCTTTGCCCTTTGGTACACTGTGTGCTCCATTTTGCTGCGTTCGAACCCGAGTGTCACTAGCGAGCTGTCCACCTTGGAGTTCCAGGCCCATGGCGCCTGCAACAGACCGTACAATGCCTTACGCAGCTTGAGCACCATGTGCTCATGCTTGTCATCGATGAAGCCGGGCGGTTGCTGCACATACACCTCTTCAGCGAGTTCACTGTTGAGGAACGTCGATTTGACGTCCATGTGGTGGATTTCCCAGCCGCCGTGTGCTGCTAGGGCGATCTCACGTGCACAGTCTCCATGCGCGCCACCGGTGCGAACACCTCGTCGAAATCGACCACCTGTCGTTGAACATAGCCTTTTGCAACCAGACGAGCTTTGTGCTTGACAATGTTACCTTTTGGATTTTTCTTTACCTTGAAGACCCATTTGAGCCTGATGGCTCGGTGTCCCCCTGGGAGTGCGGCGAGCTCCCACGTGGCGTTGTCGTTGATGGAGCGCATCTCATCCTCCATGGCGCGTCTCCAGCACGCCTCCCCGAGTGCCTGCTCGACACTCGCAGGCTCCTCGGTGGCCAGCATGCAGAGGCTGTTGTAGTCGTTGTCGTGGGCCGATGTCGTGTCATAGACATTGGACACCATCCGATACCACAGCGGTGCACCCTTCGAGTCGTGCGACACACCAGTGGGTGGGGTAACCCACTCGATGCTAGTTGTTGCAGCTGCTGGAGGAGAGGCCGGTGTGTGTGGCTCCGCCGTTTGCGGTGCCACTGGACTTGCGCCTGATGTAGACGCCTCGCCGTCATCGCCGTTCACTAGAGCGCCACCTACCACATGCTCGGTGGTGTACTCAATGGTGAACATGTTCATGCCACCAGGAGCACGATTAATGGACATCGCCTCCTAGTCCCATTGCTTCTCCTCCTCGAACACATCCCAAGACACGGTAGGCCTTGGCACCCTCCTCATAGCCGATGAATACCATTGGCATTGACCTGTCTGACAGCTTCGTGATGCCGGGCCCGATCTTCTTGATGTGCGCATGCCGCTTGGCATTTGGCTGCTGCTTGTGCCATGCCTCATATGGTGTCATGCCGTCGAGGCTCGCGTCGGCACCTGGTTCAGTATGTGCATGGCGGTCTTCACTGCCTCGCCCCAGAACGCAGCCGTCATGTGCATGCTTTTCAACAGGCTGCACGCCATCTCGATGATCACCTGGTTCCAGCGCTCCACGGCGTCGTTCTATTGCGGTGAGTAGGGAGCGGTGGTGTACCGTTTAATCCCATGCTCATCGCAGTAGTCATCGAACTCGATGGAGTTGAACTCCCCACCACGATCTGTGCGGAACGCCTTGAGCTTGACGTCACGTTCATTCTCAGCCAGCGCCCTGATCTTGCAAAAGAACCTGAATGCTTCGTCTTTTGTCCTCAGCATCTCCACCCACATGAACCTGCTGTGATCATCCACAATCAGCAAAAAAATACATGTTACCGCTCGATGTAGTAGGTGTGATGGGCCTACAGAGGTCGCCATGCAAAAGCTCTAGTTCGCGCTCGGCACAGTAAGACGAAGTCTGAGGGAACGGAGCCCGGTGCTGCTTGCCAAGTACGCATCCGTAGCAGAATTGCTCCACGCGGTCGATCATGGGAACGCCATCCACCATTTTCTTGGCGGAGAGATCGTGGAGTGCACGGAAGTGCAGGTGACCATAGCGCGCATGCCAGCGCCACACCACGTCGTCTGCTTTTGCCAGCAGACACACTGGTGTGGTTAGGTTCAGGGCCAATGTGTATAGCCTGTTCCTGGAGCGCAACACTCGCGCCACCAGCAGCCGCTCGCGATCGAAGATGCACAACTCCCCGCCCTCAATGACAATCTTGCAGTCGCTCTCGTTGAGCGGTCCGAGGCTAATAATATTGTTTCAGAGCCGTGGTATGTAGTATACCTCGGTGAGCACCCGGTGCTCCTGCTTCTTGCACTGGAATATCACAAAACCTTTGCTACAGATCTCTACCACCGAGTCGTCACTGAACTTCACAGTGCCCTTCACTGTTTCATCGAGCAACGTGGGCATCGATCGGTTGCCAATCATATGGTTACTGGCACCAGTGTCGAGGTACCACATGTTGCTGCCAGCGTCCACTGGGAACACATTCTCCTCGTTGAGGAAGATCGCTTCATGCTGTGCGCCGTCAGTAGCTTGCACGAGCACTTGGTGCTCAGCCATAAGGAGCGCTGGTTGCTCCTGCTGAGTACGTGACAGGTTGGCCTCCTCCTTGCGCTCGCGGCGCGACTTACGACATTCACGAGCAAAGTGCCCGTAGATGCCGTAGTTATAGCACTTGCCCTTTCCACTGTTAGACGTGCTGACCTTGTCGCCGCTGGACACGGTGCCCTTGTCGCCGCCCTTTCCGTGGGGCCTGTAGCAGTGCTTATAGCCGCCGCCATCGGCGGCCTTGTCGCCAACTAGCTTTCCACTGCCGGAGGAGTTCTTGCCATGCTCGCGTTTCTTCATGTGCGCAAGCCATTCCTCCTCGGTGAGGAGCAGGCGGCTCCCAGAGGTGCCCGTGTCGCCAAGTTCGAGACGCTCCTCAGTGTCCTTGAATCGCTCGGTCAGTTCCTCCACAGACAACGTGTCCAAGTCCATGAGGGTTTCAATGGACAATGCTATCTGGGAGTATCGTGGCGGTACAACACGCAGAAACTTTTGCACGACCTTCTCCTTGTCGAACTTGTCACCGAGAATGTGGAGGTTGTTGATGAGCCCAGTGAGCCTCATGGCAAAATCGTGCACCAACTCGCCGTCATGGAACGCAATGCTCTCGAACTCCTTATGAAGCGACTGAGCCTTGGCCTTGCGTACGCGCGATACGCCAATGCGCATGGTTTCGATGGCATCCCATGCCTCCTTCGCTCTCTCCTTGATGACGAGCGTGGAGAGTATCTCCAGTGGCACTGCTCGAAGAATCGCCTCCAGCGCCATGCAGTCCTGATGGAAGTCACCGTCGTCATTCTCGACTGCATCCCATAGGCCTCATGCCTGCATCATGACCTTCATCATGAGAGCCCAGCCTCTATAATTGGTTCGCGTCAGCATTAGGTACTGCGCCGAGCCCCCCGACTCCCTCACCACCCGCGATATAACCAGCTCGCGGCCATTGACACTGCCTCCACCGCTGTTGTTATCGCGGGTCCAGGGATGCTCTAGTGACTTGGACTTCTAAGGCGACCTTGAGTCATCTTGTACATTCTCATACGTACGGAAGTAACGAATGTCTGATACCACTTGTTGGCACAGGCTCGAAACAAACACACATGAAACACGAAGACGCAATGAGATTTTTGGTGCCCCCTGGAAGACTCACGTCACTCCCAGGGCTTTTTCTTCTTTTATGGGCATGGAAGTACATGGAAGCTTTGTGCTAAAGATAGCAACAAATCGTATCCTCAATCGTGCTAATCACGAATAAAAGAATATGGAAACTAATTCAGAGATAAGGAAACTACCAAACGGAAACTTCACGCCATATCTTCAACGTGAATCAAAGATGTTTTGACGTAGGCGGCGTGAAAAAAACTGGTTACTGTTAATCTCTTTTGATCCCTTGGATCTGGGTTCTTGTTTGATGGATCGGGTTCGAGAGAAAACCGAGAGTGAGAGAGAGTTACCGTCGGATGTAGATGAAGAGGAAGGGTTGGCCATGGTAGGTTGCGGTAGTCGAGGCGGCGGTGGTCGATCCCGTCCCTCGGGTGTGGCCGGCGCTGAGGCGAGAACGGCGAGAGTCGATCGGTCTGGTGCGCAATCGGCGGTGGATCGTCCGTCGCTTCGCGCACTCTCTGATCGGATTAGGGTTGTGTGTTAGGGTTTGTGGCGGCGCGGTCAACTTCGTGTCCCGCGCCGCCTTGGCCCCTTCTCTTTATAGCGCCTGGCGACAGGCCCACCACCATCTTGGTCGGGCGCTACCGATCGTATGCAGATCGATGTGGGGATTGGGCATTTGGCCGTTGGGCCAAATGCCCGAGATCAACTCTAACATTCTCCCCCTTGATCTCAATCTATGCTTTATCTTTAATTACTTTTGACTTTACTCATTCCATCACAAATTTGTGCATAGAACGTGTCTCATCGTCACGGTCAATCGCCGATAGATTCAATGACTACAATACACCTCCTGCTCAAATAGTTGCTTTAATCTTTTGGGCCATCTTTTAGTCCAGAATCATAGGCTTTCCCTTAAACCCATGCCGCTATATGTTCTCTCAACACGTTGGGTGGTAAGCCTTTAGTAAGCGGATCCGCTAACATCTTTCGGTACTTATATGCTCAAGACTTATAATTTGATCCCGAACTTTATCTTTCACAACATAGTACTTTATGTCAATGTGTTTGGCAAAGACCACTTGACTTATTGTTGTGGGCATACATTATCATGGGTTCATTATCGCAGACAACTTAAGTGGTCTATTGATGTCGCAACCACTTTTAAACCGGTATGAACTTCTTTAGCCGCTTCACCGCCTGTAGCCTCATAACATGCTACAAACTCGGCATACATTGTGGACGATGTAGTGACGGTTTGCTTTGAGCTTTTCCACGATATAGCTCCTTCAGCGAGAGTGAAAACATATCCGGATGTCGACTTTCTATCATCTCCCGCAAAATCAGAATCTGTATACCCCACTATATGGAGTATATCTGATCTTCTGTATGTCATCATGAGGCCTTTTGTTCCTTGCAAATAACGCAAGACTTTCTTTATTAATTTCCAATGTTCTATTCCGTGATTGCTCGAATCGCCAAGTAACCCTAGTAACAAAAGCTAAGTCGTATGCAGTGCACACTTGAGCATACCAGAAGCTTCCGACACCAAGCATATGGAACCGCTTTCATTTGATCGATCTCATATCGGTTCTGGGGCATTGAAAATCCCCATATCTGTCGCCCTTGACTATAGGTGCAGGTGAAGGACTACATTTATGCATCCCAAATTTCTTTAAGACTTTCTCTATATATGTCTTTTGTGATAGTCCCAATATCCCTTTGTTTCTATCCCGGTGAATTTCGATCCCTAAAACGAACGAAGCTTCACCAAGATCTTTCATATCAAAGTTTGAGGACAAAAACTCTTCGTCTCGAAGAGCGTGATCGACATCACTACTAGCTAGTAGGATATCATCCACATACTGATTAGGAAGATAAATTTCCGTCTTTAAACTTTGTATAGACACAGTTGTCTTCTACATTCTCTTTAAAACCAAATTTTCTTATTGTACTGTCAAACTTCAAGTACCACTGTCTTGAAGCTTGCTTTAACCCATAAATCGATTTCTTTAGGCGGCATCCCATTCTTTCATTTTCTTCCATGACAAAACCTTTTGGTTGTGCCATGTAAACATTTTCCTCCAAATCCCCATTAAGAAATGTCGTCTTTACATCCATCTGATGTAACTCTAAATCATAATGTGCTACTAATGCCATTATGATTCTGAAGGAATCTTTACATGAGACTGGAGAAAAAGTCTCATTGTAATCAATCCCTTCTCTTTGAGTAAAACCTTTTGCCACAAGTCGCGCTTTGTATCTTTCTACATTCCCTTGGGAGTCGAGTTTTGTTTTGTAGACCCATTTACAGCCTACTGTTTTGGCTCCTTTAGGAATAATTTCCAAGTCCCAGACTTTATTAGCCTTCATGGACCTCATTTCCTCTTCCATGGCTTCAAGCCATTTTGAGGAATTTTCGCTTCTCATGGCTTCTTCAAATGAGGTGGGGTCATCCTCCATTTGAAATTCCTCTGTATGATAAATCTGATAATCATCAGAAATAGCTGATCTTCTTACTCTTTGAGACCTCCTCGGGGCCTCCACATTTGGTGCATCTACTGTTTGAGGCTGCTGTTGCTCCCCCTCATTTGTGGCAATGGGTTCTATAGGATCTCAAGAACAGTTCCTCATTCTCATTCAATGTTGCCACAGAGGAACAATAACAGTCTTGGCACCACAAGATCTTGTACTGTCGGCAAATGACAAAGCAGTAGTGAGAAGAGTGGCTCTTGAATCATCGGAGTGGGCACATATACCCGCTTCTCTTCAAGATCAAACTCTCGAGCTACCATGCTCCCCCTTATCATTTCATCCTCTAAGAAGACAGCGTGTCTCGTTTCTACAAACTTTGTATATCTGTCTGGACAGTAGAAACGAAAACCTTTTGACTTTTCAGGGTAGCCAATGAAATGGCAACTTACTGTTTTGGGATCAAGCTTCCCAAGGTTTGGGTTAAATACTTTAGCCTCAGCAGGACTCCCCCACACACGTAGGTGGTTTAGTGAGGGAACTCTTCCTGTCCACAACTCGTACGGTGTTTTGGGCACCGACTTACTAGGCACTCTATTGAGAATATGGATGGCGGTTTTTAACGCCTCCATCCATAAACTCAATGGGAGTGTGGAGTAGCTCATCATGCTTCGCACCATATCCATCAGGGTACGGTTGCGTCTTTCAGCTACTCCATTTTGCTGAGGTTCGCCTGTAGAATATCGGGCTACTATGCCATTTTCCTGTAAGAACCTCGCAAAAGGTCCAGGAACTTGTCCATATGGGGTATGTCGACCGTAGTACTCCCCCCCACGATCAGATCGAACTATCTTAATCTTTAAATCGTGTTGGTTTTCAACTTCAGCCTTAAATATCTTGAATTTATCCAAGGCTTCATTTCTTTCTTTGATTGGATAAATATATCCATAACGGGAGTAGTCATCTGTGAATGTTATGAACGAGTCATAACCATCCACACTTTTCACAGGAAAAGGACCACAAATGTCTGTGTGAACAATTTGTAGAACTCCTGTGCTTCTTTTTGCGCCTTTCTTTATTTTCTTTACATATTTTCCTTTAATGCATTCTCTGCATTGTTCTAAGTCTGAGAACTCTAATAGAGGAAGAATTTCATTCTTAACTAGTCTTTCTATTCTCCCCCTCGAAATATGGCCCAAACGACAGTGCCATAATTTCGACGATTCATTATGAGTTCTCTTTCGTTTTCAGTTTACGTTCGTAGAACGAGGATTCAATCACTTTCTCGCACGCGACGTTCTCATTATCGCATACGACATTCACATCATCACACAATGATAACAAATAAAGCTCATTTTGTAATATGGCAAGACCAACACATTCTTTATTAAATATTATTTCGCACTTGCCATTTCCAAAATTACAATCATAACCATCTTTATCCAAATTGGAAACACTAATCAAATTCCTCTCAAAGAGGGAACAAAAGAACATCTCTAAGTAAAGATTGGAGCCATTAGCTAACTCTAATGAAAGATCGCCAACACTTCAACTTCGCTTGGACTCCATTTGCGACTTTAATGCATCTTTCGTTTCTTTGCGTAGTCCTCGTCGAACGGAATCCCTGTAAGGAATTAGCAACATGAACAGTTGCTCCTGAGTCAATCCACCAAGTGGATTTCGAATATTGTACATACAAGCATTCATTTATGAATGTAATAATGTTCTCACCTTTCTTTGCCATGATCATCTTTAAGTAATCAGGACAGTTCTTCTTGTAGTGTCCTGTCTTCTTGCAGTGAAGACACTGATCTTTGTCTACAGCAAATTTATTCTGTTGAGGTTGATGGACAGATGCTTTTCCCTTGTTTCTTGAGAAGGAGGTACTGTGGAAGTTCTTTTTCTTGTTATCCTTCACATAGTTGATAGATCCACCATGTGAGGTTTTAATTCTTTCCTCCTCTTGAACACACATTGCTATGCATTTTTCTAAGTCCCATTTATCGGGCTGCATATTGTAATTGACAACAAAAGTGTCAAACTTTTCTGGCAATGAAGCAAAAATCAAGTGAATAAGGAACTCATCCTTGAGTGCCAAATCCATTGGTTTGAGCTTGGATGCCAAATTGCTCATCCTCAATATGTGTTCTCTTATCCCACCACCAGAATACCTCTCTGTCACAAGCTGTTTAATCAGCTGTGTTGCATATGTCTTTGAAGAGCCAGTAAACTGACTCTTTATTTTATCAAGGTATTCTCGCGATGTCACATATCATGATTGAGCCCACAATTGCGTGCTCAATCGTATTCTTTATCACGACCATACATTTCTTGTTGGTGTGGTCCATTTCTTATGCTCTAGGTCATAAGACATCCGTAAGGAGCATGATCTCTCTGTCTTTTCTCGCCAAGCAAGATCATCCTCGCTTTGACCCCTCACCGTGCCGTAGGCTCGGTGGGTCGTCTTTATAGTGAGGACCCACCACCTCGGCTAAGATAAACGCTAAGTCTATCTTTTCTTCCACTCTCCATAATTATCTCCTTTGAGAGTGGGTATTTCTCGATACAACTCATCAAGTTGTATCCTCCACAAAATGTAGATCAAATAAAGTGAGAACGTAACATTAAAATTATATGCCTTATTTCCAACGTTGGTCAAAAATATGACATACAACTAAAACAATTTTATCTATACATTAAGACTATATCACCGGTGAAATAGAAACAATGTATAAAAATATCAATTAGAATTATAATCTTCGTTATTATCAACTTTGGTCGAAAATAACAATATCATAATTCACAATAAATTCTTAAAAATTAAATTCTCTCGTTGGTTCGAATTTAATTAAAAGAATTATCTATATTGAACTTTTGCAGCGTGAAATCGTAATTAATCTAAAATAATTCATTATCGTAAGCATTACAACTATACACAATTAATCTCCGAAATAATAACACGTTGGCGTAAAATTTACAGAGATTTTATACAATTTTTCTATTCAAATTCACTCAAAATTACTTCTGAAAATAAATTAAATTCAATTTTCTGTGTTACTGTTCATAACCGGCCGGAAAAACTGTGCAAAACCGGTCGAAGTCTATCAGAAACCGACCATTCGCCCGTTCGGTAGCGGCCGCCCACGACGCCCGCTGCATGGCGCCTCGTTCCGCTCCGCGCCGCAGTTCGTCCCGGCTTGGGCGCGAAACCTCTGCGTGTGTCGCCGCGCCAGCTTCCGCTCGATCCGAGCCGCTCGATCATCGATCCGACGGCACCGCGATTTCGGCGAACAAAAGCGGCGAAGCGCGGCGTTTCCCCGAAAACCCTAGCGCATTCTCGATCTCTCTCTTTCTCGTCTCTTCTTCGCATCCGAGCGGCGGAAACCACGCGGAGAAGAAAAACGGAGAAGCCGAAGAGCCCGGCGCCACCGCGGGTCCTCTCGCCGGCGTGCGCGCTCCCCTGAGAGGGAGCGCGTCGCCGTCGAGGGGTTCCTTGGTGGCGCCCTTTCACGCGCGCGCCGGGACATGCTCTCGGGGAAACAGTTTTTGGAGCGACGAAACGGCGACGACGACGACGTCAACGAGCTCCCGGCTCGCCCGGCCCTTCCCTACTCCAGGTAAGATCCGATTTGTCTTAGATCCGAGTTCTAGGTTAGCCGATCTAGGGTTTCCGATTTTGCTTTTCTTTTCGGTTTGTTTTTCTTTTGCCGTCCGGATCTGAGCCAATCATGGCTCTGATACCATTGTTAATCTCTTTTGATCCCTTGGATCTGGGTTCTTGTTTGATGGATCGGGTTCGAGAAAACCGAGAGTGAGAGAGTTACCGCTTCGGATGTAGATGAAGAGGAAGGGTTGGCCATGGTAGGTTGCGGTAGTCGAGGCGGCGGTGGTCGATCCCGTCCCTCGGGTGTGGCCGGCGCTGAGGCGAGAACGGCAGTAGTCGATCGGGTCGGTGCAGTCGGCGGTGGATCGTCCGTCGCTTGGCCGCACTTCGGATCGGATTAGGGTTGTGTGTTAGGGTTTGTGGCGGCGCGGTCAACCGTGTCCCGTGCCGCCCGGTCCCTTCTCTTTTATAGCGGCCGGCGACAGGCCCACCACCATCTTGGTCGGCGCGCTCCGATCGTATGCGCAGATCAGTGTGGGGATTGGGCATTTGGCCGTTGGGCCAAATGCCCGAGATCAACTCTAACAGTTCATGATTAAACTCAACAGTTACGTGCAGAGTCTCCTGTCGTTGTTCCTTCGTGCGGTTGACCGGCGGCTTGCCTCACAAGCAGTAGAGGTGAAAATCGAGGGGTGCTAGTGGGATAAAATTATCATAAGGTAAGCTAGTAATATATATTTAAATATTATGTGTAATATAAATTGATACATAAATTATGAGGAACAAAGTTAAAATGATAAATATATTAAATGTAGTATCTTAATAATGGATAGCGCGTTTCGAAAACTTAGAAATATGCATAAGTAGCAATTTTAAGAACAAAATCAACAAGATTTGTGATGCAAATAATAGCAGAGGTACCGAGAAGGTACTAAGGGTGTGGCCAACAGAGCCGATGCTCTAGCCCCCTCGCGCCCCGAGGGTGGATCCGCCACTGCTGACGAGCCAGTCGGCGGCGACCATCTTGTACCACGGCGGGGAGCTGCCGCGGGACCCTGGGCTGGAGAGGCGACCTGCTCGACGGCGGCGATAACTACTTTCGTCATCACTGTTATGAGGTCACTGGACTAGACTGTAGCTACTCCTCCTATCTATTCTAGCTAGCAGCTAGCTACAAGACCAAGAAGAGTTCCTCGTCTAGGACACTACTGACCTACCATTCTGCTGCTTTTGCGATTGTAAACTCAATTCAATACCGTCGTCTATTCTTTTTCATCTAATGATTTCGATTAGTTAAAATTTAGTTATACTGCACCTTGTAATATGAGCAGTAGAATCCCGAGAAAGTAAAATTGTAATTACCTATGTGAAGATCGTATGACACAATAGTAATATTTTTAACTCTTGTTAAAAAAGGCTATAATACACTCACAAATAAAATTATAAATATCAATAAAAATCTATTATACTCATAACAAATTAATAATCAGATTTAATTTATATTATCATTATATACTACGGTAGAATGCACAACAAAATGTGTCTTCTGCAAACATGGGGTAGATGGGTGATGTTTGGTACGTAGCTCTCTGTCAGCCACGGCATGTATTGTGTCACTGTAGTAGAGTTTATTTATGAACGCAGAGGCTCAGTTTAACATCTGTCTAACTCAAAATTAGAAAAGAAGAAAGAACATGCAAAATTAATTGACCCTCATTTGTTAGAGGGAATTTGCCCTTCATTTTGTTGGAAGCAGCGTTTAACTTGGCCAGTCAAGAGCAGTTTCAGTTTGTTAGCTTTTGTTTTATTTATGCCTGGAATTGGAAGGATGAAACAAGACTGGCGGTTAGTTCGGTTGATAATTTAGTTAGTACTCCAATTCATTGGAAGCTCTACAAGAAAGGGAAAACACTGCTTCTGATTGCAAATCCAGAAGAACGTGGTTATAATATTATTTATGGTCTTCCTGGAGGAACAAGTCACATCTCACATGGTACTGCTGCTCTTCTTTCTTTTTCTTACTTTGTTGGAGGATAAAAATCGAGCTCTTTTATAGTACACTTAATTCAATATGAGTCGTTCATTATTTTTAATTTAATGATTCAATTAAATAAAATTTAGTTATAATGCGAAGGTTGCAAGGCCACCGAGAAAGCATGCAACTGCCTCAAGAGATCCTCTCATTCCTGTGACGGGCATCATAAGATGCTGTGATTGAAGTTCCTGACAGAACACAGAACATGCTGGAGCCTGAAGATAGTCTTGTGCAGCTCATGCCTTCCTCAGAGCGCTGATCCGCGCAGCCAGTTCATCGAAATCCGGCATTCGTGGGTGCACGTTCCCTCTGGATATGTCCGGCTGCATCGAGATGGACCGAGCAGTAACCTTCGGCTTCGCATCCGGGGTAGAAGATGCTGCAGGTAGAGATACAGCTCTTTCTGGAGGGTGCATGGGCGCCCCTTCTCTGTTAGATCGTTCTCCAATGCCATCAGCAGGTTGATCAGCTCGAGGTCGAGGGGTCCGGGATTTTGTTCTCGTCTTATGCTCCTCTCTGTCTACGCCTTTCTTGCTGTAGTGCATCAGAAGCTTATCCATCATCCTTTCCTCATCATCATGGCCTCCACTGAGGACATGAGCACTCCTGCTCGTGTGTCTCCGATGTGAACTAGGTGCTCGGGGTAAAAGATTGCCAAAATCAATTGCATTGTTAGTCTCATCCTCTGACTGGCAATCATTGCAACTTGCTGATCCATTCTGCCTGCTTGCGAGTTTTCTTTGTTCGCTAGGAATTCGCTGAACATGCCTCGCATTGCTGACAGCATCATTAACCCCAATAACACCTTCTAGGGGCTGGATATAACCACCTTTCTGATCATAATCATCGTAGGAACCATTCCTCTTGCTTGAATGCCTTCTTCGGCCACCAGGTGCTTGGTTTGTCATCTTTTCCTCATTAGTTGTTTCATCATAAGGATCACCATATGCAGGTGGCTTTGCATTTTCCCTTCGGACAGAAACAGGCCGAAGTTCATCATCGTCAACCAGCCCATCTCTCTGATGACCTGTTTCTTCAGAACCAGTATGCTTGTAACCATTAGCAGGTTGATTTGTAGGATTTCCATGAGCAGATCGCATGTTAAAGTTTGGCTTAACATAAGGAGGCCGCATATTGACCGCCTTCTCTGGTACTTGCGGCCTATCTTGCACCGACTGTCTAAACTCTCCTACATGTTGTGCTCTATTAGACAAACTATAATTATCTTCTTCAGCAGACTTCTCACTCATTGCTCTGTAGGGCTTAGAATAAGGAGGAACCTTTTTCACTGCTTTACCATTGAAGGTGCTAGCTGACTCAATTCCTTGCTTTGCTAGGCCCAGAGTTTTAAGCCCCAAGTCAGCATGTCCCCAGTTATGATCAGGGCCACCAGCCATGTGTGATCGACGGATGTGGTAGCCTTTCCCATCAGCCTTTTCAGTAGTGCCTTTCTTCTCAGCTTCCTTTGGTTCTGTGTATGGAGGAACTACTCTGTTGATTTCTCCTTGATGATATTTCACTACACTAACCTCCTGTTTCTTTAAGCCATTGATATCTAACTCCTCTGCACTCATCAGTTCCTTCCAAGGGTGACCATCCTTTTTGTCATCTTTCTTAATCTCCTGTTGACCATTCCTTCGCTTCATGTCCAAAGGAGGCAGGTCATTATCCATATGCTTCTTCTCATTAGGTTTATCTGAATAGTTCTTCCTGCTTTTCTCCCCAAGTTGACCAATGCCATCAGGAATGACATGAATATCTTTTTGCTTTATCTGCATTTCCTTCTTCTGTTCATCCCCTTCAGGTGTAGCTTTGGATTTTCTTTCACGCACAGCATGCCTATGCACTTTTGTCCATTGTGTGCTGATGCTTCGACCTCTACCCCTTTAAATGAACCCTTCTTCAGAAAATCCTGATGAAAAACGAATCCAAGATCACAAGTGAATGACCCAACATGTATTTAGTAAATGATTATTTGAGTAGTTAATAAAAAGGAATATATATATATATATATATATAATTCAGTACGTTCACTAAAATATTACATGTTTATTTTGAGGCACACCAGATATCTTCTGTTCCACTGCCTTGGTATTAAACGGGATTGCGAATTCTTCAGCAATGTTTTGCATCACTTGCAACTTCTCTTCATTAGTAAATGACTTATTCTGAAGGTTCTGAACAAACTGTCCACAGAAAGGTTAAGTAAATCAACATAGGTGCAACACAAGAGAGCAACTCAAACACAACAAAAAGGACAGCGTCTTAAGCACCTCAGAACTAACAAAAGACTCGATGGAACTCCCATATCTCTCCGTGAATACATGTCTGAGGTCACACAGTTCAGGCAAATCAGGAAATCTAGCAGCAGCAAAAATTAGAGTCGACACAGCTTCCAAGGCTTCCTGAGGGCAGTCACTGTTAATGGACCATCACAGCTTTAGTGATCAATTGCAGCAGAAATAAAGTTATGTAATCTTAATTGAATGCAACGAGGATTATTTCTAACTTTTGCAAGTCGCACATACTTTCTAGCAAACCATAAAACAAACTCATCTATTATGACAGTTTGGTATATATATTCCCTGATCAGGTAAACTTCAACAAAATTTCTTAATTATCCCTAGCTGTGGCCATTGGGAAATGTACATAACAGCATAAAAACAGCGAAAAGCTAGTATATGCACCTTTGCAGTTTCCAGATCCTTTACTACTTTCGAAACACCATGCAAACAGCTACAGAAAATAGCAAAGACTAAGTTGCTTGTTTAGCTACCATGACTGAATTCGCATCATTTAGGTTTTCAATTTGTAGGAGACATGCAGCATGCACATGACAAAACTGGAGTATGGCATGCATTGTGCAGAACTGATTGAGACATTGAGAGAATGAAGCTATGGCTATACACTAAAGCAAGAATTTGGAAACATTCCCCATAAGCTAGGAATTCACAAAGATCTATTATTTAAGGGGAGATGTCTAAGGCATCATAATTAGGTACATCAGGGTGTATGGATATTTCAAGGGGAAAAAAAATCAGAATCGTTATAATTAAAGTGGATGGATTATGATATTTCCGCCTTTTTCTTCCTACCACGAACACACAAACAAATGCAGAGCATGCATTTACTTGGCAATGATCGAGTGAGATATACAGCAGCAAATGATCCAAAACAGAAATTGGCAGGCTGAAAATGGTGTATCACAATGTTGTCCCCCATGTCCTGTGACAACGATAAACATCAGAGATACCTATGCTTCTGCAGGTTGTTGAGCTGCTTCACTATGTACTCGCAGTACTGATCAATCATATCATAGCAGGATGCTTGGTTCATCTCGACAATCAGTCCTTCCATCTGCAATCAAAGGGAGCAAACAACAACAGCAACCAGCATTTGAACAGTATGAGATGTTATTGCAGTTTATTCAAGACACACATCTAAACAGTGATGGGGATTGTTGGGAATATATTTGGAACAATGGGCAGTATTCTTCAACTAAAATATACAAGGTACTCATGGGTCATGCTCATCATCAGTAGCATTCAAATGGTTATGGAAAAGCACATGCAGAACTCGGCATAAAGTTTTTTCTGGCTCATCTTGCATGATAGATTGAACACTATTTCGAGACGAAAGAATTTCCAAATGGGTTATTATAATTGTGTTTTGTGCGCACAAGATGCAGAGGAAACATTACATCATCTTTTTTGGGGATGCTCATTTGTTTAACCCTGCTGGAACAATATATGTCTTATTTGCAATTTGAACCTATCGGTTCATGAGTCACTTCATGATCTCAAAGAAAATTTAACAAAGCCTTTTTATATGGAGACTATCATCCTCACTTTATGGTGCATATGGCTTGTCAGAAATCAGAAAGTGTTCCAAGGAATTGATCCAACGTTTGAAGCCTGGAAACAATTGTTCAAGCACGAGTTTGCCTTGGTTATCCATAGAGCAAAGAGAAAATATTTTCCCTCAATTTCAGAATGGCTTAGCAATTGAGCTTAAAACGTCACTTGCTTAAAGAGAATATATAGATACACACACATAGTATGATCCTTTCCTACTGTTTAAACCTAAAAAAAGATATCATTTGAAGAACTCTCATACGGTTCTACATTTCACTAGAGATTTTTTTCTGGATAAAGCAACAATATTTTCACTGCACGACACATCTCATGCTAAAAAGATACTAGAATACCAACTTTGCCCAGTTTGAACCAAGTTAAATCCTTCTAAGAGTAGTACACAATGCAAGTTGAGGTCTCGAGAATGCAGACAGTACCCGTCCGAAGGCGTGCGATTCAAGGCCATTGGTGAGGAGGTCGGCGACGTCCTTCTTCAGGAACTTGACCATCGCTTGCTTCTTCCGCCGAACCAGATCCAGCCGAGTCCGGGTGCACTTGATCGCGTGCTTGCTGCATCAAACAGAGCGACGAATCAAACAAATGCAATTCAAATAGAAAATGTAGCAATCCGAACAAGTGACACGGCTACACAATCTCCAGAGAGAGAGAGAGAGAGAGAGAGAGAGAGAGATCATCAATCCTTCTAAAAGCCAGGAAAGCAGAACGAACAGAAGTAAGCAACAGTAATACAAATCAAGAACCAGACCTGAAGAGTTCGCGAGTCCAAGATAGAATCCTTTAGTATACAGATAACGGTCAGAATCGGAGCCAAATGCAAACCAAATCGAAAATGTAGCAATCCGAACAAGTGACGCGGCTACACAATCTCCAAAGAGAAAAATCATCAATCCTTCTAAAAGCCAGGAAAGCAGAACGAACAGAAGAAAGCAACAGTAATACAAATCAAGAACCAGACCTGAAAAGTTCGCGAGTCCAAGAAAGAATCCTTTAGTACGCAGATAAGGGTCAGAATTGGAGCTAAGCAATTCAAAATCCGAGCAACTGAAAAACCACGGACGCAACAAGCTAGTAAGCGAACAAATGCTGGCTGCTGGCCTCGAGAAATTCAGCCTTTTTTAAGTTACCCAACTTGAAAATACAAACAAATCAACAACAAAAGAAGTCAAGAATTCGATTTCTGGCTCGACAGTCCAGAAGAACAGCCAAGCCAACTTCAAGAACAAACTAGACCTGAAGCCTACCAATCACGAACCAGACTGAACCAACAGAGAAGAATCTTGTACCATTTGTTGTAGAACTTGGAGTTGAGCAAGCTATCAAACATCTTTCCCCTCTCCTTCCTCCTCTCCCGTGCTACTTTTTGTTCTCTTCTTCTTCCTCTCCCTCTGCTTTAATTAGTGGGAGAGGAGAAGAGGGAGAGAGAGAGAGAGAGCTCGATGGTGGCGTCAAAGCATGAGAAAGCGAGGAGAAAAGTGAAGGAATTGTGAGGGGAGAGAGAGAGAGAGAGACGGTGGGGTGGGGGAGTGGAGGCAGTGGAGAAGAAAGAAATCAATGTTAGTGAGCTGTTGCTGAAGAGAAGCCACGTGGCTCACTGGTCTCTCATTCTAAGAAAATAATTTGAGTGAATTTTTTTGGGAGGAAAAATAAAGGAAAGAGTTTTTCTTATAGAGAGATGAAGAAACTGCTCTTCGAAATTTATACTCCTTTTATTGTCCATTTGTGGTGCAGTTACCATGCTGAATTCTTTCATGTACTCGAAAATTCTAATTAATTGTATTGTGTTCCATGAGCAATTTTTGACAGTTCTAAATTACTTTTACCATCATGCTAAATGACAAAACTGATAACATGTATCCGAAACCAGACCTCTTTTCTCTAGTAGTTAAGGATCATCACCACTTCTGTTCTGCATGATCTGTCTTCTTTTGGCTATTTTCTTTTCTTTTGTTTTTTCTCATGAAGTAGTAAAACACTAAAACCACAAAAGAAATGAAAATAAAATGCACTCAATATGCTTCCTGTGCACTTTGTACACATACATAATTAGTGCACTCACCAGATTGGACCCCCAGATAATAAAATAAATGCCAACAAAACTGTGTGCGTCTCCCTCCCCAATGTGTACTTTTGAAGACTTCACATGTAATGGATGTAGGTAGAGAACCTTAATCACACTGATCACTATTAATAAGACTGTCACTGGTACTGGTATATGGCATATATTATGCTCTTATGAGTTATGACTCCACTCCACCAGACACAATGCTGACTAATCCTGCTCCACTTAGCCCGGTCTCATGCATGGAATGATTAACTTGTATCAGCACTCCATCCATTTCTTTTTATACAGCGTGTTTTCACTAAGCACAGGAAGAAAGGAGGCTATAAGGCAAAAAAAATTGGCATAAAAATATCCATAATATGCCTACTGTTAATGTTTACTCGCAAACGCTGGAGATAGGAAAGATAAATGAGATAAAAGATGATCAAATCCGCATGCACGCCCTATAATTTGATCCAAACAAAATTGAAAGTCACAATAACTTATATTTTGTAAATGGGTTTCCCATCTGCGAGTATCCGAGTTACGTGTTAATGGAAGCTAGCAGCAGGAGGAATCAGCAACAAGCTGCAGATCAGCATTATTAACACCACGGAGTGGCTTCACTGACACTCAAGTCAGTGCACACTGACACTGTACAGCACGATTAGCTGGCGGAGGTACACTAGTACAAAATCAATTAGACAATTAGACTTTCTGCTTCTTTTGAGCGGAATTAATTAGCCTTTCTGGTATGGTAAGGTGCGGAGGCTGCAAAGTGGGTTTGATTAATTGATCTGCTCGATTGGCTAAGTAATCTTGTTAATGAACCCTGTCAGGACGGGCTCGTGACAGACAGACAGACAGACAGACAGGCCGGGCAAATCAAAGCCGATAAAGCTGGAATTGGTTGGGTTTGGAAGCCGGGAGGCGGAAACGTGGAAGACGACGACGGCTGCGCGCAACGGTCAAACTGTGCCGGGCCCGAAACGAACGATGATGAGTAGGTCCCGGCCGAGGCCGAGGCCGAGGCCTCTTGAGAATCTGAGATGAACGCGCACGTCGCTGACAGGTGGTCAGTTAGTGGTCCACCGCCACTAAAGCCCGCACCGAAATTCGCGTGGCGTGCGGACGCAGCACTCGCTCCACGGTTTCTTCTGTCTCGGGAGTCGGGACCGGGCCGGTTTGTTGTTTGGGACCGCGCATCCGGAGCTGGATGGCTTCGCGCGGTGCCAGCCGCCCGACTCACGGGCTCAGCCCTCTCTTCTTCTGCGTGCACTCACCCGTTACCGTGGAGCGAGCACGGTTCAAAAGTTAGTCCGGTTTTTCGGTGAAAATTCTCCCTCTCCTCGTAAAAATTCAAACGTATATCAAAATATTTGTTTTTGTATGAATTTTGTCAAATGTAGAAGCATTTTTTTGCCAAAAGTTATTTTAATAATTTCGGCCGATATTTTCAACCGATTTTCGGCCAAACCGATCCTACCTAGGACATGAGACATTATAATCTATGCCAATGTGTTTAAAGAATGTATGCAATTTTTGGTATTATCCTCCCTAGTCAATTTGCATACATATGATTTTTCTATTAAGAAGTCTTTCGACATGAGCCGAAATTGCATAAAGGTTTTCTCAACATCACCTTTATTCCTTACAGGATAAATGTAACATCTCAAAAATACTTAAATACAAAAATACGATATTTTTTAAAAAATTATGTGATTATCTGTACCATCTTATTTTCTCCTGCATCTCCGGGAGTTATTTGATCTTCTTTTGTCAGCACAAGTAATATACAATAGAAACCCTAAGTACCTAAACCCTAGAATACAGAAACCTAAAATCGTGGACTCAAGAATCATAATTGCAAAAGCAAAATAAACTTAAGGCATGGGACTTTCAAATATTGCTTGGAGTAGAAATGCTAAAATCAAAATTGCAGTCAAAACCCGATCCTTCGAATAAACAAAAGCCCAATCAAAATCCTTTAGCTAAAATTAGAATTTTTCTATCGCCAAGGGAGAATTTCCTAAAGCAAGTACCAAAATTTTAGCGACCCTGAAATTCTCTCTCCCTTCTACTATTTCCTCTGGCTAATCAGCTTGAATCATCCTGAGGCACCTATGTTGCGACCGGACCAGGTCAAGGCCCAGGCTCAGCCACTGTGTCCCTTCTTCTGCCCCAGGCCCACCTGCAGCCGCTAGTACTCTGCTCTTCTCACCGGCGCTCAACACCCATCCCGCCAGTGCCCATACGTGTAATCGGCATCATCTGCGTCGACCTCCTATTTCTGTTCCTCAGGCCGATGTCTCATCCGAACCCGGTGCAGCCAGGTAGCTCCTTCGGTCGTCCACTCCCTCGCCCAGCGTCAACGCATGCGGTCGCGCGCCCATAC
Organism: Hsuehochloa calcarea; assembly: GCA_036346395.1. NCBI lineage: Eukaryota > Viridiplantae > Streptophyta > Magnoliopsida > Poales > Poaceae > Hsuehochloa > Hsuehochloa calcarea. The sequence continues at coordinate 4,882,706 of CM070596.1, read as the reverse complement.
CCGCCAACTGCTCCTGTCACCACGACCTTTACTCGTTGTCGCTCAAGCTGTCGCTCCGTCGCACTGTGCCGCCAAACCACGTCAAATCCTCACCCATGCTAGCCCAAGACCATGTTGTGGCTTCGACTGGGCGCATCGTCACCCTCGGGCATCTCCGTCCCATTGCTTATATATATACAACAACCCTGAGCCTCCCCATTGCCTTTCTTCGGCACCTTAGACCACCATACATCTTCTCCCATCGTCAATTGAGTCCGAAGCACCAGGTAAGACCAAGCTCCGATTATTGGTTGTGGCAGCCCCTTTTCCTCCTAGTGCATCACAATACCACCCTGAGACACACCCACTGTGCACTGTTCCCCCGACCAGTGACCCAGCCCAACCGGTGCAGCCAAGATCGCGCCCTGGTCGTGGATGTCTGAGCAGACCCAAGTCGGGTGCCAGTCAATCCGGTGTGACCAAAGACCGCCTCTGGTCGTGGTTTTTCAAGTGGATCCGGGTCAGTGTGTCCTCTCTCCTGCTGGCGTCGACAACTGCTGAGTCTAAACGCCCCGATGCGACAAGGCGTGTGCGCTGGCAGCCACCATCGCCCGGTCATTAAGCACCATCGTTCAACCCGTCATACCGCTGCACTGTGTTGCCGACTCTGTCAATATCGCCAACCACTCCGTGGTACTGCGTAGCGCCGGATGCAGCATATGCCCTGGACGACCTCCACCCTTGCGACTATAAATAGCAGCCCCAAGCCCTCTCATTTTCATTCCGCACCACGAGCTTATTCCTCCCACTCCTCCATTACTCAAGAAAGCTCGAGTCTAGGTAAGGCTTGAGCGCTCGCTTCGGCCCGGCGCCCCCACGATGTCGCTAGAAGCATTGGCGCTATCAGTGAAGCCCTTTTTCTTCTTGAATGCGTCAGCTCTTGTTCCCTGACCCCAAAGGCGGTTACCCTCATTTGGTTCCACTATGTTTCCACAGAAGTTGCCGCCGACCACGTTCTCCCTTCCCTCCGACTAGAGTACCCAGCCAGTCGGATCAACCCCGTCGGTCATCACCGCCACTTGCAGCCACGGCCCAGACTTTCGTTGCCAGACTGTCTCTGGCTAACTCGCTTCCTTCACGTCCTACTGGTATGTTCCTAATAGCCACTAGAGGGTCGTTTTCACTCTAGATGTGCGAAAGCATTGTCGGAACGACGAATGCATTATAGACTCGAGATGTAATCGAACCCCCGGGTGGTCGAACCTCCACCAACTTGGAGTATAGTCGAACCTCAAGAAAGTTGAACTCCCGCCTAATAATGTGGCCGAACCTATATTTCCGACCAGATGATCGAAACTCCCTTCGACCAGATAGTTGAAACTCCCTTTGGGCATGTAACCGAAACCCGTCCCCACCAGTCAGTCAAAATTCCCTTCGACCAGATAGTCGAAACTCCATTCGACTATGTAGTCAAAACCCGTCCCCACCAGTCAGTCGAAATTTCCTTTGACCAGATAGTCGAAACTCTCCTCGACCAGTTAGTCAAAAACCCCTTCGACCAGACAGTCGAAACTCTCTTCGACTAGTTAGTCGAAAACCCCTTCGAAGTCGAAACTCTCTTTGACCAGTTAGTCGAAAACCCCTTTGATCAGATGGTCAAAACTCCCTTCGACTAGATGGTTGAAACTCCCTTCGACCACATAGTCAAAACTCCCTTCGATTAGATAGTCAAAAACTCCTTCCGACCAGCTTGACGAAACACATTCGACCAAATAGTCAAAAACCCCTTCGATCAGATGGTCGAAACTTCCTTCGACGAGATAGTCAAAACCCCCTTCGATTAGATAGTCGAAACACCTCCAACCAGACAGACAAAACTCCTTCTACTGATAGTCTAAACTTCTTCGACTAATAGTCGAAACTCCTTCGACTAATAGTTGACACTTCTTCGACCAGTTAGTCAAAACCTCTTCGATCAGTTAGTTGCAGCCCCTTCGACTAGATTATTGAAACACATTCAACCAATGGTCGAAACACTTTCGACCATGCGGCCGAAACTCCTTTGAACAATAGTTGAAACAATTAGCAGTACTCGAAACCATGAACAATACTAGAAACCCTGAATAGTATTCGAACCCTTCTCTACCCAGCATTCGAAACCCATCCCGACCAAGTGGTCAAAACTATGAACAGTACTCGAAAACCTTCTTGACCAAGTATTCGAAACTCATCCCGACCAAGTGGTTGAAACTATAAACAGAACTCGAAAGCCCTCTCAACTAGGTATTCGAACCCCTTTCCGACCAGGCAGTCGCAGCTCCTCCCACCTGGAATGTAGTCGAACATCCTTCCTCCACCTCCTTACATCCCCAGACCAAGCACACAAGTTTGGAGCACCCTCCAAGTTCGGTCGCCGCACCACTTCTTGCTACCACCGCATCAGCGTTGCTCTGAAGGATCTCCCTCCTCTCTAATCGTGTCACCATGTGTTCTTGGGGCCACGAGTTAACCCCCCCCCCCCAAATTAATTTAGCCTTTCCATCACAGGTCTAGCCGACATGGTGAGTTTTCCCCAAATTTGGGCAGGACCCTAAACCCCCTTTGCTGCGCTGTCTCCGACGAGTTGTGCTCTGATTCATTTCACCCTAAGCTCTCAGGAGTCACTGGGGCCTCTCTAATCATTCTCGGCCTTCCTCTTTCCTCAGGTTGCCTTCTCCACCCATACCCCCCCTTTTTTGTTCTCACCACAAGCCGTCGTCGACCTAACTGCCCAGACCACCTCCCTGGTTATCTTTTACGCTGGTAAGGTCCCAAGATTGTATAGGAAAATTTGGGAGCGTTTGAAATCACAACCGGTCTGAATGTCTCCAGATCCTAATTGAGGTCGAGTCCATTACTCTCTAGTACATGAACAATAAAGCACCTATTGAACCATGGGTAACTGCTAATTCAAAACCAAATAATGATAATTAAGCAGCGTTTAACCAATCCTGATTACACACGGGTCTACAACTAAGACTAGTGTGTTTTGACCCCATTGGTTTATGGCTTTGCCACACTGATCTAATTCCAACATTCCTAATTTTATTTTATTTATAATTTAAAAGTTCAAATTTTGGATTTTGAAATTTAAAATTTAAAATTTTGAGCTTTGGAGTTTAACTTATCGGTATTTGAAATTCTAAAAATAAAAAAATGAAGATTTCAAAATTCAAATATCTAAAATTTAAATTCTCATAATTTCAATATCTGAAATCCAGAATTTGAAATTTAATAAAATGATATCCAACCTTGAAATTTTGAATTTTCAAATTTAAGTTGTTTGAATTTAATATTCCAAAATTTAGGATTCAAAATTTGATATTTTAGTTTTGAACTTCATATTTTGAAGAAAAAATAGATTCCACAATTCAGATATTCAAATATTAAATAAATCACAATTTTGATTTTGAATTCGAAAAGTACAATTTTTGACTATGATGAATCAAAAGCAAATGATAAAAACTGCAACAACAAATATTCATTTCCCTTGGTAATATAAGATACACACCTTTTTCTACGGGAAACAGATTCATGAAATTTATGGCGATCTGTTTTCGAAGGTAATATTATATTCCTGATTTAGATTACTGGATATTTTACCAAACAAGGTAATCTCATAGGATTACTTATGGATTCCTAGTAATCCTTGGAGGATTCTGCCAACCAAACGCACCCTGACTAATCGAAGGAGAGAGATTGGGTCACAAGTTATTTTTTTCCCCTCTTGGATTTTTGAGTTGATAATTTGAAGAAGAAAAATATTTTCGAATCCAAAACAATTTTGTGGGAAAATATTTTACACAACTAAACTACATTCTCTCTGGCTAACCCTTGTAGCAAACACACATCCCATCCTGGCCAAAGGTTGGTAAAAGAAAGCCCAGCACCTCCCACCCCCGTCAACCATTGTACCGGTCTCCAGCCACTTTTTCTGTGCTTGTACCATGCAATAATTGGTTGGTTTAGGTACGGTAAATCTGAATTTTCGGTGTAGCAATTGTTTTTTACAGCATGAAAACATATTCATTATGGATCTCTTTTTGTTAAGCATATTTTCCCCTGCAAAATGCTTCAAACGGGTTATAAATAGGATAAATGGTGTAGGAGATATTGTTGTTCAAAGTTTATAATCAACTCACGCTTCTCTCTACACTCGCCCCTCTGTGCTCAACGTGGCGTTAAAATATCTGATAAAGATGCAAAAAGGCAAAAGGAGTGCAGTAATACTAAGTGTGACAGTGTCTGTCTTGTAAAGGCATAGAAAATAAACAAGAAGATCGCGGTAATTTCCTAAAAAAACAATATCGTGGTAAATCGCTTGGAGTGTTGTAGTAAAAGCACAAGGAAATCACAATAAATCTCTTTGTGGTGTTGCAATAAAAGCAAAATGAGGTTGTAGTAAATATCTTGTGGCGGTGTAAGGTCAAGGAGGCCGACTAGAGATGGTAAATAAGCGGTTTTAGAATATATTTTTTTTGACCAAAATCGAGTTTTATAAGGAATTATAAATCAAATCGGTTTTGCACAATTTAAAACCTAAAACAACTAGTCTCACTGTGTGCACCAACAATCTAAATATAAAGGAATGCAATCCTAAGGAGACAAACAAGCAAATTAATTCTACAAATGTAAATTATAAGAAAGTAAAGCTCAAGAAAGCAAACAATAACAACACTTGATCTTTTTCTCGTGATGATCTAACACCTAATGCAACACATGCACTATAATTTTGATCTCTAAACTCACTAAGGACAACACATGAAAAAAAAGATGAGAGGGCTTACTCTTTGCTCAAGGGAAACGAAAATGGCACCAACACTCTCCCACGGTCGGTCACAAATGGTATTTATACACCCACATAAGAAAATTAGCCATTGGAGGAGTACATGCAGAAAATCAGGGAATCCTAATCTGACTGCCAACCAATAGCCGGTTAGACCGCCCTAGCTCCAACAGCTATAAAAACTAGACGTTGGACACTCAACCAGACTGACCTCCCTCACAAGTGAAAGTATCTAGGCCCCTATAGTTGGTTTTGGTAATTAATGACAACATTATGTCAAAGGACTAACATGTGTGCCAAGTTGTGTTAAAGGTTGAAGTCCAGTGATTATCTGATGATAAGGTCTTTGGCAAGACGAATATGGTGAAAGATCAATATGGATCAAGATAAAAGGTAGTATATAGTTTAAAGACCCTTTTGTAGTTTTTACAAATCTAGGTGTTTAGAGAAAAGATCGGATTTATAGGACAAATTCCGTACTATAAAGAGGAATCATGGCTAGTAGTTTGAGGAACTATTTTTGTTTCATTATGTTTAACTAGGGTTCATGCATTGTCTTAATTTGAGCTTCTGGAAGAATGTTTTAAAAATCGGTATAACCGCTGTTGATAAGGGGTACTACTGCAAGTCGGTAGTACCGATATCTATATGGCGGTACATATTTTCGAGAGAGTATGTTTTTTGGATGTTTTTGAATCTCACTGATAATCGGAACGACCACATTTGAACTGCAGTACTACCGCAGGTCGGTAGTACAGCAAAATGTATGGCGGTATGTAAAATGCATAGAGTGTGTTTTCAAGTGGTTTGCTACTCTCTGAAAATCGGAATGACCGCATTTTAATTGCGGTACCACCGCAAGTCGATAGTACCAAAAAATACATGGCGGTATGTATATTATAGAGAACATGTTTTTAGAGTTTTGATCTCCTTTGGATCGGTATGACCACAAATCCCTGAGCAGTACTACCAGAGCGCGGTACTACCGAAGTTTACTTGACGGTACGAGTTTTCCAGAGAAGGTGTTTTTGAGAATTCTTGAACTCTAGCCGAGCAGTACAACCGCGATGCGGTAGTACCGATTTATAGTTGGCGGTAGTACCGTAAATTTTTCTGTAACGACTAGTTCAGAGCATTAATTGTTACTGTTCCGACCGTTGAGCTGAAGATCGGTAGTATTGGGTTTCAACTGCGGTACTACCGCAAATCCTGATTTTTTAGGAATACGGTCGTAACGGCTAGTTTGTGGTTGGAGGTTATAAATACACCCCCACCTGCACCAAAGTAGCAACCTTTGATCATATTGAATACTCTTGAGGTTTTGGTGCTCTCTTCTACTCATTTGCATTCAATTCACTCTTTGAGGTAGTTGAGAGCTAGTCAAGTGCATAGCATTCATTAGTTGATCTTTTGGCACTTGATAGTCTTAAAGCAAGAGCTGCTATTTATTATTCTTGGTTCTTGCCGGCACCTAGACAACTTGGAGAAGCTGTGCAGTGATCACTTCAAGAAGCTTGTGAAGTGACCCGGTGAGGATTGTGATTGGTGTGGTGCTCACCAACTCCAGAGCGGTGGTAGAGCGACTATAGTGATCGAGGGTGAGGCTTAATTCGTGGAGCCAACTTGATTTGTTCAAGCTTCATCAACGTGGACTAGTGAAGACTGGCAAGTCTTCGATACTACGGGAAAAACTTCTTTGTCTCCATTGTGATTCAATTTCTTATCTTTACTTTTCCGCATTTACAATTATAGTATTTTACTTGTGTAGAATTGTGTGGATATCATGGGGATATACTCCAATTCTTAGGATGATGTGACAATTGGCAATGGCGTTTACGGTTTGTCATTTCATGTGTTTTCGGCAAAGGTTCAATTCATCATATACGAACCGGTCGGCCGGCCAGTCTGTGGTCGACCGATCCCAAATCGGTCCGACCGGTTTATAAGGGGCGGTCGGACCGGCCATTGTCAGAAAGTGTTGGATTGAGCTGGGCCAAAAATAGAGGGTGTAGGCAAGAGCGGGGATTCTATTGCACTTTGTCCCATAATTTTTGGAGTCTCCAGTGAAAAGTTCTATTAGTTTAAAATTTCCAGTAGGTTTCGGTTTTCAGAGGTTAAAAATCGGCTAAGTCTTTACTAGTGGTCTGACCGGCCAGGTGTGGCGATCGGGCCGTCCTCGAGGCGATCGGCCGGTTGTCACTTGGGTCGTCGCCCGTCGTGGCGGCGATATTCGGTTGTTAGGTCAAAGTCATGAGGTTCAGGGCATATATGTTGCATGATGCATGTTTTGACTAACATGGGTCAAGTTGTGAAGAACTTGTTCCCAAATTCAGTTTACTTGTCTATTGTTGAGCAGGTTGCTTGGTGGTCAACGGCGAGGATGATCGGGACTAGACTTGGAGAGCTGAGGTTCAGAACGATCGACGATGCCAGGTGAGGTCAAAGTACTCAAGCGTGGTGCAAAATGGACAAGGGTGATCTATTAGCTAATCCGAGGCGCAAGATGACGCAAGGTGTAGCTAGTTAGGTCAAGGGGTGTTAAAGACGGCGTATTAAAATGTGTGCGTATGTGTCTTGTTTGTTTTGTGTCTTAACGGGAGCCCAAATAGAGTCAAACTTCTAGAAGGTCTAAACCTCCACTATAAAAGGGGAAGGAGGTGGCTGCACCTTGGCTTCGTCTCTTTTGCTATTTTTGTAAACCATAATTTTCTTTGGGAGAGCTTTTGTGGAGGCTAGGGTTCTTGATGTTTTTATGTGATTTTCGTGCTCTTGGATTGAACATTGTCCTCCATTGATGGAGAGGCTGTAAGCCCATATCATATCAATCAATCAAAGGAAAGTTTGATCAATGTTTTGTCTCACTGCGTTCTTTCTCTCTATTTGATGATTTTGTGTCTTTCTTTGATTCGTGAGTTTTTGATTGAATTCTCCACGTGATTTAGCTTGCTGTGACGTGTGGGAATCTATTTACGATCATCTTGATCATCAATCACCCACGAGTAAGATCTTGGATCAAGTTTTCGCTTTGATCCGGTTTTGAACCCTTCTTCAATCAAATCGAAAAGGATCGCTATTCTTTCTAGAATTATCATAATCTTCTATTGGAATAGGTCCCTGTTATCATAGAGAAGATGTGTTTCAAGTTTTATCAAGTTTGTATTAGTAGATCAAAAGTTTCATCTATTTTCATCTTCATCATCGAGCCGATCTGTTTCGTTCTTGAGCCGTGGTCGATCGCTTGCGTAGCCACCTGGCCGATCGTGAAAATCGGTCCGATCGCCCTTGAGCCAATGATCGACCGTGATGTATTGAGTTGCATTAATCTTTGTTGATTTTGTCGTTTTTGCTTAGGGGTTTTATTGAATTCAATATTAGTCTTCCGCTGTACTGATATACTGATCTTCATAGCTTCTATACCTACTGGAGTAAAGTTTTATTGAATCAATTATTTGTGAAAAAGTAAGTGTGCTCCTATTCACCCCCCTCTAGTCGTCTTTTCGGTCCAACAAATTGTCTAGCTATAATTGTATCTAGTTTTGTCTAGCTCTTAATTGAGATAAAAAATTGTTATTAGGTGAGGATTTTAAAAACCTCCTATTCACCCCCCCTCTAGTCGGTTACCCTTGATGCTACAACAAGAGCCGGTTAGATCGCCCGTGGCGGTCAGACGGCTCCACAGAGGAGCCAAGCCATCTAGAGCAACATGCTTCTCAAGAAAAAGCTAACCAGGGTGACTGACCATAGGGCCAGTCAGACTGGTCAACACATGGTAGTCAGACTAGGATCCCACCGGTCAGGCTGGTCACAATTAGAGGTTAAACCGCCAGGACAAACGGACTGGCACTCAGCTCGGTCTCACCCCTCAAGGTCGGTCAGACCGCCCTAGGCCAGCGGTCAGACCACCAAACACTGGAAAAATAGATTTTGCATTTTGCTTCAACTCAATATTGCAAAACACATTTGCTAATTGATGTGTGATGCAAACAAGGGATGAAAGCACGATTCTCAATAAAGTGCAAAACACAGTTGCCGACTTTTAGAATCATGCTGCAAGGAAATTGGTACGTAGACTTAAACCATTTGTAAAACGTATTCGTAAACTAAAGTCACATGCTATAATGATTATGCATGAGTCTCAACTATTTGCAAAACATATTCGTAAATATCGGCAACATGTTATGGAGAGCTAGAGCAAGCACTAAGAGCTATCAACACATAACACACTCAAGCTACTAGTCAAGACCCCTCTTAATAGTAAACAACCTATACTAGCAATCCGATCTCCACACAAACACCGAGACCGGTAAAAGACTAAGAACACATCCTTAGCCTATGCTAGTTATACATTTGCCTTAGTATACATCTTAGAGTGATCACTTGATGACACATATCTCCACTCCAAGTTCGAGATCTTAGCTTGAATATCATCAACACATGATGATTTTCTCCACTTCATTATCTTATCTTAATGCTTTATCAACATATGATGGTATCCCAAGTCTTCGTCATAATGAGATTCAAAATGTTTCACCAACTCATGAAAAATATTAGTCCACACGACTATTATCATTAATTACTAAAATACTCTATTAATTGTGGAATTCGACAAACTACAAATGTTACATTTCGTTGTCCATTCAAACCAGAATAATAGCTATCCGATTCCATTAATTGTAGAATGCTAATTGCAAATCTGCTTGACATGCAAGTAGTCGCAAGAGAAAAATTCACACTTGAAACACACAGGCGATGGTCCGCGCCTGTTGTGTGAAATGGTCTGCGCCTCTCACGTCTTGCTATGACACATTTCTCTCTCTCTCCTCCTGCTACGTCCAGCTCAATCGTAACCTAACTATCGATCTTGTCAATATTAACTGCTTTATATTATTACAATCCAACTATGTTGTAATATGTCTGTAGCTACGTACTACTATCTAAAACCAATTTGATAGCATGTTTACTGTGCGTTTTATCGTACTCGATGATCTATTCAAATAGAATTAGACAATACTTGCCCTAGCTCGGTGGTCTCTAGTAGTGGATTAGAGAAGAACCTTTTGGTACTCTACAACTTTTTGCTGCTCTTTCGCCCTAGCTCAGTGGTTTATAAGCGTAGGTTGGAAACTTATCCTACCTCTTATCTAGTTCCGCTACCGGTGACCACGAAAGAGATTAAGGATGTAACAGCGACAAGAAAAACTACATGGATCTCTTTTTTACAAAACTAACCCTCTGCCGTCAATTGAGTTGGCGACAGGGATCTATCGTTATTTCAATTGGTGATAAGGATCATATCGCCTATGAAACAAAGCTCTGTCGCCCATGGAACATGCCTTTGTCGCCAATTCAGCTTTGTCTCCAGGGGTTGAATCTCTAGATTACTCTTGTTTGAATGGAACATATGCCACTGGAGAAGTCTCCGTCGCCATTTCAATTAGCGATAGAGATCTAGTTTTGTATTTTCTTTCTTGAATATTTATTTATGTAATTCTTTTTAAAAATGTATTATTATTTTTTAAAAAATATGTATTATAAGCATTATTGAGTAGTGTGCTTCACGTGATAAACACACGGAGCAACTTTAGAGAAACATATTATCGTCTTAGATGCCCATCACGCAACTACAATGTATGTTTATTAGGGTGGTCATCTTACATTATATACATGGTTTATATTTCGATAAAGAACGCGACTAGCGCTCGGACGTACGTTTTGAGTGTCAGCGTCATACGCCACTCCTTGCTGTCCGATCTGGCATTATGATGCTCAGCCGTCTGATCTCACGTGTTTTCACTTTCCTCCCGACACAAACTTGCAACATCACGCGCACCAGACAACAACACATCCTCATAACTCCTCCATCCGAACTCGCTCGTCGCCCGATCTCACACGTTTTCACTTTCCTCCTAACACAAGCTTGCAACATCGCCCCCTCCCCCGCCCGACAGTAACAAATCCCCCATAAAACTCCTCCGCCCGATCTTTGCAACAAAACGAGCAAATGATAAATACAATGCCAAAAAAAGGAAAAAAATATATCAAATTCTCACCAAAAATGCATGAAAACTAATTCAAATATAAAAAAAAAACAAATATCAATGTTACAACATTGCAATATTTAAAAACAATAGTGGAAACACCCAACAATAATTGTTTGCAATATCAATAAATTTGCAACATTTTAAACCTACTTATGAAACATTTTGATTTCATGTGTGCAACACAATAGTTGTGACGAGGATCTGATAATCCTCATTTTATCTTTTATCTATAATTCTTATTATGGGTAAATATGATGTCATGTAGTCCCCAGAAGTACCCCTTATATTTATAAGGGAGAGGCCTACCAAGTGATCGTAAGTTCTCCTACAATCACCCCCATAGTCGTAAGTCTTACTACGACTATGTCATGGTCGTAAGTCCTTCTACGACCACTACCTGGTCGTAAGTCCTTCTACGACCATTACCCAGTCGTAAGTCTTTCTACGACTACTGCCCAGTCGTAAGTTCTGCTACGACACGTACCTAGTCGTAAGTCCTTCTACAACTATTATCCAGTCGTAAGTTCTACTACGACTTGTACCTAGTCGTAAGTCCTGCTACGACCAAGTCAACCACGACCACCTTATAATACAAGCGAGTGGGTCCAGTTGATTAAGGAATCCAGACGGTCCACATGCACTATTATTCCGCGCAGTAATAGTGCTTAAATACCCCATTACCTCTGAAAGATAACTGCCAAACGGCGTGAAGGAGCCACTACGCCGGTAATTACTGCCATCATGTGCCCATTACTGACTTGATTAGGCGCCTCTTCAGCAGGGGAAAACGGCTACTCCTTCACGACTATATAAAGGCATCAATCAGAAGGACAAAGGGAGGGAAAAACAGAGCCAATCAAGGACAATCAAGGAGAAATACAAGTACTGTTCTTTGTAATAGTCTTAGCCTCTAGCTTGATTGTTGAGAATCTGATCAATACCACACACAGGGAGTAGGGTTGTTATTCTCTCCGGAGAAGGCCCGAACCTGTATAAAAATCCCGTGTCAATCGCTATGCGTGATTTCATCTCTAGGAGACCCCCCGAATCAAACAATCTTTACGTAAGATCGGTTCTAAAACACCGACAGTTGGCGCCGACCGTGGGGATCTTCCGGTAATCTCTTGTCAACATACTCTCTTTTTCCAAATCTCATGCACTCATGGCAGGGGAATGGAACGAGGAGAACTGGTTTGACTTGGTAGATTACGTAGACGTCGACATGGATGCCGGTTTCAACTACAAGCCGAGTGATGCACCCTCTGATGGTGATGTCGCCTCTGGAGATCATTCTCCAGGAAACCATCCCATCGATGGAGTTGAGGAGGGATCCTTATCCCCCACAACAATACGTCCAACAGAGGAGCCAATTCCCTCAAAGGACAAGGGTCAATCAGACCAGAACTGTACCTAGAAGGACTTACAACACGACGAGAGTTTTTCCTCCAAGTGTTCAAGTCCCCCTAAGACGGTCCGACCCGGTGAGACAAGTTCTGAGAGCCACCATTCCAGGACTCCACCAACATCTGGTGATCCTCTCTCTCAGGATAACTCCAGAGGGAGTGGGATCAAGCATGCTTTTACGTAAATTGACCGCCTCCGCAGATCTCATTTGCGGACGGAGACGATTATAACCGAGTTCCCTACCGGAGGGGTTACTCCAAGTCGCCAGATGTGTCTCTCGAGTACTCCTCAAGCGGGGAGGCCTCAAGCGCAAGTGAGAATCATCAACGGGAGGTCTTCGTCCTTCCCTCAGATCAGGGTCAGCCTTATGGAGGCCGAGATAAGAACACTCCCCGAAGATCACGCTGCGCCCCTTGTGATAATGGCAAGGGCATCATCGATGTGAGCGAACCAATACTATGATGGCGAGGAAATCCTCGACATTACATTACATTGTTCGCCACCTCATTTTCGACCAGTAAACATGGAGAAGTTTGATGGATCTCAAAATCCCATCGAATTTCTTTAAATCTATACATGACTTTCCGAGCAGCAGGAGGAGGAGAGCATGTAAAGGCAAATTACCTTCCGACTGTGCTTGAAGGATCCGCTCGATCGTGGTTATTAAACCAACCACTCGAGTCGATCTACTCTTGGCAACACCTCTGCGACCTTCTACTGGCGAATTTCCAAGGCACATACAACCATACGGAAAGGAAGGCGACTTGCCGGATAAAGCGAGAACAACAACGAGACTTTGCGTCAATTCATCAAGCGCTTTAGTCAGGTTCGTAATTCAATTCCAGAAATTTCCGATTCATCAGTTATCAGGGCTTTTAAGCAAGGAGTCCGTAGTAGAAGGATAACAGAGGATATTGTTTTGAATCCTCCCAACGCTGTTCTTTGAGCTCTTGAGATGGTGATCGATATCATCGCTTCGAGGCGGTCGAGTGGAACAACACTATTGATCGAAACAAATACTCCTCGAGAGCCAGGTGAAGTTGGTGGAAAAAAGGACAAGAAAGCAAAGAAGTCCAAGAATAAGATAAAGGGTCAAAAATCACAAACCAGTGGTTTCAAGGAGGTCTTGGCTGTGAAAGATAAAGAGCCACGAATCACCAAGTCGTACCCTGATCAAGGCAAAGGTAAGCGCCCTGATCGAAAGAACGACAAACCAAGGTGGTGTCCTTTTCATAAAAGGAAGGACACGACCTCATTAGCTAGAGTTTTCCAAAGAAAGCTCGAGGACTACTACAACGACAAGAACCACTCCCACTCGGCGGGTAGGGAATACGAGTGGCCAAAAGTCGTCAGATGATGAAGAGATGCCGTTCCAAGATCCGCAACATACCGTTAAGCACATCTACGGAGGATCATCGACATACGAGTCAAAACGACAACTTAAAGCTGCCGGACGAGAGGTAAACTCTATAGATACTCCTCTTGTCAATAATTTACCGAAGTGGTCGGAAGTTACCATTTCTTTTGAGAAGGGTGACTGCCCGATAACTTCGAATCGATCAGGTCGATATCCGATTGTGGTCGAACCCACCATCAACAATTGTCGGGTCAATCGAGTTTTGGTTGATGGTGGCAGTTCCTTGAACATAATGTTTACTAATGCCCTGGACGAGATGCAAGTACCCAGGACAAAGGTAAGACCGGTACGATACTCTTTTCATGGAATTGTACCGGGGTCTTCGGCCAAACCCATTGGCCAAGTTTCTCTTCCTTTAACATTTGGTTCACCAAGTAATTTCAGGACAGAGAAAATCTCCTTTGATGTGGTCGATTTCGATACAGCATATAACGCCATACTCGGACGACCAGCTTTGGCAAAATTCTTAATGGCTACTCATTATGGGTATCAATGTCTTAAGATGCCAGGTCCCAAAGGAGTGATCACAATTCATTGTGACAAGAAGATGGCGTAAAGCTGCGGCCGTCGATCCTCGAGATGGTTGGTCAAATACCAACTCGAGAAGAAAGTCGACCTTCGACTAGCAAGTCGAAGCCTAAAGTCGCATCAAAGCCGAGCGACCAAGTCAAAGAGGTTCCTCGGGCGCAGAGAAACCCTCAAGGCTGCTCGCATCGGGAGACTTCCGACCCAAATAGGAAGACACCCTCATCACCTTCCTCAGAGCTAACGCGGATGTCTTGGCGTGGCAAGCATCCGACATGCCCGAGTCCCGGGAGGTGATCGAGCACAAGCTAGCTTTACTGATAAAGTACCGTAAAACAAAAATTACGGAGATTTGCCTGATCGACGAGATGCTATTAAATCGAATTGGATAAGCTACTTAAGCGGGCTTTATAAGAGAAGTCAACCACCCAGAGTGGTTGGCTAACCCTGTAATGGTCAAGAAGTCAAACGGCAAATGACGTATGTGCGTAGACTTCACTGATCTTAATAAAGCTTGTCCAAAAGATGATTTTTCTTTACCTCGTATCGATCATTTGGTTGATTCTACTGTAGGTTGTGAAATATTAAGTTTTTTAGATGCATATTCTGGATACCACCAGATCAATATATGCCTAAACGATGAAGAAAAAACCGCATTCATTACACCATTTGGTACCTTTTGCTATGTCAAAATGCCATTTGGTCTAAAAAATGCCGGTGCTTCTTTTCAACGCTTGATGCAATCGACTTTTTCATCTCAATTAGGCCGGAATATGGAAGCCTATGTTGATGATCTAATCGTAAAAAGCATTAAGAAACTTAATCATATCACTGACCTACAAGAAACATTCGACAACCTCAGAAAGCACTGCTTAAAACTTAATCCAGAAGTGTGTGTTGAATTTCTTGAGAAAATTGCTTGGATTCCTAGTATCGAGCGAGGATCGAAGCAAATCTGAAAAATAAAGGCCATCCTCCAAATCGCCCTCAGGCCACAAAAAGGAAGTCCGAAACTCACTTTGGGTGCATGGCGGCTTTAAGTCGTTTCATCGCACGACTAGGAGAAAAGGACTACCTTTCTTTAAACTTCTCGGGAGACACGAAGGTTTTGAGTGGTCGAGCGAGGCAAGCAGCCTTCGAGGATGTCAAGAGGTACCTTTCGAGTGCTCTGTTACGGTTTCTCCAAAACCGGAAGAGGCGCTCTTAATTTACCTAGCCGCCACGCCACGAGCGACAAGCGCGATCTTGGTCGTAGAGCGTGGCGAAACAACGACCGGTTTACTATCAGCGAAGTTTTACGGGCCTAAGGAGCATTACCTCGGGTCAAAAACTTCTATATGCCCTCCTCATGTCTTCGAGAAGCTGCGGTATTATTTTGGCGCACAAAATAGTGTGTGTCGTCGAGTTTCCTTTGGGAGCGATCCTCCATAATAAGGAAACAATGGGGCGCATGGCAAAATGGTCGATCGAACTTGGGAGTTCGACCTCCATTCGTGTCGACGGCGAGAAAATCGGATCTTGGCGGACTTTGTCGCCGAATGGACAAATCTGAACTGTTCGGGATCCCGATCTGATTCCGACGACCGATGGACGATGTACTTTGATGGGTCTCTTACTTTAAGTGGCTCGAAATGGGGTGGTCTGGTATCTCCTACCGAGAAACCTTAAAGTATGCCATACAATTAAACTTTCGGGCCACTAACAGCGTGGCGAGTCGAAGGTTTGCTAGGTGGCATACGAGTGCAAAAGCACTCTCGATTCGTCGACTACTCGTGAGAGGAGACTCTCAACTAGTCGTGAATCAAGTCGGAAAGAGTACCGGTGCTCTAACTTGACAATGTCTCGGTACTTATCGAATCGTAAGCTAGAAAAGCATTTTTAGGTTTGAGGTACAATTCATCCCTCAAAGGATAATTTCCTCGGACCAACTTGCTCGGATGGCTTCTTCCGATCTGCGATACCAAAGGAGTTTTCTTGGAGCAACTCCAAAAGCCGTCTCAGTCGAAGAACCGAGACACCTCCTATTGAGATGGCCTCACTAGATTACGAGGATACGGATGACTCCCATCTCGAGTATCTTCACAAGGGTTCCGTGCAGAGGATGATCTTGAGGCGGATCGTTTATCGAAAAGCCAAAATGTATACTTTGGTCGAAGGAGTCCTCTACAAGCGAGGAACCCAAGGGATACTCATGCGATGCATTCATAAAGCGAAGGAATAACACTCCTTCATGATATACACATGGCATCGTGGGACGCATGCTTCTTCTGAGCGTTGGTCGGTAAAGCCTTTCGACAAGCTTTCTCGCCAACAACTCTGCATGCGATGCTAAAGAGGTGGTTAAAAAGTGTGTCCAATGTCGGTTTCATGGTAGCAGATACATCAACCGGCTCAAGCATTACAAACAATACCTCTTTCTTGGCCTTTTGCGACACAGGGTCTCGATATCCTAGGACCGTTTCCCAAAGCTCGGGAGGTTTGAATTCCTTTTGTGGCTATTGACACGTTCACAAAATGGATCGAAGCGAACTCAGCTGGGATAACAGCGAGCGACAAAAGGTTCATGATGAGATGCGTAATTAGCCGATTTGGAGTTAAGTCGGATAATTACGAACAATAATAAACAATTCGCAAGTACAAAATTTGTGAATTTTGCGGCGAGTTGGGTACCAAGTTATGTTATGCTACATTGCACATCCCCAAAGCAGCGGGCGGTCGAGCGAGCAAGCGACCAAATAATACGAGAATTAAAACCGAGTCTTGACCCACTCGTTAAGCGCTCGGGGCTTGGGTACAACAATTACCTTAGTATTATGGGCGGTTAAATGCGACCAGCGGTCGGCGGCAGGAGAAACACTATTTTTCTAGTGTTTGGGCGAAGCCATGCTTCCTCGGAGCTAAAATTGCGGTCGACACGAGTTGAAACCTTCAACACTCCGACCGAGAACAACTTCGAGCGATGACATTAACCTACTCGAAGAAAGGAGAAACATGGCCTTAATCCGTTCAGCAGTCTACCAACAAGCCCTACGCAGATACTACGATCGTAAGGTCCGGCCTCGCAACCTTGCTGTAGGTGACTTGGTGTTGAGGCTCTGCCAATCCAAGTCTAATCGGAATAAACTTTCTCCCAAGTGGGAAGGTCCTTACGCAGTGGTTGAAGTCACTCGGCCAGGGTCGGTACGACTAGCAATGGAAGACGGACAGGTTCTCTCAAATTATTGGAATATCGACCAGCTACGCAAATTCTATGTGTGACCAACCCCTCAGGCAATAAAGGTCCAGGTTCCTTCTACCTCTTTTGTCTTACTTTTGAGTAGTGCTTTTATAATCTTTCGACTATGATTCAAAAACACCCAGTTTTCTTTACACTGGTCGAAAGGCAAGTAACATCAACTAGTCGAAGTCTCTCCTCTCTGCATGTGTTCCTGCCCACTAGAAGGAACTTCCTAACATCGACTCGTTACTCACTTTTGTTGCCAATACAGAGAGCTCGGGTTCTATCTAGTCGAAATGTTCTCAAAGCCAACTCTTCCCATCTTAGTTTATTTTTTCAGTAATTTCGAAAAATATTCTAAGCAGAGTGCACTTTCTTATATTTATTCGACCACCTTTGGTGTACTCGTTTCGTTTTAACTGGTCAAAGAAAGAGATACACCTAGTCGAAGTCTTTCCTCTCTGCACGTGGTCCTGCCCACTAGAAGGAACTTCCTAGCGTTGCTCAGTCTCCCACTTTTGCTACTGGAAAAGACTTATCGAGTCCACCAAAAAAGGGCTAACGAATTATTAAAGTCCTCTAAGGCGTTAAGCTTAACTCAAGTTCTTTGTTCTTGGTTCGATTAAACTAGTCGGAGATGGTAACATCACCTAGTCGAAGCCTTTCCTCTCTGCACGTGGTCCTGCCCACTAGAAGGAACTTCCTAGTGTTGAGCCGTTTCTACTCTTTCAACCAGTGCTTGACAACCATAACAAAAACTATAAGTTAAACAAACCTCTCTCTATTTTTAGAAACCCCATTTCACACACTATTTACTTAGATTGTCTAAACAACCTAAGCAAATAGTCGGGGGCTAGGATAAAGTTATTAATTTGACTTCGATTCTTAGTCTTTCATTCGTCTATTATCTTTTGAGTTACTAACTACTCGACAAGATGATTTGCAGGAAACAAGATGGCCTAGGATAAAGTTATTAATTTAACTTCAGTCATTGGTTTTTCATTCGTTAGCTATCTTTCGGGTTGCTAACCACTCGACAAGATGATTTGCAGGAAACAAGATGGATCATATATTTCTCATTAACAGAAACTGTCTGCCTCACAAAGTTATTACAAATTACTCTGAAGAGGGAGAACCCAATTGCATTTCCTCCACCACCTTCTTGCCAACTGATTGCATTTCCTCAATCAGACGACTTGCCTCTGATTCGGGGCAGTCGAAGTCGGCTTCGATTTGTTGCACATTAAGGCGGGAGTCATGAGCTTTAAGTTTCGCCAAAGCGTAACTACTGCGACTTCATTGCCTCCTTATGGATTCGGCTTGGTTGGCCTTCAGAGTGGTCACCATTTCTTGCAAAGTTCCGACTTGTTCCCCAATGGTACTTATGTGAGCAGTTATCGTATCTTCTCGAGGAGTTTTTCCCTCAGTATGTAGCTCACCAAGTACATTGTTCAGGAGTGTGATGTTGCTTTGAAGATTAGTCTTCATTGATTCCATCTCTGTTGGGAGCAGTCGAAGCCTCATGAAGTCTTTTGTTCTCGACCACTTGTTACGAAAAGAATAAAACCGGTCAAACAAAATAAACTTCTAGAGGAAGAGAACACAAATATAATTATAGGTAAAGCATTTCTTACCTACTAGTCGATAATCCAACTTCTTGACTTCTTCTTTATGGGAAGTAATGGTTTCAGCGTGCTTTTTCTCCTATGTTTTAATGTCCTCTGCATTCATCTTAGCAATGCGGACGGCCTCGTTGCAGATCAGAGTTTTTTCATTTATTTCTGCCTCGAGGTTTCTCAGTTCGACATCAATTTCTGAAAAAGAAATTAGCATTAGAAAATGGAAAATACTCGAAAGAACAACGAGATAAAGAATTGCTTACACATTACTCTAGTTTTGATCCTCGAGTTCTGATCCTTATTCTTGTGTAATGAGAAAACTCTGAATGACCAAAGCTTTTCTCCGGCTTGATCCGAGCTTCTTCATCTCATCTTCTTTTTCTGGAAAAGAAATGAGAGTTGAATAAAGGTCAAAATCAAAAGCAGTCTTAAGTTCAGCACTTACTGTTTATTTTTTCCTGCAAACTTCTAGTTGCAGAGATGGCTTCTAGAAGTTTCTTCGAGAGGTCTACTACTTCCTCTCTTAGCTTTTTCGACTCCTCTTTTTCATAATCGAGTGAGTCAACTAAAGTCTTTATGTCACTTTTTAGCCTACAGAGGACAAAAGTGGATATGAACATCAGTCAATCGGTTATAAGTCCTTCTACAACCACTGACCTAGTCGTAAGTTTTTCTACGACAAAGCCTCTAGTCGTAAGCTCTTTACGACCAGTACCTTGTCATGAGTTTTTTCATGACAACTCTCGTAAACACTATACAAGTAGTCAAGTCGAAAACGACTATGAATAACAGTAACTTACCATCTCTCCGCTTGTATGCAGAGTTCTTCATTTTCCTGTCGTAGCTCTAAAAGTTGTCGATGATACTCACCAACAACGGCAATTTGCTCTAGAGCTTTACGCAAAAGAAGGCAGTGAGAAGAAAGGAAAGCCACATATATAAGTATCCTAAAAATACTTACATTCATGGTCGACCTAGCAAAGGTCGAGTATACCAGCTCCGGGTTCTGCAGCTTGTCTATCCTCGCGACTTGATCCCACCACACCTTCTCAAGACGCTCATTGTCAAAGGTGTTCCCTCTATTGGGAATATCGTTGGGATGGGGGACTCGGTTGCGAGATCTAAAAACAGAAGACCCTACGACTGAAGCAGGACCAAAGAAGTCAGCACAGAAGTTGAAATATTCTTCTTCTTCGATTACGTAGTGCAGCTTCTCTTTGGATCTTTGGAAGGAACCCTGCTCGACTTCCTTCCCAGCGCGGTGCACAGGCTCGTCACCGCCTTGACCAGAGGCTTCTACAGTTGCCCCTGTTGTCTCTACGACCTCGGTAGTCGTAGCTGCCACTTCAACGGTTGCAACCGCTACTTCATCGATCGTAGCTACAACCTCAGTGGTTGTAGGAACCACTCTGGGAGCCACGACTTCCTCGGCCACCTGGGCCAAGGATGATCCTTCGACCACCTCCATTGTTACCTCTTCAGCAACTGAAGAAGTGGCAGTGTGCTTCTCAACAGAAGCATTCCCGGGGGCTGAAGGAGTCGGACTAAAATAAAGAAAAGCAAATCAGGTTGTGAAAAGTAAAAAGGTAAAAGTTGTTCTTACACTTTAGTACATTTCGCATACCTGCACCCCTCTGTCTTAACCAGAATTTAGGAGCAATCCTCCCAACGGAGGACTTCTTCTTCTCTACGACCACGTCTGGTCGAGGGTCAATAATAGGCCCAGCTACGACCACGTCTGGTCGTAGAATTTGAACAGGGACCATATCTCTGGTCTCCTGATTCTCTGGATGGCCGAGATCAGTCTCGACCACTCCAAAAGCAGCACTACCCTCGACTGCAGGCTGTGCTGGAGCAGCATCGTCCTTCACAAAAGATATAAAATCTTTCCAGATTTCCTTTTCCAGTTGCTTAACAAAACTCGGAGTGGTGGCAACTGCGAAGGATTTCTTGTCATAGTAGAAGGGTACCTTAGCCCTGCGAGGTTTGCGCTTAAAAGATTCAGCTGCTTCAACCTCCTCGGCTTCGATAGTTGCAGCCTCGGCTTCAATTTCGGCTATGTCTGCCGCAGGCTTTGTAGAGGGTCTGGTCGAAAGACCAGAGCTCGAACTTGCTCCTCCCTTGTCGGCGGATCTTGCAAGTCGACGTCTCTTATATGGAGGAGCCGAGCCTTTGTCTTTTGACAATCCTGCGCCAAAGGTCATCAGTGCGACTTCCTCATCGTCCTGACGATTTTCCATGCCTACTTTCTGTAAAGCAAAACAGAAAAAGAAGAATCACTAACCAGTCGTAAGTTTTCTCGACCCGATGCCAAGTCGTAAGTTTTCTCGACACTTTCTTGATCGCAAGATATCCTACGATCACCATTAGTCGTAAGTTCTTCTCGACTATAAAATCCTAAAGAAAAATCAACTTTTGATTACCTTTAGGCGCTCTATCTTTTCATCTGCGGGCAAAGCCGCAATGATTCGAGGAACCGCCACTCGGAGTGGCGGAGATTTCTCACAGATGAGTTTGACTCTAGCGTCAATCTCTGCCTGTGAAAGATCTGTGTAAACAGATAAGAATATTAGACAATGTTGAGAAAGACCAAACCGAAAGCTAAGTCGGAAGTTCACTTACCTCGTCGTAGTCCCCGGTGGTCTCCTCTCCCGAGTATCTCCACATAGGAGATGCTCGTTTCTTCAAGGACTAATTCGGCGTGTGATGAAATCTTTTATCACATGCCATCCGTCAACCCTTCTTCTTTCAAGTCCTTGATGGCTTGAATATAGGGGCAATCAGGCTAATATCTTCGAGTCGAATCCCATGAAGATTTATTCTCGATGACCTTCCCCACGAAAGAGAGGTGTCTTCAAGGTGACTTTCGATAAAACCACCTCTTTCTCCATCCGGCCATGAAGACCGAGTGAAACTCGAATATACTCCTCGACTTGAGTCGTGGAGCTTCAAACCAACTCCGGCGATTCGGTTTGTCGAGCCATCCCATAATAATATTGGAAAAGCTCGAGGTCATGGGAATCCCCAAATCGCGCTCGCACAGTACGAAGACACTCAGCATGGTAATGGAATTAGGACCTAGGTTCACTAATTCCACTCCAAAGTGCTCGAGTACCACCGTAAGAAAGGGGTGAGCAGGCAGTCGGAGGCCGCATTCACTTTCCTCCTAACACAAGCTTGCAACATCGCCCCCCCCGCCCGACAGTAACAAATCCCCCATAAAACTCCTCCGCCCGATCTTTGCAACAAAACGAGCAAATGATAAATACAATGCCAAAAAAGGAAAAAATATATATCAAATTCTCACCAAAAATGCATGAAAACTAATTCAAATATCCAAAAAAAAACAAATATCAATGTTACAACATTGCAATATTTAAAAACAATAGTGGAAACATCCAACAATAATTGTTTGCAATATCAATAAATTTGCAATATTTTAAACCTACTTATGAAACATTTTGATTTCATGTGTGCAACACAATAGTTGTGACGAGGATCTGATAATCCTCATTTTATCTTTTATCTATAATTCTTATTATGGGTAAATATGATGTCATGTAGTCCCCAGAAGTACCCCTTATATTTATAAGGGAGAGGCCTACCAAGTGATCGTAAGTTCTCCTACAATCACCCCCATAGTCGTAAGTCTTACTACGACTATATCATGGTCGTAAGTCCTTCTACGACCACTACCTGGTCGTAAGTCCTTCTACGATCATTACCCAGTCGTAAGTCTTTCTACGACTACTGCCCAGTCGTAAGTTCTGCTACGACACGTACCTAGTCGTAAGTCCTTCTACGACTATTATCCAGTCGTAAGTTCTACTACGACTTGTACATAGTCGTAAGTCCTGCTACGACCAAGTCAACTACGACCACCTTATAATACAAACGAGTGGGTCCAGTTGATTAAGGAATCCAGACGGTCCACATGCACTATTATTCCGCGCAGTAATAGTGCTTAAATACCCCATTACCTCTGAAAAATAACTGCCAAACGGCGTGAAGGAGCCACTCGCGGTAATCGCCATCATGTGCCCATTACTGACTTGATTAGGCGCCTCTTCAGCAGGGGAAAACGGCTACTCCTTCACGACTATATAAAGGCATCAATCAGAAGGACAAAGGGAGGGAAAAACAGAGCCAATCAAGGACAATCAAGGAGAAATACAAGTACTGTTCTTTGTAATAGTCTTAGCCTCTAGCTTGATTGTTGAGAATACAGTCAATACCACACACACAGGAGTAGGGTTGTTATTCTCTCCGGAGAAGGCCCGAACCTGTATAAAAATTCCGTGTCAATCGCTCTGCGTGATTTCATCTCTAGGAGACCCCCCCGAATCAAACAATCTTTACGTAAGATCGGTTCTAAAACACCGACAAGTTGCAACAAAATTCTTTTCCTACAAAATTTCAGAAAGATGTGCAGCAAACCAAATCACTTTCTGTAACATAGGGAGAAACTCTCATGCAACAAATCAAAAACACAATTGCAACAAAAAACACCTTTTGTCACAACATTTGATGTAACATCACAACAATAAAAAATACTCCATGCAATATTTTGAACCAACAGTTGCAACAAATTGAGCATATATTTGCAACGCATCGTACCCGATGAAGCTGTTGTGGTGTCCAAAGATGACTTCCAAGGCCTAATCGACGGCGTCAGGGCGCTCACCGACTATGACCTCGCAGGGTCAGTAGGTGTCACCGAGCTCCTCTCCACCATGGATGGTGGATGAGGAAGGGGAGACCTAATACGCTGCCTTGTCATCGACAACTCCCCCCCCACCCCATTTGGTAGGGGCTAGGCTAACGAAGCCCCTGGAGGCCCTGGCGACGGTGTAGCTCTTCTAGCCATTGCAACCGCATTCGGTGGTGCGGATCTGGATGCCCCAGTGATGCTCGCGGAAGAAAGAGAAGCGACTGTCAGATACAAGAGATGTGAAAGTTTTCAAAGGGAGGAAAAGGCACTGCATCACTGCAGCGGCGGGAGGAGGAGGAGGAGGAGAGAGTGGCGATGGAAACGAGGAGGGAGGGAAGATGGCTCTCTCTGCTGTGGTGTGGCTAGCTGCTGGATGGAACTTGAAGCGCTCTCCGGATGGAACTTGAAGCGAGGGTGCGCACTTGTACATATAGAGGGTGCATAGTATCTGATTTTTAGTGTTTTGAACCGTGAAATTTTAAAATGGTTTAAATGCTAGACGTGGTGGACACCAGGAGGGGACCGATGCTTTCAAAGCATGCGACGTCTGGACGTCCTTGGATCAAACACGAACTAAAATTTGTTTCCGTAAACTTTGGGGAAAGAAAGGGGGGAAGACCCGTCAAATATCAAAGGAAAGCACGCAGGTTTCCGTTTCTCCTACGTCTTTTTTCTTCTCTTCTAGAAACCTAAAACGAAGCCGCCCGAGGACGCACGCACACCTGGAGTCATCTTGGGGCGTGCCGCGTGCCACTGCAGGCGTCTACCGCAGTGACCAACTCCCCGCATCTACGTGCACCTCGCGGCGTCGAAGCAGAGAGGCGAGGCGGCGAGCGAGAGGGCGAGATCGAGGCGCCGCCGATGGACCCGTCCGACGTCGAGATGGAGGCCGCGGAGCCTCCGCCCCAGACCCAGCCGCCGCCGCCGCAGGCGGGAGAGGGGTGGAGCATGCTGTCCCGCGCCCGCGCGCTGCTCGAGGAGGGCAAGCCGTCCCTCGCGCTGCAGGCGGTGAGACCTATCTCCCTTCCCTTCCCCTTCTCCATTCCGCTTCCATTTCGTGTGCTGTGTCGCGTCTCGACCCTCGCTAGGTGTTGGAACGGGGAATTCGCGTGGTTCACGTCGCGGATCGTACCCATCGGAGGTTGATCACTTGATTAAACGATCGCAATGAGCTTTCTCTGATTCGATTTCGCTTTGGATCGTCCTCTCCATGGCGTAATCCAGCTTGGAATTTTACTCACGCAGAGGAAAATGGGGTTTGGTGAGATTCGTTCTAGGTTTAGGGTTCTAGGCCTTGGGGTTTGGGATTTGTTAGGTATGATTCGTTCTAGAAGATGTTAGGTGCTTGGGTGGTGCCTTCCTACTTTTGCACCTATCCCTTTCGGCTATGTCCCTATTTCTTAGACCAGCAAAGAGTGTTCTTATGTTTCCTCTCCTCAAGAGGGAGAGGGAATAAGATTGTGAAGTGATGCATATACAGGGAAATGCCTGTTTTCAGTATGGCCGGTTCAGCTTGCTATTCACAACAGAATTTCCAGTAGCACGCTGAGTAGGCACTAACCATGTTGTGAATAAATGCTTGGAAAGGTGGGGAAGTCGAATGAATTTGTTGTAGTCATGCAAATCTGTTGTGTTGATCCTTGTCAACTGATCATCTGTCAGATTGTCATTGCCATGCCATAATGTAGATTTGAGTATACTAGCCGAGTTGCCTGTGCAGTTGCTTTCACTAATTTTTTAGAAATAATTTATTAGAGTTTGAGTTTCCCGCGCAATTGTGCAGCTAGTTCTACTTAATTATTACAGTTGGTTTCATGCACAATGCCCTTTTCCGATGTTTCCTTTCTAATTATTAGAGATTGCCCCCTTCTCCACTATTTCCTTTTCCCTCGATAAATGTGGGATATCTTACAGTTTTTTCCTTTCTTTTTTTATTATGTGGCAATTTCAAGATTGTTCTCCTTTGGCTTTGGTTAAGGTGGGAAATGGGAATGTTTGCAGAGCCTACTATTATCAATTTATTATTTAGAATATAAATAAATATTGTTTCTGAAGGAGGGTTCTAGAAATTGATTTTGCCTGAGCAAGAACACTAGTACACCACCCAGACTGGGGAGCACAACTTCCCTTAATCAACTAAGCCTGTTTTAAACTTTAGGAATGGGGATTATTTCCCTTGTCCAATGGGCTTTGTTAGTTCTGTGAAGTGTGTACCTCTGTTGTTCGTATTATTGAGCTTTCATGAGGCCACATTGACTTAGGCAGAATACTTAATGTTGTACTGGAGCATCAATAATAGCTTTGATGCACCTTAGGCTTTTGCAGGATGTCTTTAAGTTCTTTGCAAAGCAAGTATATGCTCCTAGCTCATATATGCAGAGTACGTTTGGTAATCATTATTCTGCTAGTCACAAATACCATTTAAACCCTCTGTACATGGGTAAGGGTAAAGCTAAAAGATATGACCACAAAAGATGTGAATGAGAAGAAAGTCAACAAGTTAGGGTTTGCTATACTGATGGAACCACTCGAGTCAATGGTGCTAATTTTGGACATGATAATGTGTGACTAACCAAATCTTACTAAATTTGCATTAATATGCAACATAGCGTTACAATATTCATGCCCTGTCTGTGTTGGAGATATATATGATATCCTACCTGATGTGTGGGGTGGAGGGTGGACCATTTTTAAGATGATCCAGATCAAAATGTCTGGTCTTGGTGAGGATTGAAGTAGTTGAAATCCTACACAAAGACCTTCCCATTTGCAATACTGCAATGCTTCATTAGCATTTCCTGTTTCTTTTGTATGTGGGTGTGCCAATAGAGTTAATAATTGTCGCATCCCACAGTTGTGGTATTAATGTATGCACACCATACGTCTCATGGGGTGCACTTTTAATGATGAATTTTTCCATAGACTTTCATTTCATTGCCATTGTTTTGTCTTTGGGCGTGTGTGTTCATACTTGCTAGTCAGTACATTCCTAATCTCACTTTTACTGAACCGAGTATGTTGATCTTTTAATGAAGATAGCTAAAATGGCCATATTCTCTGTAAAGGATATATTTGGGATGTGGTTTGCTTAGAACTTTGTTTTGTGTTTGCTGTTGCATGAGAAGTGAGAACTTTTCAAACCTTATGTACATTAAAATAAGGTGCATCATGAATAAGTATTCCTGAGGCCTGCAACCTGCCTTTAACTTGTATACTTCAATGAAAATTATGTTCTGTGTGTGGTGCAAATATAGGAAGTTGCCAGGCTTGTACTGATTAATTTTCCTAGTTTTGTGCTAATTAATTTAGCCTGCACATTTCAACTTTTCCTAGTTTTGTCAAGAAATTGAGCCCATTTCCTTGTATTAATTTTCAACTGCTAAAATTATGCAGGTTCTATTGGCCATAAGATCTCAAGGTGGCGAACAGGCTCTCATCCAGACACTGAACCGTGCACGTGAACTCTACACGCAGAGATCGCAGGCCAGTCCCAGTGTCGATGAGCTCGCTTCTTTGCTTGCACAATGTGCTATAGCAGAGGCTCAATCATCAAACACTAATCCTCCACAAGCACCTGGTTCTGACCCTGTCATGATGTTGGATTCTGATGAGGCCTGCATACTTGCTGAGAGCGGAAGGAAGCAGATCATCTTGGATGCCTTTGCCGATGGCAGCAGCTTCATTTGCTTGAAATGTGGTGGGCTCTTCAGCACATCGCGCAAAGATGAGCACTTGGCCTACTGGTGCGGGACTGCATGATCCTGGCGGCACCTCCTTACTACTGTATATCTGTGGTCGCCCCAGGCGATGATCATGATACCCGCGAGATTTTGTAAACCATTTCTCTTTTTCGATTACCGCTTCTTTACTACAGGGATGCCAGAGATACATCTTCTGTTCACCGAAGCAAATACATTTGCCAATGCAAAATGTTATGGACAAGTCATTAAATTTGCCACCTCTATTTGTTGTACTGTGTTCATATTGCAC
Source organism: Hsuehochloa calcarea (assembly GCA_036346395.1). Classification (NCBI taxonomy): domain Eukaryota; kingdom Viridiplantae; phylum Streptophyta; class Magnoliopsida; order Poales; family Poaceae; genus Hsuehochloa; species Hsuehochloa calcarea. Next base: position 4,854,978 of record CM070596.1, on the reverse strand, counting down.
TCTGCTGGTGGTAAATCCTGGTATGCTGGACATTCTCCTTCCTCTCTCGAGGTCGTCAAAGTATCATAGTTGAATGAGGCAAAATTTCTTTTCGTCAACTTAAACAGGGTTAAGCTCGGTGGGAGAGTAAGCAACTGATATTATGTGCTTTTTAGTTAATAGCCGAGTGACCGTACGTTGCAATAGATCTCAAATAAAAATATATAAATTCTAAACTTAAAAACTCAATATGCATAATACAATTATCTCTACATTTAAAAGTTACATCTGATTATCAAGTCACAATGAGTCTTATCACAAACAATATGTGTAGATGATATAATTATCCCATAGAAGATCTTTATAGTATCATATGCATGTATGTATATATTTATCCACCAATTTAAAGGGTGAGTGGGAAGGTAAGATATCAATCCTTCATTTATAACAGTAAAGATGATTTGTAAATTCGAACACCGGGACGCGTAGTGGTTTCCACGAGCAAATCTGCAAGATAGAACTCTGCTATCACTACCTGCTATCGTACTTTTAAGTATGGTTTCACCTTTTGTTTTAATTTCTCTTTACCAACTAATGCTTTGTTTGGATGACTAACCCATGCTTATGTGAGATTGCTACCGACTTGCTTGGCATCAGCTCTGGTAAGCATGAAATGGTTTGGGACTGTACATGGCAGTGTGTTTTCCATGCCTTTTTTTTTGGGGCGAGGCTTCACCCGAAGGCAACAAAGAAATAGACCGACAGCCACCTCCCATCTGCGAACTTTAGTTCCTGCCACACCTGTGACTTAAATTCCAAGTGTTGAAGGAGGTTCAGTCTTCTTTTCTTCAACATTTTTCCCACCAAACTTGATATGATCTATCGGACCCCTGTCAAAGGAGGTTCAGTCTTCTTTTCTTCAACATTTTTCTCACCAAACTTGATATGTTCTATTTGCAACCTTTTTTGTTTGGATCTGGATCATTTGTAGTACTACAGAGGTCCACCGTATAAACAGTATTTTGTGAGAGAGTGAACAACGTTCGGCCTTTGATTTTTTATCGGACAGTAGAGATCGCTCATAATACTCATGCACCGTAGATCCTCTGCATTGACTCCTTGGGTGGAGAGGATTCCAATCCTTTTGTTTGGTGTCTGATAGGCAGAAAGTTGCTTGTCTTCCTATATCTGGAGCCATCTTCTGTAGCATTTCAAGCAATTAATGATGCTCCTCTATCACGAGGTAATTGGCGTTTGTGCGTTCCATTTACAACAAACCATGGGTCCTCACTTTACCTAAGAAAGTGTCTTAGTCTTGATAATCTAGAGACCTGAGACCGGCAAGTTCTTCGCTAGTCTCTAGCTGAGCCCAGTTGAATCTGTGTGCTGCTGTTAACTGTTAGAACAAAACTTGGTGTGGTATATATGGAGCTCATCTTCAGAAAGAAAGATCCAGTGTCCAAATCAAAGAAGTGCCATCCAAACCTACCAAAATTTGAGCCACTTTGAAGCAAACCTGCAGGAAATGTTTAACCTAGCTAGCTTGCTTTCTTGCCAAACATGCCAACTACTAATCCAACACAGGCTTATTTTACTTTGCTTAATTAAGCTTATTGTTCCAACTCCCATCCCATCCCAACCTCCATTCCCTCGCTAACTCTTCCTCACCTCACCTGAAATGTCAGTCAGGTCAGGTCAGCCATTCTTCCATCCACACCACCTCATCCAGTACTAAAACTATTACTATCCCTTCATTCCAAGCACTCGAGAGCACAAAGCACACAAGAGGCAACTCGAGCACCCGCACGAGCAACTCCGATTGCGCGATTGCGCCATTGATTCCTAAGGAAGGAGGAGTCGATCACGATCACGAAGAGAATTGAAGGTGTAATTGAGGAGATGAAGGCAATGGCCGGGCCGAAGCTGCTCGTCGTGCACCCGGCGTCGAACAAGCTGGGGAATGGGGTGGTGTCGCTGTCGACGACGTCGCCGGCGTCGTCGTCGACGTCCATGTCCGGCCGCTGCCTCTGGCTCGTCGTGTTTCTCGCGCTGTTCACCTGCGTGTCCCTCCTCACTGTCTTCTCCACGGCGCGCGCGTCGTCAGGGGTGGCGCCACAGCGGGTCACGTTCACCGTCGGCGCGGCCGCCTCCGGAGTCGGAGGGGGAGCAGGCGGCGCCGGCGCCGGCGCGGGGGGAGGGCTGCCGGCGTACGTGTTCGACGCGCTGGTGCAGTACGCGGCGGCTGCGGGGAACTCGACGACGAGCATGCCGGAGGAGGACGTGCGCGCGATCGCGTCGGTGCTGCGTCGGCGCGCGCCGTGCAGCCTGCTGGTGTTCGGGCTCGGCGCGGAGACGCCGCTGTGGCGCGCGCTGAACCACGGCGGGCGGACGGTGTTCCTGGACGAGAACCCGTACTACGTGGCGCACCTGGAGGGCGCGCACCCGGGGCTGGAGGCCTACGACGTCGCCTACGCCACCGCCGTGCGCGAGTTCCCGGACATCCTCGACGCCGCGCGCGCCTCCCAGCAAGCCGAGTGCCGCCCCGTCCAGAACCTCCTCTTCTCCGACTGCCGCCTCGCCATCAACGACCTCCCCAACCAGCTCTACGACGTCGCATGGGACGTCATCCTCGTCGACGGCCCGCGCGGGTACGTGCCTACGCTCGAATCGATCACCGTGCATGCAAGCAACGCATGCAGCTATGCACGCATTCATCGTGCACTGACATAGTGGCATTGTGCTCGACGTGAAGGTACAAGGAGGAGTCGCCGGGGAGGATGGCGGCGATCTACTCGGCGGCCGTGATGGCGCGGACCAAGGGGACGGAGACGGAGGTGCTGGTGCACGACCACGAGAGGGAGGTGGAGAGCGCGTGCGCGAGGGAGTTCCTATGCGAGGACAACCGCGCGGAGGGGACCAGCACGCCGTCGCTCGGCCACTTCATCGTGCGCGGCGGCGCCGCCGCCAACCGGAAGGCCTTCTGCGGGGCGCCCGCCGCCAAGAAGGCTAACTAGCCAATGCAAATTTTTTGCGGTGATCGATCGATCGATGGTTGTTGATGCATTGCATGCATATGCATGCGATCATCTGTAAAATTAAGAGGGGTCAGAATTGAACAAGGGAGCGTTAAATGTAATTTCTAAAGAAAAACAATTTTTAAGAAGAAAGTTCACAAATGATCCAATCAATCAAGCTAGAATATCCACCCACCACGTTATAACTTGGATCAAGTCTTATGCAATGTTCCAAAAACTCAAAATTGCACGATATCCCAGTCTTAAATAAACAAGGTTTAACCGTGGAGTTAGAATTAAGTCATGTTGTTGAATATATATATATATATATATATATATATATATATATATATATATATATATATAAAGGCAGACGCACACACACCACACTCTACACTCACACTCACACCACACACACATACACGCATGCGAGCCCAGCGGCAGGAGGTGGGACGCCATCGGGATCCACACTTCCGGCGGAGCCAGATCTTCCCACGCGTTTTGCAGCATCGACGGCCTCGGCGCGGACACAACGGTGAGGTTGGAAGCACGGAATTGCTCGTCTTTGTATGAGAAGTCGAACCAGAGGTTGTGCTCGGGGACGCGGCCACTGAACGACATCACCCACCCACTCTTCGGCCTTGCTCCACACATCGCTCGGCGTGTCAACGGTGTATGTTCCGGCACCTACCATCAGGCGCGGCGTCAGGGGGGTTCCACTGGTGAACATGCACCCCCAAAAAAGTGCAAAGTTTTTTTAACTAGGTATACATATCAGCAGTTGGTACTTGGGCTGGCAAAATTTTAGCAATTCAGCCCAATTCACTAATTCAACCCACCAACAACCAGAGGCACATGATGACACAGCTCCATGCTCTAGATTTAGGCCCTTGCTTCTCCTCCTCCTGACGTTGCCTGCCTCCTTGCTTCTCCTCTTGGCTGCTCCTCCGCCAATCCGCCGCTACTGAGGATGCCGCCTCCTTGCTTCTCCTCCTCCGCTAGTCCACCGCCACCGAGGACGACGAGAGCGTCCGGCATCGAGTCGTCGAGAGGCCATTGCTCGGCTTCGAGCCTCGCAGGGTGCCAGCGGTTCCCACCACCAGGCCACCAACACTAAGGTAGGGCAGTGCCTCCTTGCTTATCCTCCTCCTCCGCTAGTCCGCCACGGCGCTGTCGCCGAGAACGCTTTTCTCTATGGTCTGCTGGTAAACATGGGGGATCCGGGATTGGATTTGGGGGGGGGCTCCCCCCCAAGCAAAGCTGCAGAAAGATCTTGCCAGCCAATCCCCCAAGCCAATTGCCCAATCTAAATGTCATTATGCCATCAATCTATTATGTTCTTGTATGTCTCCTGACTCCTGTGATTTGTATATGTAGGGCAAGTTGAATTCTTGAAATGAAAAGTAATAGAGATATCATTTCTTTCTTTCGAGATAGCAAGACAGTCAAGCCAAAATCTGTTGAAGCGAAAACTACTCAAACTTAAGGAGGAGGAGGAATTGAATCAAGTATAATTAGAAATGAATTGGCTCTGGTTGTGGCTTCTTCATGTCCATCTGTGAATGCACCATCTCAATCTCAACCCCAATCACAAAGTGAAGCACAAGCAACCGGCAATGATAGTGATGAATTGGGTTATGATGTTGAGCTTCATCTACATGATCCCAGCAAAAGAATAACTGTCATGGGCTATGCTATCAATTATCAAGATGTGGTTCGGAGAGGAGGTTCGGAGAGGATTTATTCTTAAAGGCCAATGCCAACCTCGTCAACATGATTTTTCTGCATGGGAAATATTAGGTAAAAGGTGACGCTTAAATGTTAGTTGGTTTGATAAGTACAATTGGATTGAATATATTGTCGGGAAAGATGATGTATTTTGCTTTGTCTGTTATTTGTTCAAGGAGAAAATTGTGGGAGGCGATAGTTTTGTTAAAGAAGGAATTATAAATTGGAATAGGTACGACTCAGTTGACAAGCATGTGGGTAGTACAAGAAGTGTCTATAATTGAGCTTAAGAGAAATACAACTTCTTTGCTAAACCTAGAACATCAATTACTCAAGCTTTTAGCAAGCAAACCGAAGAGGATAAACAACTTTATATTTCTAGGTTGACTTATTCAATTAGATGCTTGAGGTTTATTTTGCGTCAAGGACTAGCATGTCGTGGACATAATGAAAGTGCAAATTTTAGCAATAAGGGGAATTTTCTTGAACTTTTGGAATAGTTTGCAAACAACAATGAGGTGGTTGCTAAGGTTGTCTTAAGCAATACCCCTGGGAATTGTAAGATGATTGTCCATGAGATACAAACGAACATAATTAATTGTTGTGCTATCCAAACTACCAAGCACATTATTGAAGAAATTGGTGATAATCACTATTCAATTATAGCTGATGAGTCTAGTGATGTATCCCACAAAGAACAACTTGCTCTTTGCTTGCGTTATGTTGATAAAGAAGGACGATATGTGAGCGGTTCCTTGGAGTAATTCATGTGGCTGATACTACTTCCTTGTCACTTAAGAATGCAATTGTGTCGTTACTTGTTGATCACAAGTTGTCTCTTGCTTAAATCCGTGGGCAAGGATATGATTGGGCTAGCAACATGAAAGGTGAGATTAAAGGTCTAAAAGCATTGGTTATGAAAGAGTCTCCTTCTGCTTATCACATCCATTGTTTTGCACATCAACTCCAATTAGTTCTCATAGCTGTTGCCAAGGGTAATTTTGATTGTGTGTGGTTTTTTGAATAAGTTTATCACTTACTGAATATTATTGGAGTTTCTTGTAAGCGTCATGACATGCTTCGAGATATTAAAGCTCAAAAAGTTTTGGAAGCACTAGAATTGGGTGAGATAGAAAATGGACGTGGATTAAATCAAGAGATGGGATTAGCTAGGCCCGGTGACACTAGTTGGGGTTCTCATTATAGAACTATTTTGCATATTATTGGTATGTATTCTGTTGGAAATATGCCATAGAGGTAATCATAGAGATGATGATATTTCATTATATTCATGATTTTGATAATATGTTATCGTGTTCCTTGAATGAATCATTTGTTATAGATCAATAAGTATGTGACTTGTTGGTGGAACTCTTTAACTTATATAATGTCATTCTAAATGTATCCTTGGTCGGAGGTCACTGGTCGGAACACCAGTGACTCTGTGACTAGCACATGTATTGATTGATGACCTGGTTTCACCGGTCATAGATACGGAGATATCGAATCAATAATGTGAACACATGTTAGAGAACATGGTGTTGGATAGACCCATCATTGAGACACTATTGAGATTGTTATGAATCTTTGTGTCATTAGTTGGTCTCAAGTAATGATGATGTATAATCCTTAGACCTGAGATCAGCATGGTTTCCTACATGTGCAATAGCACTCTTAGGGGTTGCCAAATGCTACTCCATAACTGGGTAATTATAAAGGTAGCTTTCGGGTATGCTATGAAATATGCGGAGGGATGTGACTGGTCAAGATGGGATTTGCCCCTCCTAACATAACATGAGAGATGTCTCTGAGCCCCTCGTGGTGATTGGATAAAGAAAGTGCATGGCCATGCCACTAGTGGTCGAAGTGTCGACCACATGATGTTATCCGACACTCGATCGAGAAAGTATTGAATAGTCTATGGATGACACATCATCTCACCTGGAGTTCAACTAGACATCGTGAGGCAAAGGGAGAATGCATGAGTAGGTCGCTTAGTTTGATTAGTTACGGACTAGTCATATGGAGATACGTGCTGGTCGTAGACTGATCAAACGTAATCACACAATGGTAAGAACCTGGTCGTAAGGAGTTACGAACTGGTCGTGACCAATTGTAGGACCGGAAAGGCGACTAGGGGGGGGGGGGTGAATAGGCGTTTTCAAAACTTTCTCGCCTAAATCAAAAATCAACACGAACTTTACTCCTTTAGCTATGAAAGCTAAGAAGATCGAGAAGCACAACGGAAGCCTTGTGTTGGATTTGATAAACCCTCAACCACACGACACAACCGGAGAAAAGAACTCACTGTTCCTTCGGGATCGGTGGCGGTCCGACCGGCTACCACGGCGGTCGGACCGACGGTCAACCCGCGGTTCGGACCGCCAACTAACTAGCGGTCGGCCCGGTGGATTCAGCGGTTCGACCCGGCAAGCCACGGTCTGAATACACAGGCGGTCGGACCGCGTTGAAAATCGGTCGGACCGGTAGAGTCCAATCTCAAAACTCCACCCAAATCCAAAACGAAATTTGATCCAACTTTTGTTTCAACCAATAAAACTTGACCAAATTTGAGCACACCTCCCTAATGATATTAGAGACCTATTTCTAGCGACGATCCGTCGATCCACTTCAGAATCGATCTCGAGATTTTACCAAAGAGGTGCACAAACCCTAGAAATATGAAAATCTTAATTCAAGACTTGCTTGTGGGGTTGATGATCTAGATGACTCTAGGAGTAATCCCACACAACAAAGCAAGATAAAGTAGGCCAAGAGACCAAGCATGAACCTTTGAATCAAGGAAGCACCAAAATCATCCAAAAGGAGAAGAACACAAAAGGAGCAAGCGATCTTTCAATTGAGCATCACAAGATTGTTCGATTACACAAGATGCTTACAAAGCCTCTCCAACAAGGAGGGCAAGAGCTCAACAAGGAGCACACTCCAAACCCTAGTTCTCCTCTCCTCTCCTCCAAACCCTAGAAAAGGAAGAAGGGGCTAAAATGAATGCTTTGCTTGGTTTTCCATCTCCCCTTCCTATTTATACTAGAGAGCTAGGGTTTCCTTTTGGGGTCACTTACACATGGGACCCACACACAATAACTCTTGAAGCAATCGCACCTTCACCACGTGTAGGTTGATCAGCGGTTCTCATCGCGTCGCCAAGCCTCTCTTGTCCGAATCCCATCGGAACCTCCCAGAGACTCGCACCGATATCCGCACCGCCTGATCCAACCAGCTGTATCGAACCACCCGTTCGATCCGTCTTGCCCATTCTGCACCTGCTTGAGTCACACGACCTCACCCGGTATCCATGATCGTTCTGGACCTCAGCTCTCCAAGCGTAGTCCCGATCCACTCACCGTTGACGTCGTTGACTCGCAAGCCTCTGCGCACAAAGAATAGACAAACAAACCGTTTCCGGAACAAGTTCTTCACAACTTGACCCACGCGGTTCGCAATGCAATATACAACAATAAAGCATTGAAGTTCATATAATAACACAATCAAAACCAACTCAATGCAACACTTGGCTAACCTTCAAGCCATTGTTTGGTCGGAGGGCCGTCCGACCGATTCATCTTGGGTCGGACCGCTCCCACAACTACGGTCGGACGGTCAAAGGACTTAGCCAAAATTTCAACTCAAAATTCAAACCTTCGGAATTTTCAAACGAATAGAACTTTTGACTGGGAGCTCCAAAAATGATGGGACCACATCCAGGAGACTCCCCTCACTTGCCTACACAACCTATTTTTGGATTAGCCCCAAAATCCAACTTTAGGTCGGCCGGTCCGACCAAGCCACCATCGCCGGTCCGATCAGTCACATCGCGGTCGACCACCCATAACGCCGGTCCGACCGCTGTGGTCCGACAAAGATGAAGCAAACCCGAAAACCCTAGATTTTGCAAACCAACAATGCCATTGCCAATTGACTCATCATCCTGAGATCGTGCACATATCCTCACGATATCCACACCAATTACAAACTGGTCGTATAGAGAAGCGAACTGGTCGTAAGTGATGAGGACATGATCATAGATCATATAACATCAAGGTTCGTCCGATTTATTCTATGTGTCTTTGGGAATCGTTATGTGCTGCTAGGTACCGCTAACGACTAGTGATCGGAAAAGAGTTTTCGAGTCATAACCGATTACACATGAACCTGTGGGGTCACACACTTAAAGGGCAAGGATCTGGTTTGGATGGTGATCCGAATTCGTATAGGCCACGAGTTCGTAATAGGCCTCCAGGTCGAGACCCATCATGGATGCCTATATAAAGAGGGCGGTGGCATGGGGTGCGGGAAGAGGATGATCTTTAGAAGAACTTCCGAAACCCTAATAGCCACGCCTTCTTAACCACGCTGCCGGTGCTAGCACTCCAACGCGTGGTGATCCTGCTCCGTACGTGTGGATACCTCGGAGGTGTTGTTGCGAAGCATCAGCACTAGGATGATCCGAAACTCGTGACGCTTACCGGAGTCAGAGGAGAAGTAACGTGACGGGTACGACCACTCGGAGGAGCAGACGCGCGACGAGTACGACTACTCGAAGGAGGAGACGCGTCGTGAGTACTACCACGACTGTATCAACTCGCTACAACGATTCTACTTCCGCTACGAGTCAACACGTCCAGCGGTAATCTCGTGATCTATTACTTGCGGTGGTTCCTTGGTTGCGCGGTAAAAAAAAATTTGTGTTATCGTAGCCTTGCCGTGTTACCCTACATATTCAACAATCCGCAAAGTACTCATGCAACTTGGAAAAGACCCCTCTCAGAATGATGATTGGTCAAAAATACATGCTATGGTGGGAGCCTTTGAGTCATTTGACTTGTTTTTCAATGCACACTTGATGCTTGTCATACTTGGATACACAGATGAGTTGTTTTAGTCTTTGCAAAAGAGAGACCAATATATTATTAATGCTATGACACTTGTTAATTTGGCTAAGAATAGAATGCAACGAATGAGGTGTGATGGGTGGGAAGAATTCCTTCAAGAAAAGGTAACATCATTTTGCACTAAATATGTCATCAAAGTTCCTAGGCCGGATGGTAGATATGTGCCTTGTGGAAGATCATCACATTTTTATCCAAAATAAACAAATGATGATCATTTTAGAAGGGAAGTGTATCTTGGCATCATTGATAATGTTCTCCAAGTGCTTGATAATCAATTTGACAAGGTTAATATGGAGTTGCTTGTTTGCATGTCTGCTTTAAATCCCATGAATTCATTTACTTCTTATGATAGAGACAAAGTGCTTAGCCTTGCCAACTTTTATCCCAATGATTTTTCAAGCACAAATTTAATTAGATTTTCTTTCTAACTTGATAACTTCATTAATGATATGCGAAGCAATGATAAATTTAAGGGCCTAAAGAATCTCGATGAGCTTTCTACTAAGCTTGTTGAAACAAGAAAGCATGACATTTACAAGTTTGTTGAAACAAGAAAGCATGACATTTACAAGTTGGTGTGTTTTCTTCTCAAGTTGGTATTGCTCCTACCGGTGGCAACGGCGAGCGTTGAAAGAGTATTTTCGGCGATGAATCTTGTGAAGAACAAGTTGATAAATAGTATGGGCGATCAAGTATTGAATGATTGTTTAGTCATCTTTATAGAGCGAGGTATCTTCTCGAAGGTTAGTGACGATAATATAATCAAGTGTTTCTAAGGACTGAGATCATGTCGTGTGATATTGTGATTTCCATTAGCTATTTAGGAATCTTTTATTCATGTAAGATTTTATTTGAACTATTTGTATTACATTATTAACTAATTTTGAACTCTTTTGTGTAATTATGTTGGACTTATTACTTTTGTGTTGTACAAGATTTTTTTTTCATCATTTAAGTGTGCACCACTATTGCTAAATTCCTGGCTCCGCCACTGCCTACCATGGATATCCAGATGTGTTGATCACCACCCCAACCACCATGTAGATGTCGATTTCATAAGGGTCGTCTTCGTCGTCGTCCTCATCCTCGTAGCAGCTGGGGTCAATGTCCCCGTAAACATAGGAAGGCGGCTCGAGAGGGCGCCAGTACTAGTTCTCCAGGAGGCAGGAGTACTGCAGGAGTCGGGCGGGCGGCTGTGGATGAGAGCTTGAAAGCAGTGACCTTGGGGTGGCGGCCCAGGGTTGTTGTTCATGACGTAGAGGTTGTCGCCGACGTCGAGGGAGATGGGAGACCACTTGGGCGCGTGCAGTGTGGGCATGGTGCGGATGGCGCGCGAGGCGGCGTCGTAGAGGATGGTGCGGCCCTTGTGGTCCACGTCGATGATGTCGTTCTTGCTGCGGCCGAGGGTCATGAAGTCCATCCACTTGATCTGGTCCGGCGGGCAGAGCCCGTATAAGGCTATGGCAGCGCGAGGCAACCGAACGTCCTCCATTGTTGCTGCATACGCTGTTGACCCTCTTGGTTTTGCTAGCCTTGTTGGGTGGAATAATATTGCGAATCGATGCGGTGTAGGGTGAAGGCCGCGACCGATGGAGTTATTGACCACCAGATGCACAAACCAGCGGCTCATCGTCGCCCGAATCTACATAGTTCTGAATCTGAATTCCTCTTGATGTTGATACACCGATAATCAAAAGAAAGGGTCCGTTTATACAAGATTCAACTATTTTCTCAGCTCAAAACAATTAAATTTTAGTTCATTTACAACTTCATTATACATAAATTACAGTAAATTTGTAATTATTCTTGAAAATCTTAATAACTCATATTTCTATTACATGATTCAAAATCTAATGTGTACTTTGAGAGGTTGAGTAAAAATAAAGATAAAGAATAAAATTATATACTAATAAATAAGACAATGTGGTGAACCCATTATGTTCTGAAGAAAAATCATAATAAATTCAGACCCAATTCATCAGATGGGAAGAAGTGCAAATCTCTAAGCATATTGGACTGATAAAATTTTGACTATTTGACAAAAAAATAGTCGAATGTTGTTTAGCAAAACCACAAAAGAAAAGGGACTCGTTAATTGTTGATAACCGCTTCTTCTCTTCGTAGTATCAAGATCCATGTATATACTCCCTCCGTTCATTTTTAAGTGATGTTTTTTTTATTCTTTACTATCTACAAGATGTGACTTTGACCGTTACTTTTAGTTACTTTATCTTATTATATATAAAAATATATACTATTATGAAAATATGTTTAACAACAAATATAATGATATAGTTTTTATGTAGCCAATCTAAATATTTTTAGAGACATTAGTGGTCAAATTTTAAAAAATAGAGGTTCTATGGTATCACTTAAAAAAGAAAGAAATGTGTATATGCTATATGTTAAAAAGTAGGGAATGGCTATACATCATTCACATGTTTTTTATCCTTCAAATCAGTCAAATTTCTGAACATCAGTTCTCCATCCAACGCTCCAGATTTCTCCCCAAATCCTATACAAGCCATCTTCCTTAACCCCGTGCTCCCCCGCCCCTGCTCCTCCTGTGCTCCCCAAAATCCTCCACGCCGCCCCTGCTCCTCCCATGCTCCCCAAAATCCTCCACGCCACCCCTGCTCCTCCTATGCTCCCCTACCTCCACCTTCTTCCTTGTCTCCAGTGGCTATCAGCCATTGCCACCCATGCCTCCCAATTTTAGTCGATTCATGTCGCCCTGTCGACCTCCACCACCCATGGTCCTCCTCCAACCTGCGGTCGGTTGTGCCACCGCCGCCTCGCCTCCCCTCCGCCACCGCCGCCCACTGCCGTGCCTCCGCCGCCCCTCCCTCCCTCTATAGCTGGCCCCGGTGAACCCTAGGCCTAATCCAGGTAAGCCCGCCCTAACTCGCCGTTGTCGCCGCTGGCCGGAGCACGAATCATGGCACGGATCTAAAGGTCAGAAATTTGACTGATTTCCTAAAAAAATTTAGCCGACTAATGTATAGCAGTTTCGAAAAAAAAAATTAGTATGTATAATTATGGTGCTTTCTTTTGGTTGCTAGCTTGGGGGGGGGGGGAGAACCTGGACTTGACCCGGATGCAAAACGAACAAGAGGCAGATTTTGGAGCTTGATCTTGGTAAAATAAATCAAACACCTATTTGCGTGTCTACGTGTTGAAAAGTCTAAAAGTTAAAGAGGTATCTACGATTTATTTCCCAGATTTTGGGCCTTGGTCCTGGATAGGCCCAGGCCCATTCCGGGTTTTGGGTCCTGAAAGACGTTGTCTACACTTCCGGAGGCAAACGCCACCCAGCCTCAGTCGAGCAGTCTCTTCGCTCGCTGCAACCAACGGCGACTATGCTGCGGCTCTCCCGCTTCCTCCCCTCCACCTCCAGGTTAGTCGCAACCCTAAACCCTAACCCTACCTCTCCCCTCTCCGCTTCGGCCCCCACCTCGCGCGTCAACTGGGAGGCCAGCCATCCCTAGCTTCCGCCGCCTTACCATTCGTCTATCTTTGTGTGCGATTTTTTGGGGGGCGCCTTGTTTGGTGTGGTTGGTGGTGTCGATCGGCCCTTTGATCGAGCCAGCGCGCGCCCGTGTGTGCTGATCTTAGGTTCGTCGACGCCGATTCCGGTTCCCTAGCAAGCGAGCTAAGCGATTGCGGGTTTCGTTTGGGTGTGGGGTGGCGTCCGGTGCGTGGTGTATTCTGCTCTGCAATCGCCGTGAAAAAATGGCTGGGGATTTTGAGGTTTCAGCGGTAGGATTAGGGACTTCTTTGCTTTTGCCTTCGCCTACCACAGATGCTGTGGCAGATAAATAGTATTTCATTGTGGGGGAGAAAGTAGGTTTTGCGTAGTGGAGTGTTGAAATGTAGTATGCTTCTGTGCAGCCTGTCTCGTGGCGTCCGTCTTTGTGTGGTGGTGGACTGGTCAGAGGATGGAGTTGGTGATCCATTTGTTCCTTCTTCCCCCATTCCAAGCTTTGCAGGATATGAATTTGTTGTTTCTAGGCGTAAATGTTAGATGCTATTCGGTGCTCAGTGTGTATAAATGCCTAATTCATTCACTGAAGAATAATCACCTTAGCTATATTGTTAGGATCAAATTTAATGCTACCAGGAGCTTATCAATGATTCAACTTAATGTTGCTTGCCATGCCTTTGGAAAAAGAAATGCACTGCTGCAAATTAGCAATTTGTTTGTATCTGATTAAATTTGCTCTTGTTCAGTTTCCCTTTCTGTTTGACGTAGTTCGTGATTTCTCTGGTATTAATGTATGAGCATAGAGGATCACATCTTAAATACTATCAAACGAACGTTAGATGAGAGACTCAAGTCAGTCCTTTGTTGTGCTATGGCTCTACAGTATTTCTGCCAGTTGCAACAAACGTATAATAAGTTTTTCCCCTTCTCAGGAGAGTCTCTGACCTGAAGGATGCTCTCTGGAGTGGTTCCTTGACCTTCCAACATGCTGTTTCGACTTCGACAGCAAATCCTGATGGTAAAGCCTTAGTTTATATACTTATTGTTACTCAGCCTTCTGCTTGCTTCGTGTGCTAATTGCATTGAAACCTTTATGTGCTAAATTTATTGCTTACTCTCTTTAAGCAGAGACCACATCTGGGAGAAAATTTGCAAGCTACACCGTGTTCAAGGGAAAGGCTGCACTTTCTATACATCCTGTACTTCCTAATTTCAGCAAACTGGAGGTATGTTACTTTTATTTTTTTTGTGTTCCAGCCAGGGATAAAAAAACCGGCCGGTAACCGGTTTACCGGTCGGAACCGGTAAAAAAAAAACCGGCCGAAATTTTTAAATTTTGAATTTGAATTTTTGACTCCATAATGTCCTTCCCTAGTTGGTTTAGGCATTCTTATGCTAGATTATGTATTGAAACATTAGTTTTTAGTATATTTAGCACTATTAAAACATAAATGAGGACTTTTTATGTACAACTTGAAACACTTTCTCATTAATTGGATTGCATGCAACTATGAGAGAATTGGATTGCATCATTATTTGCTCAGGATTGGATTGATTCTTTAATCCTATACTTTCAAATCATTTAGTGACGCGATATGATTAATAAGAGATACGAAAAAGTATTTGCTAATAGTTTGTTCAGCGACACATGTTTCATATGTATGATTACTAGTGTCAACTATGAGAGAAACATTTTCTCATTAATATTTGCATTGTTCCAAATTTAAATTTCATAATTACCATTTTCACCATTTCCGGTTTTTCCGGTTTTTTTCCGGTTTGACCGGTTACCGGCCGGTAAAATTTCGAATTCAAAAATTCAAAATTTGAATTCGCACCGGTTTTTTCCGAAATTTCCGTAACGGCGTTATTCTTACTGCCGGATTTCATCCGGTACCGAGATTTCGATCCCCAGCATACCATGCCTTACTTCCACTATATAATTTGTCTGTTTTATCAGTCCGGGGGATCTCGTGTGAACAAAAGTGGATCAGTAATGTTGACCTTTTTCCCTGCTGTTGGACAAAGGAAGTATGACTATACGAAGAAACAGGTAACAGTAATTTATCGTGTAGTTACTGGTGAAAGTTGGTCGCACACAGACTAATTGCTAGTCATACCAAATTTGTATCCATATTTTTGGGATGAACTCAGACCAAATCCACAATAGATGATTGATCTGTATGAATACCAAATTAGGTATGGTTCCATTACCTATTGGCTATCGCCGTTATTTTGTATTTTGCCTATTCACTCAACTCAGAAGTTACAAAGTCTGCATTTTTAATAAGCACATTACACAATGCACATGAATTTGCACAATGTTTGCTACCATTAATGTGAGCGTTAATGTCTACATTGACATGATTTAGCTGTTTATGCTCACTTCACTTCTGTCAAGAGGGAGGGCAGGGTTTGTCTTGTAGTCCAATAAACCAGGAAGAAAAAAAAAATCCCATTTTACCTCCATTTTTTGAGTGTTTGTCATCGGCTCATAGCTGGAAATGAAGACAAAAATATCTGATTTTCCCCCTTTTGTTTATTTTTCTCTAAGCTCCTTTTGTGCCTCTGGTTTTTTTCGCAAAACATAGAAAAATAGTCTATATTTCTATGATTTGTAATGATTATATTGTTCTTTTTTACTTACTTTATTCTAAATTGCATGAGGCTTTATTGATCTGGAACATCTATAATACAGCTCTTTGCTCTGTCACCTACTGAAGTCGGAAGCTTGATAAGTCTTGGACCTGCTGAATCTTGTGAATTTTTCCATGATCCTTCCATGAAATCAAGGTTTGTGATAGTGTTGTGCCAAGAAAAATACTGCTACTTTGTGCTTCTAATCACATCCTTCTAACCCAACTAATTCTTTACTAGCCATGAAGGCCAGGTGAAAAAATCATTGTCAATTACTCCTCTAGGCAATGACAGTGGATACTTTCTTAATATAAGTAAGTGACTTTCATATTGCATTACTAAGTTCTAACTGTGGCTTTCTTATTATTAATTGTTTCCCATTTTCATGATGTTCAATCTCTGATCTCTCCATGGACCAAGCTGCTTTGTTCGGGGCGCATTGCATTGGACTAAAATTCATTTTATCAATTGATCAACATAATATTAAGATATTCATGTCCATGCTGTTAGCGTTTCCAGAGTGGTGGTGAAATTGATCTATTCAATACATTAGTCAATTTTATTTCCCAAAAGGATGTATCCCAGTGTCTCAGGCAACTACAAAATACTTTCATCAATCAGCAGGCACAACTATTGACTATGGACTCATTATATCAAGATTCTCCTGTAAGAACTTTGTGCCTATAGCTAGTTGACATTTTTTTTAAATGGCAGAATGCTCAAGCTATGGCAACAGTCTGTTGTAGTGTAAAGCTATAATACCCAACAGGATGTAGAGTTGGTCAACTGGTGAAAACTTACATTGGGGCATTGTCTGTGTGCTCAAGTACTATCTCCTGAATTAATTGAGTGGTGAGGGCTTTGTCTCTCTGAACTTAAAATGAATGCCTGAAAAAAAGGGAAATGCTTCCTGGTATATAGTTAGTCATCATCACATCCACCATGGTTTTGGTAACAGATACATCACAATCTTCTTTGCAGGTGTTTTGAACAATGTGCAGAAGATAACTGAGCGCCTTTCAGTCCCTGTCACAAAAGCTGAGTTTGCAGTTATGCGCACAGCATTGAGTGTAAGTTTCCATATTGCCATTTGTAATCTACCGCTGTTATCTGAATTACTGAGAGATTATTTAGTCCAACTAACCAAAACCATACCAATAGATAACTAAGAATCAATAGATTTGGTGTCATACCGGTAAATTTTGATCATACTTCTATGTTGAACACAGTCCATGCCATTTTCTAGCACCAAGTTTACTGCATATCCTATGGCTATTGTCTCCTCCCTGCCTATATCTTAATGTAGGTGTTGTATACTGTACTATAAACATTATCATGCGGTCCATTCCCTAGTGTATTCAGGCATGTATTACTTCAAGCTGCTCTAGGTTACTTGGTCATTGGAATGGTAGGTGCTCATACTTGAGGGCTTTTAAGTGTGTACAATAGTGTAGTTGTGACTCATGACAAGCAACTTGAGGTTGTGCTATACATCGTTGTTATTGCTTAATGATATTGCTCCCCAGCAATTATATGCCTTTGTTATTGCTTAATGATATTGCTTAGGGTTTCATTTATGTTTCTTTGACTGCTCCGTCTATGTATTTGTGCAGTTTGCATTGCCGCACATCATGGGCTGGGACCAGGTCTTGACCAATCACCATCCAAGCCCCTCCTCCGCTAGCAAGCCCAGTGTGGAGCGCCCACACCCAGATTCAGAGTGGGAAAGGTGAAGGATTCCTTGTAGCTCCATATGTTGGATTTTGAACATCACTACGAGTTGATGATGGCAAGTATGAAAAATTGGGATGCTTGAACTGTGTTTCCTTCCTAATCAATTTAGGAATCTGTCTATTAGATTGAAGCTCGGGCACCATGGACCGTTGTGTTTGTTCAGTGCATGTCTAACTTCACCGTACCACAGAACTGCAAATTTCTAGTCGAGTTAGCCATGACTTGTATTTCATGCCCTGTGCTTGGTACCTGTCAACATGGTCGCAACCATACTAGAGAGATTGTAACATGACGTCTACGTGGGCTGCATGTACAGCTTATTCAACTGCACTGGAAACTCCCAAACATTCCTCTTACAAAACAACACTATACATAGGGGTAGGGTGCAAACATCAGCAAGCACATTCCTCTTACAAAACACTATACATAGGGGAACACTGCTTGTGTCTCCACATACTCTTAAAAGACTCTAGACTAGGCATACTACTGCAGCGATAAAATGGCGTCGTCGGATGGATGTCGACTGAACTGACAAGAATCCATCCAATGTGATGTCTTGGACCAGCTAGACGCAAAGAACCATAAAGAACTGATACATAGAGGCTCATAATCCAGCAGAGACCAATCCATGCAATGTAATGATCCCACACACGACGTTGTCGTCGTCGACAACAGGCAAGAACTGCACAGGTGAAGGGGGCGATTCCATCTTCTCCATGGCCACGACCGCCATTGCATCTGCAGTGATTGTTCTTGGGTTCCTGAAAGATCAAGCAGGCACGTTAGACAAGGCTCTAGATCATGTTCAAAACTAATTCCACGGCATATTTACAAACAGAACACATGACATCACAAATATAAGGAGGGGACCATGATTTAAACAAAAGGTATCCCCTCGTCTTGCGATGACTGAATGAACACGTGCCCGGTATATCAAATTGAAAATCAGAAGAAGAAAAGTTGGTTTGCCCAAGATGCCCAGAATCCAATTTGATGACAAGATGACCTGAAGAGTGACTATTCTATCCATGGTCTGGTGTGCGCAAAGAGTATTGAGCTGACTGGGCCATGTAATAGGCTAGTAGTCCATTCTGTTGGAGTCAGGCACTACAAGTGCTGTAACCAAATCTTGTAAAGAATCATCGAAAGAAATACATTGTACTCAAATCCCTAGCGCCTGCTTCTATCTGTTCTTCCCCAAATCCCTCAACTCCGTCTCAGTTTCATCGTCTACGATCTCGATCCTGCTAGGTAATGCCAGAATAGGACTTGGATCGTTACATTGTGGTATCAGATCCAGCGATTCCGACAATCGTGGCGAAGAAGAAGGGGCAACCGACGCTCACTGTGAGGATGGTGGTGACGGAAGACAAGATGTCCACTATGGAAACCGATGTTAAGGCGATCTTGGCATTGGGTCACCGGGGTGGACGAGCGGATGAAGTACGCCGAAGCTTGGAGGCCGACTGTCGACCTCACGCTGACGGGCCTACAGCAGACGGTGGAGGAACTTGATGTGCGCAGATCCAGCGATTCCGACAATCGTGGCGAAGAAGAAGGGGCAACCGACGCTCACTATGAGGATGGTGGTGACGGAAGACAAGATATCCACTCTGGAAACCGATGTTAAGGCGATCTTGGCGTTGGGTCACCGGGGTGGACGAGCGAATGAAGTACGCCGAAGCTTGGAGGCCGACTGTCGACCTCACGCTGACGGGCCTGCGGCAGACGGTGGAGGAACTTGATGCGCGCATCAACTATCTGGAGACTACGCCACCCAATCCACCTCGCCCAGTGACGCCTCGACCCAACGGGCACCGCTACGAAAAGCAACACCAGGGTGATGTCTCGGGGGGGATTCAACACTCCTGGACAAACCCTGGTCAAGGGTGAGTCATTGAATGCAAATCCTCCTGTGTTGTTTGATTTGAATGGTAGTGGGAGTAGGGAAACAAAGGGACAACGGTACTATAATCCCTACCCACAGAGAGAATGCCATATACCTACGGCTGAGTTTCCTAGATTTGAAGGGGAGCATCCTAGAGTCTGGAAAGAGAAATGTGTGAAATATTTTAACATGTTCAATGTGCCAATCTATTTGTGGGTGCTTATGCTACTTTGTACTTCCAAGGGAATGCTGCTTTATGGTTGCAGACATTTGAGGCCCAGCATACTCTGGATAATTGGGTAGAGTTATGCATAGCAGTAGACAACAAGTTTGGGAGAGATTTGTATCACAATTACATGAGAACACTATTGAACTTAAAACAACATACTAGTGTACTCGAATATCATGAACAATTTCAAACAGTCATGCATAAAGTGTTAGTGCACAATAGAAATTATGATGATGTGTTTTTTGTCAACAAATATCTAGATGGGTTGAAAAATGAGATTAGGGTAGCCATAGTGCTCCACAAACCTAGAACGGTTGATGCTGCGTTATCTTTGGCATTGTTACAGGAGGAGTGGGAAATGGCTGTTAAAAAGCCTCATCAGAGGATTGACAGTAGAGACTTCAACAAGTTCAATGGCAGACCAATGAATCATTCAGGCAAAGGTATTGGGTGCTGCACCTGGAGATAACAGGGAAGCCAACAAGCCAAAATGGGAAGACAGGCACAATGGTTTGAAAGCCCTCAGAAAGGCTGGAGGAGGATGTTTCAAATGTGGAGAAAAGTTTGGTCCTAATCACAGATGTCCCAAGCAAGTTTCCTTGCAAGTACTTGAAGAATTACTGGAAATTCTGCAATTAGAACATACTGAGCAAGAAGAAAGTGAAAGTGATAGCAAAGAAGGGGAGGAAGAGCTACTGATGAGCCTTTCATATTGTGCAGCAGCTGGTACTCAAGGCAGGAAAACTATCAGACTACAAGGGTTAATCAATAACTAAGAGATTCTGATTTTGGTTGACTCTGGCAGCTCAAGTAATTTTGTCAGTAACAAACTGGTGGACAGACTTCAGTATGCTACACAACCCATTCCTGCATTCCAAGTCACCATTGCCAATGGAGGCAAGTTGCAAAGTGACCAACTGATCTCTAATATGGAATGGTGGGTTCAAGGCCATACCTTCTCAACCAATGTCAGAGTACTCCAACTAGGTTGTTATGATGTGATATTAGGCATGGAATGGCTGGAAGATCATAGTCCTATGTGGATTCATTGGAAGAGGAAGCAATTGAGTTTCAACCATCATGGCACACATATTTCCTTGAGAGGCATCACAGATCAAACTGCAGCTTGTGCAGAAATTTCAGCTAAGAAGCTTCAAGGGTTGATCAGCAAGGGTGGAATAGCTCAGCTCATACAATTATGTCCAGTGTCTTCAGAACAAGCTGCTGAACCAGTACCTGCTGAGATCAGGCACGTATTGGAGAGAAATACTGAAGTCTTTCAAGAACCCAAAGGGCTACCTCCACCAAGGTCTTTTTATCACAGTATCCCACTTTTGCCTGGTGCAACACCAGTCTGTATTAGGCCCTATAGATATACTCCTACTCAGAAAGATGAGATAGAAAGACAAGTGAAAGAAATGTTACAAAATGGTGTTGTCCAGGCTAGTACAAGCTCTTTTGCTTCTCCTGTTCTTTTGGTTAAAAAGAAAGAAGGCACATGGAGGTCCTGTGTTGGCTACAGACATTCAAATGCAATGATAGTTAAGAACAAATACCCACTACCAATTATGGATGAACTGTTGGATGAACTACATGGAGCCAAATGGTTTACTAAGCTGGATCTGAGGTCTGGTTACCATCAAATTAGACTCCTTCCACAAGATGAGCACAAAACAACATTTAGAACACATGATGGTGATTGGGAGTTTAGAGTTATACCCTTTGGGCTTACAAATGCCCCAGCCACCTTTCAAGCAGCCAAGAATACTATCTTTGCTGCTTTGCTCAAGAAATGTGTTCTGGTATTCATGGATGATATCTTAATCTACAACAAAAGCTTAGAAGACCATCAACAACACCTTCAATCAGTATTTGATGTTATGAAGGATAATCATTTATTGGTTAAGAAATCCAAGTGCTCTTTTGCACAATCCCAATTGGAGTATTTGGGGCACATCATAAGTGCAGAAGGTGTTGCTACAGATCAGTCCAAGATCATGACAGTCCAGACTTGGCCTACTCCCACAACTGCAAAACAACTAAGAGGTTTTTTGGGACTGTCAGGCTACTACAGAAAGTTCATTAGACACTATTCAATCCTCAGCAAACTCTTGACCGACCTGTTGAAGAAGAATGCTCTATACATATGGACTAGCAAAGAACAAGAGGCTTTTCAGGCAATCAAAGAGGCTTTGACTACATCTCCTGTTCTAGCTCTACCTGATTTCTCCGAGGAGTTTGTGATAGAGACTGATGCAAGTGATAAAGGAGTTGAGCAGGTCTTATGCAACACAAACATCCCATTGCATACTTGAGTAAAGCATTAGGACCAAAAATGCAAGCCTTGTCAACATATGAAAAAGAGTGTTTGGCTATTCTCTTGGCAGTGGAGAAATGGAAACCTTATCTCCAGCATAACTAGTTTACTGTACGTACGGATCATAGAAGTCTAGTCCATTTGGGCAAACAGAAGATCACCAATTCAATACAGCATAAAGCATTTGTGAAGTTATTGGGGTTACAGTATAAGGTTGTATACAAGAAGGGCCCAGATAATAAGGCAGCTGATGCCTTGTCCAGAAAAACTTCTGAAGATACTCTGTGTGCTATCTCAGTGAGTAAACCTAAGTGGCTTGAAATCATTATTAAAGGTTACCAACAAGACCTTGATTCAAAGCAGTTACTCATTGAGTTGAGTCTCACTGGACAGAATGATAAGGGGTTTTCATTACAAGATGACATTATCAGATTCAAAGGCAGAATCTGGTTAGGCAATCATAAAGAAGCCCATAATGCAATCCTGTTGGCACTACATAACAGTGGAGTGGGAGGTCACAGTGGAGTTACTGCCACTTATCACAAGGTCAAGTCCCTTTTTGTTTGGCCTGGCCTCAAGCAAGATGTGCAAAAATATGTAGCTGCTTGTGAGGTATGTCTCAAGTCCGAACCTGAACACACCAAAGTACCTGGGTTACTACAACCTCTTCCTATACCTGAAGTAGCTTGGAATGTCATTAGTTTGGATTTTATTGAAGGGTTGCCTGAGTCACAACAGTGGGATACTATCCTAGTAGTCATTGATAAATTCTCTAAATATGGCCATTTCATTCCCCTATCCCATCCTTATACTGCACTCACAGTAGCTCAAGCCTTTATCAATCACATTTATAAACTACATGGGTTGCCTTAAGTCATTATTTCTGACAGAGATAGAGTGTTCACTAGTAATCTGTGGAAGGAGTTGTTCTCCTTAACAGATACTAAACTCAATATGAGCTCTTCTTACCACCCTCAAACCGATAGACAAACGGAGAGGTTGAATCAGTGTTTAGAAATATATTTGAGATGCATGGTGCACGCATGTCCATCCAAATGGTCTAAATGGTTATCTCAAGCTGAATTTTGGTACAATACAACATACCACTCTGCATTAGGAAAAACTCCTTTTGAAGTCGTGTTTGGTCATGCTCTGAGACATTTCGGGATCCTCAATGACTCTCAATGCTCTGTTCCTGAGCTAGACAAATGGCTCCAAGAAAGAACCCTTATGACTCAATTACTGCAACAACATTTGCTTAGAGCTCAATGGCGTATGAAGCATCAAGCTGACAAGAAAAGGGCTGAGCGTGAATTCAATGTTGGAGACTGGGTTTATCTAAAACTTCAACCATATGTTCAGATGTCAGTGGCCAAGCGATCTAACCAAAAGCTTAGTTTCAAGTTCTTTGGGCCATATCAGATTCTGGAGCGAGTAGGGAAGGTTGCTTATAAACTGAAGCTTCCAACTTCCAGTCAGATCCACTCGGTTGTTCATGTTTCGCAGTTGAAGCAGGCACTCAAACCAGGTACATCTGTTTGCCCTGACCTGTATTTAAACTGCATTGAACCTGGACATGATGTTTCTCCTAAGGCATTCTTGTGAACTCGCCTCTGTAAAGTGGGTAATGTTGTTTCTTTATGTGCATTGGTACAATGGTCTCATCTGCCATCGGAATGGACTACCTGGGAGAATGTCAATGATCTGTTTGCTCGATTTCCAGTCTTGGGACAAGCTGGTTTTCATCGGGAGGGGTATGTCACAGACCACCTAAAGAGTGACTATTCTATTCATGGGCTGGTGTGCGCAAAGAGTATTGGGCCGACTGGGCCATGTAATAGGAATTCTGTTGAAGCCATGCACTACAAGTGCTGTAACCGAATCTTGTAAAGAATCATTGAAAGAAATACAATGTACTCAAATCCCTAGCTCCTGCTTCTATCTGTTCTTCCCCAAATCCCCCAACTCCATCTCTGTTTCATTGTCTACGACCTCGATCCTGCTGGGTAATGCCAGAATAGGACTCGGATAGTGACACACTATCTTCTATACTTATGCTTCTTGTACTTCAGATTTTGCAAGGAAGTTAAGGGATCAAAATGCACTAGAGAAACTGGCCACATAACACGAGGTCACTGAGATCTGAATGTTGTCATGGGTCGTAACTCTCAATTCATGACAGCACTCACAATGAACGTCACTGCACCAGATGTGATCACGCACTAGCAGCTGGGCATGGCAGCGCTTCTGAATTCTACAATGTGCCTCAATACCTCTGCAGTGACAGCTCGAACACCTCACCTCAAGGCGGTTACTTCAGGCAACTATCATACCTTGTCTCTATCACCGACACAGAATCAGCACTGCCCTCAACTCAATGTACTGACATGGTTGGCCAAGAGCAGCAATCTCCCAGCACACAGGAGCTACAGTCCTTTATTGGGGCAAGAACAGGTCAAGGACTGACAAAACTCTGTCACCAGATCTTATAGCACCACATGAAGATAACAAGAACAGATCTAGTGCATCAGATAACTTCTGAGAGAGAACTAAAGGAACAATACAAGGTTGAAGACAACCATTGCAGGCAGAAAGTTCACTTGTGGAGCACCAAAGATTCAACTAGACAATATTAGTGTAAAACACAAGGATATGACCAACGAACAGAACAGAGTAATCAAAACTAACTCTGAACGAAGGGAACTGAACTAGTAACGAACCAGTGAATCACTCAGTAGTCAGTTCCCATCGTGAACTGTTTATCAGTCTTTCATGTTTAACACTAAAATCAGTAATGCTCCCACTAAAATCACCAGTGAGTATTGTGAAGAGAACATAATTTGGGTATATATATTAAGAAATGCCACAATCCTTTGGAAAATGGTACATTCGTAGCTTTAGAATACATGATAAAATTTAGCATAATTTACTGTGCTTTTAGGAAAACCACATGTTAAAGAGTAAGGAAAAGAAAGAAAGAAAAGGAGTCTCTTATCATGATTGATTTTTATTTCTAACACTTGTTCTACTTCATCTTATTTTGAAAGCTACCTTATGCTAGCCATGTTGTGGCCCGGTTTACCATTTTCCAGAGTATTACTCCAGAAAGTTCATAGAAGTGACTCGAAAGGTTAAGGAAAAACATGAGTTTCAGTAAACAGGAAGAAAACAAAAGAAAAGGAGTCAATTTGGCAGGACAACTAACTGTATGTTTTTTTAAATCTGGTACCAGTTTTCCAAACCCTGGTTCTACTAAAAAGATCTTAACAGAGAGTATGTCACGCCCTGTTTCTGATCGGAGGTTGTATGTGTGGGTCACAGGAGGTTTCGGTTGGGATGATTTGGCCGGAGCCGTGCTGGAGGTGTTGGAAAAGATGAGATGCTTAGGAGGAGAGCGTAGGAAGATAGACGGTAAGGAAGAAAGAATATGTAAATCTCTTCTTACTGTATTACCATAACCTTTCCCTTTAAATAGGAGAGGACTCCCTAACAATCAAAACTAACTCTGACTCTTAATCTTAATATAACTCCATCTCATAACTAAACTCCAATTCATATAATCTCTAACTGCCTAACTGGACGCAGCACATCTAACCGACTTGACTTCATCAGGAGCAGCCGTAGCTGATTGTCCTGATTTAATCCGTCTGGTAGAGTGACTATTCTATTCATGGGCTGGTGTGCGAAAGAGTATTGGGCCGACTGGGCCATGTAATAGGAATTCTGTTGAAGCCATGCACTACAAGTGCTGTAACCGAATCTTGTAAAGAATCATTGAAAGAAATACAATGTACTCAAATCCCTAGCTCCTGCTTCTATCTGTTCTTCCCCAAATCCCCCAACTCCATCTCTGTTTCATTGTCTACGACCTCGATCCTGCTGGGTAATGCCAGAATAGGACTCGGATAGTGACACACTATCTTCTATACTTATGCTTCTTGTACTTCAGATTTTGCAAGGAAGTTAAGGGATCAAAATGCACTAGAGAAACTGGCCACATAACACGAGGTCACTGAGATCTGAATGTTGTCATGGGTCGTAACTCTCAATTCATGACAGCACTCACAATGAACGTCACTGCACCAGATGTGATCACGCACTAGCAGCTGGGCATGGCAGCGCTTCTGAATTCTACAATGTGCCTCAATACCTCTGCAGTGACAGCTCGAACACCTCACCTCAAGGCGGTTACTACAGGCAACTATCATACCTTGTCTCTATCACCGACACAGAATCAGCACTGCCCTCAACTCAATGTACTGACATGGTTGGCCAAGAGCAGCAATCTCCCAGCACACAGGAGCTACAGTCCTTTATTGGGGCAAGAACAGGTCAAGGACTGACAAAACTCTGTCACCAGATCTTATAGCACCACATGAAGATAACAAGAACAGATCTAGTGCATCAGATAACTTCTGAGAGAGAACTAAAGGAACAATACAAGGTTGAAGACAACCATTGCAGGCAGAAAGTTCACTTGTGGAGCACCAAAGATTCAACTAGACAATATTAGTGTAAAACACAAGGATATGACCAACGAACAGAACAGAGTAATCAAAACTAACTCTGAACGAAGGGAACTGAACTAGTAACGAACCAGTGAATCACTCAGTAGTCAGTTCCCATCGTGAACTGTTTATCAGTCTTTCATGTTTAACACTAAAATCAGTAATGCTCCCACTAAAATCACCAGTGAGTATTGTGAAGAGAACATAATTTGGGTATATATATTAAGAAATGCCACAATCCTTTGGAAAATGGTACATTCGTAGCTTTAGAATACATGATAAAATTTAGCATAATTTACTGTGCTTTTAGGAAAACCACATGTTAAAGAGTAAGGAAAAGAAAGAAAGAAAAGGAGTCTCTTATCATGATTGATTTTTATTTCTAACACTTGTTCTACTTCATCTTATTTTGAAAGCTACCTTATGCTAGCCATGTTGTGGCCCGGTTTACCATTTTCCAGAGTATTACTCCAGAAAGTTCATAGAAGTGACTCGAAAGGTTAAGGAAAAACATGAGTTTCAGTAAACAGGAAGAAAACAAAAGAAAAGGAGTCAATTTGGCAGGACAACTAACTGTATGTTTTTTTAAATCTGGTACCAGTTTTCCAAACCCTGGTTCTACTAAAAAGATCTTAACAGAGAGTATGTCACGCCCTGTTTCTGATCGGAGGTTGTATGTGTGGGTCACAGGAGGTTTCGGTTGGGATGATTTGGCCGGAGCCGTGCTGGAGGTGTTGGAAAAGATGAGATGCTTAGGAGGAGAGCGTAGGAAGATAGACGGTAAGGAAGAAAGAATATGTAAATCTCTTCTTACTGTATTACCATAACCTTTCCCTTTAAATAGGAGAGGACTCCCTAACAATCAAAACTAACTCTGACTCTTAATCTTAATATAACTCCATCTCATAACTAAACTCCAATTCATATAATCTCTAACTGCCTAACTGGACGCAGCACATCTAACCGACTTGACTTCATCAGGAGCAGCCGTAGCTGATTGTCCTGATTTAATCCGTCTGGTATAATACTTGCCAAACTTAGCACGCCTGACATTTCTCCCCTCCTCAAAAAAAAGCTCATCCTTGAGCTGGAAGAACGGATATTGGCGATGAAATTGCTCCAAAGACTCCCATGTGGCATCAGAAGCCGGTAGTCCATCCCAATGCACTAATATCTCACGTACTCCGTTGCACATCTGTGCACAAATGACATGACGAGGAACAGGAGTAATTCGGCCATGATGAAGCTCGGGCAAAGCTGATGGCGCGTCCGGAGGAGCTCCATGATATGGTTTCAGCAAACTAACATGAAAAACATCATGAATACTGGTCCAAGGTGGTAGCTGTAAGCGATACACGACATCTCCAATTCTCTCCAAAATCTGATAGGGTCCATAATAACGAGGAGCCAATTTGCGATTAACATTGTCTGCTAACGAAAGGGCTTGTCATTTGTGAAGACGAAGCCAAACCCATTGCCCAACATCGAAGTGCAAATCTCTGTGCTTGGCGTCATAATGCTTCTTATGGTGCTGTTGGGCCAGAAAAAGTCGGTCACGAATATCAGCAAGCAGTTGATCACGCTCCAGAAGAAGCTGATCAACATGTAGGCGAGTAGACATGGGCGAATGCAGTCGAAATGTTGGAGGATCTCTAACATAGACCACTTTGAAAGGCGTATCCCGCAAAGAAGTTTGAAAGGAAGTGTTGTAGCAATATTCAGCCCAAGGTAGCCAACAGACCATTGTCGCGGTCGGTCTCCATTGAGGCAGCAGAGGTACATAGCAATAACTTTGTTTGTGACCTCTGTTTGGCCATCGGACTGTGGGTGAAATGCGGAGCTCATATGGAGTTTGGTACCCGATAGACGGAAAAGCTCAAACCAAAAATTACTTGTAAACACCGGGTCGCGATCGCTAACAATAGAACAGGAGCACCATGTAGGCGTACCACTTCATCGAAGAATACCCGTGCCACTGAATTGGCAGTATAAGGATGAGCCAATGGTATAAAATGCGCGTATTTAGAAAAACGATCAATGACAGTAAGGATGACTGATTTCCCATTGACACGCAACAAGCCTTCCACAAAATCCATAGCAATATCGTCCCAAATACGCGTCGATACCTCCAATGGCTGCAAGAGACCAGCTGGATGTAACTGAACCGATTTATTTTGCTGACAAACCGGGCATGAACGAACCGAATCCTCCACCAACTTGCGATCCCACGGAATATGGAAATCCGCACGAAGACGATGCAGTGTCTTCTGAACTCCCTCATGGCTGGCCAAATGAACAGCGCGCAAAATCGATTGAAGAGACGGCGAAGAGTGCGGCACATGAACTCGATTGTTGTACAACACTAAACCATCTGAAACCTGCCAAGGGAATCCCACTGCGCCACCCTCAATCTGCCGGCATAGCGTAACCAAATCTGTAGCAATAGTAGCTTCCTGACGTAATTCATCAAACAGGGCAAAAGTCGGAAGAGATATTGCACAAACCGAGCCCTCCATAGCAGCACGACATGATAATGCATTAGCCACGATATTCAAGCAGCCTGGCTTGAATTCCACATAAAAATGATAGCCAAATAGCTTGCTAACCCAACGGTGTTGTGGAATTGTGGACAGACGTTGATCTAGCAAACATTTAAGACTATAATGGTCTGTACAACCCCAAATCGGCGTCCCCACAGATAAGGCCTCCAATGACGTGCTGCTTGCACTAAACCAATGAGTTCACGCTCATAAGCCGCAATATGAGAATGATGAGGTGCCAATACCCTGCTAAAATATGCAATAGGGCCATTTCCTTGATAAAGAACTGCCCCAATGCCGGTACCCGATGCATCGCACTCAACAATAAACTCCATATCAAAATTAGGAAGCTGCAGTATCGGCGCTTTGGTGAGGGCGGTTTTTAAGGTGTTGAAAGCACGGACGGCCTCCTCCGTCCATGAAAATGCGTCCTTGGGTAGCCGGGTTAGTGGCTCGGCAATTGCACCAAAATCCTGAATAAATTTGCGGTAATAGCCTGCCAATTCGAGGAATCCGCGAAGTGCCCGAACTGAGCATGGTTCAGGCCAGACACGCATTGCGTGCACTTTTGTGTCATCCATGGCAACACCCTCTGCCGAAATCACATGGCCTAAGTAAGCCACTTTCGTCTCGCCGAAGAGACACTTGGAGCGTTTGAGAAAAAGTTGATGTTGACGAAGAAGACGAAGAACTGCTCGAACATGGCGCAAATGCTCCACCCAGGAAGTACTATATATGAGGATGTCATCAAAAACACCAATACAAAACGGCGTAAGTACAATCGAAGAACGCCATTCATCAATGCTTGAAATGTTGCCAGTGCGTTCGTCAAGCCAAAGGGCATGACGAGAAATTCGAATAGACCTTCATGGGTGTGAAATGTCGTCTTCTCAATATCTGGAGGGTGCATACGCACCTGGTGATAGCCTGACCGAAGATCCAATTTTGTGAAAAATTTAGCACCGTGCAACTCATCAAGAAATTCATCAACCACGAGTATGGGAAACTTGTCCTTGGCCGTCTTGTCATTGAGAGCACGATAATCGATACAAAAACGCCAAGTGATGTCGTGCTTCTTGACAAGTAACACTGGCGAAGAATAGGCCAAGGTGCTAGGTCGAATAATACCCTGCTTCAACATCCCTCCACATTGGCGTTCCAGTTCATCCTTAAGGACCTGTGGATACCGATAAGGGTGAACTGAAATGGGAGCTGTCTCGGGCATGAGGTGGATGTGATGATCACTCCCACGTGTGGGGTGAACAGATCATCAAACTCATGTAGCAGTGCGTCCATTAAATTAGGCCCAGTAATAGAACAAGCCTGCCGCGTCTCTTGAGAAGTCCCCAAACCATGCCACTGAACCTTATGATTATCTCGCCAGAACGTCATGGATAGCATGTCGAAATCCCAAAGAATCGGCCCTAGAGTGCGGAGCCATTGAACACCCAGCACCAAGTCGAAGCCGTCCAATGGTAACGAGTAGCAATCCACAGAAAATTCTTCGTGGTTGATCTGGAGAGAAAGCTCTTTGCAGATGCCTGTGCTTTGCACCCTATCTCCATTGGCCACCATAACACGCAATCCGGGACGCGGCTGTACTGACACACCGGTGCTTTAGGCTGCAGATGGGGTAATGAAGTTATGCGTGGACCCCGAATCAAGTAGTGCTAGCAACTGTGTTGTGCCAAACATCACGTGGAGCTGCATGGTCTGGCTAGCCTGCGGTGTAATTCCGGTCACCGCATATAAAGAGATGCTCGGCTCAACACCATCGTCGGTAATGTCGTAGTCGGCCTCATCATCAGATCCTCCGCTGGGAGAAAATAGCAGGAACAGTCGCTTACAACGGTGGTTTGGCGTGAATTTCTCTTCGCAATTGAAGCACAAACCAGCCGCACGCCGCTACTCCATCTCTTCCGACGTGAGAAAACGACGCCGAATAGTCCAGCGTGGGTGGGCTGCGCCCTGGAGTGCCCCGGCAGTACAGTTGGACGCTGGCGCCGGTAGGGCGGGAAGGGCAGGAGCAACCAAACAAGACGGGCGTCTTGGGCGTCGCCATCGCTACTACCGGTTGCCGATGACGCGTTACCGAGGCCGGTTACCGCCGATTTAACGCTTGGTCTACTAACCCGCCTCTTGCCCTAAAACCTGAGCCCGTCGTTCGTAAGCTCTTGCGAGAGCCATGGTCATATAATATCTAACTGCCTAACCGGACACAGCACATCTAACCAACTTAGACTTCATCAGGAGCAGCCGTAGCTATCTGTCCTGATTTAATCCGTCTGGTATAATACTTGCCAAACTTAGCACGCCTGACAGAGTACCTCACACTTGTGTAAAACAATTATCCATGGATGCCTAATAAAACATGTAAACAGAGCACTGGCAGACCTGTTGCACATCTCTCCAACTGTGAGATTGAAAATAGCTGGCCCGCTTGCCTTGAGTGTACGCCGGAGGTCACCGTCGGTGAAGGTCCCAATCAAATGATATTCATCATCAACCACAAGTAGACACCCGCAACCTTTACTAGTGAGCTCGGTGAGTTGATCCATTATCATATCACCCTCCTTGCACAAAGGAAGCTCATTTTGTTTCTTCATAACATCCTTAACCTGCAGGGTAGTTTTGCAGGTTAAATTTTGACACGCTATTAGCTGAAAACGTTCCAAAGCTCCATACAAGGAAGGAATCAATCATTTTGATAATTCAAGGATAAAATGACTACTCGTTATTATAAGATGTAGTGTTTTACAGGCCACATCTAAGCCACAAAGCAGAACACCGGTGGTTATCTGTTTTGGAAAACTCAACGTGCCGCTAATATTTGTTTCAAATTTCCCATGAAGATGTATCAGCTAAACACGTTTATATGAAAACATCCAATCGGTTGAACAAAATGATGTAGGCTTGCTTTACATTGTGTAACCGTTTTATCAAGAAAGGCAAGCAAAAGCCTCTTTCATTTATTCAGCTAAGGTTTTATTGTTGTGCAAAATATTTGTATGGACAAATAATCTGAGACAAAGTTTAGCTATACAAAAGAAAAATGTAAAATGTTGATTGCACACTGGCCACTGCAATAATTGATTCCTACTTAGCGAAAGTACCATGCTTCAACAAATAGCTAATCTGTTCCGCAACAAATTCAAGCAGTCTTGACATACAATCAATATCTGTGGGATAATTTACGCTTGTCCTCAGGTGGTGCACCTCACACCTCTGTTGACCACAAGTGGATAGAAAGAGCATGTAAATTGAAATAGGCATAACTGAGAGCCCTTCATTATATAATGGGACTCCAGCATTTCTCCCAAAGAATCGCTACTTCTGCCATCTCAACTAAACATTTCTGCAAATGTGGCATGCACATTACACCCAGAGTTTCTGCCTTTCCCATCACTGACAGCTACAAACAATCAATCGAATAGAAGTGCTCTCATGCAGCATGCGCTAAAACAATGGCATTTAAAAAGAACCTCAAAAGGAAATTTTAATGCATATCGTTGACACGATAGCTAGCGTGTGTGAACCATAAAGATTGAAGAAAGTGTAAAATCATGCAAAGCATGAGGTGTTGTCCAGTATCTATCTTCCTTGTAGGACGAAAAGAAGCCAAAAATGACCTATCAATAACGACCCCCAATAGTTATAATTCCAGGAGCCCTTACGAAAAAGACTGACAAGTAACCGCTAACAGAAACAAAATGTTGGTTGGATACTGGATCGTTACAAAATCGACAAATCGTATCAAGCATGTGCTGTATTATGTGTGCTGTGTACAGCATTCACCCGGGAAAATTACAGAAGGAAGCCCACCGACACGCAATGGGTTAAGTAAAATCTGGTAACAGTAAGATCTGAGATCTGATGTTCATGTTTCCCACTTTGCCATTGTTTGTAAATTGTAATGCGGGTAGTTTTTTTGTTTATTAAGGTATACCTTGAAGATGAGGGTCTTGCCGATCTTGCCGGCGGGGTGGTTGGCCGCGTACTGGTCCCTGGATATGCGGCGCGCCTCCATGATGGCTGCGACGACGGTGTCGCCGAACACCATCTGTATCGCGGTGGAGGTGACGGGGGCGAGGCCGAAAGGGCACACCTCCCCCTGCAGCGGCAGGTGCACGTTGAGGTCGCAGGCGGCGGCGAGAGGGCAGTCGGCGCCGGACGCGGCAGAGGTGAGGGAGATGAGGTAGGCGCCCTTGGCGCGCGCGCAGGGCGCGAGCGCGAGCAGCTCATCGGAGGCGCCGGACTTGGAGAGCAGGACGAGGACGTCGCCGGGGAAGAGCGAGCCGATGTCGCCGTGGAGCGCATCGACGGGAGCGAGGAAGCCCGCGCGCGCGAAGCCCAGCGAGGCGAGCGTCTGCGCGAGCTTGCGCGCGACGATGCCGGACTTGCCGACGCCGGTGAAGAACACGGCGCCGGGCGCGTCGAGCAGCGCCTGCGCGAACGCCGCCGCCTGCGACAGGTCGAGCCGCTCGAAGAAGTGCTCCAGGTGGCGCCGCTGCGCGTCGAACAGCGGCGCCAGGTCCGACGCCGCCACCGCCACCCGCCCCTGCGTCGGCTGCGGCGCGCATTCCGGCGAGGAGGGCACGGGGAGCGAGCCCATGGCGCGGCGGGCGCGGAGGGTGCTTGTGGAAATGCCGCGGCGAGGGGAGGATTCTTCTTCTTTTCTTGCGATCTGGGGAAACGGATGCGGCACGAGTGCGGGGGTGAAGAGGCGGTGTTTGCGCCAACTCGCGAACGATGTGGGATAATCGGAAAGAACGCCGTAATATCCGGATCCTCTCTGTTACCGAAAGTTCTCACGTATAAACAGTATTTTTGGAAGAGATAATTTCAATACAAAAGATCACAATCTCCCTATTAATCACAATCTCTCTATTTAGTGGTGTGATCCACTTTGCAAACTATAAGTGTAACAAATTTAGGAGATTTGATATGGATAGGTTTCGGTGGTAGTATTAACTATTAAGATCACTCGACACATTTTCACACATGTTTGGTTGGTTGCATGATTGCATTAGCTAGCCCTGTGGTTTTGACTGAAGCTGACGAATGGCCGGCCTGACTAGATAGCATGGAACCAGGATGGCCGTGTTCTCATGGAGGATGACAAGTGAGGCCCACAGGCTCAAACCCCTGCACACGCTAAGGCAGCGTACCTGCATGGAATGGAATCTGAGATCGATCTGATCTTCGTGGACGTCCACGTTCACAGGTAAACACTAGGGGCGTTTGATCTATTACCAACGTGAATCGAATTAAATTTTGGCAACGTAAATGGAAATTGGTTATCATTTAGTTTGATACAAATATTGGGTAATACTAATAAAAAATTGGCAACGCCGATAAAATGCAATGTCACACGGTAATCCGAAAGTGAGCATATCGCTCACCAAAAATTGGCTTAGCCACAATTCAAACAGTATTAATTTTGCTAAATTTTGACTTTGACTAAGTTCTGCCTATGCTAAGTTTTAACTTGGTTCGTTAGGACCATCAACCAAACAACCTATGTAATTCAGAACCTCTAACCTTCGATGGTAACAGGGATATCAACAATACTATATTAGTCCACTAGACCCCATCGGGCCTTGGGTATGCGGTATTCACACCTCGCGAATCACAAATTTGGCACATGATCTTGGTCACAAATTTATTATTATTATCAAATTTGGCAGACGATCTTGGTCACAAATTTATTGTTGTTGTTATTATTATTATTATTGTTACTATTATTATCATCATCATCATCATCATCATCATCATTAAGAATCAGCATCAGACAATCACTGCTTCATCGGCACCATTTAGTGTGTCAGCCAGAGAGGGAAAACCCAGTCGGTTCTCGCCGGTTACCGCCGGTAACCGGATTTACCAGGATTCGAAAATACCGACCGGAAAAGTTCAAATTCAAAATTCTGGTGAAAACATCTCAAATTCAAATTTATTTGGACAAATTTTGACTGAGTTTTTTTCCCGAATTTTAAGCACGGCCAGAATCATTACCGATCGCCTCGACGGATTCCTCTGAACCGGTTTTATAATACTTGGTGTCAGCATGTGTCAGGACTGAAGACATGGCTATGTGAGGAGGGAGCATTAGTTGTTTGAACGTTATTTGAATTGGGTTGTTAGCTGCCCAGTAGCGACCGTGTTGGGCCTGCCCATGTATTGGAGTTTAAGTACTGAACGTTGTTCACTTTCACGCATTATCAAAAAGAAATAGAAAAGTTGTAGCACAACTTTCCCCTTCTTCATCCTTCGCTTTCCCTTCTGACGAACGCAATGGCAGCGAAGATCGTCTGACCTCGACCTCGGCATCTTGCCGACGACGAGGCCATGACAGATGGTATCAGAGCTAGACTCGATCCAACGAGTTGTTCCTAGATCCTCTCGACCTTGACTGGAAAAATCCAGAGGGAAGGTTAGCCATTGCTCCATCGATTTTTTATAATTCCCAACCCAAGGTTCGGTCGGCTTAGAGTAGGAGCACTACGGCTCCAACTAAGCAGGGTGTCCAAGCCCGTCAAGTCGTGGCGACGATGGAAGGGATGGAGATGCGGTTGGTTGAGTTGTGGAAAACCGAAATGAAAATGATGCGAGAAGAGATGAGCTCCCACATGGCGACGGTAGACCAACGTCTGACCAGCAAGGAGTGAGAATAGATGAGATGCAATTGAAGGTGACTATGGCAATGGATTCAATCGGTAAAGTACAATAGGAACAAGTGATGGCGGTGAAGACGCTCAAGACAACACCACCACCTCTCGTTTGGTGATTCCAACCAGAGATGAAGCAGGAATAGTGGGGATGAGACCTGGAGAATCCGTGATTCAAAGAGAGGTGCTACCTGTCATTTCCGCAACGCCGAATCCACCGTAAGGGCTCCCGCCATAGGTACAGTTCCCTCCCCTTACACCAGTAATCTCAAAGGTACAGGAGACTAGGAAAGGGCATCAGGATCAAGAATACCTTTTCTCCCACTTGGAATTCACGCAAAGATCATTTTTGATATGTGTATTGCTTCATCCTCAACTTTGCCTTCGCCAGTTGTTGCATAAAAATTCGAGTATGTTGCTCTATCTACCAATATATCCACGACAACTGAATTGGATGCAGTAGTCATTGAGGAACAAGAAGAAGAGGAGGAAATGCATCTGTCCTTGAATGCAGTCTTCGGGTCAGATCATCCGAGAACTATTCGAGTCAGAGCATTAGTAGGGAATCAAGTAATGTTGATGTTAATTAACTTTGAAAGTTCTCACAGTTTTGTCAATGCAAATTAGTGGAGAGAATCAGTGGTGAACCAGTGCCATTCATAACAATGGCGGTTAAAGTGGCAAATGGAGAAATACTATATAGTGATAAGTTATGTTGGGGATGAGCTAGTGGGTACAAGGTAATACATTCCATCATGACATGAAAAGTGTTAAACCTTGGTGGATATGATGTCATTTTAGGGGCAGATTGGTTAGAGAAATTGTGGAATCATGAGATGCCACTGGAGGGAGAAATGGGTGGAGTTTGAGCACAAGGGCAAAACAATCAGACTACAAGGTGTCATTGATCCTGAAATGTCAGAAGACTTTCAAGAGATATCAGTGGAAAAAGAGGCATAAAGGAAATGAAATCTGGGCCACTCTAGTGCTTGAGATATCTCAGGAGCAAGATCAAGAAATGATTCCAGAAGTAGTTCATTTGTTTTGCTTAACTATGAGGATGTATTTCAGGATCCTAAACAATTACCTCCTCACATAGTGTATGATCATGTCATTACCCTTCTTCCAGATGCAACTTCGTTAACTCTAGACCTTATCGGTATTCTCCACTTCAAAAAGATGAAATCGAATGGCAGGTGACTAAGATGATTCAAGCTAGAATAGTAACTACAAGTCACAACCCTTTTGCTTCCCCAGTTCTGCTTGTGAAGAAAAAAGATGATAGATGGAGATTTTGTGTCGATTACAGAAAGTTAAATGAATTGGCAGTAAAAAGTAAGTTTCACATGCACATTTGTGGATGAATTATTAGATGAATTAGTTGGTACTAGCTTCTTCTCTAAACTAGATCTGAAATATGGTTTTCATCAAATTCGAATGGTGGAGAATGATGAACATAAGACATCATTTAAAACTCATCATGGCCAATTTCAGTTTAGAGTTATGCCTTTTTGGATTGACAAATGCTCCAGCTACATTTCAATGCTTGATGAATTCTGTTTTTGCACCTTACATGAGGAAATTTATTTTGGTTTTTATGGATGACATTCTAATATATAGCAAAGACTTAAATGATCATGTGAAACAACGCAATACAGTGCTAGATACATTGAGACAACACCAGTTAGTTGCCAAAAGAAGCAAATGCAACTGATGAGGATCTAGAAATCCTAATTTAATTATTTATCCATAATCCTTATTACGGATAATGACATTATTATATGGTTCTTGGGTATACCCCTTAATGTTCTTAATAGAGAAGCTAGGGTCATAAGATCTTCTACAACTACCTCATGATCGTGAGTTCTTCTACGATCACCTCATGGTCGTCAGTCTTTCTACGATCAGGTCAGCTACGACCGCCCTATATTCGTAAGTTCTTCTACGACTAGCACGAGATCGTAAGTTCTTCTACGATCACCTCATGGTCGTAAGTCTTTCTATGACCAGGCCAGTTACGACCAACTTATAATCGATCGAGCTTATAGACAAGTAAGCCCAATTGATTAGGGCAACTAAACAGTCAGTATACGCTATTATTATTTGGAATAATTGCACGATTAATCTCTCTATCCTGGTGATAACTGTCTGACGACGTGGGAACGTTACTTCTCCAACAGTAATCTCCAGTAACTGCACATCATCTGGAGCATTGATACACCATTTGGGCTAGAGAAATTATCACCCACTGTAAACATGCTATAAAAGGAGGAATCACCAGACTGCAGAAAAGGAGGACAGACAAGAGGAAGAAAGACACGATCAGGAGCACAAAATATTACATTTCAGTCTTCCTCTTGATCTGTAACCATCATACTCAATATATCTACACAAGAGTAGGGTTGTTATTCTCTCCGGAGAAGGCCCGAACATGTATAAAATCCATGTGTCATTATCTCTGCGTGATTTGAGTCTTAGAGACCCCGAATCAAACAATCATTACATCAGTTCGGTTCTAAAACACCGACAATCGGCGCTGTTCGTGGGGATCTTCTGGTTCATCGGGTTTCCTTCATTTTCTCCCAACTCTAATGCTTCCATGGCAGGAGAGTGGAACGAGGAGAACTGGTTCAACTTGGCCGATTATGCAAATATTGACATGGATGTCAGCTTTGACTACGAGCCGAGTATTGTATCATCCGATGGTGATGTCGCATCTGGAGATTATTCTCCAGAGACCATACCACCGATAGAGTTGAGGAGGGATCCTTGTACCCCACAACGTTACGTCCAAATGAGGAACCAACTTCCTTAAAGGGCAAGGGTCAATCCAACCACAATCAAGACTGCTCCGGGGCAGACCCAGGACATGATGAGGCCTCCCCCTCCAAATGTTCAAGTCTGCCTAAGGTAGTTCGACCTGGCACGACAAGTCCTAGAAGTCATCATTCTAGAGCTTCATCCGCACCTGGTGGTACTATCTCTCCATTTAGCCCCATAGAGGATGGGGTCGAACATGTTTTTCCTGCAAGTTCGACCATCCCATCGCAGGGCTCAATTGCGAACGGAGACGGTTATAACCCGGAATTTCCATTCGTGGAGGGGTTTGCTCCAAGTCACCACACGGTGTCATTCGACTACTACTCAAGAGAGGAGGCCTCGAGCGCTAGTGGAGGTCATCAACGGGAGGTCTTCGTCCTTCCCTCAGGTGATGATCACTCTCCTAGAGACAGGACTGGGGACACTCCCCGACGATCACACATTGCGACAACTCGTGGCAATGGTAAGGACACCTCCGATGATGAATAGGGTCAACACTTTGATCAGCGTGCGAGAAATCCTCAAGATAATCGCACTTTATTGAGGCAAACTCAAGGATCAGACATGGACGATCCTGAGACAACTCGACAGAGAAGAATAACAGCTCAGAGAAATCTATCTGAGTGCTTTCAGTGTCAGTCAGAGGAAGTTCAAGAACTCCAACATACCAACGATCTACTCGAGAACCCAACTCTAGAGCTTGCCCGACCGCCTCTTCGCGCAAGAGATCGCAAAAAGGCTTTGAAGCGTGATGACCAGACTCGAGCACCCTCACCGTCATCATTCTGGAAGTCGTAGTGGTACGACTTCATTAGCTTCCAGTCGTTCGAATAACTCACCGAAGGAAGATCGACGCGACATATGTCGTTCTCCTAACCAAAGAAAGGTTCGTCGAATGACTGAAGATAAACAAGCTCTCAAGAGAGGTGGTCGTTCACCACTTCGACAAAGAGGTCTGCAGCAGCAGACAACAATGGTGGAGCTAGGAATTCAACGCTGGGGGTGCACACACAAAGTAACTCCCGGCACGATTAGTTCAAAGTACGCATCACCGAGTTGTTTCTATACTTTTCTTCACAAAATTCATCATCTGAAATATATATAGTAGTCTACTAGCAAATTTTTATATGTAATCACTATAGTAATCAATTTGGAAAATAACTTGCACAATATCTGAATATGAGAAAAAAAAACTGGAATATGCTCCG
Source organism: Hsuehochloa calcarea (assembly GCA_036346395.1). Lineage (NCBI taxonomy): Eukaryota > Viridiplantae > Streptophyta > Magnoliopsida > Poales > Poaceae > Hsuehochloa > Hsuehochloa calcarea. Next base: position 4,815,311 of record CM070596.1, on the reverse strand, counting down.
TGTACTAATTTAGTATTACAACTATATTTCACTATTGAATCCTAAATCAATAGAAAAGAGGGAGAAAGGAATGAATGTGACTTGTGAGGTTTCCTTCCCCTAACTCATCACCATATGCGCCTGCAAAACCGATGACCTTACTTACTCTCTCCAATTTCAGTCCAATAGAATAGTTACACTCTAGTAGATTTTGCAAATTTTGGGGGTGCCGGTGCACACCCGGCACCCCAACTAGCTCCGCCCCTGGCAGACAAGATACGAGGAGTATTAATCTCGTAGAATCAAGACTTATCATAAGTCAGGTTCACCCACTGCTGGGTATTATCGTGTTACGAAGTAATTACCCGATGTAGCGTATTCTCGTCTGATCTCCGAGCAGTTCGCTGGCCACCGTGGTTTTGACCAGTGAAAATCTAGAAATTCGACGGGTTTCAGAATCCCATCGAGTTCCTCCAAATTTACATGACCATTGTCTGAGCAGCAGGAGGAGGAGAGCGCATCATGTCGAATTACCTTCCGACTGTGCTCGAGGGGTCCGCTCAATCGTGGTTGTTAAACCAACCACTCGAATCGATCTACTCGTGGCAACACCTTTATGACCTTCTGCTGGCTAACTTCCAGGGTACCTACCATCGCCCTGGAAAGGAGGACGACCTCCACAGGATAAGAAAGAATGATCACAAGACCTTATGTCCATTAATCAAGCGCTTCAATCAGGTTCAAATTCAATTCCTGAGGTTTCTAACTCATCTGTTATCAGAGCCTTCAAGCAGGGAGTTGTAAGATCGAGGTAGCCGACTAGAGGGGGTGAATAGGCGGTTTTAAAAATTCTTTCGGCTAAAACCAATTAATAATGCGGAAGCTAATAACAAATTGGTTTTGCACAATTAAAACCTAAATCAACTAGGCTCGACTAAGTGCACCAACAATATGAATACAATACAATGAGAGCAATCATACAAAGATATATAAGCAATTAAAGTATGTAATGTAAATTGCTCAAAGTAAAGCACAAGACAAATCAAGATGACACAATTAAGTTTTACCGTGGTGTTCGGAGACTTGCCGGTCTCCCCTAATCCACGTTGAGGTAATCCCAACCACGTTGGACCGGCACCACTAATTAAGCCAACACCTCTAAGGTAAGTCCAACCACTTGGACCGGTTCCAACCACGAACCAACACCTCGCTCCACTAGGGTTGCTCTTCCCCCACTCCGGAGATGGCGAGCACCAAACCACTCACAACACGCCGGGCCTTCTCACAAGCTTCTTGAGAAGATCACCGGGCACCACGCCTCCACGCCGTCTAGGTGTCGGCAAACACCAAGAGAAACAAATATCAACTCTCACTTGAACTAATCAAGTGTCAACGCTCAAGTGGATACACAATCCACTACCTAAGGCAATACATGCACTTAGGGTTTGCTCTTAAATCTCACTAAGTGCAACACATACACAAAAGATAATAGAGGGTTTGCTCTTAGCTCAAAAGAATATCTCACAGCACTAGAACACTTTGAAATGGTAGCAACAACTTCCTCCAACCATCCAAGGTGGGTATTTATAGCCCACACGCAAAAACTAACCGTTGAAGGAAAGATTCCCTCGAATCAATACAGGGCCGGTCTGACCGCCAACTAATGGCCGGTCGGACCGCCCACGCGCCAACGGCTATAAAACTAGCCGTTGGACCTACGGACGGTCGGACCGCCAACTAATAGCCGGTCTGACCCAAGGCTAGCCGGTCCAACCGCCCGAGCAAAATCGACGCACTCCAAAAATGGTGCTTCTTTGGAATAAAAGTACCGCGACAATTCTGGTACTTCCACACCACTGTAGTACCGTATATCAATGGCAGTACTTCCGCACACAAAAACAATTCAAGGGGAAATCGATCGGACCGCCCAACACATGGCAGTCTGACCGATTTACCACCGGGTCGACCGTGACCACCGCGGTCGACAACCGACTCGTATAATCCACTTTCACTTCGCTCAAATGGCAAAACACATTCGCCCATCTGAGTGCAATTCCAACAAGGTTTTAAAGATGATATTCTCAACAGGTTACAAAACACATTTGCCAACCTTTAGAATACTCATCACAAGAAATAAGGTACATGGACTTACGCCATTTGCAAAACACACTTGTAAACTTAAGTCACATGCTACAAGGGTTATACATGAGCCACAAAAATTTGCAAAATACATTCGCAAATAATAGCATCATGCCTAGATGAGCTAGAGCAACCACAATGAGCTATCAACACATGACTAACTCAAACTACTAGTTAAGACCCCTCTTAATAGTACGGCAACCTATACTAGCGATCTGGTCTTCCAACCAAACACCAAGACCGGTAAAAGACTAGGAACACATTCTTAGCCCTAGCTAGTCATACATTTGCCTTGCATCTTCTTGAAGATTGATGACGCACACCATCACTTCAAGTCCGGGTCATTAACTTGATAATCATCAACACATGAAGGTCCTTTGCTTGACCTCCATCAACACATGATGGGTCTTCTTTTGTCTTGACGATCAACTCATGATTATCTCCTCTTCTTGATAAGCATCAACTCATGATACATCCTTTACTCCAAGCTCTTGACTTTAATGTCATTGACACACAATGACATCCAAAGTCTTCATCACTCTAGAACATAACCTATTCATCCAACTCATGGAAAATGTTAGTTCCACAATGTGATTACCATTAGTTACCACAACAAACCATTATCACATAATGGTGGGATAAGATACTTCAATCTTTCCCTTATTGGTAATTAATGATAACCACTTCAATTACACATAAATTAAATGTAGATAAATGTAACACAACGTGAGTATATATGAACTACACAAGTTACATATACTCACGACATGAGAATGTAAGAACTACACAAGTTCTATATACTCAAAACATGAGTATACAAAAACTACACAAGTTCTATATACTCAAATGGATATGTTTCAAAGTAAAGATCTCAAATATATGTGGAAAACGGAATATGGATCAATACTAATGAAACCACAAAATATAGAATAAACTCTCCCTAAATGTGTGCATACACAAATGTGTAATTAGATTATATGCACATATTCAAGTTAAACTTATGGTTGAGTTCATCCTATATTTTGGATCCGAGGAATGCAACAATAAATAAGATTAAGATGTCGATTGCATACCTCATTGAATTTCACCTTTATATCCAAATGAGACTACACATGATAATACAAGACAAGAGAGTTAGTCTTATATTTGGATTTGTCATTAATCACCAAAATATTTCATTAACTCATAATGGCGGGTCTAGATCCTTCAGGAGTCCGCAACAGAAGAATTACAGAGGACATCGCTTTAAATCCTCAGTCTACCGTCGTTGAACTCTTCGAGATGGCCGATTGATATGTGACTGCTGCAGAAGCAGTCGAGTGAACAAAACCATCGATCGAGACGACCATAATCCTGAAGATGTAGGCAGAGGTAGCAAGAAGGAAAAAGGCCAAGAAATCCAAGTATAAGGTGAAGGGCCAAAAACCTCAAGCCAACAATTCTAAGGTTTTGGCCGTAAGCGACAAGGAACCACGAAGTTCCTAGCAATATCCTGATTGAGGCAAAGGTAAGCGCCCCGAGCAAAAGAACGACAAGCCTAGGTGGTGCCCTTTCCATAAAAAGGAAGAACATGACCTTCACAACTGCCGAATTTTCCAACGAAAACTTGAAGACTACTACAACGGCAAAGGACCATTTCCTACCCTCGAAGAGGTAGGGCAAGCGAGTGGTCGTACGCAGTCGGACGACAACAAGGAGATGCCATTGCAAGATCCTAAGCATACCATCGAGCATATCAATGGGGGGTCATCGGCATACGAGTCAAAACGATAGCTTAAGGCTGTGAAACGCGAGGTAAACTCCATTGACCCTCCTCTTGTCAATAAATTACCGAAGTGGTTGGAAGTCACCATCTCATTCGAGAAGAGTGTCTGCCCGATCCCTTCCACTCGACCAGGTCATTTTTCGATCGTGGTCGAGCCCACTATCAACAACTGTTGAGTAAATCGAGTGTTAGTTGATGGTGAAAGCACGTTAAACATCTTGTTTACGAGTACCTTGGACAAGATTCAAATACCCAGGACCAAGGTAAGACTGGTATGATACTCTTTTTATGGTATTGTAGCGGGGTCTTCGGCCAAACCTATTGGCCAAGTTTATCTTCCTTTAACATTTGGTTCACCAAGTAATTTCAGGACAGAGAAGATCTCCTTTGATGTCGTCGATTTCGATACGGCATATAACGCCATACTCGGATGACCAACTTTGGCAAAATTCTTAATGGCTACTCATTATGGGTATCAATGTCTTAAGATGCCACATCCCAAAGGAGTAATCACGATTCACTGTGATAAGAAGATGACGCATACGTGTGACCGTCGATCCCTCGAGATGGTTGGCCAGATACCAACTCGGAAGAAAACAAGGAGCAGTCTTCGCCCATGCAAAGTCGAAAGCCGCACCGAAGCCGAATGACCAGGTCAAAGAGGTTCCTCTGGATCCAGAGGAGCCCTCAAAGACTATTCGCATCGGGGATACTTCAGACCCCAAATAGGAAGACACCCTCATCACTTTCCTCCAAGTAAACGTAGATGTCTTCGCGTGGCAAGCATCCGACATGCCCGGAGTCCCCGGGGAAGTGATCGAGCACAGGCTATCTTTACGACCTGACAAAGTACCCGTAAAACAAAAACTATGAAGATTTGCCCCTGATCAACTAAATGCTATCAAATCAGAATTGGACAAGCTACTTAAAGCGGGCTTTATAAGAGAAGTCAACAACCCAGAGTGGTTGGACAACCTTGTAATGGTTAGGAAGTCTAACGTCAAGTGGCGGATGTGTGTAGACTTCACTGATCTCAATAAAGCTTGTCCAAAAGATGATTTTCCTCTACCTTGTATCGATCAGTTGTTGATTCAACTGCCGGTTGTGAAATATTAAGTTTTCTAGATGCATATTCTAGCTACCATCATATTAATATGTGTCTAGAAGATGAAGAAAAGACCGTATTTATTACTCTATTTAGAATATTTTGCTATGTTAAAATATCATTTGGTCTAAAAAATGTTAGCGCTTCTTTTCAACGCTTGATCCAATTGACTTTTTCACATCAGCTAGGCCAAAATTTGGAAGCCTATGTTTACAATCTAGTCGTAAAAAGCATCAAGTACCTTAATCATGTTTCTGACTTATAAGAAACGTTCAACAACCTCAGAAAACACCGACTGAAACTCAATCCTGAGAAGTGTGTGTTCGGAGTCTCTCCAGGAAAGTTGATTGGATTCTTTGTCTCTATACGAGGAATCGAAGCAAATCTCAAAAAGATAAAGGCCATCGTGCAAATGCACCATCCGACCACAAAGAAAGAAGTATAGAAACTCACAGGATGCATGATAGCTTTAAGTCATTTCATCGCACGACTGGGAGAAAAATGACTACCTTTCTTCAAACTTCTAAGGAAGCACGAGGGTTTCGAGTGGTCAGAAGAGACAAACGTTGTCTTTGAGGATGTCAAGAGGTATCTTACGAGTGCTCCTATTTTTGTTTCTCTGAAGCCAGAAGAGACGCTCCTAATTTATCTAGCTGCCATGCCATAGGCAGTGAGCGTAATACTGGTCGTAGAGCGTGAAAACGTCCAACGACCAGTTTACTACGTAAGTGAAGTTTTACACGAGCCTAAGGAGCATTACCCTCAGGTCCAAAAACTTCTTTATGCCCTTCTCATGTCTTCGACAAAACTGCGGTCATTATTTCCAAGCGCACAAGATAATTATGTCATCTGAGTTTCCCTTAGGAGTGGTCATCCAGAACAGGAAAGCAGCGGGACGCATGGAAAAATGGTCAGTAGAACTTGGGGAGTTCGACCTCCATTTTGTATCCCAAACGGCCTTTAAATCTCATATCTTGGCAGACTTTGTCGCCAAATGGACAAATCCTGAACCTGTTCAGAATTCCCAGTACAATACCCACAACCAGTGAACGATGTACTTTAACGGTCACTTACTTTAAGTGGCTCGGAGGCTGGGGTGATCCTGGAATCTCCTACTGGAGAGACCTTAAATTATACCATTCAATTAAACTTTCAGGCCATAAACAACGTGGTAGAGTACGAAGGTTTGCTGGCTGGCATATGAGCTGCGAAAGCACTCGCAATTCGACGACTAGTCATGAGAGGAGACTCTCAACTAGTCGTGAATCAGGTTGGAAAAGAGTACCAGTGCTCTAATCCGACCATGTCTCGGTACTTATCGTAGGTCTGAAAGCTAGAAAAGTATTTTTTTCAGTTTCGAGGTACAATTTATACATCGAAAGGATAATTTACTCGCAAAGCAGCTTGCTCGTATGGTTTCTTTCTGATCACAAGTACCAAAAGGAGTTTTCTTGGAGCAACTCCAAATGTCGTTTCTGGCCGAAACACCAGAGACAACTCCTATTGAGACAACCTCTCTAGAATACGAGGATACCTGGATGAATCCTATCCACGAGTATCATTAGAAGGGTACAATACCCGATGACGATCTCGAGGCATATCGCTTATCCCGAAAGGCCAAAATGTATACTTTGGTTGAATGAGTCTCTACAAACGAGGCACTCAAGGGGTACTCATGCGATGCATATCGCAGAGGAAAGGACTAAACCTCCTTCACAACATGCACGGGGGCATCTGTGGAACTCATACTTTCTACAGAACGCTGGTCGGGAAGGCCTTTCGACCAGGTTTTTATTGGCCAACAGCCCTCTGCGATGCCAAAGAGTTAGTTAAAAAGTGTGTACAATGCCAGTTTCATAGCAGACAAACACACCAACAGGCTTAGGCATTACAAACAATTTCCCTATCTTGGCCTTTTGCGACCTGGGGTCTCGATATCCTATGACCGTTTCCAAAGGCCCAGGGGTTTCGAGTTCCTTTTTGTGGCCATTGATACGTTCACAAAATGGATCGAAGCCGAACCTGCGACTGAGATAACAACGGAGGCAAAAACGATCCATGATGAGATGTGTGATTACTCGATTTGGGGTCCGAAGTCGAATAATCACATATAATTGTAAGCAATTTTTGAGAGCAAAATTTCAAAAAATTTACGACGAGTTGGGTACCAAAGTGTCTTACATCTCTGTTGCCCATTTTCAAAGCAATGGTGCGGTCAAAAGAGCAAATGGCCAAATAATGCAGGGAATCAAAACTCTAGTCTTCGGCCAGCTTATCAAGCGCTCGGGGGCTTGGGTACAAGAATTACGCTTTGCATTATAGGTAATTCATACGACTACAAGTCGGGCCATAGGTGAAACACTTTTTCCCAGTTTTCGGTGCCGAAGCTATGCTTCCACCAGAATTAAAGATCAGATCGACACGAGTCGAAACTTTCAATGACTCTACCCAAGAACAACTTCGAGCAGATGACATCAACCTACTCGAAGAGAAGAAAAATCAAGCCTTAATCCGTTCAGCAGTCTACCAGAAAGCCCTGTGCAAATATTACAATCGTAAGGTCTAATCTCGCAGCCTTGCTGTAGGTGACTTGGTATTGAAGAAAATTCAATCCAAGTCTAATCGAAACAAGCTTTCCCCCAAGTGGGAAGGTCCTTACACTGTGGTCGATGTTACGCGACCAGGTTTGGTACGACTATCAATGGAAGACAGCTGGATTCTCTCGAACTCTTGGAACATCGACCGGTTACGCAAATTTTATGCATAACCAACCACTTTGACAATAAAGTATCAGGTTCTTTCTATCTTTATTGTCTTGCTTTGAGTAGTGCTTTGATAAAAAAATTCGACTATCCCTTGGTCGTAAGTTTTTCTACAACCAGTACCCAGCACTTCTTTACATTGGTCGAAATGGTAGGAACATCACCTAGTCGAAGTCTTTCCTTTCTGCACATGGTTCTGCCCACTAGAAGGAACTTCCTATTGTCGACTCATTCCTCACTTTTGCTACCAACACAAAGAGCTCGGGTTCAATAAACTTGGTCGAAATATTTTCAAGTCAACTCTTAATACCTTAGTTTATTTCTTCATTCGTTTTGAAAAATATTCTAAGCAGAGTACACTTTGGTAATTTGTTCGACTACTCTTGGTAAACTCGGTTGGTTCTAACTGGTCGGAGAAAGACACAACATCTAGTCGAAGTCTTTTCTCTCTGCACATTGTCCTTCCCACTAGAAGAAACTTCCTACCGTCGTCATGTTTCCAACTCTTTCTACCAGGGCAAACCTATTGAGTGCACTCGAAAAGGTTGAATGAATTCTAAAGGAACTCCAAACATTTGTCTAACTCAAGTTGCCACTCATTATTTGATCAATCTAGTCGGAGATGGTAACATCACCTAGTCGAAGCCTTTCCTTTCTGCACGTGGTCTTGCCCACTAGAAGGAACTCCCTAGCGTTGACTCGTTACTACTCTCACGACGAGTGCATGATAATCGAAATCGCAGACTATAAGTTAACCAAACCTCTTTTTTTAGAAAATATGTTTAACATTATTTACTTAGTTTATCTAAATAAACTAAGCAAATAGTCAGGGGCTAGGATAAAGTTATTAGTATGAGTTCAATTCTTTGTCTTATTCTCCTTTTCCATTTATTATCTTATGAGTTACTAACTACTCGACCAAATGAATTTTTAGGAAGAAGAAATGATCATATATATCAACAAACTTGTCTTTACAGGTTCCTATTACAAACTACTTTGACGAAGGAGATCCTATCTGCATCTCATCCATGACTTCCTTACTGATCGATTTCATATCCTCCATCAACCGCTCCGCTTCTGCTTCAGAGCAGTCGAAGTCGGATTTGATTGGTTGCAGACTAAAGTTGGGGTCATGAGCTTTAAGTTTTGTCAAAATAAAACTTATTCCGCTTTCAACCGCCCCCTTTATCGAATTAGCTTGGTTGGTCCTCATAGTGGCCACCAACTCTTGTAAAGTCCAGACTTGTTTTCCAATGGTCCTCAAGTGAGCAATTATCGTGTTTTCATGAGGAGTGACCTCCTCGACATGTATCCCACTGAGTACATTGTTAAGGAGAGAAATGTTGTCCTCAAGGTTAATCCTCATCGACTTCATCTCCTCCTGATTACAAGTCAAGGCCGCACGGAGTTATTTTATTTCGACTGCTTACTATGAAAAGAATAAAGCTAGTGAGATAAAGTGACCCCTAAAGGAAAACAAAACTGGTCGTAAGAAAATACTTGTTTACCTGCCAGTCGAGAATCTAACTTCTTGACTTCATCGCTATGAGAAGCAGTGCTTTTTGCATAGTGATCCTCCCAAGACCTAACCTCCTGATCTTTTTCTTTGGCGATACGTGAAATCTCGTGAACAACCATGGTTTGGTCTTTGACCTCGGCTTCGAGCTTCCCCATTTTGACCTCTTTTTCTTAAAAGGAATGAGGGTTAGATAAAAAAAGAAGGTCATAGGCTGTCTTAAGTTCAACACTTATCATTTATTCGCACCTACCAACTTTTGAGTTGCAGAGTTTTCCTCCTGAAGCATCTTCAGAAGGGTCTCTTTCTCTTCTCTTAGCTTTTTCGTCTCGACCTTCTCGTAGTCGAGCGAATCGACCAAGGAATTTTTATCACTCTTAAACCTACAGAGTTAAAGAGTAGACATGAGCATAGGACAAGCGGTCGTGAGTTTTTCTACGACAATCCTCTAGTCGTAAGTTTTTCTATGACGTTTCTCTGCTCGTAAGTTCTATGACCAGCACATAGTCATAAGTTTTTTACGACAATCTTCTAGTCGTGAGTTCTCCTACGACCAGTATATAGTCGTAAGTTTTTTCTACAACATTTCTCTGGTCGTAAGTTCTTCTACGACCAGCACATAGTCGTAATTTCTCCTACGACAATTCCCATAAGCACTATGAAAGTGGTTGAAACATCATCTGTTGTCTTGATTTCCTTCAAAGATAGTGCTGGAAGATCCTGACGAAGTAACTTGACGTTGTTGACACATTTTCCTTTCCATTGATTTGTTTAATCTTTTCTTTCTTGATTCGAAGATACTTCAACATATCACGCTTCACATCGCCTTCCATTAGTAAGAAAGACACGGCTCCATTCAGTCGATCAAAAGAGGCATCGACCGATAGAACATAAGGACTGGTTAAATGGTAATTTAGCACCAACACCGGAATGTTGTGCAGAGAAGAGGAGATAAAGCAAGGTTTATGGTAGTCTGTCTTAACCCCTACTTCACTAGTTCTATTTGCCCGGCTAGGAATGGAACACATCGGATGAATGCATGAAAGGATGCATATGTGAAATTTAGTCCTAAGACAATTTTAATTTTGGTTAGTGAGTACAAATGTTCATATGCATGCTTACATGATCTTATCAAAATGCAACAAGACAAATTCATTTTGTTAGGTGAGCATGAGATTCGACAACAGGAAGGATTTATACTAGTATGTATTGGTTCTTGATTGCTATATTAAAGACTAGTCGAACAATCCATTTGATAATTAGAATAAACACTCAATAAGTCCTACACATACTAGTGAATTCATCTTAAAATTCACACATTCATCAAGAATAATTCACCTACAACAAAGTCTAGCATCAAGCTTAGCATCTAGTTCAATACATATTTTTATTTAAAAACTACTAGTGAGCAACTAAGGCTTGGAAAAATATTTAAAAGCTAGAAAAATTCTAGAATAATTCTGGGATGTTTTTGGGATAATACAAATGCTAGAAAAATTTACCCTACACCTTATTATCAGGTTTTAATTGGTACAACAATTTAGACAAGGGAAACAAGACATAGGCTCAAACAGTAGTGAGATTAAGTTCATAAATTCTAGAAAAATTCTGGTAGGTTACTGAAGTATTTTACAACACTAGAAAATTTAGTCATAGCATATTAAGCCTCCCAATTAATCCCAGATCCAAAATAAACCAGAATGGCCCTGAAAAGCATTTGAATTAATTTCTAGACAAAAAAAAGTTCAATAAATTCTGGAAAAATTATATTTGTGAACTACACACCATCCGGTTATCATGTTAATAATTTAAAGATTTTAGGAAGTACCCACTATTACAAGTGCACCAATCTTTCTAACTTGACCAAAAATACACAACAAAATGAATGGTATTTCATCTTCCATACAAAGAGCACATGTCTACCCAAAGAACACTACATATGCTATCATTTTCAGTTAAGCAATGTGGAATACAAGCTACACCAAATTTTAATCATAACAAGTTCATACTTCTCACTATCAAAGACAAGCATACTTTCTTTAACCATACAAAATCTAGCACATCAAACTACGACATCAATGACATCCAAAATTTCAGATTTATGTAAAGAATCTAAATGAGCATGGCAAGCTTATTATAATCATGACACTAGTATGAGGAGCATGGCATGATCAAAGAGTGAGAATCAAGATGTCCAATACAAAATTTGAAGTATTTCCTACCCCCTTAAACATGTTTGATGCATGAAAGATGGGGTGAGGAAAGAATGAGCATAAGGTGAGTAAACGGACAACGGGTATGCAATTTATCTCTAACATGTACTAATCATTTCAAAACCACCAAAATAAGATATGACAAACCACAATTAGTTTTCCAATATAATTGTTATACATGCCGCCCACAGGCGTTGCACAATTACTTGGAATAAAAGAGAGCAATAATCATATTACAAAATCCATCGCCTACAAGCTAAGTAATATCATTAGGGTGTATATATTCTAAGAATAAACACTAATTTAATCCTAATATCGTAGCAAGGCATCATGTCTTTGTTCTTTTGCCGATGCTCTTCACCGGTGACTATTTAACATATCTATTATTGGAAAAGAGAGATGAGCAATGGAGAAAAAGTACTTTGTACAAATCAAATGAATGATGAGGTAAGAATCAGATGCTAGGATGTGTAAGAAAGAAAAGAATTATATCACTTGCATTTTTGCCAAATCTTCGCTAGTTTAAAAATACTCTTTGCAAAATAAAGATCCTAACAACGTCCATTGCTATGGCTTAACCTACAGTCAGCCTGGTTCTGATACCAACCTTTGTGAGATCCCGGAGTATTTAGCTCGTAATGCTTAGCCATCCATTTGACTCTAACATCACGAACCAAATATTTCGCGCCTCGGTGCATTATGTACCTCCCAGGAGCGGTACACATACACCCTCACAAACATCAATATCAATCCATACACAAGTTATTACAAAACCAAAAACAATATAGTTTACAACATATTAACATACAAGGTTCAGTTTCATACAAAAGGGCCGACCAGCCAAATGACAAGATAAATATCAAGAACGCAGCGGAAAACAGTAAATAAACTAAAATAAAATCATAAATTAACCATTAATAAAGTCTCAATGGCTTGCCATAACCCGCAGGGCAACCGACTGGGTTGAAACCAAAGCAAATCGACGATCCTGCGCAATAATTCCTTACCCGATTCGATCTCATTACCTGTTGTCCATATTAGTAAATAAAAGAAAACAGTGAGTACACGAATGTATGGATATCATGGGGGTATGCTCCAGATCTTAGGATGATGTGACAATTAGCAATAGAGATTATGGCTTGTCGTTTCACGGGTTTTCGACAAAGTTCAGTTCTGTCAGGACAAACGCGGTCTGACCGGCCATAGCATGGCGGTCCGACCGGTCCCAAATCGGTCGGGTCGGACCGGCCATGAGCGGCGGTCGGACCGGCCGTGATCAAATTGTGTCAAATTGAGCTGGGCCAAAAATAGAGGGTGTAGGCAAGTGAGGGGATTCTATTGCACTTGGTCCCATAATTTTTGGAGTCTCCAGTCAAAAGTTCTATTCGTTTTAAATTTCCAGAAGGTTTCAGAATTTCAGGGCTTGAAATTTGGCTAAGTCCTTTTGGGCGGTCGGACCGGCCTATAGCTGGCGGTCCGACCGGCAAGGCTAGAGGTCCGACCGGCCCGGAGGGGCGGTCGGGCCGGTTGTCACTTGAACGCCGGCCTTCGTGGCGGCGTTGTTCGTTGGTTAGGTCAAAGTCATGAGTTTCAGGGCATATGAATTGTATGATGCATGTTTTGACTAACATGGGTCAAGTTGTGAAGAACTTGTTCCCAAAATTGGTTTTCTTGTCTATAGTTGTGCAGGTTGCTTGGTGGTCAACGACGGTCAACAGCGAGGATGGTCGGGACTAGGCTTGGAGAGTGAGGTCGAGCGATCGGCGATCTTGGGTGAGTCAATGACTCAAGCGTGACGCAAGATGGACAAGGGTGACCTATTAGCAAATCTGAGGCGCAAGATGGCGCTAGGTGAAGCTGTTTAGGTGAAAAGGTTAAAGACGGCGCTTTGCGAAGTGTGCGTGTGTGACCCGTTTATTTTGGGCCTTAACGGGAGCCCAATAGAATCAAACTTCTAGAAGGTCTAAGCCTCCACTATAAATAGGAGAGGGTGGTGGCTGCACCACTTCTTAACCCTCTTTATATTAGAAAACTCTAATTTTGTTTAGGGAGAGCTAGGCGTGGAGGCTAGGGTTCTTGAAGGATTGATTGATTTTCATACTCTTGGATTGACCACTGATCCTTGATGGAGTGGGTGTAATCCAGCATCAATCAAGTTTTAATCTATGCAAGGTTTGCTTGAGATAAGTCTCTTTTCGTTCTTGCTTTTAATTTCGTGATTTTAGGGCTTTCTTTGATCCACGAGTTTTTGATTGATATCGTCACGTGGATTAGCTTGCTGTGTTGTGTGGGAACTCATCTAGGATCATCGTGATCATCAATCACCCACGAGCAAGCGATTGGATCTATTTTTACTTTTGCTTGGTTTTAGACCTTTCTCCAATCAGATCGTAAAGGATCTTTGTTTGTCCAAGAATTATCATAATTGTTGATTGGAATAGGTCCTTAATATCATAGAGAAGGTGTATACCAAGTTTCGTGAAGTTTGGAGTTGAGTATCAAAAGTTAGATCTATTTGTAACTTCGTCATCGGGTCGTTTCTTCGTTTACGGCCCAATGGTCCGATCACTTGAGGGCACCGGTCCGACCGCCGGTATAATAGAGGTCAGGCCGCCATTGCATTAAATTGTTTCAATCTTTGGTGATTTTGTTATATTGCTTAGGGGGTTAAACTGGATTCAATACTAGTCTTCCGCTGTACTAGCATATTGATCTTCATAGTTTCGTCATAGCTATTGGAGTGAAATTATGTTGAATTCATAATTTGTGAAAAAGTGAGCGTGCTCCTATTCACCCCCTTAGTCGCCTTTTCGGTCCAACAGAATGTACTCCACAAGACTTACGAATAACAAACCTATACGTAGCTACATGCAAGCTGAATCAAAGGAGAAGGTTATAGGGTTCATTTGACGCATAAAGCAATATTTCATTTGCAATATTGTAATAGATTGAAAGCAATTTAATAAATCTATTTTTATTTGTTTAAATAACAGAAAAATAACAACATAATAACAATAAATAGATGACAACAACATCCTGGAAGTGACTAACCCAATAATCACCACAACAATAGCATGAATTACCCATTCATACCACCCATGTCAAGTTTTAATTAAGGGTTGTAGTCTAATTCTTGCGAGAAATAACCAAGCTTGTCCATAACCTAGGACGAGGCTATTCGAATAGATTTAACCCTGCAGGGGTGTACCAATGTACCCACACATCAGACCGCCTTTTTACCAAGCTATGAAGCACACTTCCTTAGGTATGCCGGCACGGCTAAGTCTTACGAGATATTTCCAATATTATGTATTAACTACGAATCGCCCGTATGGATAGAAACTCATACGTTGTGTCGGAGTCATCGTAAAGCCTCAGCCAACTACCCCTCACGGTAAAGCCTTGGACAACTACGATGCCCCTCGAGGTGGAGAACCTACCCGGAACTCCACCACCGTACACCCAACAACAACAACACAATTCCTTTTTCACACAACACAAAACCCACCTCCTGCGACTCGGAGCTAACACACGCCAAAGTACTAAGTCAAGAGGGGTTCCCAATGCCCTCGTGTGGTTAGCACACAAAAGTGTTTGGATCAATGGCGCAAGCAATTCGGTCCTTGTTGACTCGGGCACCATTCACACACCCAATAACCACACCATCAAACCAATGTGTCCAAGTCTAAAATATTTCACTTTCAGTTTTAATTTTCCAAATACAATTACATACATGAGTATCCATACTCAAATAATTATAGTGATGATAACATGACCATCGCCGAGGCGATGATCCCCATTCCACCGTTCTAAGCATTGCTAAGCATGACATCACATAAGCATAATTAGACCATAACATCCACCGGGCTCTAATTCACCAGCGAAATTATTAACTTAGGCTAGTGGCAGGGGATGAACATTTATAGGGAATTCATACAAAAGGATTAACTACCTCTAATCGACAAATATAACTTGACAACTAAAGCATGCATACATACAGCTGCAAAACAAGATAATAGTTTTTGAATATAATAGGATCAACATGCATCAAAGGAAGAACTGCTTGCCTTCATTTGCTGGTACTCTGGACAATCACACGAACTTCTCAATTGTACTATGAATCATCGTCATCTAACGGTAAGAACTAACAAAGTGAAAACACCGAATAAACACCAAAATTCCAAGAGTATCCAAAAATTATAAAATTAATACCGAAGATAGAAAATAATTTCAGATGCATTTAGGTGATAATTTTTTAGTTCAATTGGAGTTCACTTCAATTTATTAAGAATCTATGAAGTTTAATCAACTTTCTTTGTTTGCTAAAAGTATTATTTTGCTTAACAGGACACCTAGGACTCACAAGACTCTCTAGGCATTCTATGTATACATCCACGATGATCATACAGTCAAAATAAATCATTTTTTATTCTCTCCCTTTTATATTCTCATGCTAATTACTTAATCACTAATTATCCTGATTAAAAAGTACACATACTAATTGTACAACATTGAATAGCTTACTACTAATCTTAGTAAAGTCATTAACCTCATGCCAAATCTCCTATAGATTACACTTGCTGTTAATTTTCGAATACACCCAACCCTGTTGGTTTTCAAATTAGTTGCTACTGAACACTAATTGCCCAACTAACTAATTGATTTAAGACCAACTCTAACTGCTACATTAACGCTGTTATAAGACTATTGACAACTCTGATTACCTTCAGCTTACAGTTCGTATACCTACAACGGAAAGTTTTTCTGAACCACAGAGCCATTAACTAAACTTTCTCTAAACTCAACTGTCCATTTTGCTAACTCACTGAAGTTGCCCAATTGGCATTTACAAAGTTTAGTAGCAGAAGAAAATGGTTATGCAAGAGAGTTTCATTGACAAAACATTTTTTTTAAAAAAAACATCATCTTGAGTAGCACCACTGTTAATCAACAAGGTTGCTCCCAGACTGTTTTTGAAAATCCTCCTTTTAATGCTGAATTTTAGCTTTGGTTAATTCTGAAAGAAAGATGCCAAAAGACTAATTGAATCATAACAAGCTATAATTACTTGGCTCAGACATTCTATTAGCCTACTGGCAAAATGAACCACAAACACTTCTAACTACTAGAATTAGCCAGGTTATTAGTCTTTTGCCAATTTTGAAATTTGTCAGGTTACTGCTTACATATCCTACAACTGCATAGGCTACTAAGCTAAGTGCTGCTTCAATTGTGAGTCCTAGTTGGCATTCATAACATTAGTTAGCAGGAAGATTGGGGGTCTAGCAAATCGGTTTACTAACAATACATCTTTCTTCAATATCTTGAGTGCCCCTACTATCAGTTATCAACAATGTTCCCTGTTGGTTTTTGAAACTTCACCTCAAAACTTATTTTTCAGATTTACTACTACTAATACTTAAGTGTTCAATGGCTAATGTAATCCAGGCATTTCTAGCTTCAACCTTGATTAAGTCATTGGTCCAAAGATGAATCTGGTCATCTTCAAAAATATTCATTTACCAACAATAGCACATGTTTCCACTGAACAGAAAAACTACAGCTAGATATTCTTCAATTAAAACCTTCAAATTGCTAACTTATTGAATGATTCAACATACATGCAAAATTTCTACAAACAAACTTTTATAGTTTTGACAACTAAGTTTTCTCTGAATCCATCGTTCATATGTCAATTTTCAACTGAGTGATCACTTATCTCATGACCATACTTAGCTAACCATCGCTCCGGTTGCTCTTCGGCTCAAAGACAGATACAAAGAGGGAGTTGAAGCAGAATAGGGCAGAGCTGGGGCGGGTCGGGCATGGCATCGTCGCCGGCGAGTGGGTGGGCGGCAGCAGCTGGATATTGGAAAAATGGGTTGCCTCGGTGTAGGCGATATTGTGGGTGGTCTCAGCGCGGATGGAGAGGCACTGTGGCGACGTAGCCAAGGTGAGCGGCGGCCGGACCTGGAGGAGAAGAGAGGCGGCGGCGCACCAGTGATAGAGGAGGGAAATTGAGGGTACCATGAGCATGAGGAGGCCCAGGGGGACTTACCGGAGTCGATGGTGGAGGCGGAGGAGGTCTGTGCCGGGCCGGCAACATGGGTCGGTGGCGGCGTGACGAGGGCGCCGTGGGAGTGATGCTTCGGTGGGGAAGAGCTCTGAGGGGAGGTGGCCGTAGCTCGGCAAAGGTGAGAAGGTTCTCCAGCATGAGTTAATCGGCTGGAGATGCATCGAGTAAGGAGGGGCGGCCGAGGCTGCGGTGTTCACCGGCTTCGGGGAAGACCAAGCCGGCGGTGAGTGCCTGAGGAAAAATAGCCAAATTAATTAGGGGGATTGGAAACGAAGATCCCGGAACAAAATTTGACAGGAGTAGAGATGAAGAAGGAGCGTCGTGTTGGCCAGGATGGGGAAAGGGGTCGTCGATCGGTAGGAGGCAATGGCTTTTGGCGGTGAGCGACTTGGATTGAGCTCCTTGCGCTACACTGTGGCTTTTGTGGAGAAAGGGAAATGGAAGGAGAGTGGCGGCAGGGAGCAGGGGAAGCTGCTGGCTTGCCTTCATATGGCGATGGGGCGGAGCACACGAGGTGGTCGGCGATAGAGGTTTGGTTGGGAGGAAGAGATAGGTAGGGGGAGGAAGGAGTTTCGGCTGGTGTGAGCTCTGGGAAAGGGCAGTAGGACGGTGATGCACTCGATGGTAATGGATTGCTGAGGGAGAAGAAGGGGGAGGGAAAAAGAAGAAGCCGAGTGCGGTGGGCGGCGTGGCGAAGCTGGGGAGACATGGCGCTCATGCGCGATGCAATGTCCGCGTGGAGCTGGGCAGGGTGTCATGGAAGGGAAGAACTGCCTGTGGGGCAGGCAGGTAAGATGGAGAGAGGTGAGGAGAACGGTCGAACCGGTTAGGTGTGGTCGGATGGCAACAAGTCCAGCCCGAGGAATAGTAAGTAGGTAGCAAAAAGGGTTCTCCAAAATGGCTGAGATGGTTAAGTAATTTCTAGACATAGTAAAATATCTCCAAAAATTATAAGATTTTTAGATAAAGTTTTTGACATAGATTATATTGTTGTGTAATTTTTTGTAGGATTTTTCCTGTAATATAATTTTCTCTATAATTCTTTTAAGTTTATGTTGTGGTGTTTGACCTTTGATTTTCTTGGCTTAACTGGCTGTTTTAACCCAGCAAATAATTTCTAAAACTTGTAAAATTTTTAGGGTGAGTTTCTAATATGTTCCAGATCCTAGGAAAAATATTCACAGACATTGTTCACTTTATTTGTTCGCATTTTAAACTCAAATTCAAATTAAGCATGAAATTTAAATGAAAACCAAATAACCTCAAATAAATTCTATAAAATCCAACCATGCATATCAAGAAATACAGAATCCAACTAAAATATTCACACACTTGAAACCTATTTGCTGCAACAAAAGGTTTTAAAAAGTCCAAATTTCACATGTTAGGGATTTTGGGCTGTTACACTCTGCAACAGAGACAATTTGCTCTAGAGCTCTCTGCATAAAGAAGGACAGTGAGAGGCAAGAAAAGCCGCATATATAAATGTTGGGTAACAAACACTTATGTTAATGCTCGTTTGAGCAAACATGGAGAGTACGCGTGCGGGGTTCTTCAGTTCATCAAGCTCTTGAACCCGGTTCCACCACACCTTTTTCGAGACGCTCATCATAGAAAACATTCCCCCTGTTAGGAATATCCTTGGGGTGTGGGACTCGGGTAAAAGACCTGAAAGCAGAAGACCCCACAACGAAGTCGATCGAAGAATTCAGAAAAGAAGTTAACATATTCTTATTCTTCTGATTCGGTGACGACATCTCCTTGGGGATCGGGAGGAACGTCTACGGCGACTTCCTTCCCGCCGCGGTGGCCTAACGATCCATCGCCATGGCCTGATGCCTCCGCTGCATCATGTCGTCTTCGCCTCCGCCTCTACGACCACTCTTGTGGTCGTAGTTGCTTCGGCAACAACAACTTCTTCCACTACTTGGACGGTGGACGACCCTTCCACCACCGCCACTGTCATTCCTCCAACTGCCGGAGAAATAGCACTGGATTCCTCGATAGGAACATCCTTGAGGGCTGGAGGAGTCGCGCAAAGATCACAAAAAGGAAATCACGTCAAATGGTAAAAATAAAACTTTTTGTCCTAGATTTGATCTTGAATATGGAAGAAACCTTCTTTAAAGAAGATTTCTTCTACTTCTTCTCAACTACGACCATGTTTGGTCGTAGGTCTTGAGCGAGCACTACCGCTCCTTGAGCCTCTTGGCTCTCCGCATGACCGAGACCTGTCTCGACCACATCAAGGGCTCCACTACCATCGATCGCAGACACTGCTAATGTCGCGGTTTCCTTCATAAAATACATAAAACTCTTCCAGTTCTCCTTTAATTGTTGCTTGAAAAAGTCACGGGAGACAGAATCTGAAAGTCTTATTATTGTACTAAAAAGGATACCTTGATCTTGGGGGCTTTGCGTTTGAGTGCTTCAGCTGCTTCGATCGCCTTTTCCTTCTCTGCAGCAGCCATTTCTATAGCGAACCATGCAAAGGGCTCGGTCGAAGCAGCAGAGCTCGAGCATGTGCCTCCCTTGTCGGCGACTTTCACGAGCCGACGCTTTTTGCCGGAGGAGCTTTAACTTGCTACATCGCCATGCCAACAACCATCAATTCGACATCTTCGTCGTCTTGACGGTCTTTCATGCCTACTTTCTGCAGAAGTCAGAAAAAGATGTGTTATTAAGTGGTTGTAAGTTATTTTACAACCAGAACCTAGTCGTAAGTTTTTCTATCACAACCCTCTAGTCGTAAGTCCTTCTACGTCCAGTACCTAGTTGTAAATTTTTCTACCACTACGAGATCCTAAAGAGGAAATCAGTCCTTGATTACCTTTAGGCGTTCCCTCCTATCCTCTACGGTCGAAACCGCAAGGATTTGAGGAACCACCACGTTTGGTGGTGGGGATTTCTCACAAACGAGCTTGACCCAAATTCAGGTTGTGAGAGATATGCAGGAGCGAATAAACTTTCAATAACCAAGTTCCAAATCAATAGAAAGATAGCTAAATTGAAGGTTTACTTACCCTGCTCATAATCTCTAGTCGGGTCTTACAACCCCAAGTACTTCCACATGGGATGTGCTCGTTTCTTCATAGGGCTAACACGGCGCGTGATAAAATCTTTCACCACGTGCCAACTGGTGTGCCCCTCCTCCTTCAAGTCCTTGATGGCTTGAATGTAAGGGGCGAACCGGCCAAGATCCTTGGGAGTCAAATCCCAGAAAGAAATATTCTCGACGGCGTTCCCGACGAAAGAGAGGCTGTCTTTACTGGTCGTCTCCCAGTAGAACCACCTCTTCTTCCATCCCGGCCATGACGACTGGGTGTACATTTGAATGTACTCGTTTGACTTCCCGTCGTGGAGCTTCAGACTATAGCTACCGACGACTCCCGCCAGCTGGGTCATCCCGTAAAAATATTGGAACAACTCCAAGTCGGCCGGAATCTCTAGGTAAACCTCACAAAATTATACGAATACACCTAACATTGTGATAGAATTGGGAGCGAGGTTCACCAATTTCACTCCAAAGTGTTAGAGTACGAGCTTGAGAAAAGGGTGAGCAAGCAACCGAAGGCCACACTCACAGTACACGTGGAAGACGGGAATCTGCCCAATCTCCCCCGATGGTCAATGTTGCCCAGAAGCCTCAATCCACTTCACAAACTACCTCTTTGAAATCTTCTCAGCGGCGACCAGAGCTTTCATCTTGGTCGCGTCCATCTCCGATTTGGCCCACAGGGAAGTGGCTCTGGACATCTTTCTCAAAGGGAGGAGGCTTGAAGGTGTACGATTTGGTTGGCAGTGGAGAATACGAAAGCTTGATGAACAGTTGGAGTGATTGGGGAAAAGTAAGAACCCTACAATCGCACCCATGGTATGTTTTTATAACCGCGCGCTTGGGTTAAAGACATGACAATCTAACAGTTGCCACCTCTTCGGGTACCACTCCAACAGATAGGTCTATGAGAGTCGATTCAGATTCTTAAATTTGTCTGTTTGAGAAAACCGAGTCTATCTTTACACCTCAACCAAAATTACCTTCTTAGCCAAGTCTTTTTCTGGTCAAATGAAACACCAGTCAGAAAGGATTTACTTCCGATTACCATACTATGACCACTTTGTAGTCGTAAGATTTTCTACGATCACCTTGTAGTCGTAAGGTTTCCTGCAAACTTCTTGACCAAGTCTGTTTCTGATCAAATGAAATACCAGTCGAAGAGCCTTTCCTTCGACCACCGTTCTACGACCATCTTCTGGTCGTAAGATCATCTAATGCTCCTTTCCCAAGTAGGTATTTTCACTTGAAGCTGGGGGGCTAGATGATGATGATCTAGAAATTCTCATTTAATTATTTATCCATAATCATTATTATGGATAATGACGCCATTATATGGTTCTTGAGAATACCCCTTAATGTTCTTAAGGGAGAAGCTGGGATCGTAAGATCTTCTACGACTACCTCATGATCATGACTTCTTCTACGATCACCTCATGGTTGTAAGTCTTTCTACGACCAGGTCAGCTACAACCGTCTTATAGTCGTAAGTTCTTCTATAACTAGCACGAGATCATAAGTTCTTCTACGATCACCTCATGGTCATAAGTCTTTCTACGACCAGATCAATTATGACCACCTTATAATCGATCATGCTTACAGACAAGTAGGCTAAATTGATTAGGGCATCTAAACAGTCAGTATAAGCTATTATTCTTTGGAATAACTGCACAATTAATATCGATGTCCTGGTGATAACTGTCTGGCGACATGGGAATGTTACTTCAACAGTAATCTACTTCTCTAATAGTAATCTCCGGTAACTGCACCATCATCTGGAGCATTGATACGCCCTTTGGGTTGGAGAAATTGTCGCCCACTGCAAGCACGCTATAAAAGGAGGAATCACTAAATGATAAACAAATGAGGACGGACAAGATGAAGAAAGACATGATCAGGAGTACAAAATATTGCATTTCAGTCTTCCTCTTGATATATAACCAGCATACTCAATATAGCCACACAGGAGTAGGGTTGTTATTCTCTCTGGAGAAGGCCTGAACCTGTATAAAATCTATGTGTCATTCTCTCTGCGTTATTTGAGTCTTGGAGACCACCCGAATCAAATAATCATTACGTAAGTTCGGTTCTAAAGCACCGACAATAGCTTTGCTAAAAATTGGAATATCTTGGCCATATCATCTCCGATCGAGGAGTAGCCACAGATAAAGCTAAAACAAAGGCAATGATGCATTGGTCGGTACCAACTAATGTTACTGAGTTGAGAGGCTTCCTTGGGCTTACTGGAGACTACAGAAAGTTTGTTAAACACTATGGAATAATTGCCAAACCTTTAACTATACTCTTGCAAAAGAAGGGATTTTAGTGGGATGATAGAGCACAAACATCATTTGATCAGCTAAAGAAAGCGACAAGTAAGACTCTAGTGCTAGCATTACCATATTTTCAACAGTCCTTCACTGTCAAAATTGATGCTGGTGATACAGGCATAGGAGCAGTATTGAGCCAACAAGGACACTGAGTTGCTTTCTACAACAAGGCATTTGGAGTGAACAATCAAAAACTATCCATATATAAGAAGGAGTTCTTGGCAATCATGATGGCAATGGATAAATGGAGGCAATACTTACAAAGGGGACCCTTTATCAATAAAATCGATCACAAAAGCTTATGTAACTTAGAGGATCAAATTTTACATTCAGAATTACAGAAGAAAGCTATGACAAAACTGATTGGGTTACAATACAAATTTTAGTTTCAGAAGGGAGAAAATAACAAGGTATCCAATGCCTTGTCCAGGGTGGGTCATCTCTACAACATTCAAGCAATCTCAATGGCACAACCAGTCTGGATTCAAGAAGTCATCAACTCTTATGAGGTGGATCATCAGGCTCAAGACTTGATGATATAGTTAGCACTCAATAACTCCAATGATCAAGGATACTCTTTGAAGGAAGATCTTATTCGACATCAAGGCAAGATTTGGGTAGGAGCAAATGCAGGCCTACAAACCAAACTGATCCAGGCCTTTCACACTTCACCAATTGGGGGACATTTGGGCATCCACGACACCTATCAAAGGGTTAAGAAGCTATTCGGTTGGTCTGGACTAAAGCAAGATGTTGAAAACTTCGTTAAGCAGTGTCAGGTCTACCAACAGACCAAACATGAGAATTGCAAACTTCCTGGATTGCTATGTCCTCTGCATGTTCCAAACGGCGCATGACAAGATTTGACAATGGATTTCATTGAGGGATTGCCCAAGTCCGAAGGGTACAATGCACCCTTTCACTGCTTTACAAGTGGCAAAAATTATTCTCAACAACATTGTGGAACTTCACGACATTCCTCGCACTATAATCTCTAATAGAGATAGGAATATTCACAAGCTCTATGTGGAAGGAATTATTCAAGCTTCTTGACACCAAATTGAAGATGAGCTCCGGTTATCACCCTCAAACAGACGGTCAAAGAGAACGGGTAAACCAATGCTTGGAAATGTATTTACAGTGCAGCACAGGAGACACCAACAAAATGGCATCAATGGTTGCCCTTGGCCGAGTATTGGTACAATACCTGCTACCACTCCACTCTGGGATGTAAACCCTACAAGGCCCTGTACAGCACTGATCCACACTATGGCATTCTACCTGACTTGACTACTGCACACAATTCAATTGTCGTGGATATATTGGTAGATAGAGCAGCATACTCGGAATTTTTGAAGCAACAGCTGGTGAAGGCACAGTTGAGGATGAAGCAGTACGCATATCAAAAATGATCTTTGTGTGAATTCCAAGTGGGAGAAAAGGTATTCTTGAAATTGCAACCGTATGCTCAATCGTCGGTTGTTAATCGTCCCTATCCCAAATTGTCGTATAAGTACTATGGACCATAGTCCATCCTGGAGAAAATTGGAGCAGCAGCATACTATCTGGACTTACCAAAGGGGGCACTTGTACACCTAGTGTTCCACATCTCGCAGTTGAAACAGCAAGTACCAGATCATACACCAGTCTTCGCTTCTATACCCATCCAGGGGATTTATCTTTGCAGGAGGTGCAGCCAGATGAAATGCTGGACAGGCGACTGATTAAAAAGGGAATTCGACTCTATTACAAGTGCTCATCAAATGGTCGCCGTTGCCCGCGGATATGGCAACCTGTGAGGATTGCGATGTATTGCGTACATGGTTTCCAAGAGCTCCAGCTTGGGGACAAGCTGAGAATCGAGAGGGCGGCAATGTCAGGACTGAAGACATGGTTATGTGAGAAGGGTGCTGTTGGAGATATGCCCTAGAGGCAATCATAGAGATGATGATATTTCGTTGTATCCATGATTTAATAAATGTTCCTTGAATATTGCCTTTGTGTTGATTAACAAGTATGTGATTTGTTTGTGAAACTCTTTACTTGTATGGTTATTCTAAAGTTGTCCCTAGTCGGAGTTCATGTGAGGACACACGTGAATGGTGGATTAGCACATGTATCGGTTGATGACTATGTTTCACAGGTCATAGACATGGAGATGTCAAACCAATAATGTGGACACATGTTTAGAACATGGGGTTGGACCGACCCATCATGAGACATAACAATTATACTTATGGTTCTCTCTACACAATGTGTACGCCTTGTCCTTAGACCTAAGATTGTCGCATGTACTTGAGATGTGAATCGACCTACTTAGGGGCTATCAAACGCTACTCAGAATCGGTAGTTATAAAGGTAATTTTCGGTTTGTCATGAAGCATGTCGCGAGGCATGGTCACCAAGATGGGATTTGCCCTCTCTACCCGAGAGATATCTCTGGCCCTCGAGTGATCGGATCCGTAAATGCATGGCCATGCTACTTAAGGTTAAGAGTTAACCTAGTAAGGGATTCCGGATCACAAGATCGAGAAAGAGTGGTCACTTGGAGCTCGACCAATATCGTGAGGCAAAGGGATTGGCATGTACATAACGCTGTGTTGGTTCGTCTCGATATGATCTTTGTGTATGTTTAGGAGTTGGGACGCCTTGCTAGAGGCCGCTACCAACTATTGACCAAGTATGTATACTCGTGTCATGTCTAAACATATGTGAACCTAGAGGGTCACACACTTAAGGGTTGAAGCTTAATTCGGATTAGATCCGAATTAGAGTGGCATTGAGTCCTAATGGGCCTTTATTAGTAGAAGCCCATTGTAAGGATGTCTATAAAGGAGGGCAAGGCGCCTGTGTTTGGGCGCAGCTTTTTCGACATCCTCAAACCCCGCCGCCACCTCTCCACGCCTAGTCGCCGCGCGGATCTAGCAAATCAGCGCGTCGCTTCTCCGTGCGTGTAGATACCTTTGAGGCGCCGCATCTCTGTAGCGCTTGGACGAATCGCAAGAGGGAGTCAGACGGGACGCCGCGACGAGGACGAGGAAGTAGTACGACTACTCGCCTGACGCGTCTTTGCATCAACTTAGTACGACTACTCGCCTCGACGTCTTTGCATCGGGCCGCACCGCTGCGTCTAGTGGTAAGACCGTGATCTATAACTGCAGTAATCTTGATTTACGGGTAGAATTTTTATTAATTTACGCTAGTGTAGCCTACCCTTAACCCTTCAGGTGCATTAGTTGGAATTGGGTTTGTTAGCTGTCCAGTAGCGATCGTGTTGGGCCTGATCCATGTACTGGAGTTTAAGTACTGAACACTGTTTATTTTCACGCATTATCGAAAAGAAAAGGAAAAGCTGTAGCACAACTTTCCCCTTCTTTATCTTTCTACTTTCCGTTGCTTTCCCTTCTGACGAACGCAATGGCAGCGAAGATGGTCTAACCACAACCTCGGCATCTCACCGGCGACGAGGCCACGACAGCATGTAACATCGAACGGGGATGGCCGTGTTTAGAGGGAGGACAAGTGGGGCCCACAGGATCAAACCCATGGCATGCCGTCGTAAACACACAAGGTCGCGCGCACACTTGGAACCCGAGGTCGACGACGACTAGAGACATACCTTCCGTATTGCACGTTGGCTGGTAAAACGAAGTATCCTTGTTCAATGGAAACTAGGTTATCAGTATTCACACCTCGCGGCATCTAAAAGCTTGTTGTGAAGAAGGCTATCTACACGATCATCGTAACAGAATTAAGCACGCACCCATCAACCAGCGTCAGGCCTTCACCAGCACCACTAGCGTGTCAGCATGTGACACCGCCTACACCTGACTCGCGAAAAGAAACCAAAACACCAACAACGTCGAACAAAAATATAAATCGTGCTGTATCACAACCGGCAACAGCTACATAGATGAAGAGAGCCTGGCATATCTTTCATGTTCTCAAACAAAAGGCCAGCGCATTTTTTAGACTAGATGTGGATGATTAGAACGGCCCGCACAAAACCTTCAAAGTCAAGGGCGGCATAAAGTTGCAGTGCTGATGTGACAGGAATTACCGCCTTCGCATGCCCCTCCCGCCACGGCCTCGCATCGCCCCTCCACCACGACCAGCCATCGCACTAGCGGCAGCATCACCTTGTGCGCTCTCCGACTAGAGCAAGATACAAAAGGAGA
Organism: Hsuehochloa calcarea; assembly: GCA_036346395.1. Classification (NCBI taxonomy): domain Eukaryota; kingdom Viridiplantae; phylum Streptophyta; class Magnoliopsida; order Poales; family Poaceae; genus Hsuehochloa; species Hsuehochloa calcarea. The sequence continues at coordinate 4,788,193 of CM070596.1, read as the reverse complement.
GCAATTTAGGTAAACATCAAATACTAAACTTCACATGGAAATTAGTTGCGAATAGTACCAAAAATAGATACACAATTGCTGCAAACAGCGATACGAAAAAAAAAGAGTTATTTTTCAAAAGTGTTGTAGACATAGCAAATATTTAACAACTCAGAACAAGTTTATATTGAAACAACAAGAACACAGGCATAAATTGGGAGAATGCCACCAGGCCCACAATGATGTTTACTATGCACTAGCAATGGTGCACATGCAATACACATTTTCCCCAATATATCTTGCTTCAAAATAATATTACCAATAATCAATTCTAACTCTTGAGAACAACATGTGGCACAGTCTACACGGGCTTCATTTCAATTCAAAATGATCGTGAATTGAACTGGTACTATTTATATTAGTTTAGATAATTATTGCAGCAGTCTACACGGGCACTGTCTACATGGGCCACAATGCTCCAGAGTCCAGAGTCCAGACCATCTAGTCAGTTAATGGCTCAATTTCGAACTGGTACTTTTTTATATTAGTATAGATATTTACATCGATGCTATGTGGTCTTACTGAACTTCAAAGATTTTAATTGATTTAACACTGTACCATTAGACAGTAAACGGAGGTACATAGAGGTTAGATGGGATGAGTTGATTAACTTACATGTGAATAATTGTTAATTAATAATTTGTCCAACTAGATATAAGGTTCTTCAATCCCTAATTAAACATCATTTCTATGCCCTTTTTCTCTTAAATTGGCTCCATTGTTCCAGCACAAGGGGAAATTAGTACACAAGTTTAAACATATTGGGCAGCATACAAATATTCCACTATGAAAGTGCATTGGTATTTGGCGCAAGAAAATGATGGTCTCCACTCGAGAAACAAAAAGGGGAAAAGAAAATGAGAGGATCTAGTTTTTACTATAGTCGACAATAGACATTTGCTGCTCTCCTTTACCTTTGGGTTTTTCACTGTTTCGTCAACACTAAGAATAAGGCAGGCAGCTTCAGCTGCTGCATTGATAGCATTGATCTGAACAAAACAAGTTCACGGATATCAACGACATAAGAATATGAAGATACTTAAATGCCAATGAATAAAATGGAAAGCACAATTACCTTCACAACTGAAGGTTCCCAAACGAAGTTAGCAAAGGAATCAGCAATTCCACCGGTGTTGATGTCTACACCATAATTAGCACCTACACCTGGCAGTATCTAGTGTATTAGAGGTCCTATCAACAACAGTATGAATAGACAGTTTGCTCCTTCTGTGCTTCACAACTTTATAAAAAACTGTACCAGTAATTCAACATAAAGCTAAAAAGAACCAACCGGATGCATGTTTCTGCCTGAGCTTATTGAGCACATCGGTTGCGTCAAATCCAGCATTATCACAAAGTTGTCTCGGAATAACCTGCAGGATGCGTTTATTTCAAATGAATGGAGAATAATTAAAGTTGCAAAAATATGTTAAGTAACACAACCAAACAATCGATCAACAGCTCATCACTGTAGCTGTAAAACTTGCTGACAGAATATCGAAAGCAATTACCAGAATTGGAATAGAACAAAGAAAAACCTTACTAATGCTTGATCAACGTGAGAAATCAGATTGCACACTTTCTTAATTTCAGCAAAATCCAAACCAATAATAGCTCACTAAAAGTTCTTTTAAAAAACTCATCTTGTATCAGTTTTTTTTCTATGCGGAGGGCTGGCTGAAACTACTGGTTTACTACATTAAAGCATATCCTGCAATCTATGCCTTTGTCCTTCTCTTCATGGAGAATGGACTATTAGCCAAATCTAGATGTGCATGCGACATGCCCCTACACGATCATGCTAGATCTAGCAGTTGAGATTCTGACAATGTTGTACGGTAAACTGCATAATTGGCTATATATTCCTTGAGCGCAATATACAAACAGCAAGTACCTAAATCAGGTAAGAAAAAAGAGAGCTAGGAAGATGTACCTCAAGGGCTTTAGCAAATGAATTTACAAAAAATTGAGACTTCCCAGCTATCGTCCGTGCATGCTGTCGGAGATACTTGCTTATTTCCATCTACACAAAAGATACAATATAAGCATGAAGTTGTATGACAATTTGAATCATTTATCATGACATGACAAGTCGACATACATCAATAGCACCCCCACCAGGCACAACTGTTGAGTTCTTAACAGCTCTCCTCACAATCATGATTGCATCATGGAGACTTCTTTCAGCTTCCTCTATGAACTAGCACAGCATTAAAAATAACTTTAAGTAACTTTGGAAAAAAACTTAAGTACAGTTATCTTCAGTTTCATGAACCTAATTAAAGAGAGATAATAAGATATGTAGCAATAGAATACCGAATACCTGATCTGCACCGCCACGAAGAACAATAGTTGCAGTCTGACCAGATGGGCAGCCACTAAATATGTTGAACCTTTCATTGCCTACTTGTTTTTCCTCGAAAACCTCACAGGAACCAAGGACCTTTCAACAAAAAAGAACCATGATAAACTTAATCAGCTTGCATTTAGTAGCAAGCAACTGATATAAACCAAATATGCTCGATATCCAATCGAACATCAATCAACAAAAGGTGTTTCAACAGATTAAAATAATCCGACCATGGGCATGTTTACCTCATCAATGACATTATTAACAGAGGTTTGAACAGTTCCACCTGTGGCTGCAGCTACGCGTTGTAAATCCTCTTCTGTGACACGACCAGCACAGAAAATGTCTCGGTCTGCAAAATACTGTAAAAAAGCAAATTAATTGGCCTAGGCTACAGAAAAGAGTGGCAGAAAAGCAGTATAGTTACAATAAAAAGTGTCGGGATACCTGTGTTGCAAGATCACCAATAGCTAGCCGAGACAGAACTATTTTTGACCCGCTTTGCACACACTTATCCAGCTTGTCATAAATAATGTTCCATTCAGCATCAACAATTGATTGGTACTGCAGAGGGTCTGACAATCTGTAGACAAGGGGGAAACATAAAGTAACATAAGCAAAGATGGAAACACACATACTATTCACTGCACATCTTTAGAGAATTGGTTGAACGACTCAGGGTACCTGATCTCCGCATTTTCTTTCTCAGATTTTAACTCTAGCTCAATGTTCAACAAAAGAATCTTTGGATTCAGGAACTTCTTTGGTTGTTGTTCAAATCCAGCATACGAAAAAGTCTTCTTAAAAGCAACACCGTTAACAAGGAAGGAATCTCTCATGGTACCTCCAGGAACCTAATGGAATCAATGTATCACAATAGCAAACTTTAAAATCTTGTAGTGAAAAATCAAATCAATACTAAATTATTGTTACTTGTAGCATGTTGAGAGACTGTCGGTGTTTGTATGAGTAGAAGAAAAGGCAAAAACATCATGGAAGCGACCATTGCAAGAAATTACCTTTTTAATTCCAATGAGGTTAAGCCTGTCATCATTGCCGATGGCGAGGACAGCATCTACAACCATAGAAGCAAAGAATTCTTTCTCGCCACCTATCAGCTTGGACGAAAGTGTTGTGGCAGCACACTTGGCTAACAATATTTTCTTCTCTTCAAGGCTTTTCCCTTCTATGCTAACTGCCAGTTCTTTAACCCTTTGAATTGCCTGATGAAAATTTTAGGTTAGCAGGAATTGGCTTCCAAACTTTGCAGGGAATTAAAAGGTCAATCATTCAAAAGAAATAAAAGTAAAGCTGATTACAGACCATATTGCTAGCAGTCCTATAACTACGAATCAGACTATGAGGGTGCACTCCATCCTCAACGTAAGGTTTTGCTTCCTTCAAGAATTCTGCAGCAAGAAGCACCACAGTAGTTGTCCCATCACCAACCTAAAGTAAACAAGAGATAGGTCTGGTTTAATCCTAATGTCCCAGTTTGATCGGCATCAAGATCAGCAGAAATTACCAGAGGCCCAGAAATGCCTCAACGTGAGGGCTTTGAGGCCGATTTTTTGCTGCTGCAAGTAACGATAAGCAGGTAGATGGATACCTCGGAGTCCTGCGACTTGGCGATGTCGACGAGGATCTTGGCGGCGGGGTGCACGATGTCGAGGAGGCGCATGATGGTGGCGCCATCGTTGGAGATGGTGGTGCCGCCCTTGTCGTCGTGGATGAGCTTGTCCATCCCGCGGGGGCCCAGCGTGGTCCGCACCGTGTCCGCCACCGCCGTGCACGCGTTGATGTTGCTCACCACCTGCGCGCGTCCCTGCGACGTGTCCGTCCCCTCCTTTAGCAGGATGATCTGCGGTTGCTACGGAACCAAAAACCAAAACCCCACGAGACAAGCAGATCCATCAGAATCATCAATCCCAAGCTTTCTTACGAGAGTGGTGGCGCTAGGGCGCTGATGGAATAGCTGATGGATTAGGATTTCGTGGTGGTGCTTACCAGCATCGCCGCCATGGTTGAAGGCTGCGTGGAGCTAGGGTTTGGGAGTGAGGGGGAGATCTGAGCGGAGAGAGTGAGAGAGAGAGAGAGAGAGAGAAAGGGTTTTGCTGTTTCGGTCGAGGTTTCTTAATGGAGATCCGGCTACGCCCCGCCCCACAAGCCCACAAGCCCACAGCACAGATCTGATGGGCGATTTGTTTCCATTTCTAGCCCTTGATTTTCCATTCTGTGGCCAGTAGAGGTGCCCCGGTATGGACCATTCTAGACATGGATCCGTTTGACCCATTACTTAGACGGGCCGGCCATTGAGCTGAGGCACCGACCCATGACCTGATAGGTTATCAGGTTGTGTCGGGCCGATTCAGGCATAATTAGCTAATTGAGTCGATGTCGACCCATTTAGTCCATCTGACTTGAAATTTTTTAAAAAAAATCACAAAATCCCATAATATATATAATTCAAAAAATTACAAAATAAAGTTATATAAACTAATGAAATGAACTATATAAAATTCAAAACCACATAAAGTAAAAAATGAACCGTATATAATTCAAAAAATACAAAATAAAATCATATAAAAAATGAATGGGCCTAACGGGGTAGTGTTGGGTTGAGTTGTGTCTGGGTCGGGCCATGCTAGGCCTGATATTGTGCATGCTAGGCCGGGCCATCCCGCCAGACCAAGGTGGCGACACAAGCACGTCACGAAGAGTCGGGCAAGCCAACACGACTCATTTAGGTGGTGGGTCATGTCATGCCTAACATAGGCCGATAATACCGTACTTCAGGCCGGGCCAGCTAGCCTGGCCCATTTGGCCACCTCCAGTGGCTAGAATGGCGCCACGTCAGCATATTTCACCTCTCCACGTATAATTTACCGTTTTTGACTTTAGCGGTGTCTAATGTTTGTTGTGGCACATAAACATTTATACTACACATATAAATAATAAAACTCGATCACGGGTCGCAATAAAAGCAATAAACGTGGCATAATAATAATAAGAATCAAAGTATTAGGTAGCAATACCGAATAATTAATAAATAATTAATAAACAGTCCATAACGAGTCTATTGAATAAATAAATCAAGTCAGAGACCAATCATCTAGAATTTATCAAGTCTATTGAATCCTAAAGGAACTATCATCAGACCGTGTGCACAGTACCACGGTCTGACCGCCAACCATGGCCGGTTTGACCCAACACTCCTCGCTCCAAAACTTCTCGGGAAAAATGCAATCGCCACACATAGGTCGGTCACATAGCATTCCATCGGTCTGACCGTGGCCCCAATGTGGACCGCTCTCTTATGAATTTCAACAAAATAACCAAGTCTGGTTGCACCTCACTCTCTGACCGCACAAGCCTAGCTGTCTGACCGCAACCTCAAACCGATCAAACTGGCTACACACTAACAACTCAAATTCAACAAACTCTCAAAACCAAACTCAAACTTTGACAACACTTGCAAATCAATGTCAAATACTCGGCACAAACCATGGGGTGACCTCCACATGGTCTTAGAGTTAATTTCATCTAGTAGTATCAGGGATCCGGATCCTCTTAAGTAAATGTAGAGGACACTGTGTGACCAGTTTTTTGTGTTGTGTGAACAGTGCTCTGCCGTAGCACTGAAGCAACAGGGGAGGAAAGCATCACAGCGATTTTACTGTAGAGACATCCCGTGGCAAAAAAATGTAGCAATTAGTCTCATCCTTCGTTTTTTGATCGAACGGTGGAAATCACTCCTAATTCGCGTGCGCTCTAGTATCTATGCATTGAGAGAACTAATACAGGATCCCTCTCCTTAGTATAGAGTGTAACTTTAGTGCCTTTTTGAATTGCAGGAGCTCATGTCGGACAAGAGCCAACCACTGACAGAATCGTAGTTGTCATGTTATATGTTTGAATACTGGATTTGCCGGATAGTTATTATTTGAGCATATGAACTATGACGAAACTTCTCTAAAATATGCCAAACATATATAATTGATCTTGAATTCGTGTGCTAATTAATTTTTTACACTTTGTGCTTTCGAAATACCATTTTTCTTAAACCAATGAACCATTTTAGCATTTTTACCAAGTTGGGCTATTTCATTGTCAATGGACTACCAGAAGTTCATCCGTGTTGGCTGGGTTATTTTATTTTGACTGGCAAACATCAGCTCTTTCTGTTGAAAGATACTAAGATGCAACGATTACATACATTGTATTCTCTTTATTCTAAAATGCAGGATTCACATATGAACCAATCATACTAAAGTATGTCTCGTCCAGCTTAGTAAGTTTTGTAGCATGAAATATGCTCAACATCTGACCTCTCGTGTGAGAATCTTGATAACTGCTTTTGTTTCTATGGTTAGTCATTAACATAATTCGATGAGGTCTTAACATAACAATCAAAGAGTTTTGAGGAAGAGAGGATTATAGCACAAATGGATCTGGATTCATTGTTTACTGAAAATATCATGGGGGCACAAAACACAACTGTTGTTTTGTTTATCCACCTTCGTCGTGGCACTATAATTGTTCGTCAAACTTTCATTGAATGGCTAAAGCTGCATGCACTACCTGTAGAATATTTATTGCTTCATTTTAAATTGTTCAAAAGAAGATTTGCTGCTGACCTTCTATATCAAATCTAATAAGTTTACATTGCCCTGTTAGCTGCTACTATTATGATATATTGAGGTTTATTCCATTGATATCTCAGATTAAGTTTTTCTATCTCACATCAGTCAGGATCTGATGGAAGGACTATTGCTGTTCAAGCCGACATGCCATTTACTGGTCTTACAACATTTGGAGGTGCATTTCTGTCAAAGTTTGAATGCTCTCAGATGCCACATCCGGTAAGCTTTAACTGTGAATCTGTGATACTATACATGCAGAAGACATTCATTCAAGAAACTGATGCCTGCCTTGCTTTCTGAAGCTACTGGAGCATATCACCTTTGTCGACACTCCCGGTGTTCTCTCTGGTGAAAAGCAACGGACCCAACGTAGCTATGATTTCACTGGTGTAACTCCATGGTTTACTGCTAAGTGTGACCTTATTCTTCTTCTGTTTGATCCTCACAAGCTCGGTATCAGTGATGAGTTCAAACGTGTCATTGCATCTTTACGTGGGCATGATGACAGAATACGCGTAGTGCTGAACAAGGCGGATCAAGTTGACTCAGCAGGTAGAGTTTTTTGTTGCAATCAATTTGTATGGCACATTAGATTGATGATTTGTTTTGTTTATCGAAAATGCTAATCTTGTACGTCTGAATCACCTTTTCCCCTTATTCATGCTGCAGCTTATGAGAGTGTATGGTGCACTGACGTGGTCTCTTGGGAAAGTACTATATACCCCTGAGGTTGTGCGCGTTTATATCGGGTAACTTCTGATGTCTTTTTTCCTTTATCATTCTTCTATCTATAATGCTTCAGTAATCTTACTTCTAGAGACTGGAGGTTGTACAGCTCAAGCGCACTATCAATAAAAATCATGTATGTTGAATATTTCTAGGAGTCCAAAATATTTATTTGATTTGCGTCAGGGTGGATCATTGAAGTATGCAAACATAATGTCTTGAGTCCAGCACTATCAGTTCATTGTTTTACATTGTAACCTGAAACTCACTTCCAATCTAATATTTGCCGGTCGTTCAATGACAAACCAGTCAATGAATCAGCTGTTGGGCCAATTGGAAAGAACTTGTTTGAGAAAGAGCAAGAGGATCTCCTTCCTGACCTCATAGACATAACTAAGAAAGCCTGCGACCGCCCGGTATGTTGTTATTTCTCATTTGTCTGAAGCTCTGAATTCTTTTATGAAGTTCTGAATTTTCAAACGAATGTCGCCATTTTTATGCGCAGGTCAATGAATTTGTTAAACGTGCTAGAGCTGCCAAGATTCATGCCTATATAATTGGCCATTGATTGTTTTTTTGGATAAAATTCAAGCAAACCGAGTTTACCCATTTTCGGCCGTAAGAGAGAGATGTAGACGATTAGTACCTGTTAATCCTCATGTGTCAAAACTGAAAGGATGTCACGGTATTCAGATATGCATAGGTTGTTTCTTTTCCATTGCCATTGCTGTATTGTCGTACGCGTGAGAAGTGTAGTACTTTCTTCTTCGAATACATTTTTTTTTCATTTGAGCAGTCCAAAGTAGCAAAGCTATTGGCATATTTGGTTTATGACCCAGGTAGCCAGAAAAAAAATTTAGCAACACCATAACCTAGCCAAAAAATTGGTATTTGGATTATAGTCATACCAATTCGCCGACAATGCCGAAATTTGATGTGGTTTGATTGCAACTATGCCAACATTTGCCAAATTGTCAGTATGGCACGTGGGCCCCATATGGCATCTATTTTTTGTACCAAAATATAGCTAATATGGGTCTTGTTTTGTTGATTAAATAACAAGGAATACAATTGTTCAAACGGATCACGAATCGGATACACGGTTTAAAAATATGATCATTTGAAGTATGTTATTCTAACAAAACACATTTAATGACCAATCAACCTTTACCACGTCGTCATAGCACCCAGCACCAGCCCTACCATTTGTTGGGCGGACGATTTGCTTGCCCTGGAATCACATAGGAATTTGGCAAGTCTGACCTAGGCCTTACCAAATTTTCAAAGGCTTACCAAATTTTGGAAGTGAAGTAAACAGTAGCCTAATTTTGGGAAGGTAAACATGGGTAACAAACCAAACAATCCCTGTATGTTCTGCTTGCTGGGCAGCTGCACCAACACAATGCATTATATATGCATCGCTCCTCGTTAGGCATGGTAATAGGCTAGGGCTCAACCTGAACCCCACCCTAACCCAAAAAATGTTTGGGGGAGACCCCAACCCCCACCTAGGCCACCAGCCATCGATAAAACCCAATCCATTATGAAAAAAAGGTCATTATCCCATCCTGACCTATTTCTAACCCTTGGGCGGGCCCCAATACCCCAATACATGAAAGCAAAGAACCTTCCTGGCCCATTCGACTCAAATCTCCAGCCACATGAGGATTAAAATCTCTATGTATTATTTTAATACATAATTAAAAGGTTATATATCTTCATGGTCGTAACCCCTAAGGCTAACGGCCCCGTGGTCGTAAGGATTCCATATGTTACTTATGGGTAACTTGGTCGGATAAGGTCCTGTACTCAGTCCCCGACCAGATGGTTGTTCTTAGAAGTCTTGAATTGGTATCTGGATCTAACTCAAAGTATATTTTTACCGTGTGGCGAATGGAACGCATGCCATATTTGCTCCATACCATGCGACGGATCATGGTCCTAAGACACTGACAATAACTATCATATGGTTGAGTGTCTCACATACGCTAACCGACTACCAGTTACGGTTTTACTAACAACAACTGTCCCTCAGACCAGACGTGTCACTTCTAACAGGTGTTTTCTCCAGGAGTAACTACCGCCTCTTCGTTGGTTATTTAAAGACGGATCACGGAGGAACAAAAGCATCGGATTGAAGCATCGCAATCAACTCTAGATTCATGTTTTAACTCTGATTTAATAACATAGCAAGCATTAAGCTCAGTATAATTTGGATTAGTCAACCGCCTTGTCAAAGGAAACCCCTGTAAAGGATCAAGTTCGTAGCAATAAAGAGCAATCTCATTCTCTTCTAAGAACTCTTTGCCATTTTCCTCTATTTTATTTCGTAAGATTGGCGACTCGATCGTCGACAGCTGACGCCGTCCGTGGGGAAGAAGGAGTTGGGTTCTTGAAGATCACTTTACTCAAGTATTCTTCATTCACTCCTTTTTACTTTGTCATCGCTCATGCGAACATGATAGGGACTTGGGATGAGGAAAACTGGTTCGACTTAGTGCACTACTCCGACCTCGACATGGACGCGTGCATGCGCGCTATGGAAGAAAACAGGATGTCTTCATCCTCCTCCTCCACTGGCTTGCCACTCACTGAGATCAGCGAGATCAACCGAATAGATGAGGATTCACCACCACCATCTGTGGTGCTTCTGGCAGAACCGGTCGTTCCGACCAGTTCGGAACATCCAAATGCCTCTACAAGCCCGGTCAATCCGACCGGCAAGAATGGAGACAGTAGTCCAGCATCAAAAAACCAACGTACTCTCACTGTTATGATGGCGACCGATATTCGCCAAAGGCTCCTATGTATTCCAGGGGCCAACCGACACTTGGTGAGAGTGTCAATGACGTTACCATTGCCACTGGTCGAAGGCCAAGTGGGAATGATAAAGCTCAGTATTCGATCGGCAATCCGCCGGATCAGGCTGAATCCACCACAAAGCCCGCCAGAGGTGGTAATCTCCGACCGCTCTCCGTCGTGGAGGCTCCTTGCCGAAGCTATGGATAAAATTTTATGATGCCATATCCCTGTATAAACTTTTCCTTTCGTTTATTCTTCAAATTTTGTTTGATATGTGCTACTGTAAGATCGAGGTGGCCGATTAGAGGGGGGTGAATAGGCGGTTTTAAAAATCTATCGGGCTAAACCAATATATAAATGCGGAAGCTAATAGCGAATTGGTTTTGCACAATTAAAACATAAATCAACTAGGCTCAACTAAGTGCACCGACAATACAAGAGAGCAAACATACAATGATATATAAGCAATTAAAGCAGGAATGTAAATTGCTCAAAGTAAAGCACAAGTAAAAACAAGATGACACGATTATGTTTTACCGTGTGTTCGGAGACTTGCTTGGTCTCCCTAATCCACGCTTGAGGTAAGCCCAACCATGTTGGACCGGCTCCTCAAATGAGCACACACTCCGAGGTAAGTCCAAACACTTGGACCGGTTCCAAATCGAACCAATACCTCGCTTCTACTACGGTTGCTCTTCCTCCGCTCCGAGATGGCGAGCACCAAACCACTCACAACAACGCCGGCCTTCTCACAAGCTTCTTGAGAAGATCACCGCACGACGCTCCACGCCGCCTAGGTGTCGGCAAACACCAAGAGAAACAAGTCTCAACGATCACTTGAACTAATCAAGTGTCAACGCTCAAGTGGATACTCAATCCACTACCTAAGGCAACACATGCACTTAGGGTTTGCTCTCAACACTCACTAAGTGCAACACATGCACAAAAGAGATGAGAGGCTTGCTCTTAGCTCAATAGAATGAATATGGGCACCAAAGAACCTTCTCCAACCGCCAAAGTGGGTATTTATAGCCCACACACACAAACTAGCCGTTGGAGGCAAAGTTGCAGAAAAATCAGGGAAATCGGAAGTTCCGCCAACTAAAATGCGTAACTACCGTTTTCTACTGTTCATGGGCCGTATGGGTGCATAACGGCTCAAAAACTAGCCGTTAAAAAGTTTGGTGTGGAAGTTCCGCAGTACAAATGGCGGAACTTCCGATTATCGGAAGTTCCTCTGCTTTCGGGCGGAAGTTCCGCAGCTCAATTTCAGCACGCATTTACACTCGGTAAAAAGGTCATAACTTTTGACTCCGATGTCGGAATTGAGTGATCTTGGACTCTATGGAAAGCTTATTCAGAGGGCTACACAACCCACCTATTTGATTGATCTCAAACACATTTGATCAAATCAAAAAGCACAACTCCAAAGAGCCACTATCATGGTCTAAGTCCAAAGAAATAACAATAAGCAATCTTAGACCATATCAAGGTGTAGGTACATGGACTTCAACCATTTGCAAAACACATTCACAAAAGTATAGTCACATGCTACAAGGATTAACTGCATAAGCCTCAACTATTTACAAAACACATTCGCAAATAATAGCATCATGCCATGTAGAGCTAGAGCAAGCAAGATTGAGCTATCAACACATGATGAGACTCAAGCTACTAGACAAGACCCCTCTTAATAGTACGACAACCTATACTAGCAATCCGGTCTTCCAACCAAACACCAAGACCGGTAAAAGACTAGGAACACATCCTTAGCCCTAGCTAGTCATACCTTTGCCGTGAGCATCTTCTTGAAGCTTGATGACGCACATCTTCACTTCAAGTCCGGGTCATCGTCTTGACATGCATCAACCCATGATGCATCCTTTACTTGACCTCCATCAACACATGATGGGTATTCTCTTGACTTGACGATCAACTCATGATCATCTCCTTCTTCGAGATCTTGTTATGCATCAACACACGATACATCCTCTTCTTGATCCTTGACTTGATGACGATCAACTCATGATGCCATCCAAAGTCTTCGTCACCCTAGAACATAGCCTATTCATCCAACTCATGAAAAATGTTAGTCCCACAATGATTAACAATAATTATCAAGATATACATGCAACAAATGCTTCTAAACAAGCTATTGTAGAAAGGTGCGGTACTACCGCCAACTATCATGTGGTAGTTCCGATCTTCGGAAGTTCCGCTCAACACATAGCGGAACTACCGCACTTCCAAATTTTGGCTAAGTCTCAAAATGGTGCTTCTCTGGAAAAAAACGATCCGCAAGAATTTCGGAGCAACCGATAATCGGAACTTCCGCATTTACAATGCCGGAACTTCCGCACTTCGAGAAATCGGCTAAGTCCCTAAAAAGGGTGCTCTCTGGAAAAAACGTTCCGCGATTTGTCCGGAAGTTCCGCCTAGCGGTAGTTCCGCAGATACAATGCCGGAACTACCGATGATGTTTAGAAAACAAATTTCAACAGATTTTGAATGCATGACTCCTTTGTCTTGAGCCATGTTGATCTTTTACCATCTTTGCATTTCCTTTTCATATCTTCATTCAGACTCTGGGACTAAGCCTTGAACACATCTTAGCACACACATTAGTCCCACAACACAATTGCAAATAATTGAATATAAAGTAATACGAGTATATATGAACTACACAAGTTTTATATACTCAAAGGATTTGTTTCAAAGTAATGATCCTTAATATATTTAGAGAATGGAATATGGATCAATACTTATGAAACCACAAAATATAGACTAAACTCCCCCTAAATGTGTGCATACACAGATGTGTAATAGAAACATATGCACATATTCAAGTTTTACTTATGGTTGAGTTTAACCTATATTTTGGATCCGAGGAATGCAACAATATATAAGATTGAGATGTCGATTGCATACCTCGTTGAGTTTTCACCTTTATATCCAAATGAGACTATGCACTAAATATAATAACGGAAATGTTAGTCTCACAAATAGATTTGTCATTAATCACCAAAACACTCCATTAACGCATAATGGCAGGTCTAGATCCTTCAACTACTTTGAGCAGCTTCTGTCTATTCTCAAGTGACTGCTCTCAAGTGACGGCACTAGGCTTTGTATGCTTGTATGCCCATATTTCTGATTTGTTCAGAGCTGGTGAATAGTGAACATTAGTAATAAAGAACCTGATAGTTCAATAATAAAAGTTACGAGCAATAGCTAGTTTTTGAACACTTGACAGTCCAAGTCTAGGTGTCCATATCTTGTTGTCGGTGTCACTTTGATTAAAAAAAATTATGGGTTAAAAAATGCAGATGACTGATAACACTGAGTGGAACGACGAGAATACTAGGATAGTGCATGAATTGTTCATTGAAAAAGTATATGCAGGCAATCGCCCGAATACCCATATGAACAACTCAAGGTATACTCTAGTGATTGCAAAATGTACAGAGAAGACTAGGCTGAAATAAAAAAAAAGATGCAATTGAAGAACAAATAGGACAAATTAAAGAACGAGAACAACATTTGGAGGAAATTGAGGACAAATGAGACAGACTTAGGTTGGGATCATGAAAAGAAGACAATAAAGGTCACACCCGAACGGTGGAAGAAAGTAAAAAAAGTAAGTTATTACTCATTATCTATTTTTTAATGCATTAGTGAAGGTTTAATGTGTAACACTTGGCATTGATAGGAATATAAAAAATGTTCCAAGTTTGAAAAGGCTGGACTTCAAAATGAGGAGTTGTTGTCCAAGATGTTTGACGACATCCGCAACACTGGTGAAGACCATTGGTCTCCTGCAATAGGAACATTACCTCAAAGTCATGTGCATTCATCGACAGCTATTGATATTGAAGAGCTTGAAAATGAAAATGAAGACAAATATAATAATGATTGTGAAGATTAATCACCAATTGGTAGGAAAGGAAAGAGATCTTGTGGCCCTAGCAATGATAAGGGGAAGAAACTAAAGAGTGGGTTTGTGGTCATACAAGATCAACTGAGAATATTTTTTGAGTTGAATTAGAAGTCGTATGCATCTTTTGAAGCATTTGCATAGAAAAGAGAGGAAAACTCGGTGTGTAGCATTAAGGATGTAATGGAATCGGTTGAAGAGTGTGGTGCTATTAATGAGAGTAATGGGCACTTCATTACATCTGAAATTTCTTAAAGAAGAAGCAAAGAGAAATATTTATTACCTTGCGCAATAATGAAGTACGATTTGAATGGCTCAAAAGGAAGTATGATGCCAAGTATGGTAAATAGAAAATTGATTGTAATGTTAGGATGATTATGGAGATATTGCCTTTATTACTATTTATTTCTCTATTGGTTGTAAGACCTTTTTTTGGATTATAAGACATTTTTTCACTAGTTATATACTGTCATTTGGACATAATGCGTACTCATGTATTTTTAAATTGTCATTTATGTTTTTGTGTTGTTGTATGTTCATTTACAAATGTCGTCTTGTGAAATCAATAGTGAAGGGAGTAATATATCAGATGAGGAACATGAGTGTGATGTGCAGATGATGTGTCTATGACAAGACATGTCAAGTCACCTCGTGGCTACTGCAATTATCGTGGAGAATTATCACTCAACCTACTTGGACAAGAATGAGCCTAGGACTTTATAGCTTAGTGGAATGGATTGGGTGAGAGAAACTTTGACCACCCCGAAAAAAGTTACCACATGTTTTGTATGAATGCTACGATATTTCACAGTCTACATGATCTTTGGGCGAGTACATACGACTTGAAATCAACTACGCATACAAGTTCAATTGAAGCACTAGCTCTTTTCCTATACATATGTGGTGGCTGTGAATTTAATCGAAGAGCACAGAATCGGTTCAAGCATTCTGGTGAGACAATTAGCAGGAAGTTTGATGAGATTTTGCAGTGTGTGGTCAGAATGTCTAAAGATTTTGTGAGGCCAAAGGATCCAAACTTCTCTATAGTTTACAGTAGAATTAGAAATGATCGAAGGATGTGACCATATTTCAAAGATTGTATTGGAGCTATCGATGGTACACATATTCTTGCAACTGTTGCTCTTGAAGATCTAATTAGATATATTGGTAGACCAAGAAGTGCGACACAAAATGTCATGGTGATATGTGATTTTGACATGCGCTTCACATACGCATCTATTGGACAATCAAGAGCTATGCATGATACTAGTGTTCTTTATCATGCATTGGATGTAGACATGAAAGTCTTTCCACATCCTCTACATGGTAATTTTCTTTGTTTGGTATCATTTATGAATTTATTTACTTGTAATATTCATGCATTTGATGTATACTATTGTAGGGAAATATTATCTTGTTGATGCCGGTTATCCATGGATAGTTTCGTGATGACCTTGCAAGCGCAATTGCTCAATTAGGATGATGGACGCACTACTTGTGATATTTTGTTATCACTCATTTAATATTCCAATACTTGTACGTAATAGTATTTAATTATCATTTGAACACTTATACGATATGAATGCAATATCTCCAGCTTCATCTATCGCAACGTGAACATTACAAAATTTGCTTATACACAATCAATAGTTCTGCGTCAATTCGTTATTTGCCAACAGTTGTACTCCATCATGAAGTGTCAATGTAATGTAATCTGGCATTGTGTACAAATACAACATATATACATTCATATGGTCTAAACAAATTTGAGGGAAAATTCTATAATTTGTGCACAAAAACATAGGAGAAAGACACAAATACAATTGAAGTATTACAACCAGGGGTAACATAGTCTATTTGTCTCTAATCATCCTTTATATGGTTTTTGAAGCTAACTTATCAACCAAACGTTTTTAACAGACAGATCTAGATTATCAAAAAAATGAATTATCAGATAATCAAGAGTAGAACCTGAAAAATAAAAAACCTCAAGCTCTGCAAAACAGGGCATAAGATTCGCGCAAAATTTCCGCGACCCAACCAAGGAGGCTTAAGAGATCGGTTTAGCTTCGCTCAAGTTGAACGCGTAAGATCGTGTTGATCTCGCTAATTTCACCCACTAACTGCGCGCTTAAACGACCCCAGATTCACCGCACCGTTGGTTTCCTCTCGTCCCCACAAACCCGCACAGCTGCGGCGAGTAGCCGAATATGCCTCACTAGTGAGTGGTAGATAGATGGCAGTATGGCACTAACACCACCACCACAAGCGCGCCACAAAATCGTAAAAATCCACACCCACCAACACCGATGCCAAGCGGGAGAGGAAACGAGACGATATGAGATGCGATGAGGTCGAGGTGAGCTGGTGAGGTGCCGACCCGGCCGGCCCAACCCCGAGACGTGGACGCTAGCCGACGCGAAAGCCCGGTCGTGGTGGGGCCGCCGCGTCAGGCAGGCAGCTGTGCCGACCAAACAGGGCGCGCACGCACGCACGGGTTGGAGGAAAGCCTAACGCGGAGTCGCCGAGGAGAAACCAAAGAGAGGAGGAAGAGGAGGCGAGGCGAGCGTGTCGAGGAAGGGAGGGAGTAGAGTAGGCGATGCGCCGGGCGAGGCCGCCGCCGGCTCCGGCGCCGGCGGGGGCGGATGTCAGGTACCGCGGGGTGAGGCGGCGGCCGTCGGGGCGGTACGCGGCCGAGATCCGGGACCCGGCCAAGAAGACCCCGATCTGGCTCGGCACCTTCGACTCCGCCGAGGCTGCCGCGCGCGCCTACGACGCTGCCGCGAGGTCCCTCCGAGGCGCCGCCGCGCGCACCAACTTCCCCTCCGCCGCTTCCTCCTCCGCGGCGCGGGTGCACCCGGTTCCCCCGGCGGCGGCGGCGGCCACCTCTAGCCACAGCAGCACCGTTGAGTCCTGGAGCGGCGGTGCCCCCGCCGCCGGAGTCCTCCGGGCCGCCGCAACCGCGCGCGGCGGCGCACCGGCTGCCGATGAGGACTGCCGCAGCTACTGCGGGTCGTCCTCACCCGTGCTCTGCGAAGACGGCGCCTCGGGCGCCAGTGGCGATGAGGCCGCCGCGCCCCGCTGCTCGCCACTGCCGTTCGATCTGAACCTGCCGGCCCCGGCGCTGGCGGGGTCGGCCGACGAGATGGATTGGCGCTGCGACACGCTGCTCCGCCTCTAGCCTCCGAGAACCAACCAGCAGCAAGAACCGCCGAACTGCTACTGCGTTGTGCTGCTCCCTCGTTCTCAGGCTAATGCGGCGGCGCTGCTGCTAGCCTGCTACTGCTAAGTACTACTATCTCGATAGAAATGGATAATTTTTGCTTGGGTCTTTTTAGTCTCCTTTTACCACTCAAGATTTGATACTCCTATGTATGTGATAATGTGAATAACCTTATCATGTAATCCTTGGAAAAAATATCATCTTTTCGCCATCTTTCTGTGATCTATCCACGGGTAGCTGCTGCTATTCTCAGTATTCTGTTATCTGTTAGTAGAAATGTAATGGGAGAGTTCTAAAGAAAAGGAAATGTAATGGAAGAAAGCAAGATGAGTTGCCTTACATGTGACTGGTACTAGCTGCTACATTTTCCTTTCTAGCTGTTAGCTGCTGCTTATACTGAAGTGTACTAATATTGCTGCTGGGCAGGATAGAAATTTGGCGTCTAATTGTCAAGCAAAATATTATGGAATGCCAAAGTTCCCATTTTCAGTTCAAGGCCAAGCTGAAGGCATATGATCTGATTTTGCTGTTCTCCATTTCAGCATTGTGTATGTAGCATAGCCAGAAAACATTGGCATCAGCAATTACTGCACCATTCTTGTGATCTTCCTACCTACATGATGCATAATCAGCACTAGGCCTCTAGCCAAAGATGTGAGTCAGGAACATCAGAAGTTCGGGCTAAGCTAGGTACAAATGTTATTTAGGAACATCACAAGTTTGGGCTGAATTAGTTAGTTTGGAACATCAGGAAGTTCGGGCTAAACATTTGCCTTTGCAACCTTTTGTTGCTTGTTGCTTCTGCTTCTGCCCCATGTTTGGGCGAGGGGATTTTGGCTGGGATTCAGTTCAAATCTAAACTAAACCCTACTTAAATCTCCTTCATTCAAACATGCCATCCAAATTTGACCTCCCGGGTTACCACGGAGTCTAGTGCACCCTGGACCATGTGTGGCACATTACTTCTGTGATGTATGTTCTCGAACATGTCATTCTAAACTTCGCCGAATCCAAATCGAGCAGCAGATGCGCAGCTCTCCTCTGAATCTGCGGCTTTTGCTTTTGACTTGTAGTCAGAAGCTTTTCCGTGCTTCTGTTGCTTCCTTGGCTTGATGTGCACTTTGCTGGTGCTACTAATCTCTTAACTCTGAAGGAACCGGATGCAATCGCCTAATCTCAAGCTCTGAAGCCGGATGCAATCGCGTGTAGCTTCAGCCTACCCGTATTGCGTAATCCGATTTGGCACAGCTGATTAGTGACCACTCACTGCCAGGCGCGTGTCCACGTTAGAAACGTGTGAAATGCAAGCAAAAATTGGTGTTGCTACGCTGTTGGCGATGCTTTCCAAGGTTTCGTTTCAGAGTTTTGTGTTGCACGAGTAATGAATGGTTTAGTGTACAACTTCACATGATGTGAACCCCATGATAGTATGACACAGTCCAGAAGAGACCCATCAACGGTTGTGTTCGCGGAGCTTGACCAAACATTCAAGAGGGTAAAGATGGAATGTTAGCATCCGAAAACCAAGCTTCAAACTTATAAATTGGTGGACTAGAGACTCAGAGAGCACAAAACTAATGATTTTTAGACTATATATAATGATTTTTTAGACTAATATATAGTATAAACTGCTAATTTCTTAATATGCCAAAAAAAAAAGGGAACCGCGGCCCAGGTTTACCTGCGTAAAGCTCCATGTTTGTCCCCATCAAAAGTACCCGAATGAACCAAGAGCATGCAGAAGCAGAAGACCATTTACCTGTGCATGTAGCATAATCCATCAAAGAGCAAAGTTTTGTTTCCAAGCCAAATTGGCAGCGGACTTCCCAGTCTTTTTCTGGTAAAAAGAATGCGAGCCATACCACCTGGCGTGTTTGCTGTTCCACAGTCGAGTCACAGCTCAAATCAAAGGTCACAAGCCACAACACATCCATGAGCATGGGACGCTCAGCTCAGCTCAGCTCCATGTAATTTTCACCGACTCCGCCAAAGCACACGAGCACCAGCCGTCCTCCAGATCAACCGTACTGGGAAACTCTGCAGCCTTCCTGTGGGAATCAGATCCTCTACGTTACTGTGACTCTGTGAGGGTCTCATTGTGAACTGTATTTACGGGAAGACGAATAATACTATGCAGCGTGCTATATCAAACACTGTAGAAACAAAGAAATTTGTGCTGTAGTGACAAAACACTACAACACAAATACTGTATCGATTCATTTAGACCTTTGATCGTAGAGATAACTACTAGTATCAATGCACTGTGGATCTCTATTGAATACCTCATGCAAAAGATCCCAGTCCCCCGGAACTCTCTTTCACCAGCCTGCAGCCTGCCGGTTCAGTCCCGCTCCATCATGCAACAAGAAGAATTCTTCTATGCTGCACCAACCTTGCATACTGCTAGTGCCGATCTACCGGCAGTAGCACTCCTACTGGCTTGTCTCATGCATAGTTGCATAGCACATCTGTGTGCCTTTGTCTGATGTGAACAAGCTAGGGGAACGGCAAGAAACAACGGAGCAGATAACATGGAGACAAACATGCTCTACTGCCCAAGAGATGTTGTTGGTGCTGCAGATCGATCGAGCTGCCAACGCAGTGCTTTTCAGAGATCGAGCCGAGGGGTTTTCAGTTTTGCACACAAGTGGCAACTGTTTGACCACACACTCTCGCTTGCCCCTTAATGGCACCACCAAATCAACACAGATACAGACAGATACAGAGATTCTTGTACACCAGAGTTGCATGCTAGTGGCAATGCAAAAGCATCACAAGCTTCTACCAGTTCCATGCACACAGCTTGCGGCAGGAGAGGCCAGCCCCGGGAGCACAAAAGTTGGGCAGCACAGTGCCTAGGACTCAACAACAAGACACATGAGCCATATGCATAACATGCAACATTGATGGAAATACCAACACATTACACAGTAGTACAGACACTACAGGCTACAGGCTACAGGCTACAGAGAGAGCATGCAAAGTAGTAGTACTAGGCTATTGTCCAGAGTCTCCCAGCCTTCCCCTCCTCGGCTCCTCTCCGAGCTGCAGGTGTGCTTGCACCGAATGAGAAAGGGAAGGCACGCCCAGACTAAGGATTGACCGTGCTACACTACCACAAACCAGTGAAGAACAAACACAAGCTAGCTGCTAGCCTACTGAGCTAGCTAGCTATCCATATCGTTTGACTGCTACATGGCCATGCATGAAGCAAGCCAGCCAGCCAGACAGCCTCGGTGCATGCAGGCACGGTCACTCGTTGCCGCAGAGCCAACGGAGCAGCGGAGGAACACGGTTGCCGATGCGCTTGGGCCTGGCGGGGAAGGGGTCGGCGGCGCCATCGCGCGGCGGCGAGAACACGGCGGGGAGGAACTCGTCGGTGCGGCACGCGAACGTCGAGCTGCTGAAGTGCTTCACCAGCGCGTCCCTGCCCTGCAACGCAAGCATTGCACGCACAAAACATGGTCGATCGTATCAACATGCACAAAGCATTGCATGCAATGCATGCACATATAATCTAATTAAGTTGGCTGCTGCTACTGGCTACCAGATACCTAGTGGTCGTGTGATGCATGGTTGCAACGATCGATCTTGCGTGAGTTACCTGGATACGCGCGGCGCAGATGCCAATGACTTTCTGGCTGCCGGAACCCTTCCAGTGGCACCCGTTCAGCGATTTTTGCAGCCGGCGCGCCGCCTCGGCCGTCGTGAAGTTGACGAACGCGTAGCCCACGTTGCTGCTCCGGTGCCCGCTGCTCATACTAGTACATGGGTTGTTCATTTCGATCACCACCATGCATGAATTTTTGAATGAACAACTGGAGATCAATATCGGTCGAACAAAAAAAAAGGCAAACAAGAAAGTGTACTGTACTGAGTATTAGTTTATCAAATGGTTGGTAGGTTCATAGTAAATTTATCAGCTTTCTTTTTCTGATTTTGTCTCTTTGTCCTTTTGCTTTTTCCAGTAAAAGGACAACCAAAAGAAAAGAGAGAGAAATGCTAGCAGAGGATTAACTTTGGCTCCGATCCATTTGTATTTTAAAGGTAACCTTTTTCCTTGCAATTTTTTGTATGTATATTAATATGCCACTTCAAACAGTTTGTTTGTTTCCAACAAGAAAATGCAGGCAATATGCCACTTCAAACAGTTTGTTTGTTTCCAACAAGAAAATGCAGGCAATTGTTTCCAACAAGAAAATGCAGGCAAATAAATTTACAGTCGATCGTGTGGCAGCTAGCATTTTATCACCTGAAATCAATCGGCAAGTAGAGGAAATCGTACGCGGAGAGCACGGCGCCGCGCTTCTTGTTCACGCGGGCGCAGTGGTCGTCGAGCAATCGCATCATCTCGCAGTGCCTATACACACACACGCACGCACACATCAAACGCAAAGATTCACCAACTCGTAGCTACACGAAGCACGACAATGGAGTACGTCGTTGCTACTACATTCAAGAACGAGAACAAGAACAGCAGGAAAGGTGGTGATCGGTCGATGGATGTTCACTTACATGAGCCTGTTGGGGATGTTGCGGATCATGACGGTGGTGACCGACTGCCCGAGCCTCGCCGCCGACTGCACCGGGACCGGCGGCCCCGTCGTGAACTCCGGCGACGGCGATCTCGCGGTTCTGGCTCTCGGGATCGGCGCCGCCGCCTTCCGGGGCCTGTACTCCTTGCTCCTACTGCTCCTCGTCGCCTGGGGATGCACCCGCAGCCCACACGGCGCCACCACCACCCTGCGAGGGCTAGGCGCAGCGGCGGCGGCTGGTGGTTCTTGCCCTGCCTTCACGGCCACCTGCGCCTTGGCCGCCACCTGCGCTTGCAGCTTCTCCGCGGCGACGGCGCCCCTGGACACCATGAGCTTGTGCGGAGGCCGGCCGTGTGGCGGCGCCGGGAGGACCGGGACACGCTTGAAGGGGAACGGAGGAGAAGGATGAGGCGCTGGCGGCATGGGGTACTGAATGGGGAACGGACCGCAGGAGTAGGTGTTTCCGTTGACGAAGGGGAAAGGCGGCGGGCAGGCGGCGACGTGGTACAGCGGTACGTGAGGAGGAGGCGGCGGCGGAGGGAGGTGGTGGTGGCTGGAGTAGTGGAATGGCGGCGCGGCCGGGTTAAGCTTTGTCACGGCCATGGCCGGGAGCGGTGTGGAAGGAAACGGCGAGAGGTTGCAAGAAACGTTCGCCGCGGAGGCAGTGTGTTCGCTGGCCGGGGACATGGGCTGGCTTTATAGGGGGAGCGGCAAGGGTAGTGAGCGCTGGGTCCTCCAGGCAGTGTCTGGCTGCACGTGGGACCCACATACATGGGCTGGGTGTACGATGTGCCATTTGGCCCATCAAAATATCGATCGCGGAGGATGTTCGCGATCCACGTCAGCACATCAAAACTTGGATCCGGTCCAGTCAGCCAATTTGGATCCAATATGACCCATCGAAAACGGCACGGGGGCCCAACTCTACGCCTACGCGGTAGTAGTTTTACGGAAAGGACCCTTGTATGACTTTATATTCCACGTGCATCGCCCTGCTCGCGTTGGTAGATAAACTTAGGGTCTGATTGTAACTATACTAATAGCCAAAAAAATTGTTAAAATTTCTCCAATTGTGAGTATGGCACGTGCCCCTTACATGGCGTTCCTCCTGGCACCGTTAAGTTTGCCGAATTTAAACAGATTTGGAAAGCGTTGGCTCCCTTTTAAGTGCAAGTTTTTTTTGCTTGGCTAGCAGAGCAGTGCACAATCATAGCATTTAATGCTTCGAATTAGTCGTTATACATAAAGTTACGATATTACCGCTAACTAAAAATTAGTACTACCACATCGCGATCTTACCACTTGACTAGGACGGAGCTACCGTTTTCCACAGCTCAAGAATTCTCAAAAACACATTCTCTGGAAAACGCATACCGCCAAGTAAACTTTGCTACTACCACGCTCCAGTAGTACCACTTAGGGATTTGCGCCATACTGATCCAAGGGAGGTCAAAATTCTCAAAAACACGCTCTCTGTAATATACATATCGCCGTGTATTTTTCGCTATTACCGACCTGCGGTAGTACCGCAACTAAAATGCGGTCATTCCGTTTTTCAAAGAGTAGCAAACCACTCGAAAACACGCTTTCTGAAAAATACATACTGCCATATAGATATCGGTACTACTGACTTGCGTTAATACCGCTTATCAACAGTGATCATACCGATTTTCAAAATATTTTTTCAGAAGCTCAAATCAAGACAATGCATGAACCCTAATTGATGATAACTGCACAAAAATAGTTACTCAAACTACTAGCCATGATCCCTCTTTATAGTACGATATTTATCCTATAAATTCGATCTTTTCTCCAAACACCTAGATCGGTATAAACTACAAAAGAGTTCTTAAGCTATATAATACTGTAACACCCTGGCTATTCGGAAGCCAAGATGTCACCTAAAAGAACTAATAAATACCAAGTATGTACAACAAGTCGGGTTAAACAGGCTTAAATAACCAAATTCTATAAGGATCAACGACAAACGATAACAGTTTCATGAGAGGGAATAGAAACATTCGTAATAAAATGTACGATGAGCGAAACCAAAATTGGATTATTACAATTTAGAAATTTAACAAATAGTTGACATGAATGAAAGATAACAATATTATTTCTTATTTGATAAAGGTGATGTGCATCGTGCTGGACTACCCCTCAAAAGAACTTGCATTCCTCCTCATTTACCTAATTAAAACACACAAAGTAAGGATGAGCCAAAGACTCAGCAAGTACTTTAACAGACAACAGAAACATTAAGCGAACAAAACAAATCACAACCTGCTTGTGAAAAACATCTCTGAACTCATATGTATATGAATGAAATGGGATAATGCAATGAAGAAATGGACTGCTCACAACTTATACCGGTATAGTGAGTGACACACTCGTCGGTGTTCACTTAAGCCCGTACTTAACAAAGTACGGGGACCTCAAATACCGTATGAAGAACGTTTCATACGGGTGTCCAACATTGCCCACATTGGAATGGTGGGTCTTTCGTGCCCATACTGGAATTGATGGGACTTATAATTTTCCACTCCCGTGGTTCAATTGAATCGATGTATGAACATAATGCATTTTCGTGAAATGAATGTCTATCACACATCAATAGAGAATAACACATAGCATACAAACAAACTCATGAAAACAAGTCTAGTGGTATAATCACAAGCAACAACGTCATTGAATAATAACGGACAGGGTACTTGCCTTCCGCGCTGTGATGTGTTAGGAGGCAATGACGGTGTTCCTCCACTCACTGCCCCACCACCTACACAAATAATTAATCGAAATAAGACTAACCAGTCATGACGTGCTACAAGTGTTTTACCAAAACCCTCTAACTAACCAAACATAAACAATGGCTCAAAATGACGTCCTAACTAATAAGCCCATTTTCAGCCCTTCTGATCAGCAGTACGAGAAAAATCTTAATTAAATATCTGTGACTCATAATGACTTGAAACTAGTGCTCAAACACTCTTAACGCACCAGGCTACGAAATTCTAGTTGGTGGGGTTCTTTGAGTCGGCCAAACCAGTGACCTAAATAATAGTTGAAAGCAACTGACATACATCTGTCCAGATTGCATAAACAGTAGCAAATAAAATGATGTAACTTTCAATATACTGATCCAATTGAAATGATCTTTATCAACTTGGAAAGATAATTTAAAGGGCTACAATAACCTATTTGGATGGAGGTTCTGAATCTGACTCTAACTAGATCAAAACCAAGGAACAAACCGACAGTCCCTAGATCCAAGACAGACAGTGCAGCGCGCGGTTAAAAATTCATATCTCCCTAAACGTAAGGCGGAATCTTGTGATATTGGTACCACAAGAAAGCTAACGACCTGAGGAACAAAACTCTAGAAGACGAAAACCCGAGATTCTGCACCTAAGATGCCGAAACAGGGCGCGCAAGACGACTGAACAGATTGAATCTATTCTGAAAATTGGCAGACAGCAAAACGGTTTATCACTAATCGATCAATCTACCTCCAAACAACAACAAACAGCGGGTGAGACTCCTCGTTACCCTTGTAGACCTGAAGAACGACGGTGATCCACTCCCCGAAGATCTCCCTCCCTCTCCAATGGCCGGCCACGAGGAGGGCGACGAACGGCCGGTGTGACGGCAGGAGAGATCGGCTTCGGGGGAGCGCCGGGGATCGCTGGAGGCCAGCACCAAGGGGAAGGGGAGGCGCCAAGGGACAGGGGAGGTGCTGGAATGGGGAGGAGGGGTGGCGGCTCTAGGGGGAGAGGAGGGAGTGGGGGGAGGCGGCTAGGGTTGGGGCGCCTCCCGCTTGGCCGCCCCCTTGGGCCGGCCCCCTCTTGATCGCTGGGGCGCGTTGCCCAAGTTGCCAAATTTTTACAAAAATCCCCTCATTCCACAAGAATTTACATTTCATTAATTGCCTATTCGCCCCGGTTTCTTTTAAAATCTCCTGATTCGATTCCGAGGCATTACAAAAACCTTTTGCCTTGATCCATACCGATCTTTTACCATATTCGTCTAGCCAATGACCTTATCATCAAATAATCATCGGACTTTAACCTATAACACAAGTTAGTACACATGTTAGTCTTTTAACATAATGTTGCCATTACTTACCAAAACGAACTATGATGGCCTAGATACTTTCAATCTCTATTTTTTTGGTAATTGATGACAACCCAATTAATGAAACATTTTAACATATGATTTGCAACAATTTTGAGTCGAGTTCAATGAAGATAAAAACATCATTGCAATCAAAGGCAATCAACAAATAAAGAAAGCTCCCCTTAAATATGTGCATTAAGGTTTATGAAAACAATTTCATGCACATTTGGATTATTGAAAATTTTGACAGAGTTTCATTTATTTATTGATTATGAGGAACAATGTTTATAAGATCATTCAATCAATAATAAAAGATAATCAATAAAAGAAGCTTGAAATACCATTAAGCATAAACATTTAATACATCATAAAACACATTATTCCAAAATAGTCATAATAGTTAATAAGATACCCAAAAGCCCCTAAAGCTCCCCCTAAATCTTTCAACCTAGTCTTCATTTCTTCTCCCCCTTTGGCATCAAGAACCAAAAGGGATTAGTCTTGAGGAGTGTTGATGCGGCGGCTAAAGCGAGCTGGGGTAGACAAGGACTGCTGAAGGGAGTGAACTTGATTGGTCAAAGCAATAATCCTACTATTTGTATCGGTTTGAGCTTCCTCCAACCTTTGTTGATTTTGCTCCAGTCTTTGCTGCGACTCTCGAATTTCCATCACAACTGAGAGAAGTGAAGCTTGATCTTCTAGAGCTATTGTTGGAGGTTGAGGAGGGATAACTGCTAGCACTGGAGCCCATTCCCTAGTCTTGTAGGCCTTGTGCACTCCGAGCCTTGCTCCTTTAAACTGAGTCACTCTTAAGATGAGTGCCATAATATATGGCGCAAAGTATATTCTTTTGACTCTGTCATTCTTGGAGGCATTGATATCTCTTATGATCATAATATTATCAATGATGTTCCAAGCATACTCTCAAATAGCATCAAAATTTGCACTCTTCGGAAAGAAGGTGTGGTTAATTATCTTGTTGACCAAACTGAGCAAGGGGAGAAGGTCTCCAATCTTTTCATACACAAAGTTGACATCTTCATCATAAAATTATCTGTAAGCTGGAATCCTTAGGGCTTCTTTGTCATACAATTTTTCTTGGGTCCCAATATAAGTTCTTACAGCTCTTTCAAAATCAGTCTTGGATGCTTGATATTTTTGGTTTCCTGTCATCCATATCAAGAAATCAAAGAAATCTGACACATGTACTGTGGTATAGAATTGTCTTATGATTTCCCCACTGTAATCACACTTCAAGGCTACAAAGTCATGCAGACCTACATTCTTAAATATCATATAGGCCCCATCATATTTATCAAGTGAGTTCAAATGATCCCAGTCCACATACTTGTAATAAGAGAATTACCAGTGTGGACCGTAGACGCTGACCCAAATTTTTTTGAAGTAGAAACATGTAGGCCTTCTTGGTCCGCTGTTGTTTGATAGCAAGAGAGGGCAATGATCTCAAAGCGATGTGGATAGAGCGTGCAGGACATGGTCCACGCCTCATTGCAGAACACCCTGTCCAATTTGAGAAGCGTTGGATTTTCACGCTCGTTACTCCACATGAATTTTCTATTTTGGAGGTGTATATCTTTAAGCTCGCAGTCATTTAGGGTGCTTCGGAACCACCCTAGCCTAGTTCAATTGTAATTTGCTCTAGCTCATATATATGAAATGGAAATATTGAGCTAAACCCATCAATAAACAGCCACGACTTCATGATTGTTCACATCTTTTGGAATCCACATTGCTGGATGCTATTAATACATTTTTTGAATCTTCTGTAGATGTCATATTGTTCGTTTGATGAACGATAAAAGTTTCAGAGTATTTACTTTTCAAGCAAGCAGCCTTGGTGAAAGGTGTTCCTTACTAATTTTCTAGAGTGAATGTTGCGGTGTGCGAAATGAAGTGGTGGGTGTCGGGGATACGAATGTTTCTTTTGATCAGGGGTGTACCCGCGACATCAATCTAGTCGTTAATTCGCCATATTACTAACCTTGCAGTGTGTACCATGTTACAAATATTTAGTCCACAGTTGAAACAATTTCATGTCAGTATGTTAATAACCTACTGTAAAAAATATCTCCCAAAAAAACTATTGTGAAAAGGTCATCTCCATGGTGGATTTAACAATATATACCATGCCAGTTCAGCTTCATGCGAAGCAACTAACTGAACAAGTGAGAATAACGTGTCAGATCATGCTACATTTCAGGGCTCAATCTACACAGATTAAACAAGTTGCAACCTAAACCACTCTAACCATAACCAAGACTAGCCACAAATAATTGCAATTTTTCGAATTTGCAACGACAGCACAGCAAGTACCTCAAAATCGCAATAAAAATTTCTGCATAAAAAATGGACAACTCGATCAAGTACCAAGAGCAGCCATAGCTACCTAGCTGGCTGCAGAAATAACAATCACTGACTAGCTCCATCCCAAATTTTCCAAACAAGAACACTGATCAAATACCTCAATTGTGAGACCCCAAATTTAGAACTTGGGACCTACTGTGTACACTTGTGATATTCTATAGATCAGTAGATAGCATACACAGTTACATTGTTAATTCAAATATATATAACAAAAATGCAAAGTTATTATATAATATTAAACAAAGCGTAAATATATTTTACGCCTTTTGGTTTTGCAGAATGGCCGGATAGGCTAAATAATTTCAAGAATAGCAGCGGAAGTAGAATCAAAGTATAACATGTGAAACCCTCATGATATGCCCACCGGCGATCGACTGTGGGCTCGCGACCTAGTGCTTGGCCTTCTTGATCTTCAGTCTTGATCAATATACATGATTGTACCTGTAGTCTTCATTGGTGCGTGCTGACTAAAAGAATGTAAATAGCGAGTATGAGTACACAACCGTACTCGCGAGCCAACACACAATGCAATTATTATATATGCAGGGCTAATCAAAGGGGAGACTCTCGGATCTTTTATTTTACACAAGACCATTTATTGAAATAGATTAAGTAGTAGCAAATCCTAAGACTTAACATTTTAACCAACACATGTTTTATAAATGGGTTTTTGTTGTAAAGTAATAGTGGAGATCCCATCTCCTATACCATCGAGTGGCTCCATCCACTCAATGCTCGGGCTAACCCGTAATTACCACTGGTCCCCGACCAGGCCTTATCAAATCCCTGGGGTCCCACCCCAGCTTTAGATTCCACATACACACACAAATTGTTTTATAAAATAAAAGCTATATCAAGCTAGTTCTCAGCACTGCTCTTGACCGTGAGCATGGCTATCTAGATAGTTTTTTTACTCTGCAGAGTTTATACACTTTACGCACAAAAGATAAATCAACTTATACTGCCCCGACACACTTTTGTAGGTGTGTGACTAATGGTTGTTTATCACAAGGCCTTTACAATGCCCAACATCTTTGCAACTTCGCACCGCTAGGTATCACCTCCATAGGGCCCTCCCTCGCCCACCGAAGGTCTCCCTTTAGCGCCATGCGGTCCAGTGGCTTCGTTCTCCCCCGACTATCCACCCACACCCCCAACATTGAAGCCACGCCAAGGCGAACAAATTAGTTAGTCAGGTTGTATGCGTTACCGACTTGTGGTTGTACTGTTTTACATGAGTGGTCATCACCAGATTCGATCCTTGATTGACTTGGATGGTGCATCCACATACCCCACCGACGTGCATCACCAGCACTAACCACTCTTTCCATCCGCCCAAGTCGGGTAGAGATTTTCAGGTTTCGGTTGGTTTTGAAAATAACCTTTAGTCCAACATACCAGCCAGGCCCCCTGCCTCAACTGTCCAAATCCAGCTTTTCATGTTTGGAAAGATGATGCCGACACTTTAATGCCCACATGACCACGTATCTAAGTAAGGCTAAGCATGACACTTAGATACAGACTTATTAACTAGTATGTAAACTATTAGTTCTAGAGTGACAAGGGTGGTGTCCAAATTCAAGGATTGGAAGTTATACTCAATTATCATTAAGGCATTAACTATGAAATAAACAAACATAGTTGTATAAATCATAGTGATGCAATTTCATAATTTAAAGTAACATAATTTGCAAAGTCTGGGTGCAATACGATCAAAGTATTGACTCGCCTTGCTCAACGTTCTGATAACCCCAGTCATGCTCTTGTGCAATGTCCTGATAATGACCACGTTCAATATGTCGATAATCCTCCCGTTCAATGCACATATGTGTAAAAGCCCATTCATTCCTATCGTTCCACAACAGGCAAATTCTTGGACTAGAAGTATTAGATCAATGTGGTTGAAGGCATGGACTAGTAGGGTTGAAGTAATCTAGTCGAAGCCATAGACCATAGTGGTCGAAGGCATAGACTAGTATGGTCAAAATAATCTGGTCGAGGCCATAGACCAATGTGGTCAAAGGCATAGACCAGTATTGTCTAAGTAATCTGGTTGAAGCCATAGACCAATGTGGTCAAAGTCCTAGACCAGTATAGTCAAAATAATCTGGTCGATGACACATACCATTATGGTTGAAGGCATAGACTAGAATGGTCAAAGAAATCTGGTCAAAGCCATAAACTAATGTGGTCAAAGGATTAGACAAGTATGGTCAAAATAATTTGGTCAATGCCACGGACCATTGTGGTCGAAGGCGTAGACTAGAATGGTAAAAGAAATCTAGTCAAAGCCATAGACCAATGTGGTCGAAGGCTTAGACCAGTATAGTCAAAATAATCTGGTCGATGACACGGACCATTGTGGTCGAAGGCATAGACTAGAATGGTCAAAGAAATATGGTCGAAGGATTAGATAAGTATGGTCAAAATAATTTGGTCGATGCAACGCACCATTGTGGTCGAAGGCATAGACTAGAATGGTCAAAGAAATCTGGTCAAAGCCATAAACCAATGTGGTCGAAGGCTTAGACCAGTATGTTCAAAATAATCTGGTCGAAACCGTAGACCATTGTGGTCGAAGGCCTAGATCAGTACGGTTGAAATCATATGGTCAAAACCGTAGTCCATTGGGTTGAGACTGAGTGGTCAAACCACAGTGGTCGAATAATGGGTAGTCAAAATTGTGTGGTCGAAACACATTGATCGACAATTGAGTGTTCCAACTGTGTGGTCGAAATACAGTGGTCGAAAGTGTGTGATCGAAACACAACGGTCGATACTCCTTGGGAGACAGCAGAGGAGCACCGCAGGTCGCCCGACCAGGCCTTACCGCCGGAGAAGGAGGCGATGATGGCGGCTGTGAGTAGGCCATATGGAACCAAGCGAGGAGGTGGTTCCGTGGGTGGTGGTGGCGTGGCGGAGATGGCCAGAAGCGGCAGGGCGGTTGCGATGCTTTGTAATATCACTTTGATTTGTAAAATAACTATGTGTTATGTTGTTGCGATTTATTGACAAAGATGTTATGACGTTGTGCTAAATGTTATGTAATTTTATTAAGATTTTTCAACAAGAAAATGTCCTCGAAAATAGTAAGTAGGAAATTTTATTTATTTTTGATCAAAGATGTTATGACGTCGTGCTGGATGTTATATAATATCAGTGTGATTTGTCGATAAAATATCTGCTCGAAATACACAATACAAAAGGAGTGGAGATGAATAAAAAATTGACGGTTTTCCAATTTTTGAAATAAAAAAGGGATCCCTATCGCCAATTGAATTGGTGATAGAGGAGCTCTGGGCACTGTTGAGCCGTGTCCCTGTCGCTAGTGGCCAGGCCCCTGTCGCCAATTGGAATGGCAACAGGGATCTGTCATTATTCCAATTGGCGATGGTGGTCTAGTTTTGTAATTATTTATTTCAACTATTTTAATAATATTTTAAATTAATATTATTTAAAAATTACTGACCGTCATGGCTTTGTCTTGAAATATTAGACAACCCAGTTCAAAGTTAGGTGTGCCAATTGGAATGAGGACATGGATCTATCGCTATTCCAATTGGCGACGGGGTCTAGTTTTGTAATTATTTATTTTGACTATTTTTAATAATTTTTAATATTATTGTAAAAATTACTAACCGTCATGGCTTTGTCTTGAAATATCAGACAACCCAGTTCAAAGTTCGGTGTGCGATACTTAGTTAGCTTATCGTTTTTCTCTTTACCACACTGCGTGTCATAGAAAGTAAGGCACATGTCAAGTGCTTTGCCGCAACATTTTTAGCCCAAGTTGTGGAGCTCGAATCGTTAGTGGCACTTGTGGCACATCACAGCTGGAGGCCAAAAAAATCAAAACATCGTCACCATGTCTAGGAGAATGGTTTTTCCACATGTTCATGGACACTATTCTAATCATAAAATATGCCTCGGGATTGATGGAAACTTTTGAAATTCAAACCACCATCTCATCTTTCAATCATTTCAATGTTTTTGCACAAATCTCGGAGCACCTTGGATGGTTGGGATAGTGCATTGACCATGTGGAGCTGCTTTCCCCATGTCTACTTCGGATTGTAAATTGAGTAAGTTCCTTATTTGCCACTGGAAATTGGTTGGTTCCCTAGTATGCCACTAAAAAAACATGTTTCCTTTTATGCCACTAGAATTTAATTTTCATCACTTTTATGCCATTTTCGTTAGCTCCGTTAAGCATAGCTCCCGTTAAACGCCGGAAAGGTGTTAGATTTTTTTATTATCAAAATGCTCATATTACCCTAGGACCCACATGACATTTTGAGTTCTATGAAAGAAAAAGAAAATTCACTTTCTTGCGGAGGTTTGGTTTGGCTTTACTGTGGAGGAGGGCAGCAGCACCAGCTGGAGCTAGGGAGGTCGACGGGCGCTAGGTGGAGGGCCGTGACGGTGCCACGGGAGCTGAGGAGGATAGCGACAAGCCATGGGAAGGAGGCCGATGGGTGCATGGTTGGAGGGTAGCAGCGGGAGCTAAGGAGGGCAATAGTGGGCGATGGGAAGGAGGGCAGTGGTACCGAGAGCCAAGGAGGTTGGCGGCTGCCCAGGGGGAGGAGGGCAGGTGATAAGGTGAGAGAGAAGAGAGGAAGAGGAGGAAGAGGAAGAGCATTTTAGTCTTTTCATGACTCAATTAATAGTTTCACTACCAGAATTTGTTAATTTTCCGAGTGCTTGAAACACTCGAGGAAGTACAAAAACACTTGTGAAACTAATTCCCGAAGGTCAGCCGTCTAGAAAACACACTCGGGATAGTTTCATCGAATGTACGTTCAGGAAATACCCAACACTCAAGAGAATATGTGCCACAACAGGTTTAGCCACCGTAACGAAATACTTTTACCGAGTGTTGACACTTGGGAAAGTGGGCAAATTTTCCCAGCGTATGTCAACTGCACTCGGGAAATAGGAAATTTGTCCCGAGTGTTGATTCAACTACACTCGGGAAATCTAGCCACATGGCGATCCAGCATGCATGCAGATTTGTAATTTTCTCGAGTGTATGTCAACTAAGGACACTCGGGAGTTACTCGAATAACATATGCACCAATTTTGTACGTACAATGCATTTCATTTTAAACCAGGCTCAAGCTGATAGGAAACTCGACAATCAAACAAGCCATACATTCCACATCAAGAAAAATACCACCAATTAGCCACAAATCAATATTCGACAATATTAACATAATGTTCGAGTTCACAATATAACATTCATATATATAGATAAGACATCCACAACATATTTGAGTTCAAATTCAAGAAGCTAGGCATAAGGCATGATACATATAACAGTTCCAAGTAGTTCACGGAGTGAATGCTTGGTATACTAATTGTCGAGGTGCATGAGTTAACCTTCAACTTGTCGCTCCCAATGCTCAACTGCAAAGACTCACCAGAAGGGCTACTCTCTATAGTGTGTCAGATAACAAAGGGAAAAAGCATAAAGGAGTATGTTAGTATCCCTTTCACTAACAAAAGTATGATTTGCAGGTTTTTTCAATCGATGGCCTTGCAATATACCAATGCATGCAATTGCCACCAGCGGCTAGTAGGGAGTAGCCAGAGTAGATGTCATCCTCAGTAGAGTGGGCATCTTGGAGTGGTGTTTCTCTAATTACACTATTTTGCACTGACATATATCTAGTTTTTCAATTTGTTTATCATCAATTTTCAAACCTTGTAAGACAACATACTATGAGATAAGGGTTCTCTTTGATAAATGATTACTGGTCATCCTGATATGTTGCTGTTCTCAGAAAATCGTAGGATCACTAACCAGATTCAAGTGATGAACATGTGTTAAAACCTTCCGTTCAGCAAGGAATTCTTGAGTTGCTTGCGTATCAATTTTCTTTATGGCTGCTTTCTGAAGAAAGAAGAGAGAAAAGGCACATCGTTTTAAAATCAAGAGCAGAATCTGTATGGATCTTTTGTCTTTTTCCCCTACTTGTATGTGTGAGTCCATAAATTGTCATGTTATATATTGATGTGTGAAATGCACTCTGCTACATTGGCTATCCATGTCCATGCTGAGAAAAAGGTTGAACTAACCTCACCTCTAAGCTCAGCATAATAAACAGAACCAAAACCACCTTGCCCAATTTTATGATCTGTAATAAAGTCCTGTGCAGCATTGAAAAGTTCTTCATATGAGAACTCTATGGATTTGTCAACCTTAATGCCCTCAGCCCGCGAAGCATCACCTGGAAAGATATATGCAATTGAAAAAGCATATAAATTATGTACTATTGTATTCGTGGAGACAATACAATTTATATGAGGTTGAAGAAAAGTGGCAGCTACTTCCCTCACAAAAAACAGCAGAGACACAAAAATAACCTCAATAGAAGCATATTACTTATCCAACTATAGTTACTAACAGAAAAGTAATAAGTGCATTGTGTGTGCCTGCATCCGTGCCTAGGTGCGTGTATGTGTAAGTGTAACAGTGCAATAAAGAGCAATAGTGGAATATGACAGAAAACAAATCAACAGGTTCTATCTGATTGATCAAGAATTGGAAATGTTATCTTGTAATATATCCAATGGTTTGACACAGTTTGATCTACAGGAGTTGCACAGCTAAGAAAAGGAGCTTATCGTTACCAAGTTGGACAGGCTCTTCTGGAGATGGAAGCAACATGGTCCTTCTCACTTTTCGAGATAAAAATACAGGATATCACAGTTCCTGCTACTGCTCCTCCAGAAAGGCTATTTCCTGTTCCACGAGGTAGAATGTGAGTTAAACATCACTATTTCTTGTCAGTTGAATAATGCCCTTCAATTTTGCTTCTTGATGTTTGGTAACCTTGATAGTTGATGCAAGCACAATAGCTCACAAAAGAGTAGATAAGTGCCTGCACCGCTCAAGATGAGGAATAGATGTCAGCACAAGACCAAATATAAATAATAGTTGTAACTCACCAGATAGTGAAACAATACTTACCCTGATTCCAGAGGAGGATCTGAAAAATAAACAAAATTACAACACTTTAGCAAGATTAGATCGATTCTGCATGATTAAATTGTTGAAAGAAAACTACACTAAGACAAGTGAGCAACTACACTAAGACAT
Source organism: Hsuehochloa calcarea (assembly GCA_036346395.1). NCBI lineage: Eukaryota > Viridiplantae > Streptophyta > Magnoliopsida > Poales > Poaceae > Hsuehochloa > Hsuehochloa calcarea. Next base: position 4,752,341 of record CM070596.1, on the reverse strand, counting down.
ATGAGCACCAGAAAATTTTCATTGTACCAACTAAATAATCACAGAGTATCAATAAATAAGGTTGACAATTTGACTTGAATGATATTGTAAGATCGAGGCGGCCGACTAGAGGGGTGTGAATAGGCGGTTTTAAAAATTCTTTCGGCAAAAACCAATATATAATGCGGAAGCTGATAACAAATTGGTTTTGCATAATTAAAATCTAAATCAACTAGGTTTCCCTAAGTGCACCAACAATACGAATACAATGAGAGCAATCATACAAAGATACATAAGCAATTAAAGCATGTAATATAAATTACTCAAAGTAAAGCACAAGCACAAACCAAGATAACACAACTATGTTTTACCGTGGTGTTTGGAGACTTACCGGTCTCCCCTAATTCACGTTGAGATAAGCCCAACCACGTTGGACCGGCTCCACTAATTAAGCCAACACCTCCGAGGTAAGTCCAACCACTTGGACCGGTTCCAACAAGAACCAACACCTCGCTCCACTAGGGTTGCTCTTCCTCCACTCCGGAGATGGTGAGCACCAAACCACTCACAACACGCCGGACATTCTCACAAGCTTCTTGAGAAGATCACCGGTCACGACGCCTCCACGCCGTCTAGGTGTCGGCAAACACCAAGAGAAACAAATCTCAACTTTCACTTGAACTAATCAAGTGTCTAAGCTCAAGTGGATACACAATCCACTACCTAAGACAACACATGCACTTATGGTTTGCTATCAAATCTCACTAAGTGCAACACATTCACAAAAGAGAAGAAAGCCTTACTCTTAGCTCAAAGGACTGAGTATAGTATTTACAATGATACCAGGAACCATCCCCAACCGGCCAAGGTGAGTATTTATAGTCCACATCCAAAAACTAGTCGTTGGGGGAAAGATTCCCTCGAATCTGTGCAGGGCCGGTCTGACCGCCAACTAATGGCGGTCGGACCGCCCATGCATCAACGGCTATAAAACTAGCCGTTGGACCTACCGCCGGTCAGACCGTCAACTAATGGCCAGTCAGACCACCGCCAAATCGGTCAGACCGCCAAAGCTGGCCGGTCCGACCGCCCGAGGAAAATCTGCACACCAACAAAAGGTGCTTCTTTGGAATAAAACTACCGCGGAAACTCCGGTACTTCCGCACCACGGTAGTACCGTTTTCTCAACGGCAGAACTACCGCACAGAGAAACAATTCAAAGGGAAATCGATCGAACCGCCCAACACATGGCAGTCTGACCGATTTGCCACCGGTCTGACCGGTGACCACTAGCGGTCAAACCGCCAGACTCCAGAAGCAATGCACTTTTACTTCGCTCAAATGGGAAAACACATTCGCCCATTTGAGTGTAAGTCCAACAAGGTTTAAAGATGATATTCTCAGCAAGTTGCAAAGCACATTTGCCAACCTTTAGAATACTCATAACAAGGAATAAGGTACGTGGACTTACACCATTTGCAAACTTAAGTCACATGCTACAAGAAATCAAACATGAGCTTCAGCTATTTGCAAAACACATTCGCAAATAACAACATCATGCCACAAGGCTAAGGTGCATGGACTTTGACCATTTACAAAACACATTTGCAAACTATAGTCCCATGCTACAAGGATTAAATGCATGAGCATCAATCATTTGCAAAACACATTCGCAAATAATAGCTCAATGCATAGATGAGCTAGAGCAACCACAATGAGCTATCAACACATGACTAACTCATGCTACTGGTCAAGACCCCTCTTAATAGTACGGTAATCCTATACTAGCAATCCGGTCTTCCAACCAAACACCAAGACCGGTAAAAGACTAGGAACACATTCTTAGCCCTAGCTAGTCATACCTTTACCTTGCATCTTCTTGAAGCTTGATGACGCACATCAACGCTTCAAATCCGGATCCTTGACTTGATAATCACCAACACATGATGATCTCTTTTTTCTCCAAGTTCTTCTCTTGAATGTGCATCAACTCATGATGCATTCTTCACTCGACCTCCATCAACACATGATGGGTCTTCTCTTAACTTGATGTGCATCAACGCATTATGCATCCTTTACTCAAAGTCTTGATATGCATCAACACATGATGCATTCTTCATTAGACCTCCATCAACACATGATGGGTCTTCTCTTTGAACATCATCGACACACGATGATTTTCTGTTCTTCAAGCTCTTCATATGCATCAACACATGATGCATCATTCACTTGAATCTTAACTTGATAATCAACTCATGATCATCCCAAGTCTTCATCACCCTGGAACATAACCTATTCATCTAACTCATGAAAAATATTAGTCCCACAATATGATTATCATTAATTACCACACCATACCATTAACTCATAATGGTGGGACAAGATACTTCAATCTTTCCCTTTTTGGTAATTGATGATAACCACTTCAATTGCACATAAATTGAATTTAGATAATGTAACACAACATGAGTATATATGAACTACACAAGTTATATATACTCAAATATGAGTATGCGAGAACTAAACAAGTTCTACATACTCAAAACATGAGTATACGCGAACTACACAAGTTCTATATACTCACAACATGAGTATACAAAACTACACAAGTTTTATATACTCAAAACATGAGTATACAAGAACTACGCAAGTTCTATATACTCAAAACATAAATATACAAAAACAACACAAGTTTTGTATACTCAAACGGATATGCTTCAAAGTAAAGATCCCAAATATATGTGAAAAACGGAATATGGATCAATACTAATGAAACCACAAAATATAGAATGAGCTCTCCCTAAATGTGTGTATACACAAATGTGCAAATAGAAACATATGCACATATTCAAGTTATACTTATGGTGGAGTTCAACCTATATTTTGGATCCGAGGAATGCAACATTATATGAGAGTGTAAGTCGAATGCATACCTCGTTGAATTTCACCTTTATATCCAAATGGGACTACACACTAGATATAGCAATAGAATTGTTAGTCTCACAATTAGATTTATCATTAATCACCAAAACACTCCATTAACTCATAATGACGGGTCTAGATCCTTCAGATATATATCCAATTCAGCAACTACACTAAGACATACGAGCACCATTTTTTTTGTTCATTTTAAATGTATGGAGTTGTTGACTTACTATATAAGGTAGCTAGGCACTACCACACTAGATGTCAAACAACTGCAATCTAGGACAAATAAGGTTACCAGACATTAAAACAGTAACTAGCGCAATATCAACCCGTGTCTTGCATTTTTGGTAGCCAAAAGATCAGTCATTTCATTGTCTGCAATCAAGCTAAATGGGCCAGGATTGCCACCCAGAAAAGAGCACAAAGACATACTACTATGTTACTATGAAGTCTGAGCCATTCACAGACACGCTATGAACATTAAACACTATACCACCTCGATCAAATTCTAGCTGAAATCAAACTTCCTTTTTCCCACCTCTAGTTACCTGCAGAAAACAATAGTTACCCAAACCCCTTCACAATTCACAAATTCAAATTCCCAAATCAAGCTGGAAAAGAAACCCTCACCTTTAACCGGGATAAACACAATTCCCTTCCCGGAGACCCCGTCCATCCCGGGGTTGTACTTGCTGAGCAACTCCATCTACACCGGCGCTAAGAACCCGTACTGCGCCGCCACCGAGGCGAGTGTCTCCCCGTCCTAGAGTGGGTAGGTGACGAATAGCCCATACCGCCGTGACACCCCCTCATCACCGCACGAGTAGTTCACGGTGACATTGACCGTCCCGGTGACAACAACCCACCAACCTAGCAAGTGAAGAAGATTAAATCCAACCCCCCTCCCCCAGAGTTCATCATAAACCATGCTCCGTTTCTCCGCCAGCGCCCGTACTTGCCCCCCAGATCTACCAGTGCCCTAACAGGATTCCAAGAACCATGACTTACAAGATCAGGGAGGGAAATCGAGGAAGGCAGAGGGGGAGGGAGAGGGTACCTTTGGGACTAGAGAGGCAGCGGGGGCGGGAGGGAGGTGAAGAGGCGCCCGGCGGCGACCCCCGGCATCCTCGGTGGCTATGACGACAGGAGAGGCATCACGCAGTGGAGGAGCACACCTGGCCGAGCCGCAGTAGGAGGCGCCAACGCACAAACGGGCCGGGGAGCTGGGATTGGGCCGAGCAGCCAGGGGACGACGAGCCAAGGTGGGCGCGCGAGAGGAGGAGCACGGTCTGGTGGCGCTGGGCGAGGGAGCTAGGGAGGCGCCAGGCCACAGAGGGCTGAACCGGAGGGAGGAGGACGGTGGTGTTGGGGAACGCGGCAAGGCTACGATAGCACAAATAAAAATTTATCGTGCAACCAAGGAACCAACGCTAGAAATAGATCACGAGATTACCGCTAGACGCGCTGACTCGTAGCAGAAGTAGAGTCGTCGTAGCGAGTTGATGCAGTTGTAGTCGTACTCACGACGCGTCTCCTCCTTCGAGTGGTCGTACTCGCCGCGCGTCTGCTCCTCCAAGTGGTCGTACTCACCACGTGACTTCTCCTCCGACTCCGGTGATCGTCACGAGTTGCGGATCGTCCTAGTGCTGATGCTTCGCAACAACACCTCCGAGGTATCCACATGTACAGGGCATGATCACCACGCGCTGGAGTGCTAGCACCGGCAGCATGGTTGAGAAGGCGTGGCTATTAGGGTTTCGTGAGTTTTTCCAAAGATCATCATCTCTCTCTTACCCCATGCCACCGCCCCTCTTTATATAAGCATCCATGATGGGTCTAGAACTTGAGGCCCATTAGGAACTCGTGGCCTATACGAATTCGGATCACCACCCAAAAACATATCATAACCCTTTAAGTATGCGACCCTACAGGTTCATGTGTAATCGGTTATGACTCGGAAACTCTTTTCCGAACACCAGTCGTTAGCGGTACCTAGCAGCAAATAACGATTCCCGAACACACATAGAAAAGCGGACGAACCTTGATGTAATATGATCTATGACCAGGTCCTCATCACTTTCGATCAGTTCGTATCTCCATAAGACCAGATCGTATTTGGTCCCGACCAGTTCGTAACTCCTTACGACCAGGTCCTTACCATTCTGTGATTACGTTCGATCAATCTACGACCAGATCGTATCTCCATACGACCAGTCCGTAACTGATCGAACTAAGCGACCTACTCATGCATTCTCCCTTTGCCTCACAATGTCTGGTTGAACTCCAAGTGAGATGTTGTGTCATCCATGGACTGTTCAATACTTTTTCGATCGAGTGTTGGATAACTTCATGTGGTCGACAATTCGACCACTAGTGGCGTGGCCATGCACTTTCTTTATCCGATCACCACGAGGGGCCCAGAGACATTTCTCCTGTTATGTAAGGAGGGGTAAATCCCATCTCGACCAGTCATATCCCTCCGCATGTTTCATAGCATACCTGAAAGCTACCTTTATAACTACCCAGTTACGAGTAGCGTTTGGCAACCCCTAAGAGTGCTATTACACATGTAGGGAACTATGCTGATCTCAGGTCTAAGGATTATACATCATCATTACTTGAGACCAACTAATAACACAAAGATTCATAACAGTCTCAATAGTGTCTCAATGATGGGTCTATCCAGCTCTATGTTCCCTAACATGAGCTCACATTATTGATTCGATATCCCTATATCCATGATCGGTGAAACAAGGTCATCAATCAATGCATGTGCTAGTCATAGAGTCACTGGTGTTCCGACCAGTGACCTCCTACAGGGATACATTTAGAATGACATCATATAAGTTAAAGAGTTCCACCAACAAGTCATATACTTATTGATCTATACCAAATGATTCATTCAAGGAACACGATAACATATTATCATAATCATGAACATAATGAAATATCATCATCTCTATGATTGCCTCTAGGGAATATTTCCAACAGGGAGGAGGGAGGAGGTGGGCAACGCTCAGGAGGAGGGAGTCGGGGGGAGGAGGCGCCGTAGCGGCGGAGGAGGAGGGAACCGGACGTGCCGAGGAGGAGAAGGAGGAGGGCGGCGTGGGCGCAGAAGGAGGAGGGAAAAAGGCGCGGAAAGAGGCGTGGCACGCTTCCTTTTCTCTTCCGATTGTTTCCGTTTTAAAACACCCAGGATTATATTTCATTCCGTCGAGGCCACGTTTTCTTGTGTACAACTGCTGCCTCCCGTCTTGATCTCTCGAGTGTTATGGAAAACACTCGGGAAAGTTATTTCTACCAAGTGCTAACATCCCGTCCCTAGTGTCTTGTGAAACACTCAGGATCTTCTCGAGTGTTTCTGTCCAGACACTCGGTAAAAATACAGACACTTGAGAAATAAGCAGTTTCTGGTAGTGTTTGTTGACCGGAGATGGACGCCCGTGGCAAAAAAAAAAAAAATTGAATGCAAATTGAACTCTGATGGCAGTTTGGCACGGAGGAAAAGATGAAGATTTCGAGTGGCATACTAGGAAGTGGTCAACTTCCCATAGCAAATAAGGAATTTCCTCTCGTAAATTTGTAATGAAGTTGGTCACAGCTGACACACATACCATTGCCCTTTCATACGTGCTCACGATAACTGACCGCTTTCCAGATCAAATGAAACCACAGGCATGACTACAAAATAATCAGGCAAATACAAGAGCAATGACTCTGAAATCAAGAGAAGGGCCTTCGCAAACATAGAAATAGGATAGGCAGCATTACTGAGGTCACACCAGTACACGATTTGTTAGAATATATGCTTATATTTACATTGGCATGACCATACAGGTAATGTGATAAATTAAAAGGATTCAGAAAACATGCCATACATTGGCAGGGGAGGAGGGGAAAACAATCACTAATAATAGTGTATGTGTCTCTCTAAAGAACAATTAACATTCACATGTGAGGGAGCATAAATTTGATGGATCGCCTCTACACTAGTTTTGCTTCTCGGAGGAAGAAAAGGGAAAAAAATGTATATATCAGGTTGGTCACGTTGCTCTTGTTCCTTACACTGAAAACTGCAAAGCCACAAAGCTGAAGAGCAGCACAATCATCAGGGTAGGCATGATCGGCCAATATCGGCTCGAGCCACTGCACACGAGTCGATTGTTGTGGTGAGAGCACACCGTTTGGTTCCTGAAACACAGCAAGAATGAAATGCAGCAGTTGTGTGTGGAGTCAGGTCTTTTACGGTTATATATATATTGATGTTGTTGCACACTTTAAATTTTCAATTTCAAACTCATAGTATGTTAGAAGAAGGAGAAAAAAAAGGTCATACCGAGTAAGTTCGATCTGAATAGTAACATTGTCTTTATGCCCCCCTTTTCTTTTGAGTTATCATTTGTCAGATTTTTCTCAATTTTGCTACTCTTAACACAAAATGAATTTGTATTTGAAATTTTATACATAGGTAGAATAAATTGAGAAGCACATGTAGAATTTTTATTTTTGCAGTTTTTCTTTTAGATCTGGTGTCTCAACCGACCGGGTTGCATGATTAGGGTCTAATTAAGGCCGGGTAGGTCGCACCAGATATGCTGCGTGTACGTAGAGGAAAGGATTATACTGTTACCTATTTGAGCAGAAGGTGACGATGTAGTCTGCCTGCGAGCAGGTGAGGATGCTGGACCGGTCGTCGTAGGCGTAGCTGTACGCCGTCGGGCATGCTTCCTTGAACTTCTTGGAGTAGATGGTGGGCTGGCACGTCATGGAGTTCGCGTACTGCCCGCGGCAGCAGTACTGGTCGGTGCCGAACACGTCGCACGCGCTCCGGCACGCCACCGTCCGCTTGTTCACCTTCAACGCCAGCTCCGGCGGGCAGGTGAGGCGCAGGTCGCCGTCGCACCCCGCCGCCGAGCAGTTGCCCTGCCCGTTCACCGGCTTCACCACCATCGGCAGGTTGAACCCGTCCACCAGGCTCACGTCGTAGAAGTCCGGCGACGCGAGAGTGAACTCCGCCAGGCTCGCCGGCGGCTCCCCCGACGCCGCCCCGCATTTCAGGGACGACCCGCACGACCCCGTCGCGCACGACCCTTTCCCCGTCTGGTCGAAGTTGCAGTCCGTCCGGCCCCAGATGCGGCCCGACCACATGACCGGCGCCGTGAAGACCATGGACTGCCCCGGCCGGAGGGCGAAGCCGCCGCCGTCGAAGCTGTCACCGGGGGTCACTGCCGGCCAGATCGTTGTCTTGCACTGGTTGATGATCGTGAAAACTCGGGCCGACTCGGCCCGTTTCGTTGCACCTGAAAAGAGGCGTACAGTTCATGTATTACATATATATATATATATGCGCTGCTGACAGTTTGGAAGTAAAATGGACATGACCAGTGAGAAAACCTGAAACGTTTCTGTTAAATATAAACTTGAATCATTTTGACACACACTGAAGGGAGAAAAGCAAGAGAAGAAGGCCAGCAGAAATGGGACGGGCATTTCTGATTTCTTAGCAGGATTATCGGAGAAAGCGAAAAGAACAATATGATTCTCGATCATTGATCATTTTCCATCGATCTGATCTTGGAAAATACATATACATACCTGACGAGAAGAAGCAAATGAGGGGCAGAGCGAACAGCACAACACCTCTTGGGGAGTAACCCATGTTTCAAAACCTAAACGAAAGTACACAGCTCTTATTTAGTACAAGATCTTTAAGCATGTATGGCCGTTTTGCTGTGCATGGGAACCGATGTCTGGTCGTAGATATAGTATGGAGTGAAGAATCGGCGGAGCTCTATCCTTCCTTAATTTCCAAAAGGGCCCACTGAGCTACGGTGGTCGTCTGATTTTTTTAAAAAATCCAGATACTTTCTTCGTACGTTGGATCATTATCCAAAGGTTTTTGTTTTTTTATATTGAAATATTCTAAACTAGACAAAGGTAAATCTGAGTGAACTCTACAAATACAAAAAAAAATCAAAAAAATTCTAGATAAACCCTACAAATACAAAAAACAAAACAAAAAAAATTCTAAAATAGACAAAAAGTAAATCTAAGCGAACTCTACAAATAAAAAATAAATAGAATTAAAAGTTACAGTAAAACTAAGCTAAAATTGTACATCACTTGATAATATAATTTTAAAGTTAATATTATGCAATTGTAGTTGACTGAGTTTTTTTAAAAATCAGACGATTGGGAGCTAACAAAAGCGATTTCCAAAAATATAGGAGAGAGAGAGAGAGGAACACGAATACTTGAGAGAGAGGTCGTCCATGGCCTAAGTAACACGACAAGACAAACCTTGCTTGCCGGGGAATTTTTCCAGGAACTTCTTTTTTAAAAAAAAAGGAGGAAAGTAACATTCTTTCCTTCCTTTATTCTTCCCCCTCCTCCTGCTATCTTCCTTCCTTAGATTCCTAGTTTCCTACATGCATGGAGTCATGGCCATCATCGAAGACTGGGCACGATTATGGATTGCTGCATGCGGGTGCGAACAAGTTTTGACTGTGTTAATCCCGGTCGACAACATCACGGCAACGAATTAGCTAGTTCACTAGTTGAGTTTCCTCCAATCTGGTAGCCCAAGCTATGCTCTCCCCATACCCGTAGCAACCCCCTACTTTAATTTGTTGGTGTTTTTCCTTTTCTTAAAACACTTATTATCTAAACTATACATGAACTTTCTTTCCTGGACAATTTAAATAGCAGAGCTTCTGCTGCCATTCCTTCAAACAAGAAGAAGCTAGAAGAAAAAGACGAAGACGACGAGAAGTCCCCAGCCCCGACGGAACCTAGCTATTATAATGCTCCATATTACGAAGTGAAGAAAAGGATACTTTTGATCAATTAATCAGGATATCAACATCAAAAGGAACTAGGTAGATTCGGCGACGATGAACCAGCGGTTAATTTGTGCGTCTGATGGTGGACAACTTCATCGGCTGCCGCGGCGCCTTCACGCTGCACCGCATCAGCAACCCAACAAGACCACCAAAACCGAACGGATCTGCAGCAGGTACAGCAGCAATGGAGGACATCCTTGATCTTGGAGGAAACAACATCCTTGTTCTTATGATGATGTTGGTCGGGTTTGGCAGCTACTCAGGCATAGCAGCATCTCTAGCAAGAAAAGTTACAAGAGAGATTTATTTGGTTACCTCTCTACTCCAGTTAAAATACGGGTTTATGATAATTTTGGTCAGATTTGGCTGCGGTTCAGGGTTAGTAGCATTAACAAGCTTCGTGAAGTTGGGAACCATGTTTAGCTCCTATTCACCAGGTTTGTAAAAATGCTGTATAATTGGAGGGTGAACAGTGATCCATTATGTGGAGATGTAAAAGTTTTTTTTAAAGAAAAAAAAAACGAAACAGCCAGAAGAGCTGCCTATTATATTGATAAAACATGAATAAAACAGAAGTTCAATCTTAAAGGATCACAAAAAGGTTAAAATAAAAAATAATAATCTCTCGAGTGGCCCATAGACCCAAAGATACAATTTAGCTACTAGCCCAGGAAGATCTGCGCTAGGCGCATCTCTCTAGCCGCATCAAGCCCTTGCTTTCTCCTAGTTTTTGACCACAGTCTGTTCTCAGTCGCTGTGTCGAAGATGGCAAGCAACACTTCTACGGGCCCATCACGTCAGATAGTTTCAACTTGTTTTCGTGAAGGATATGTACTCGGCTATGTGAGAGAAAACTAAGTGTGGACCTCCAAGTCAATTGAGATGATGGCGTCTTCTCGCAACCGGGTTGTCAGGGTCATGGTGGCGTGTCGGGCCCAGAAGTAACACCCCAAATCCTGTGTGTATTTCTGAACTAGTCACATGATCAGTAGCTAGTTCACACAATAAACAAATATGATAACATCCATAACTCACATAACTTTATTAATAAATATAAGAGTTGATTACAAGAAAGACTTACAACCCAACAATAAATAAACACAGCAGAAAATGAAGAAGTAGTAGAGTCCAGCTGATCTGCCACATGGACAATCAACTAGGGTAGTGGCCTAGTCGTCGAGATCCACACCGGTAGCGAAGTCATTCTCCTCTGAAATTTATTTGCATTAAGCAAAGATGAGTACAACTTCCGTGCTCGCAAGTTACACCCATAACAGAGTTAATACATGTATGGATATTATCAAAGGAAGACTTATAGGGTTAATTGTGCAAAACCAATATTTGACATTTTAAATACAATACTAAGTTAAAAAGCAGCTATATTATAACTAAAATTCATTTTATAAATTCTCAAGTTTTATAGTAGGATAACCTCCATATAAAATATGATGATGGATACCCTCCTATCACATGGCTAACAACCCAATTTCCCAATTGGATGAACTATCCAAAAATATTTATTAAAATCTTTTGAAATCAAACCAAAGTCTAACTTTGAGTGGCTTTGCTAGCATGTCTATGACTGTGGACACTGTTATTCGAATAGTTTTACACTCTGCAGAGGTTGTACAACTTTGCCTACACAACACGACCTCTCTAGTTTGTTCGGCATCCGTCGATACGACTGCTCACTACTTCAGGTAAGCAGTCTAGAGCACGTGTCAAGGCCTTTATAGTGCTCTACTCCACGGTTATTATGTTTGCTAAGGTTTCACCTCCATTGGGTTAACCACCTGTCGGAAGCCCCCTCTTGCGCCAAGTGGGACTACTGTCTAACCGACACCCACACATCAACATGACATAACAACAATGAAGTATTACAAATTATTCAGCCAAGTGCCGCCCACAAAATACATGTGGTAGTACGTAGGGCTTAGCAAGACGCGGCTCGAAAACTGGTCCTTAACTAACTTGAGATACTTTCAAAATAATTCTTGGGTCTCAATCCTACCCGAATTGAGCCTATGCATAAATCTACACCTAGCAACTAACAAGAAAGGCTTACAAGCCAACAACAAATAAACACAACGAAAGACGAAGAAGTAGTAGAGTCCAGCTGATCTACCACAGGCAATCAACTAGGGTAGTGGCCTCTTCTGAACAATAGAGAAGGGAAAATTGATAGGAAACATTGAACTTTGACTAATCTGAACTTGTTGTTTTTGGTTTGACTGAACAACAAACGTATAATCACATGAGCGCAGAGCTTAGTGAAGAAATGTTGTTACCATGACATGAGGGATTCATTTGCTAGTGAGAATAAAAAAAGCAAAGAAAGGAAGGGGTAAATCATTGACTTGTGGGGACTCATAGCCATAGACTCGAAGGAAGTATAGAGATGGACTTCACAGGATGCAAAACACAACACGTCTAGAGCTCCAGCTATGGCAATTATGCCAACAATGTGGGCGGCAAGGTAGCCGGCCAAGCACGAAAATGGGACCCCACTGAGCTCATCTACCCGTAGGTGGTGGTGGCTCGGCCGGCGAGTCACAGCAGTGGCGGCGGCGCGCACGGCCGAACATCATCACTGGCATTCCAGATGTGTGGGGGTTGAACGGAGGTGAGAACGGGCATGGCCTCGGCCCAAGGAGCACGTAGGTGCTGTCGGTTTGGCCGGATACGGTTCAAGGCGATGCCTCCACGGTGACCGGCGGGCGGTGGGTTGATGTCGGCGTTTCGGGCAAACGGAGAGGAGGTAGCGGGTGGCGTTTGAGGCAAAACAAAGAGGGGAACGTGAGGAACATAATGCTCACCTTGGTTGTGGTGGAACGCGCACGGTCGGCCTGTAGCGAGGAGAGAAGCGGCGGCGCGTCGCGGGCGTCGGGTAGCGGCGATGCTCCGGCGACGTTCCAGTGAAGGCGAGGGGAGTATGGCGTAGAACGTCACAAGATGAAGCTAGGGTGGTGGAGATGGCGACGGGGCTCCACTGTAGGCAACACAATCGTCATCAGAGTGTCGTTCGACCGGCGAGACAAAAACGTCGATTGTGGAGAGGAGAAAGGAGAGACGACTTGAGATTTTCAGGGATGGATGAGGGAGAGGAGAGGCACCCATGGCTCTCTTTTATAGGGGCTGGGGAGGTCTATAGCAATGATTACTGCATAGTTTACCATTATATTGTAGTCCGGTCTGACCAGCCCTGTGCCTGCTGCCTGACCGAGCTTGCCTTTTTTTTGGCATATTCACGAGTGTCAATGGCTAGTAAAGTGGGTAGAGTCTATAAATACCTCACCCCTGCAGCAAGGGACTCTTTCGAATATCAATTGAACACTCTTAGCCATTTGCTTCTTCTTCTACTCTTTGAGAGCAAAAATTCCATCTTGCAAAGGTTGTAGAGGTTTCTCCAAGTGCTTTGAGTTGAGTTTGATTCTTGTGGCACTTGAGCATCGTCAAGCGAAGTGCTGTTGGTTTATTACTCTTGGAGGTTGCCGCCTCCTACACGGCTTGAAGAAGGTGATTCGATGATCTTCTCAAGAAGCTTGTGAGAAGACCCAAGTGATTGTGAAGGTTGAAGCTCACTTTTCCGGAGTAGAGAAGAGCTACCTCTAGTGATCGAGGGGCGTGCTCATGTGGAGCCAGCTTGATTCGTTCAAGCTTCCTCAACGTGGATTAGTGAAGACCGACAAGTCTCCGAGACCACGTGCAATCATCGTTTGTCTCCATGTTGTGGTTTACCTCTTTTACTCTTATCTTCGTTCATTTATTTATATTGTATCTTGATTAGGTTGTTTAGCTTAATCTAGAGTGAGTAGTTGTAGGATCAAGGATAACCGACTAGAGGGGGGTGAATAGGAGGTTTTTAAAGTTTTTAACAAATTAACAATTTATCCAATTCAATTAATGACTTAGTCTAAACAAGTTATGCTCCTAGCTAGGCAATTTAATCACAATAAGCAAGCTAGAAATATAAGTGCGGAATTGTAAAGACAAGAAATAACCACAAGACACAATGATGTTTTTCCCGTGGTATCGAAGACTTGCCGGTCTTCACTAGTCCACGTTGAGGAAGCTTGACCACCCAAGCCGGCTCCACGAATTAAGCCTTCCCTCGATCACTTGGGTTGTTCTTCCTCCGCTCCGGAGATGGTGAACACCAACCACTCACAATCTTGCTCGGTCTTCTCACAAGCTTCACTTGAGAAGATCACCGTGCTTCACCGCCAAGCCGCCTAGGAGTGCGGCAACACCCAAGAGAATAGATCAACGATCCTCGCTGACTTTACTCAAGTGCCAATGAATCAACTAAAGATGAATGCACTTGATCTCCTCTCAATGAATGTAAGAGTAAATTGGGAGTAGAATTGAATGCACAATGCTCACAAGGGTTGAGATATCTTCAATGCAGCATGTAACATCTCCCTTGTGCGATTGGGGAGGTATTTATAGCCTCCACCAAACAATTCTAGCCGTTGGGAAGAAGTTCCGAAAGTTCAAAGACATATCGGAACAACGGCGTGTTAGCATCGGTACAACCGCGCTATGCTCAATGCACATAGAACGGCTATGTTACACGCATTAAATGCACTGATATAGCCGTTGGATTTAGTTGCGGTTCATCCGCAGGCAAACACCCGGATCGTCCGATTTCAGGGTTTCTAAACCAGAGATTTTGCATCTGTTCTGGAATTTTACAACCGCCAAATACATTTGAACATCCGTATTGCGGTTCATCCGATTATCGTGCGATGCACCGATTCTCAAAAGAGGTTTTCAAAGGAGATTACACTCGTCTCGTTATTTTGCAACCGCCAGTAATATCATCGGAACAACCGGGATGCGGTCGTACCGTTCAAGCCATCGGTACAACCGCAGCCCACGAAATCAGATCACCACGAGATCATGACACGTGGAAGGCCACGATGGACTACTGTCTAGTGGTCCGGTCAGCACACAAGATCTGAGCCGTTTGATTTTAATCCAACGATCCACATGCGTTGCCACTTCGGACGGTCCGAACGGCCCACTTAATCCTACCGTTAGATTGAGATCGGCGATCGGCGATTTTCAATTTAAAAGGCCAGCGGTTGAACCGCTCACATGCCGCGAACAACCGCGCTTGATACAACCATTGCTAAGCCTTCCGGTTCATCCGATTCCAGAATTAAAGCACTGAATTCATTCTAACTTAAATTCAAGTCCAATTTTAAATGCATGCATGATCCTAAGTTGATCCATATGGCACAAGAATAAGCTATCAAGCTACTAGTCGTGATCCCCCTTAATAGTACGGCATTTATCCTATAATCCGGTCTACCAACCAATTCTCCTTAGACCGGTAAAATAGAAAAGGATCCTAGACTATTTGTACCTTGACTTTAAGCCTTGTTGATCTTCACATTTTCCTTTAGCATGCATCCTTGCTTCATCATGTTCATCAAATGGAATTAACCTTGCACATTCTTAGTAAACTTGTTAATCCCATATTCACATATTATCATTAATTACCAAAACCATTTTTAGGGGCCTAGATGCTTTCAGTAGTGCACTCAGAAAGACTTAGATTATTTAGTCCTTGGATTGTAAAATTGATTTTCATAGCTTTACTTGCTAAAAATCTTTTTTCAGCCTAAAGTTTTAAAAACCGCTTATTCACCCCCCCCTCTAGTCGGTTATCCTTGATCCTACACCATGCTCGCGGAGCCTATTTGAAACCGTAGAGAGACCGGTTCAAATGGCACACATGAGATGGATGGGAAGGATCAATGGAACCCGAAGATTGACGATAACACAGCACCTCATAAATCTGTCCATGGAAGAAGGCGTTTTTTATGTCAAGCTGATGAATGTGCCAACTGAAGGAGACAACAATAGAGAGAACAGTCTGGATGGTGGCTGGTTTAACAACCGGGCTGAGCATTTTGTCAAAATCGACGCCAGGCTGTTGAGAAAAACTGTGTAAAACCCAGTGATCCTTGTAGCAAGCAAGGGTACCATCTGGTTTGAACTTATGCCACAAATCCATTTGCCAGAAGTAATATTTACATTAGGAGGTGGAGGCACCAGATCCCATGTATGGTTGGAGAGAATAGCCTGAAATTCATAGACCATGACATAGTGCCAATTCGGGTCTTTGAGAGCACCGCGAATGAATGTCAGAAGGCTAGAAATATCATAGTAAGTGGACACAAGGAGGTTAAGCTTCTCATGAGGCGGGACACGAATAACAAAATGGAGATGTGTGCCATAGGAGTGAGAAGAGCCAATAGTGGTGGGTGGAACTACGGGAGGGGTGGGGCTACAGTAGGGGTTGTCGCTGCTATGGCATGGTGGATCGGGGCTACCGTGGTTGGAATCGGTGCTGCCGCGGCAGAGGGGATGGTGGCGACAGGATCGATTGGGCCTGCCGCGGCAGAGGGGAGGGCTGCCGTGACTGTGCAGGGGTAATCAGGGCTACCGCAACAGGGTTTGTGGTGACAAGAAAAGGATGAAGAGAAGGGGAGGCATCATCAGGAGGGAATGAAGTCGTGGTAGATGATGGAGGATTAGCGGAAGCTATGACACGAAGGAAATCATAGTCAACTGTTGTTGGACCAAAACGGCGACTAGAGGGGGGGTTGAATATGAGCACGCTCACTTTTTCACAAATAATTGATTCAATAGAATTTTACTCCAGTAGCTAAGCTATGAAGATCAATATACCAATACAGCGGAAGACTAATATTGAATCCAATTTAACCCCCTAAGCAATACGACAAAAATCAACACAAACTAAAGCAAATCAGTGCACTGGCGGTCTGACTGTTGAGTGCTGGCGGTCTGACCGGTGGTCCTGGCGGTCTGACCACCGACCTGAAGAACAGAACAGAAAGCCCCGATGACGAAGTTGCAAATAGATGAAACTTTTGATCTACAACTCCAAACTTGATGAAACTTGGAACACACATTCTCTATGATGTCAGGAACCTATTCCAATTGAAGATTTTGATAATTCTTGGAAGAATAACGATCCTTTTCCATTTGATTGAATAAGGGTTCAAAACTGAGTCAAAACGAAAACTAGATCCAAAATCTTGCTCGTAGGTGATTGATGATCAAGATGATCCTAGATATATTCACACATGTCACAGCTAGCTAGATCACGTGAAGAATTCAATCAAAAACTCACGGATCAAAGAAAGACTCAAAATTATCAAATATAGAGAAAGAACGCAAAGAGACAAAACATGATCAAACTTTCTCTAGATTGATTTGATATGATATGGGCTTACAGCTACTCCATCAATGGAGGACAATTCTCAATCCAAGAGCACAAAAATCACATTAAACTCTCAAGAATTCTAGCCTCCACAAAACCTCTGCCTAAGCAAATTAGGGTTTCTAATAATAATAAAAAAGGCAAAGAGGAGGTGCAGCCACCTCCCTCTCCTATTTATAGTGGAGGCTTAGACCTTCTAGAAGTGTGACTCAATTGGGCTCCCGTTAAGACTCAAAACAAACGGGTCACACACGCACGTATTTTAATGCGTCGTCTTTATTGCATCTTGACCTAATTAGCTTCACCTTGCGCCATCTTGCGCCGCGGATCGGCCAATAGATCACCCTTGTCCATCTTGCACCATGCTTGAGTTCATTGACCTCACCCAGCATCGTCGATCGTTCTAGACCTCAACTCTCCAAACCTAGTCTCGATCATCCTCGCTGTTGACTGTCGTTGACCGCCAAGCAACCTGCACAACAATAGACAAGTAAACCGAATTTGAGAACAAGTTCTTCACAACTTGACCCATGTTAGTCAAAACATGCATCATGCAACATAAATACCCCGAAACTTATGACTTTGACCTAACAACCGAACATCACCACCACGAGGACCGACGATCCTAGTGAAAATCGATCAGACCGCCCCCATAGCCAGTCTGACTGTCCACCCTGATCGGTCTGACTGCCACCTATTGGCCAGTCAGACCGCCAATTGAGACTTAGCCGATTTCAACCCCTCAAATTTTGAAACCTACTGGAATTTTCAAACCAACAGAACTTTTGACTAGAGACTCTAAAAATTATGAGACTAAGTGCAATAGAATCCCCTATATTGCCTGCTACCTCTATTTTTGGCCCAGCTCAAAATCTCACTTTCTGAGTTGGCCGGTCCTACCGCCGCTATGGCCGGTCGGACCGCCGGTTCGGCCGGTCAGACCGCCTGAGGCCTGACAGTCCTAAAACTTTATCGAAAACACGTGAAACGACAAACCGTTAACGCCATTGCCAATTGTCACATCATCCTAAGATTAGGAGCATATCCCCATGATATCCACAACTGCCAATCTCGATGAAGAAGCAAAAGGAAAGACAGATTCATCAAAGACCACGTGCTGGGAAGGGATGATCCGACGAGTTGTGAGGTCCATATAGCGGTAGCCCTTGTTATTTGGATGGTATACAAGAAAGACACAGGGGATCGACTGCTGAGCCCGTTTGAGTAGCAAAGACAACCAAAAATACATAGGTGAGAGTAGGCCGACGAAATCTGAAAAAAGAGTCTAAAACGGAGTAGAGAAATTGAGAGTTTTGATGGGTAGTCTGTTCAGGAGATAGGTAGCCGCACGGAGGGATTCAACCCAAAAGTATGGTGGCACGCGTGCTTGAAAAAGAAGCAAGCGAACAATGTCGTTCATTGTGCAGATGATGCATTCAGACTTGCTATTCTGTTGGGAAGTGTGTGGACAAGAAAACCGAAGGAGGATGCCATGTGAGGCAGTGAACTGGCGAAGAGAATTGTTGTCAAATTCACCACCGTTATCGCATTGGATGGCGCAATGAGTAGTGGAGAATTGAGTAGCAAGGTAAGAGTGAAAATAGGATAAAATCGAAAACGTTTTGGATTTGAAATGAAGTGGGAAGGTCCACAAGTAATGCGTGAAATCATCCAATATCACAAGAAAATACTTATAACCAGAAACACTCGCCACCAGAGATGTCCAAAGATCACAATGAATTAATTCCAAAGGTTGAGTCGTGCGACTCATAGAATTTGAAAAGGAAAATGAATATGACAACCTAATTGACAAGCATGGCACAACTTGTTGTCATTTATTTTGGAAGGACATGAAATAATGGAGGTGGCGGCGAGATTGCGGAGGGCCCTACGACCAGGATGGCCAAGACGATGATTCCATAGAGTGGTGCTATCGATGGAGGTGGCAAGAGCTTGAGGTGTCGTAGGATAGAGAGGGTAGAGCTCACCTGAACTATTACACCTAAGAATTTCTCTCTTGGCCCGATGATCCTTCATAGAAAAGCCATGAAGGTCAAATTCGACAGCACAATGATTATCAGTTGTAAATTTATGAACAGATATGATATTTTTTTTCAAACGAGGTGTGATAAGGGCATTTTGGAGGTAGAGTGGACAAGTGTGTGTAAGGAAAATACAGTGGCCTATGCTGGTGACGGGAAGAGAGTTACCATCACTGACCACAATATGGGAGGAGGGAGGAGGGAGAGGGGAAACATAGGTAAGGTTACCGGAGTCGGAAGGCTTTTGTGTGGTGGCGCCAGTGTCCATGTACCAATCACTAGATGGTGGCTACAACATCATGGTGTTGAAGGCATTGACGAGGTCGGACGAGTCACATGATGGCGTAGGGGCGACATGCGTTGGGAAGGATCTCGACTGGTAACCATACGACATGGTAGGGAAGCCATGTGGCGGGGTAGGGATATAGCCAGTGGTGCCGTCGTGTAGCCGTGCAGCGCGACCGGGGTAGGGTGCGGCATGGTGAGGAACCCCTGCGGCGCATGCTACGGAGGGCCCCTGGGGCGTGGACCAAGTATGTTGGTTGTGGTCCAGAGCTGGATTGCCCCAGTCCACAGGTTGTAGACAGTCGGCAACTAAGGGCCGCCTTTGTTGCCCTTCCCCTTGCCTTTGCTACGCTTACCACCGCCACCATGGTTGTCGTTACCGTCGGTTGGGCGGTCGCCATTGTAGCCGGTGTTGGGTGTGCCATGAAGAAGTATCGTGGGAGGTGGTGCTGCTAGAATTAGCACCGGTGGAGGGGGTTCCATGGGCAGTAGACGAGTTGGCAAGGAGAGCTGTGGCCTGAGCAAGTTCATTAACGTGTGCGTCCTTCACTTCCACGAGGAGAAGGAGAGACCGAGCTTGATCATGGTGAGCATCATCGGAAGAAGGGAGGACATGTTCTGATTTTTCAGATTCATGTCCTTGATCATGGTGAGCACCGAGCTTTAATCGTTCACAGTCTGGAAAACATCACGGGGGGCATCAGAGAGAGTCTTCGACTTGAGGCAATAGTTTGTAGTAGATATGTGGATATCAAGGGGATATGCTCCAGATCTTATGATGATGTGACAATTGGCAATGACGTTTACGGTTTGTCGTTTCACGTATTTTCGACAAAGGTTCAGTTCTGTCAGGTCTGAACCGGTCTGACCGGCCAGGTGCGGCGGTCAGACCGGTCCCAAATCGGTCCAACCGGTTTATAAGGGGCGGTCGGACCGGCCATTGTCAGAAAGTATTGGATTGAGCTGGGCCAAAAATAGAGGGTGTAGGTAAGAGAGGGGATTCTATTGCACTTAGTCCCATAATTTTTGGAGTCTCCAGTCAAAAGTTCTATTGGTTTAAAATTTCTAGTAGGTTTCGGTTTTCAGAGGTTGAAAATCGGCTAAGTCATTACTAGCGGTCAGACCGGCCCCTGTCTGACCGGTTCTCACTTGGTTCGTCGCCCGTCGTGGCGGCGATTCTCGGTTGTTAGGTCAAAGTCATGAGTTTTAGGGCATATATGTTGCATGATGCATGTTTTGACTAACATGGGTCAAGTTGTGAAGAACTTGTTACCAAATTCGGTTTACTTGTCTATTGTTGTGCAGGTTGCTTGGTGGTCAACGATGGTCAACAGCGAGGATGATCGGGACTAGACTTGGAGAGCTGAGGTCCAGAACGATCGACGATGCCGGGTGAGGTCAATGTACTCAAGCGTGGTGCAAGATGCATAAGTGTGACCTATTGGCTAATCCGAGGCGCAAGATGGTGCAAGGTGTAGCTAGTTAGGTCAAGAAGTGTTAAAGATTGCGCATTAAAATACGTACGTATGTGTCTCGCTTATTTTGGGCCTTAACGGGAGCCCTATAGAGGCAAACTTCTAGAAGGTCTAAGCCTCCACTATAAATAGGGGAGGGATTTGTTGTTACCGATGCTAACAACTTGCACCCAAAGTTGGGCATGGCAACCGTAATGGTGGTGACAATGAGATTGTCGCCCATGTTGGCGCATGCGACAAAGGAGAGGCGCACACAGGACCAGTGGCAGAGATGGTGGCAAGTGTGGCCAAGAAGAGGCACACAGGGGGCATCAAAAGGGAGGACGGGTCAAGGGAACGTTATCGCGTCTGATACCACGTGAGATTAGGAATACACACACACACACACACACACACACACACACACACACACACACATATATATATATATATATGAAGCTTTTTTCCTACTCTCAAGACTAGTTACTCCCTATTTCGTATCTCACAACGTAGGGAGTATCTTGCGCAATCGAGAGTATGTATGTATAGTATACGAGTATATAAAACCACCTAGGTGGTATTCACACCTTTTCAAGGGTGGTATGTACAATTTTTTAGATATACTCCTTTTTAGTGCGAATATGAAGGTATTTACAAAATGTGCTAAAAACTATGAACTCTCTTACATATTTTTGTGTGGTTCGCATTGGAGTATTTTATAATTAGTATATAAGTATACCCAAAGTGATAAAAGTGTACGTCAAGTTCTTTTAGGTAGTATATCAAAGGTAGGAGTAACTACACTCGGGAGTAGAAAGTATTTTATATATATATATATATATATATATATATATATATATATATATATATAAGAGATATATTCTATCTATAGAAAAGATTACAAGAGATATTGTTGGTTAATGAATAGTAATAATATCCACAAATATAGTAATAGGTTGGTACTTGCTAACATTATATACCAAACTGCACGGGCAAACAAGATGGAACCTAATTAAGCTAGCTACTGTTGTCATTTAACTCCAGGACTAGCTTGTAACCAGTCACAAGGGATCGAAAAATGTGCAACGAAGAACATGCATTAAGCAAAGTTGGAAATCTCCACTAAATTATATAATAAAAATTATTGTTTTCTTATTTTTATTGTTGATCACTTTACTATTATTTTATTTTTGCGAAGAATCACTTGATTATCAATGGCTCTAGTTGATCTTTCAAGTTTTAAGTTTTTACCATAAGAATGGTTTCAAAGTGTGCAACTCCACCCACTAAACGGCACCAAAGCAATCTAATCTAAAGAAATGTGATTCTCGGATCTAGTACAGGGACATGGGTGTACAGAAATACACCCAATTTTTTTTGGCAAAACATTCCGTATTTATTAGGTATATATACTAATAAATGGGCTTAAAATACATATTTAAATCTCTCTAATTGATTTAAGCCCATCCCACCCCCTCTCCCCGTGGGACCTAACTATTAAAATTCATGGCCCAAGCCAGCGCGGCCCAAGTACCCATGCCCAAATCCAGCCCGTCCCCACGCCTCCCCGCACTAGCCCTATCCGCCTCTCCAGTCTCCACCCCTCGCATCTGTGGCGGCGGCGGCGGCGCATGGACGCGCAGCGAGCGGCGGGGTAGGCGCGAGCACCGAGCCGAAGCCAGGGATGGAGGGTGCGGCACGTAGCAGACAGGGGGCAGGGCGTAGCCCTTCGACGCTAGCGACTTGCGGCAGCGGTAGGGGATGAGCACTGAGCAGGAGCAGCCAGTGCAAGGAGCAGCAAGCTCAAGGTGAGGTGGCCATCCAAGTTTCTAGCCTAACAACTGCTAGACCCAAATTGCTGAGTTTGGGGGCTTCTGTCTGCCTCAGAGTCTATCCGATGATAGCTTGCCATGATTTGCAGCCTTCAAATTTTGGCCAGGAGTAGATAAGATCAAAGCTTAAATTAATGAAATATTTGGTTAAAATGCACATGATTTACGAGCTTTGACACTTTGGGGATTTGAGAGCTCCACAGCATGACAAAGCAAGAGATACTGCAGTGAAGCTTAATGTGGGTATCAAAAATTTGTAGAAAATACAATTGCAGTTCTAGACTTCTAGTAGCATATGATGACTAAAATCATGTTATGAGTTAATGCTACATTCTTAACAACACATGTAAAATTTAAGGCAACATAAATCATGTATGAACATCTTGTTTCAGAAATCGTGAATTGAGTGTACTTGCTAGAATTGCAAGTCTCATATGGTAATGTAAAATTATTAAAATATAAATGCATAACACTATGTCAATGTTCTTAAGCAAAAACATCTCCCTTTTATTCATTTATTTTGTAAAATTGAATGGTGGCATGGTGTTATGCATTTATATTGTAGGTTTTTAACAACATCTTGATCCACTACTGTATGTCTCACATGTAGACTGTTGAGCGTTCAAAAATGAAGAGGAAACATGTAGATTTGTACTCTGTTTTTTTTATATTATGAACATTTATGTTTTACATTGAACAATATATTTGTAACTCCAAACACCTATCTTGGAAATCCTAGATCCGCCACTGATTATTAACACCAGCTATTCAACTAAACTAACCTGCCCTGCATCACAACCTGAATCAAGTCTTCAGCTCTCAAGTGATCAATCAGCCAGCCGCAGTGCCACTGCCAGCCCTCGCACGCTACCTAGTTTTCCTCAAGCACTTAGGAATTCAGATAATAACCACAAAGAGACGCAGTCCATGGTCCACAATAATGCAGCAGTGGAGCCGAGAAGATGGAAAACAAATGTAAACGTATGCATCAGACAAAGCGCATGATAACAGAAAGTAAACGTATGCTAGGTTTCTTGAGAATAGGTTATTTTTGCGAGGGAAACTAATTGCTAGGTTTTTTTGCGAGGGAGACTAATTGCTAGGTTAGTCACATCAATTAGAACGGTGATAGGCTAAGTGCAAAATCAATAAAGTAAACAATGCCGGCTCTGCATTTTCTGATATGTTTAGCTCCTTACAATTTTGACTGCTGGCCACTTGTGGAGTTGTTTTTTTCTCTCCTTGTGCTGAATATTAGCCAACAGTATTGACCACTGACTGATGCACATATTCCATCAACATCAAAACATGACAATCTAAAATATAGAAAATGGGAGGGTGAAAAAAATATGGATAAAAATTAAAAATGCATACAATCTTTAGCTTTTTTATTTTACTGAAACACCAACTGGCCTGCATCACCACCTGATTCCGTTCTACAGATCATGTCAACACAAGCATCAACCTGTCTCCTTGGTTCTCTGATTCTCAAATGCTACCCAGCTTACACCATGCGTTACTGTTAATCCACCCATAAACCTGGGGCCTGTTAGAATGGAATCAACTGCAAATGTATACATTAACCAAAGATGAGCTTTGGACTCTTGGATGAAGACATTAAGCAGAGATGAAGACATTAAGCAGAGCAACAACCCCTCCATTAATCTGTTCATCTCTTGCCCTCCACTTGCTCTTCACCGGATCATGTACACACATTGACTGCGACATCGATGATTGATTTAAACTATACAGTCTCCTTCTGAATGATGCTTCTTAGCATGTACATCACCGATCACATCTTGCAAATCTGTGAGATTCATGTCAAATGTCAATATGTCATCCTTTGAACTTAGAAAATACTGTAGCAAATAAACAATAGCAGCTAAACCTTGAGCCAAATTTTCTTTTTGTGACTATGACCTGGAAGGATCAAACAAAATGGAGAC
The DNA here is from genome assembly GCA_036346395.1 of Hsuehochloa calcarea. Taxonomy (NCBI): domain Eukaryota; kingdom Viridiplantae; phylum Streptophyta; class Magnoliopsida; order Poales; family Poaceae; genus Hsuehochloa; species Hsuehochloa calcarea. The sequence continues at coordinate 4,727,775 of CM070596.1, read as the reverse complement.
AGGAGCTGATTGTTCCTTACCTATCGTGCTCTTTCTTCTTCAGACCATTGGCACATTATCCTGGAAGAACAAAACTTAAGCCTCCTCTGGTTTCCATGCTAGTTTCTTGAGAAACCATGCGGCCACTCCATTGCTCACACAAGAAACACAGGAACGGACTTCCCATACCTTTCCTTGGCTTCGCTCTTGTGCTGCTGATCTCCTTGGCCTCTCCCACCAGCTCCTGCACAGAGCAGGAGAAGAGCTCCCTCCTCCAGTTCCTTGCAGGGCTCTCGCAGGAAGGTGGCCTCACCGCATCATGGCAGAGCAACACAGACTGCTGCTCGTGGAAAGGGATCACCTGCAGCCCAGATAGGAAGGTCACTGATGTCTTGCTGGCTTCTAGAGGCCTCGGGGGGCGCATCTCACCTTCCCTTGGCAACCTCACTGGCCTGCTGCGCCTCAACTTGTCCCACAACTCGCTGTCCGGTGGCTTACCGCTGGAATTGGTGTCATCGAGCAGCATCATTGTCCTGGATGTCAGCTTTAACTACCTAACAGAAGGCCTGGGTGAATTGCCATCTTCAACCCCTGTCCGGCCTTTGCAGGTACTGAACATCTCAAGCAACTTGTTGACAGGAAGGTTTCCATACACCACATGGGAGGTGACGAAGAGTCTGGTTGCGCTCAATGCCAGCAACAACAGCTTTACTGGGCGGATACCAACTTCGTTCTGTGTCAGTGCACCATTCTTTGCTGTGCTTGAACTCGGTTACAACAAATTCAGTGGAAGCATCCCTCCAGGGCTCAGTAATTGCTCCATACTGACATTGCTCAGCGCTGGCCACAACAACCTCAGTGGGACTCTTCCACATGAGCTCTTCAATGTTACCTCGTTAGAGCACCTCTCTTTACCTAACAATCAGTTAGAAGGAGCACTCAATGGCATAATCAAGCTCACGAATCTGGTCACCCTTGATGTTGGAGGGAATGGGCTCAGTGGCAATATCCCAGATTCTATAAGTGTGCTCAAGAGGTTGGAGGAGCTCCATTTGGATAACAACATGTCAGGAGAGCTGCCATCAACTTTGGGAAGCTGCACAAATCTCATAACCGTCGACCTCAGGAGAAACAACTTCTGGGGAGAGCTCGGCAAGGTCAACTTCTCCAGCCTACACAATCTAAAAACTTTAGATCTTTACTTAAACAACTTCACTGGAACAATTCCAGAAAGCATCTACTCGTGCAGCAATCTAACAGCACTACGGCTATCTTCCAATAATTTCCATGGCCAGCTGTCAGGAAGAATAGGCAATCTGAAGCACCTCTCATTCCTATCACTTGTTAACATCTCTCTTACAAACATCACAAGTGCACTTCAGATCCTTAGGAGTTGCAGGAACCTCACCACCTTGTTTATTGGGCGCAACTTCATGCACGAGGCCATGCCCGATGATGACAGAATTGATGGTTTTGAGAATCTTCAGGCTCTTACCCTAAATGATTGTTCATTGTCTGGAAACATACCTCGTTGGTTATCAAAGCTCACGAATTTGGAGATGTTATTTTTAGATAACAATCAACTAACTGGACCAATACCTGACTGGATGAGCAGCCTAAAGTTCCTCTTCTATATAGACATATCAAACAACAGCCTTACTGGGGAAATTCCAACAGCCTTAATGGAGATGCCAATGCTAAAAACAGACAAGGTAGCACCAAAGACCTTCGAGCTGCCTGTTTATTCAGCTCGATTACTTATATACCGCATGCCAAGTGTTTTCCCTAAAGTGCTAAATTTAGGCATCAATAACTTCACTGGTGTGATCCCCAAGGAGATTGGTCAGTTGAAAGCGCTCCTTTCACTCAATTTGAGCTGCAACAAATTATCTGGAGAGATCCCACGACCGATCTGTGACCTCACGAACCTGCAGGTGCTTGACTTGTCCAGCAATCATCTCACTGGTACAATTCCAGCCGCACTGAGCAATCTGCACTTCCTTTCTCAATTCAACATTTCTAATAATGACCTAGAAGGTCATATCCCAACTGTTGGCCAGCTTAGCACATTCCCGAATTCTAGCTTTGACGGCAACCCGAAGTTGTGTGGCCCTTTGCTTACTCACCACTGCGGTTCATCTGAAACAATTATCTCCGCAAAACAAAAGCTATATGATCAGATAGTCTTATCAATATACGACGAAAAGGCCGTCTTTGTGATTGCCTTTGGTGCGTTTTTTTGTGTAGGGGTGCTATATGATCAGATAGTCTTATCAATATATTTTGGCTAGTCCTACTTCAGTTCCCATATGGGTTTATGGTGGTTTTGATCGGATTTGGCTGCTATCCAGGGTTAGCAACATCTGTAACGAACAAGCTTCGTATAGTTGTGAACCATGTGTAGCTCCTACTAGTGTTTAAAAGAAAAAGATGTATTTGGAGGGATTCCTGAACGAGGAGTGATCAATTCGGTGATGTAAAAGTATGTGACTGTGTAAGGTGATTTGAAGTGAAGCAGTCTAAATGTGTCAAAAAAAGAGAGTAAATCTTGCTAGAACTTCGTTCGTGTTACTTTTAATTTCATGGTTTTGGTTTGTTTGCTGAATGATAGCAGTAGAATGTGCCTACAAGTTTCGGATAACAGTAGAATGTAAAATATTGAATTACGAGTACACAAGTAAAACCCATAACTTGGGGCCTGTCGTAAAAGGATTGCGAAATTTGCAGCACACAACACATCAATTCCAAATCCTTTACAAACATCATATTATCTGCACATGCATTGGCAGGAATTAAGACACATTAGAGTAACGACGACAGCAGATTGGAAAGATTCTACGCATCTCAAAAAATTATTTCAACAAGATTTTCGAAAGATTTACCGCAGGAGGACGTACCGCCTTCTTCCCTAGCCTCCGGCACCCGTACGCCAGACCGCACGGGGTCCGAGCCGCCACTGCGCGCGGGGGAGAATGCGGCTCGTGCATGTGCTGTGCCCGTGCGCATTGCGGGATCGTGCGAACAGTAGTCCAGTTGGGCCTTGTATGGAGGCCAGGCCGTGTGTGTATCAGCCCAAAAGTTTGAATCCAAAAAACCCCAAGAATAAAAATATGAGATTTTTTTTTAAAAAAAATTATGTATTGTCTGTTGTTGTCTTATTTGCATGCCTTTTTTAGAATCTATTGTGATTGCATTCTTTGTCTAGCAGACGTTGAAAAGCCGAAACTCTAAAAACCGAAATGTAAAAGTAAAGCTAACTGAGTGTGTAAGTAAATCATATGAGCAATTCTAAAATAAAATTATCAAGAGATGGCATACTCTAAAAAAATAGTCATGAACCCCTCCATTTTTCTCTTTTATTTTCTCTTCTTTCTTTTCCTTTTTCCCTCCCCTTCTCTTTTTTCTTTCCCTCCTTTTCTTTTCCATCCAGCCGAGACGCCTAGCCCATGTGCCCTGTCCATTTCTCCCCAGCCCAGCAACCCCCCCCCTCTCTTCTCTCTACCTTCCTCTCTTTTCTTCTCGCCACAAGAGAGCACAACCGCCCCCACCTGCTCCCATCCTCACCGTCCCCATCCTCGCGCCTACTCCACTAGAGCAGCACGGTGGCATCACCTCGCCCATCCTCTTGCATGTGCCCACGTCAGCACATCACAGACACATCTTCTCCTCGCCTGCCCCCGTTGCTCTGAGCTTATGCTCCCACGCCGCACCGACACCGCCCGTCCCAATCACCACCGGCCCTCCGTCCCTCCCCTCTTGCCTATAAAACATCGGCCCAGAGCCTCTCCAGCGCCCCTTCCTGCCACATCCCCTCTTCTCCCTCCTTTTCACCAAGAAAGACAGTGCAGAGACCACCAGCTCAACTTCGGCCGAACGTCGTCGTTGCGCCACCACCGCTCCAGTGAGATCCCCACATCGCCACCTGCATCACCGCATGTTCCGGAGCACGACGACCACTTTCCCTCGTTTAATTTCCCCTTTTTTGTCCACAAAAATTCATTGGAGCCCTCTTCTTCCCCAACCCTAGCCAAAATCGCCAATCCTGACGCCGTGCCCTCCCAGTGAGAATCGTCCCAATTCCTCCCTCTCCATCCATCACTTCGCCTTCCTCGTGCCCCTCCAACCACACACGTCACCCCCTCCTCGCAGGGCATCGCCGCCACAGGAAGGTCTCCCCACTGTCTCGGATCATCGCCGCTGGCCACACTCCGTCCACCTCTGTCAACACATGTCATCCCAGTAGATCCCCCACCCTCTGTAGATGCTCGTGCGCGTGAGAATTTATCATGTTCATCGCCGGGGCATAGAAGTCAACGCGACCCCGAATGTCATCGCCGCCGAATGCCGTAGCACCACCGCTACGGGCCATCATGAACCTCACCGTCGGACCCCATTGGATCGCTCGAGCCATGGGGTTCCATTTTTGGCCTTGCCGACCGCTCCCGTGGTCCGGCTCGCTGGCGTCGAGCGCAGTAAGGAACCGCCCCTGAGCTCCTCTGCTCTGTCTGGACTAGACAGCACTGTAGCGGTCATGATGATAGAATCATTGTCGTTAGGGCTAAGAAATAATTAGGGGTTGAATTAATTAGTGCCATGTTAGACTAATGTGTGGGTCCGAGAATAATTAATGAGGGGTAATTGTGGATTTCATGGGGATATGCTCCAGATCTTAGGATGATGTGACAATTGGCAATGGCGTTTACGGTTTGTCGTTTCACTCGTTTTCGACAAAGTTCTGAGCTTCTCGCTCGAGGCGGTCCGACCGGTTCTTGCACGGCGGTCCGACCGGTCCCATATCGGTCGGACCGGCCATCTGGGGAGGTCGGACCGGCGATGACCAAAAGTGTTCAAATCGAGCTGGGCCAAAAATAGGTGTTGTAGACAAGTAAGGGGATCCCAATGCACTTGGTCTCATAATTTTTGGAGTCTCGGTAAGAAGTTCTATTGGATTTAAGTTTCGAAGGTTTGGTTTTGGGAGCTTGAATTTGGCTAAGTCTAAGGCGGTCCGACCGCTCATTGAGGAGCGGTCCGACCGCCATGGAAGCGATCGACCGGCTCACTGGGCGGTCGGGCCGTGAATTACTTGAACGTCGCCCAACCGTGGCGATGTTGATTTGTTAGGTCAAAGTCATTGGTTTCATGGCATATGATTTGCATGATGCATGTTTTGACTAACATGGGTCAAGTTGTGAAGAACTTGTTCCCGAATACGTGTTTTCTTGTCTATGGTTGTGCAGGTGGCTTGGTGGTCAACGACGGTCAACGGCGAGGAGAATCGGGACTAGACTTGAAGAGTTGAGGTCGAGAACGATCGACGATGCCGGGTGGGGTCAACGACTCAAGCGTGACACAAGATGGACAATGGTGACCTATTGGCAAATCCATGACGCATGGTGAAGCGGTTTAGGTCAAAAGGTTAAAGACGGCGCTTCGCGAAGCGTGCGTATGTGACCCGTTTGTTAGTGGGCCTTAACGGGAGCCCAATTAAGTCAAACCCTAAGAGTTTTAAGCCTCCACTATAAATAGGAGGAGATGGTGGCTGCACCTATCGCTCTCTCGCCTTTTTATGTTTCAAAACCCTAATTGTCTTTAGGGGAGTTGAGGTGGAGGCTAGGGCTCTTGATGGTTTGTGGTGAATTTCGTGATCCTTGATTGTCTACTGATCCATGATGGTGTGGATGTAATCCAGCTTCAATCACGAAATCAATCTATGCAAGGTTTGCTTGAGATAAGTCTCTTTTCGTTCTTGCTTTCAATTTGGTGATTTTAGGGCTTTCCTTGATCCGCGAGTTTGTGATTGATTCTTTCACGTGAATTAGCTTGCTGTGATATGTGTGAATCTATCTAGCATCATCTTGTTCATCAATTTCTCACGAACAAGCTTTAGGATCAAGTTTTCGTTCTTGCCCGGTTTTAGACCTCCTGTTGATCAATTGTCAATTGCTTAAGATCGTTCCAAGAATTATCATAATATTCGATTGGAATAGGTCCTCAATAGCATATAGAAGGTGTGTGCAAAGTTTCATAAAGATTGGAGTTGAGAATCAAAAGTTTCATCTAATTGCAACCGTCATCGAGTGATTTTCTTTGTTGCGGATCGGTTCGAGTCGGCCGGTCGGACCGCCGTCATCACCGGTCGAGACCGATTTTGGAGCGGTCCGACCGCCAAAGACAAAGCGGCCGGACCGCCAGCAATCTGTCCGACCGGTTGAGTATAACGGTCGAGATCGCCCGTCTTGTGAGTCTTGGTAATCTTAGTTGATTTTGTTATATTGCTTAGGGGTTTAATTGGATTCAATACTAGTCTTCCGCTGTACTGGTATATTGATCTTCATAGCTTTCTAATAGCTACTGGAGTTAAATTGTATTGAGTTCATAACTTGTGAAAAAGTGAGCGTGCTCTATTCACCCCCTCTAGTCGCCTTTACGGTCCAACAAGTGGTATCGAGCCGGTTAGTTCAATCTTGATCTTAACCGGTCACCAACTTTGGCGATGGATAAGTTTTCTACTAAACCGCATATCTTCGATGGGCACGACTATGCCTATTGGAAGAATCGTATGCGCGTCTTTCTTGAGAGCGAGGACAAGCTATTTGGGATGTTGTTAGAGCCCATTGTTATTCTGAAATTGCTACACCGCTTACGCAATTCTTTTGGCTAACAACAATAAGGCTAAGAATCTTTTATATGGTGCACTTGGTAGACAAGAATATGATAGAATTTGCAATCTTTCAATCAAGCATGAAATTTGGAACACTCTCGAAACATATCATGAGGTTCGTCCCAAATCAAAAAGGTGCGTCAAACTGCTTACAAGCGTGAGTACAATAAATTCGAGATCGTCCCGAGAGAGCATCGATGACATTTTCATCGCTTTAATAAAGTAATTAATCAAATGAAAGTCGTTGATATTGAATATTCTCAATCTGAAAATGCCACCCATCTCTTGGTGCAATCAACACCAAGGAGTGGGAGATGAAAGCTACTGCTATAGAAGAAAATGTTGATCTTTCAAGTCTTACTTTAGAATTGCTTTATAGTAAACTCAAGACTCATGAAATTAAAAGAGTTGATCATCCTAAGAAAGATAATTTAGCTTTGGTAGCAGATCCTCTCAAAAAGGCTTTTGATGACTCTTGTGAATCTTCTTCTGGATTTTCATTTGCTTGTTTATCTGCTATTCATGAAGAGGAGCTTGAAAGTATTCCTGAAACAGAGTTAGCTCTTCTAGCTAAGAAATTCACACGGGCCTACAATAATGTGAGAAACAAAAAGAGAGGTGGTCCGGTAACATGCTATGAATGTGGTGAGCTCAATCATATCCGGGCAAATTGCCCCAAGCTGAAAGGTAAGAGCAATCATAAGGAAGGAAAGCCAGCTTGGAAGAAGCCTCCTTTCAACAAATCAAGGTATGAGGCAAATAAGCTTGTGAAGGCTGCTCACCGGGTCCTTGCCGCTTTTGAGGATCAATCCTTGAGCGATGTGGATCTTGGGAGTGAGGAGGACAAGGAGGAGGAGATTCCTCAAGGCAAAAGAAAGGAAGGCCAAAGACTTCACGGCATGTGCTTCATGGTCGACAAGCGACATTGATGATGAAGAGGTATCTTTTTCTTATGATGAGCTTTCTGCTAAATATGATTCTATAGTTGAGCAATTGCTTAGTCAAGATGAAGCGCTAGAATTTGTTATGACAAAAAATAAGAAATTAGAGTCAAAGATTAACAAATTGAAAGTAGAGCTTAAAACTGCTAAGACTCTTGAACCTGATGAATGTTTATCTTGTCATGCTATGCATTCTGAAATTACCAAGTTACAATCTGCTCATAATATTTGTGTACAACAACTTGAGAATGCTAAGTCTGAACTAAATGAAATTAAAAGTGCTCCTTGTGAAAAATATTTAGAATCTAGTAAATTGATTGCTTTTGATGTTTTTTATTCTAGCCCTTGCACTTCATGCTTAGAAAAGAACGTGAAATCAAAGATATCTTAGAAGTCGCTAGAGTCAAATATGCAAAGCTTAAGGACAATATTGAAAATACTACTTGTGCTTCATGTTCCACTCTTAAACTTGAAATTGCTTTGTATAAGGAAAAATCTATGGATAAAACTTGTGATTCTTGTGTTAACTTGAGAAAAGAAAATGCTTACCTTCATAATACATTAGAAAAATTTTCTAAAGGTAAGAAACAATTAAACATGATTCTTGACAAGTCTAAAACTCCTTATAAGAAGCAAGGTTTAGGATTCAATTCTTTTCAAGACAATTCAAACCCAAAAGTCATTCAAGTCTTGGAAAAGGTTTAATTGAATTCAAAACCCAACTGCAAAAACATCTTTTAAATCTGCGAGTTTTGCCCAACCTTGTATTAATTCAAATGGTGCGTCTTCTAGTGGTACCAAGTACCATTGCAATTATTGCAAAAGGGTGGACATTTGATTGAATATTGTTGGCGTAGGTTGAAAAATGATAGAAAAATTTTGATAGAATTTCATTCATGCAACCTAGAGCTTCTATGAGACATGGTAACACCGAAAAGAATAAACACGGATTAGGATTTTTATCTCATACAAATCATTATGTTTCTAGACATCCTAATTCTAATGTGTATCGATCGGGCGGTCGACGACATTGGTGGTCACCGGTCGACCGGTTTGGTCACCGGTCCCGACCACAAACAAAGCCGGTCGACACCCATGGACAGCTTCAAGTCTCATTTTAATTTAAACATTGTTCATAACCGAATGTTAAATGAAATCAAGGATAGTACTTACGGTTTGTATACTCCTTGCGAGACGCGTGTCTCGATCTTGATTCCTAAATCTTGTTTATCTAATCCCGATTGAGACACATCGTTCTTACTCCTTGATTTTTAGGATTACCGCGGAAAGGGAAGAACACGTGGTTCGTTGACTCGGATGTTCACGCCACATGACCGGAACTCAAAATGGTTCACCTCTTTCACGCGAGCAACAGTTGACTTCATCACCTTTGGAGATGATACACAAGGCGAATTGAAGGAACAGGATCAATTAGGGTAAACAACAAATTCATTCTAAAAGATGTCGCTCTTGTGGACAAGCTTAGGTATAATCTTCTTTCTGTTTCTCGACTTCTTGATGATGGCTATGAGACTGCTTTTTAAGAAAAATACTTGTCGTGTGCTTGATTCTCTTGGTGAGCTTGTGTTTGGAATCTCTAGAGTTGGTAGAATTTTTGGGCCGATTTTTCGAATCTCTTCTTTGGATCTCTTAAATGTTTGCTTACATCGTCTTCGATTTACGGCTTTGGCATCGACGTTTGGGGCACATTGGTTTTGATCATCGACACGAGTTAGCAACCTTGATCTCATGAGAGGTTTGCCTAAGCTCAAAGTCACAAAGATGTTGTATGTGCGCCTTGTAGGCATGGCAAACAAGTTGCCGCCACACCCTTCTCAGTGACTATGGTTATGGTAGACGGACCGGGACAGCTTGCTTCATATGGATCTTATTGGTCTGCTAGAGTCCGATCGATCGGTGGAAAATGGTATATTCTTGTTATAGTTGATGATCTTTCTAGATATACTTGGGTGTTCTTTCTTACTTCAAAAGATGAAGCTTTTGGTTATTTTCGTGACCTTGTTCTTCGTTTGGCTTACGAGCTTCTCGGTGCTTTGAGAGCGATTCGCGATGATAATGGCACGGAGTTTAAAAATGCTTCTTTTGCTTCTTTTTGTGCTGAGCGGGGATTGGAGATCCAGTTCTCTTCTCCACACGTCCCTCAACAAAATGGCGTGGTGGAAAGGAAGAATAGAACCTTGGTCGAAATGGCTAGGACGATGCTAGATGAGTATAGCACACCGAGGAGATTTTGGGCCGAAGCTATTGCTACTGCTTGCCATATTGCAAATCGTGTCTTCTTGAGACCTTCTTTAGGCAAGACTCCTTATGAGCTTCGTTTTGGTAGAAAACCCTCTGTTTCGCATTTTCGAGTTTTTGGATCAAAATGTTTTATCCTTAAGACAGGCAACTTAGATAAATTTGAATCAAGAACTTTTGATGGGGTATTTCTGGGTTATCCTGCTCATTCGAGGGGTTTTCGAGTTTTTAATATTGAGACTAACATTATTCAGGAGACTTGTAATGTCACTTTTGATGAGGCTAGCCCTGGAGCTAGATCAATTGCTCTGAGATGATTCTGGTGTGAGTATTTTTGTGGAGGAAGATGAGGACGAAGCTAATGTCATTCCCTCATCTGCTGCTGCCGAGGTGCCCATATTGATACAAGAACCTGCTACGTCTACTTCACCTTCAGTTGAGGCTCCTGCTGCATCATCATCATCAGCAGTACCTGCGGAGGTCGAAGAAACGTCATCTCACCCGGCGCTCCACTTGCATTCAGAGACATCCTCGGAGCAGATAATAGGTAATCTACATGAGCGAGTCACTCGCTCGGTATAACGATCCAAATCTCTACTCTCATTCGGCTTTTGTTGCTTCTTTTGAACCCGCGATATATCACATGCTTTATCTGATTCTAGCTGGGTAAATGCCATGCATGAGGAGTTAGAAAATTTTGAAAGAAACAAAGTTTGGAACCTAGTAGAACCTCCTAGTGGTCATAATGTTATAGGAACCCGTTGGGTGTTTAAGAATAAACAAGGTGAGGATGGTTCTGTGGTTAGAAATAAGGCCGATTGGTAGCTCGGGGTTTGACCAAGTTGAGGGTTAGATTTTGATGAGACATTTGCTCTGTTGCTAGACTAGAAGCCATTCGCATTCTGCTTGCATTTGCTGCATCAAAAGGTTTTAAATTATATCAGATGGATGTTAAAAGTGCCTTTTTAAATGGTTTCATAGATGAGGAAGTGTATGTTAAGCAACCCCCTGGTTTTGAGGATCCTAAATATCCAAATCGTGTTTTCAAGCTATCTAAAGCATTGTATGGTCTTAAACAAGCCCCTAGAGCGTGGTATGATAGACTTAAGACCTTCTTGCTTAAAAATAATTTTGAGATGGGTAAAGTGGATAAAACTCTATTTATTCTTAGGCGTGAAAATGACTTCCTGCTTGCTCAAATTTATGTGGATGATATTATCTTTGGTGGTTCCTCTAATGCTCTTGTTTCCACTTTTCGACACTATGTCTAGGGAATTTGAGATGAGTATGATGGGAGAGCTTAATTACTTTTGGGACTTCAAATCAAGCAATGCAAGGAAGGAACTTTCATCCATCGACGAAGTACACTAAAGATCTTCTCAAACGCTTCAACATGGGTGATGCAAGCCAATTTCCACTCCCATGGCAACTTCGATCGCTTTGGATCCGGATGAGGAAGGAGAAGTCGTGGATCAACGCGAGTACCGCATGATGATCGGCTCCTTCAGATTTGACGACCTCGAGACCGGACATACACTTCACGGTATGCCTTTGTGCAAGATTTGAGCGTCTCGAGAACTTCCCATCGCCAAGTCATTAGCGCATATTCGTATTTACACTCTACCCTCTTATATGGCATTTGGTATTCTGCTCTTGACTTTGTCCATTAGAGGTTTTGATTCGATTTTGCGGTCATCGGTTAGATAGGAAGAGTACCTCGTGCACTGTCACTTCCTAGGCACTTCTCTTGTATCTTGGTCTTCTAGAAGCGGTCTTACATTGCACAATCCATCTTCTTTGGCGGAGTATGTAGTCTTTGCTAGTTCTTTGTAGCTGATTTTGTGGATGACGTCTACTTTGAAAGATTATGGGTTAAACTTTGCTAGTGTTCCTCTTTTACGTGATAACACTTCGCTATTAATATTGCTAAAAACCCAAAGCAACATTCTAGGACTAAGCACATAGACATTCGCTTTCACTTCCTTAAAGATCATGTTGAAAAGGTGATATTGTGATGCACTTCAGAGAGTCCAAGCTCAATTGGCGATATTCTTACCAAGCCTTTAGATCAAACCGATTTTCCTCCTTAAGAAGCGAGTTAGAGGTAATTTATCCTTATGGGTTGGTTTGAGGGGAGTTTGATCTTTTCTTATCTTTCCTTGTTCTTTTGATCTTTTATTGTTCTTTTCCGAACTTAGTGATCTTTTGAATTTTTAGTTCTTTAGGCTTTTAATTGCATCTCATTGTGTCATATTGCATTCATATAGAAACTCCATCAAGTGGTTACAACAAATGGTATGAAAAATCCAAAAGATGCATTGTAATATAAGATTTTCACTTATCTTTTAAAATTGATGAAGCTTTGCCTATTACCCTTTGGAGTCGTTGTATTTCAATTCTTGCTCAATGTCATGTCTAGTTCTTTGACTTGCTAGAATTATCATGCTTTTACATGTGTAGCTAAGTCTTTGCTATATGAGCTAGAATCTTTTAAACAACTCAAACTAAGAAATTGCAATTTGTGGATGTTTTAGCGAGTTGCGTAATTAGTGCTCCTCTTGTGACATTGGCCCTGTCAGAATTGCTTTGTTAGCTCTTTGATCTAAAATTGACCATTACTTGAGCTTTTGTGTTCTTGAGATTCTAAAACTACTCTTGTGAAAAATGAAAATCAAGATTGTCTTATGCTTAAATTGTGCCAAACTATTCTTACGAGACTGCTTGTCAAATGACATGAACTTGGAGATAGTTTGATGAACCAGACGATCTCATGGGGACTGCTTGTCAGAAATGACATGAACCTCAAGATTTGTCGCCCGGTAGAAGCTTAGAAAGAGTTTGTGGATGGCTCCTAGTCCAGGATCGTCTTTACTAAGATATACCTTTAAACAACTTTTGGTCGAAGCTTATGATGAGTTTGTGGATGGCTCCTAGTCCAGGATCTTGTCACTAAGTTAGATCATTAGTCAACTTCAATATTCAATGCAAATGAGAAAAATGTTGACAAATGGGCGTTTACAAATTTTGAGCAAAATGATTCAATACGGGACTTGATTGACTCTTCTGTGGTCTTTGTTAGATTTTGATCTCACTTTGTGATTTGACATGGCCAATTTCACTTTAGGATCCTGTTGATGAACTTGTTTGAATTTGAAGCGTTGCTTAAATTGATCAAATCTCTCGCTTACTTTTGAGCCTTTGTGCTTAGCTTTGATATATATGTCTTACCATGATCTTGCTAGCGCCATCGGGCTTGATATCTTTGTTTGTGCAATATTAGAGATACTAGCTTGTTCTTTTGGGTAATCTCCAAAGCTTCTTGTAATCAAAAAAATTGAAAAATACAAAAATTTGAAGCCACTCCATTGCACTTCATGCATATTCCTCTTTATGCTTCTTTTGTTTCTGCTTCTTTCTTTATTCTCTATTTGTTATCCCTGGATGAGAGGAAGGCGTGATACCTTGATGAATCCATTGTCAAAGGGGGAGAAGTGAAAAGATATTTCTTTGGGAGATGATGTGTAATATTTCGTTGCTACTCTTATTTGGAGAAGATGTGTTAATGAGAAGATTGGGGAGAAGTTTATACAAAGGGAGAAACGAAAATTTGAAATTTTATGATCATAGTGAGGGGGAGTTCTTGAGTTGCATTCTTATTGTCTTATTGAATATTCTGAACTTGAATTGCATTCTTTTATACTCACAATGATCATAGGTCAATTGAACAATTGTTTATTCATATGGACCTCATGTGAGAATTTTGACCCGTTTCTGGAAATTAAAGTTTTTATGCTTATTTTTGCTTTGTCTCACATGCCTATACTATTCTGATGCCAGCTTGGTCATTTTTCATTGCTTTTTCTTGCTTATGAACCAAGTTGTGCTTTTGTCTGAAACCGCGAGTAAACTCGTTTTCAAACCTCTTACTTCCATTTTTCGATAATTGCCAATGTGTTCATCAAGGGGAGATTGTGGATTTCATGGGGATATGCTCGGATCTTAGGATGATGTGACAATTGGCAATGGCGTTTACGGTTTGTCGTTTCACGCTTTCGACAAAGTTACTGAGCTTCTTGCTCGGGCGGTCCGACCGGTTCTTGCAGCAATGGTCCGACCGGTCCCATATCGGTCGGACCGGCCATCCGGGGCGGTCGGACCGGCGATGACCAAAAGTGTTCAAATCGAGTGGGCCAAAATAGGTGTTGTAGACAAGTAAGGGGATCCCAATGCACTTGGTCTCATAATTTTGGAGTCTCCAAGAAGTTCTATTGGATTTAAGTTTCGAAAGGTTTCGGTTTTGGGAGCTTGAATTTGGCTAAGTCTAAGGGCGGTCCGACCGCTCACGAGGAGCGGTCCGACCGCCATGGAAGCGATCGGACCGGCTCACTGGAGCGGTCGACCCGTGAATTACTGAACGTCGCCCAACCGTGGCGATGTTGATTTGTTAGGTCAAAGTCATTGGTTTCATGGCATATGATTTGCATGATGCATGTTTTGACTAACATGGGTCAAGTTGTGAAGAACTTGTTCCCGAATCGTGTTTTCTTGTCTATGGTTGTGCGGTGGCTTGGTGGTCAACGACGGTCAACGGCGAGGAGAATCGGGACTAGACTTGAAGAGTTGAGGTCCGAGCGATCGACGATGCGGGTGGGTCAACGACTCAAGCGTGACACAAGATGGACAATGGTGACCTATTGGCAAATCCATGACGCATGGTGAAGCGGTTTAGGTCAAAAGGTTAAAGACGGCGCCGCGGCGTGCGTATGTGACCCGCTTGTTAGTGGGCCTTAACGGAGCCCAATTAAGTCAAACCCTAAGAGTTTTAAGCCTCCACTATAAATAGGAGGAGATGGTGGCTGCACCTCTCGCTCTCTCGCCTTTTATGTTTCAAAACCCTAATTGTCTTTAGGGAGTTGAGGTGGAGGCTAGGGCTCTTGATGGTTTGTGGTGAATTTCGTGATCCTTGATTGTCTCTCGATCCATGATGGTGTGGATGTAATCCGACTTCAATCACGAAATCAATCTATGCAAGGTTTGCTTGAGATAAGTCTCTTTTCGTTCTTGCTTTCAATTTGGTGATTTTAGGGCTTTCCTTGATCCGCGAGTTTGTGATTGATTCTTTCACGTGAATTAGCTTGCTGTGATATGTGTGAATCTATCTAGCATCATCTTGTTCATCAATTTCTCACGAACAAGCTTTAGGATCAAGTTTTCGTTCTTGCCCGCTTTAGACCTCCTGTTGATCAATTGTCAATTGCTTAAGATCGTTCCAAGAATTATCATAATATTCGATTGGAATAGGTCCTCAATAGCATATAGAAGGTGTGTGCAAAGTTTCATAAAGATTGGAGTTGAGAATCAAAGTTTCATCTAATTGCAACTTCGTCATCGGCCGATTTCTTCATTGCGGATCGGTTCGAGTCGGCCGGTCGATCATCATCATCACCGGTCGACCGATTTTGAGCGGTCCAACCGCCAAGACAAAGCGGTCGATCGCCAGCAATCGGTCCGACCGGTTGAGTATAACGGTCGACCGCCTGTCTTTGTGAGTCTTGGTAATCTTAGTTGATTTTGTTATATTGCTTAGGGTTTAATTGGGTTCAATACTAGTCTTCCATTTGTCTTGGTATATTGATCTTCATAGCTTTCTAATAGCTACTGGAGTTAAATTGTATTGAGTTCATAACTTGTGAAAAAGTGAGCGTGCTCCTATTCACCCCCCCTCTAGTCGCCTTTACGGTCCAACAGTAATTAAAACTGGATGTTCGCGGTTAGTTAATGACGACCAGGCTCCACCACCTTAAATGCACATAGTGGCTCATGTCCGTGGACCAGCACAATGCATGTCGACCCTCAGTCCATGCACTATTCATGTGAACCAAGTCGCTAGCAAATAGGCCCCATCTGTCAGTGAATATATTTTCATTAGAAAAAAATGAAAAATGAAATAAAATACCTATGTCCACCTGTCATTCACTGGAATATTTCCAACTGGAAAAATAAAACAAAAAAGAGAAATGGGTCACGGGCCCCACCTGTTAGAGAGAGACTTCTCTCTCTTTTCTTTTTAAGGATTTAAACTAGGGTTTAGACTTCGGAAAGTCTGTTCTCCCTCGTTTAAATCTAAATCGAACGATCTTTGCTTTGAAATTTGTATAAATTCAAACACTACCCAACCAAACCAAAAATACTAATTTTGGAGTTTATTTGAATTTTTTAATGCAATTTGAATCGTTATGTACTTGTCCGAACTTTGGTTATTTTTGCGTATATAGACGTCGAAGCTCCCGAAGAACCTCAAGTTGATCAAGACCAAGATCTGCAATACCTAGAGCAAGGCGAGGCAACACTTCGATTATTTTGCTCCTAAGATTATGCAAATTATATTGATTCAGTTACAAAGCTGCATTGCCATGTTTTATACATGTATGTTACTTTAGCTGATAGTTAATACCCTGAATAATAATTGTGTATAAATTTTTAATCCTTGAACTTGGACATTAATCCTTGTCACCCTAGATTAATGGGATACCCGCTAGTTATTAAATACATAATTAAGGGTCATGCTTAGCTTTGCGTAGTGACATTGACATGTGGGCAAAGATTGCCCCGACATCATTCAAAAACTTGAAAATGGATTTGGGCAGTCGAGGTTGGAGCCTAGTTGGTATGTGACTAGAACAATATTTTCTAAAACAAAGGTGAAAACTCAAAAACAGATTTAGACGCGGGTGGCTGGAAAGAGTGGCTGGTGTTGGGGGGGCACGGCAGAGTGGGTATATGGAAGTACCACCCGAGTCAATAAAGGACATAGTTCTTATAATGGCATTCTCATTTAAAAATAGTGCAACCATAAGTCTATAATGGGTACGACCTAGCTAACTAATTTGCCCGTCTTCTCACAACTTCACCATTGGTGGGTGTGTGGTGTGGATTTAGGGTAAAGGAGCCACCGAATCACACGGCACTAGTGGGAGACCTCTCGGGGGCGTGGCCTAAGGAGGTGGTACCTTGCGGGTGGGGTTGCATTGGGGTGAGGCATTGTAAAAGCCTTATGGCAATCATCTTAATCACACGGCACTGAATGGAAGAAAAGATCAGATTGGGTGAGTTAATTCTACTTGCTATTAGACGGGCAACATGGTGAAGATCTGCTATGAACAAGTCTACTGAGCCCAGCAGTTACGGCTTGTGAGACGCATTTTGCCGCTACTCTCGTCTCGTGTCCCGAAAGTCGAAACTGGCAGGAACTGAAACAAGTGAACCATTTGGTAGGGACGCAGAACACCTTTTGACTCAAGTGGCCCGAAAAATCAGTAAATTTCGGCAATGATGGATGGAATTCAACACGTTTTTTCTCTCTAGAGCAACGCGAATAAAATCTGCACGCAAATTATTGGGATTCCGTTCGGTGCTTTTCATAATCGAATTCAAGAATCTTTTGTCCGTTCTCTAATATTTTCCCGGTTTAGTGGTGGCCAAAAGCTGCTTGTATGCCTCACATGTGGACTGTTGAGCGTTCAAAAATGGAAGAGGAACATGTAGATTTGTACTTTGTTTATTTAATATTATTAACATTTATGTTTTACATTGAACAACATATTTGTAACTCCGAACACCTATCTTGGAAATTCTAGATCCACCACTGATTCTTAACACCAACTATTCAACTAAACTAGCCTGCCCTGCATCACAGCCTGAATAAACTCTTCAGCTCTCAAGTGATCAATCAGCCAGCCACAGTGCCACTGCCAGCCCTCGCACGCCACCTGGTTTTCTTCAAGCACTTCGGAATTCAGATGATAACCACAAAGAGTCGCAGTCCATGGTCCACAATAATGCAGCAGTGGAGCCGAGAAGATGGAAAACAACTGCAAACGTATGCATCAGACAAAGCACGCATGATAACAGAAAGTAAATGCCTCTGGTCAAGGAAGAAGATCGAAGAGAGCACCACCAGATCACCCAACCACCCCAATCCATTAAGCTAGAAAATCGCCCTCCACTTGTACATCGACCGCGACGCCGATGATTGCTCTAGATTATATGTGCCTTTCGGAATGATGCTTCCCATGTACTATCTCGCCGATCGAATCTTGCAAATCTTCAGCAGTTGTTTCTTTCGCTGATACGCGCCTTTTCCTGTTTACCAAAAGGCATGCATCAAGAAGTGATTGTTTTTTCTCTGAAATTTTGTCAGTATTAGTGGAAAGAGGATAGGTTTGCTATAGTGCAGCCGGTAAGGCAAGCGCCGTCAGATCAAGTAAATTAAGGCATGCGAGAACAATTCTAACAGGATTAAACCAAGGATGGCTACAAGATCAAATATTTTGTACGGTCAGGAAGGTGTGTCATTTGGACTTCTCGATAGATTATTATAGCAGGCAGCCGCGAACAAAGAAATTGCTGTGGCAATTGTGTAAAATCCTAATAAGCATATAATCCTTGACCCATTTTTATTTCTGATGACTACGACTGCAAGGGGCAAAACAAAATGGAAGCAAGAGCAGCTTCTTTCTCTCCCCTCATGCTCATGCTTATTAAACCATTGATGCTTTATCCAGCCAGGAGACTCCGGACACAAATTAAGCATCTGGTTTCCATGCTAGTTTCATCAGAAAATCATGCGGCCACTCCATTTTTCGTACAAGAAGTGCAGCAGAAAATTACCCATACCTTCCCTTGGCCTTGCCCTTGTGCTGCTGATCTCATTGGCCTCTCCAACCAGTTCCTGCACAGAGCAGGAGAAGGGCTCCCTTCTCCAGTTCCTCGCCGGGCTCTCACAGGACGGTGGCCTCGCCATGTCGTGGAAGGATGGCACGGATTGCTGCAAGTGGGAAGGGATCACCTGCAGCCCAGATAGGACGGTCACCAATGTCTCACTGGCTTCTAGGAGCCTCGAGGGGAACATCTCACAATCCCTTGGGAACCTCACCGGCCTGCAGCACCTTAACCTCTCTCGCAACTCGCTGTCCGGTGGCCTACCGCTGGAGTTGATGTCGTCCAGCAGCATCACTGTTCTTGACGTCAGCTTTAACCACCTCAATGGAGGACTGCGCGAGCTGCCATCTTCAACCCCTGGACGGCCTCTACAGGTACTGAACATCTCAAGCAACTTGTTTACAGGACAGTTTCCATCCACCACATGGAAGGCAATGGAGAATCTGATCACACTCAATGCCAGCAACAACAGCTTTACTGGCCAGATACCAACTCATTTCTGTAGCAGCTCGCCATCTTTCGCTACCCTTGAACTGTGTTACAACAAATTCAGTGGCAGCATCCCTCCAGGGCTTGGTGATTGCTCCATGCTGAGAGTTCTCAATGCTGGCCACAACAACCTCAGTGGGACTCTCCCAGATGAACTCTTCAATGCTACCTCGTTGGAGTACCTGTCTTTTCCTAACAATGATTTACATGGAGTACTTGATGGTGCACACATAATCAACCTCAGAAATCTTGTAACCCTTGATCTTGGAGGGAACAATTTCAGAGGCAAGATTCCGGATTCTATAGGTCAGCTCAAGAGATTGGAGGAGTTCCATTTGGACCACAACATGATGTCTGGGGAGTTGCCAGCGACTCTGGGCAGCTGCACCAATCTCACAATCATCGACCTCAAGAGCAACAATTTCAGTGGAGATCTTAACAAGGTCAATTTCTCCACCCTACACAATCTAAGAACTTTAGATCTTTACTTAAACAACTTCACTGGCACAATTCCAGAAAGCATCTACTCCTGCAGCAATTTAACCGCGCTGCGGCTATCAGCCAACCATTTCCACGGAGAGCTCTCATTGAGAATAGGCAATCTGAAGTATCTCTCCTTCTTGTCACTCGGTACCAACTATTTTACAAACATAAAAAATGCACTTCAGATTCTCAAGAGTTGCAGGAACCTTACCACCCTGCTTATCGGGAAGAACTTTAGGGGAGAGATCATGCCAGATGATGACAGAATAGATGGTTTTGAGAATCTTCAAGTTTTGGGCATTGGAGACTGTCCGTTGTATGGAAAAGTACCTCTTTGGATATCAAAACTCAGAAATTTGGAGATATTATTCTTACCTAACAATCGACTTACTGGACCAATACCAGCCTGGATCAACACCCTAAACTCCCTGTTCTATTTAGACATATCAAACAACAGCCTTACAGGGGAAATTCCAACAGCACTGATGGATATGCCAATGCTAAACTCAGAGAAGACTGCAGCCCAGTTGGACCCAAGAGTGTTTGAGCTGCCAGTTTATGCAACTCCATCACTTCAATACCGCATACCCATTGCTTTCCCTAAAGTGCTGAATCTAGGTAACAATAACTTCACTGGTGAGATTCCCCTGGAGATCGGTCAGTTGAAAGCCCTCCTTTCACTCAATTTGAGCTTCAACGACTTGACAGGACAGATCCCCCAATCAATCTGCAACCTCACAAACCTGCAGGTGCTAGACTTGTCGAACAACAAACTCACCGGTGTAATCCCAGCTGCATTGAACAGCCTGCACTTCCTTTCCACATTCAACATTTCTAACAATGACCTAGAAGGGCCTATTCCATCTGGAGGTCAGTTTAATACATTTCAGAATTCTAGTTTCGATGGGAATCCAAAGCTGTGTGGCTCTATGCTCATTCAAAAATGTGGCTCAGCTAAAACACCTCTGGTTTCCAGAAAACAACGAAATAAGATAGCCATTTTGGCAATTGCATTTGGTGCATTCTTTGGAGGCATTGCCATTCTTTTGTTACTGGGGTTCCTCCTTTTCTCAATCAGGGTAAAGAGTTCTACAGCCAAAAACAGAAGGGAGAATAATGGAGATGTTGAAACAGCTTCATTCAACTCCAGTTCAGACCAAACACTGGTTATGATGCCAAAAGGGAAGGGAGAAGAAAACAAGTTCACCTTCGCTGACTTTTTGAAGGCTACAAATAACTTTGACAAGGAGAACATCATTGGGTGTGGAGGTTATGGGCTGGTCTACAAGGCTGAGCTACATAATGGTTCCAAGCTCGCTATCAAGAAGCTCAACGGTGAAATGTGCCTCATGGAAAGGGAGTTCACTGCAGAGGTTGAAGCACTCTCAATGGCGCAGCATGAGAATCTTGTACCATTGTGGGGATACTGCATCCAGGGAAACTCAAGGCTCCTCATATATTCATACATGGAGAATGGCAGCCTGGATGACTGGCTTCACAATAGGGATGACGACACCAGCTCGTTTCTTGACTGGCCAAGGAGACTCAACATTGCACAAGGAGCAAGCCACGGCCTTTGCTATATCCATGATGTTTGCAAGCCTCACATCGTCCACCGTGACATCAAATCCAGCAACATCCTACTCGACAAAGAATTCAAAGCTTATGTTGCAGATTTTGGGCTATCAAGATTGATCCTTCCAAACAAAACTCATGTCACAACTGAGCTAGTCGGCACTCTGGGTTACATCCCCCCTGAGTATGGGCAAGCATGGGTTGCTACATTGAGAGGCGATGTGTACAGTTTCGGAGTGGTCCTGCTTGAACTGCTCACGGGGAGGCGTCCTGTTCCTGTTCTGTCTACATCAAAGGAACTTGTCCCATGGGTGCAAAAGTTGAGATCTGAGGGAAAGCAGATTGAGGTCCTGGATCCAACACTTAGAGGCACATGGTATGAAGAGCAAATGCTGAAGGTGCTTGAAGTTGCTTGCAAGTGTGTTAACCATAATCCTTTGATGAGGCCAACTATCATGGACGTAGTTTCCTGCCTGGACAGTCTAGATGCTGGCCTGCAGACGCAAAACACAACCAATATAGAATAAAGTTAGACATGATAGACAATCCTGTACTTTCGGTGCACAGAGTTGATGTACTTCTCTCACTAGAACTACTCTTCTGACTAATCTCATAGTTTGTTTTGTACAGATCCTAACAGATTGCCATTTTGAGCTTTTTATACTTTCTAGGAAAGCATTTTTGTAATTCATCTCCATTTCCCTGGTTCCTTCAAGTATTATGTATGATCAAGTTTCGCAAGCATGGGAAAAGGTATATACAAGTGAAAAAGATTGTCTTGTTCCTTGAGTTCCTCACAGAAGAAAAGGTAAATTAAGATGGTTTCACTCAAGTGCCGATGCCAAGATATTTGTGCTATCAGCTGTTTGTTTCGGTTCATTGGGGTTTAGAAACCACTAGAGTTGGAGGTGGAATGAGATGATACCACAAATATTTGGTCCAAGAATGCAATGCAACTACAAATGTCTGGAATGTGGACTGAATAAAGTTGCAGGTGCTCGTCAGCATGTATACCAGCATATAACCACCACCTGAACTGAACATGACGAATGGTGATCAGAATTCTCAAGTACCAACCATGTCAAAGGATTCACGCGGTGAAGAAACCACGGCATTGCAGCACGCAGTATCGCCCTCCGGCATATACACGGCGGAACGTGTCCCTCGGCCTGCCCGACACGCCCGCCCGCCCGCACGAGCATTTCGACGGCCACGGTCGCCGTCCAAGAAACGACATTCGGGCCGGCATTTCGCCGAACAGCCTGAGCGCGCTGCTGCCGAGACGGCGGCGTGGCGTCCCACGCGGCGGGTCCCCCAGACCCGCATCGCGTCCAACAGTCGGAACGCGCCGCCGGCGCGCACGTGCGTGGATGGCACGGGCGCGGGGGTTGGAAACAAGGGACGCGGCGAGCGGAGCGGGTGAGAGAGGCAGAGGCGCTCCCGCTTTCCAGTGAGAGGTGGAGTTGCGACTCGCTGGAGTGCTGGACGCACTTAGTGGAATTTTTTTGCCGATACGACCGATTTTTACACCGTATTAGCAGTTTTAACAACAGTGTGCGCGTATTTGCAAAGTAGTCGGGCTGGCGCGAGGAGGCGTCTTCGCCGCGCTGGCGACACGCGCCGGGCGCAGTCGGGCGCTACGGCCGCACGCCACGCCAGCGCGGCGCGCGTCGGGCGCGCGCCCGCCGCCGCCGCCCGCCCGCCCCGCCACGCCAACGCCAAATAGCGGGCAGCCAATTAGGTTAGTTTAGGGTTAGGTTAGTTTAGGGTCAGGTTAGAATAGAGTATAAATATGAAAAAATTAAAATATATAGCATGTTATATCAAAAAATTACAAAATTTTTTGTGGGGGTTTCTCACCTATTGTATTTGTTTGTGTAATTTTTTTATTAATTTATTTGTTAAGAATTGTTTGATATAAATGCGTGTTTATACAAAGCAATAAATATGTGTCGAATGTGCTTTCGTACAGATCAATTAATGTACTTCATATGCTCATTTTGCTAGGTCATATGGTCATTATGATATCTGTGATATGTGCTCATTTGCTGGAGATTGTAATGTGGCCCTTGCAGGCACTTGCTGCCAAGTGTTGATTGTAATGCTTCGGTTCATGCATGTGGTTTAACTTTGCACCGAAAGTTTGGATGAAATGTTATCTCGTGACTCTCTTTGATGATTGCAGTGGATATAAAATGATTCCCTTTGATGATTGCAGTGCATATATATTGGAGAAAGCGACCGCGCGATTTCATTTCGCAGTGGATATAAAATGATTCCCTTTGATGATTACATTATTAATTTAATGTAGTACAATGAAAATCGCATAACACGTGATACTATACGGCTCACTCGTCTGAGCCACTACTCTCTCCCTGCTGCGGCTGCGTCCGCGTGCGCGGCCTTGTTTTGCGCCGAGCATGACCTGTGGAATACGTCCACCGCCTCGAGAACGCGTGGTCGGTTCGGAGGGGGTACGAGACCGTTGAGGCGGAGGTGGACCATGAGATCGAGTCCGAGGCGAGTCTGGTAGGCGTACATGTCGTCGTGATGAGACGTGCCGACCTGGGGGACACTTCCGAGGAATTCATCCACGACGGAGGCTAGAAAACCACTCTGGGGGTACGATTCCTGCAACTCCGGTTGCGCGGATGAACTCTCGCCTGGAGTATACCGTGGGGCACCGAACCCGGAGGACATCTGCTCTTGAACGACGGGGCAATAACCCGGAGGAGCTCGCCGCGTGACGCTTAAAACCCCGGCCGCCATTGTCCTTGCCTCGGCGTTGTGTCGCTCCTCGGTAGGAGCCGGGAGGCCCGTATCGTCGTCATCGATCGATGTGTCTCGCCGTCACCCCACGGGAAAGGTCGCAAGACGAAACGATGTTAGTACAAATGAACACTCTGGATGTAAACTAAGAACCTCGTACCTCCCGGATGTGCAGTGCAGATAACCGAGGGGGGCGGCAGGCTGTGTACCGGGTCCGGACGACAGAAGTGATTCATCCCGACGGACCTACGGCGAGAGAACGGCATGATGTTAGCGGAACGTAAGGCATAATTACAAAACTTAATGTAAATTTGTACATAGCGACTTACAATGCGGCGGCGACCTGGCCCGCAGATGACCGACGGGGAACGCTACGACGCCTGCCGGACTCGCTAGGTCGTGGTGACCTAGCGGGTGAGCACGGCCCCCCCACTTCGTGCCCGATGCGCAAGACGTCGTCCCTCGAACGACCACAGCTCAAGTTCTTTATTATCTTCTTCATCTCCGCCGAGATGTGCTTCAAAACTTTTTATATACCGGGGGTTCTATCTGGCCGAGTTGGGCCTCGTCCCGCGCGCTCAACGCGCACCGCCCGCCGAATCAGAGTGACATATGTAATGTGTTCATTAACAAAAAATACGAATATCGCAACAAAATCGCGAACCGAGAGGTTGTAAGTGTCGACGCGTGTCGTTATGTCTTGAAGAGCCGTGGACGGCCGTGCGTCGGCGCGAGGCTCTCTTGCGCGTCGAAATGTCACCTCCTCTGGGCGCTCCGGAGGAGGAATGGTGAGTCTTGCGCGCGTTCGTGGCATGTACCACTCCATGTACGCAGCGTACGACTCAGGGTCATATGGACGCTGCTCATGCCATACATCCACGTGCATCCTGTTAATCCATGTCGCAATCCACTGGTGCTGGTGCATTTGCCAGTCCAAATATGCCCACCCGACCTCGATTGCCTGCATTTTCGGAAAGATTAATGTTACAAAAGAAGACGTAAGGATCGCAAAAATTACTTGATGAAATTTGACTCACGGTGTACACTCGCTCCGTGGGCTCGCTGCTCGAGGGGGCACGAGCTGGTACCGACAAAACTGTCGCATTACGCACATGGCCGCGTAAGGCTCCACCATATGTGAGAACACCAGGTGGCAGGTCGTCGTCCACAAAAATCGATCATCGACGCATTGCGCAGACAGCCCGTGCGGCGCAACCGCGAGCAGAAAATCAGCATGCCATGGACACCAGATGATGTCGCCTCGTGCAATAACTCGAACTCGTTGTGGTACAACGAGTAGCACCTCGCCGGTCTTCGTTGGCCCAGGCCAGCAGACGACGGCGGCGATCCACCGTAAGCCCATGGTGGGCGCGTCTATGTGGTCATGTGGGAGAGGGTACGGTGCGCCATTGTCTCAATGGTCGGCCGCCAACAGGAAGTGCTCCCAACTCCACACCGCAGGAGCACGTAGCACACGGCCAGTTGCTATCACACGCCGCGCATGGCGTCACACAACCCTCGGATGTAGCGCAAAGGACGGTGATCCCCACCAGATCAGCGGCATCGGCTCGGCCCGCGTCAACCAAAGACTCGGCGGCGGATGAAGCTGGGTTCAAAAATCGCCCTTTGTGGTTGGAAACAGACCCAACCAAAGAGTCGAGAAGGTAAGCAACGAGATGCGCCCTAACGACGTCCTCAGTGCACCTGCGGCATTCGCCCGAATCGCCTCGGCCAAGCCCGAGGGACGCCACGTGCACCCTCCGGCAGAGGTTGGCCAAACCATTGCTCGGCTGACCTTCCATCCGCTCTCGGAGGGCCCGAACAAGCGCACACCCGGATCGGAGACCACCAAGAACGAGACGCCCCGTAGGGCGATCGCCATCTCACCCCACCGAAAATAGAAGGTGTGCGTCTCGGGCCTCCACCGTCCACAAGTGCGGACAACAGTCGCCGCCTAGGGTGAACCCACGTTGAAGGACACCATCCTCGCAAAGGGCAACAAGCCCGCCTCCGAGGATCGGACGTAACGATCGCTCATCGCCCACCGCCCCTCCCGCCCGGCGCCAGGGCGGAGGGTCATCCACGCCGCCGGCCGAGCCACGGCTTGCACCGTGGTCCTCATCGTAGAATTGTTCTAGTAGCTCTGATAGAGACATGACTAGCAAAACATACATAGCGAACATTATCGACAATGTGGCTAATTAAACATAGAAGAATGTAGCTAAATTAAAAATTACGATAAACCTACCGCGAACGGCGGCGACGGTTAATAACGTTGAAATATAATCGAGAGAGCAAGCGCATGAAAAGAAAAGAATGGGCGAGGAGCGAGCGAGTGATCGCGATATGAACTTAGCGGAAGAACAAGCGAGCGAGCGATCGCGAAATGAAATCGCGCGTCGCTCTCCCAATATATATGCATCGCAATCATCAAAGGAATCATTTTATATCCACCGCAATCATCAAAGAGAGTCACGAGATAACATTTCATCCAAACTTTGGTGCAAAGTTAAACCACATGCATGAACCAAGCATTACAATCAACACTTGGCGGCAAGTGCTGCGCAAGGGCCACATTACAATCTCCAAAGAATGAGCACATGTCACGATATCATAATGACCATATGACCTAGCAAAATGAGCATATGAAGTACATTAATTGATCTGCATTTAAAGCACATTCGACACACATTTATTACTTTGTATAAACACGCATTTATATCAAACAATTCTTAACAAATAAATTAATAAAAAATTACACAAACAAATACAATAGGTGAGAAACCCCACAAAAATTTTGTAATTTTTGATATAACATGCTATATATTTTAATTTTTCAAATTTATACTCTATTCTAACCTAACCCTAAACTAACCTAACCCTAAACGGCGATGCCCACCCAGCGCCAAACAAGTGACGTGGCGGGACGGGCGGGCGGGCGCGGCGGCGCGCGCCGCGCGCCACGTCAAGGCCGGGCGCGCCCACCCGCGCGCTCGCGCGTGACGTGGCGGGGGCGGGCGGCGGGGGCGGCGCTGGCGGCGCGCGCCGCGCCTGCGCGCGTGACGTGGCGGGGCGGGCGCGATCGGCGCGCGCGCGCCACGCCACGCCTGGCGCGCGCCGCCGCGCGCGCGCGACGCAGTCGCCGCGAGGCGCGAGCGCACGCCCGGCCTGCGCCAGTCCGGCCACTTTTGCAAATACGCGCGCGCGGTGGTTAAAA
Organism: Hsuehochloa calcarea; assembly: GCA_036346395.1. NCBI lineage: Eukaryota > Viridiplantae > Streptophyta > Magnoliopsida > Poales > Poaceae > Hsuehochloa > Hsuehochloa calcarea. The sequence goes on along the minus strand of CM070596.1, from coordinate 4,700,681 downwards.
CTGCTAATACGGTGTGAAAATCGGCCGTATCGGCTCCCCCAGACCCGCATCGCGTTCAACAGTCGGAACGCGCCGCCGGCGCGCACGTGCGTGGATGGCACGGGCGCGGGGGTTGGAAACAAGGGACGCGGCGAGCGGAGCGGGTGAGAGAGGCAGAGGCGCTCCCGCTTTCCAGTGAGAGGTGGAGTTGCGACTCGCTGGAGTGCTGGACGCACTTAGTGAGGCTCGATGGTGACAATGTATTCATACGAAATAGTTCGATTCTCGAAAGAATACCCCAAATCGCGTTCTAACTAGGGCCTTAAAATATCACTTTTGGTCAACACTTAATTTTAGTTCGCTTTTCCTCTAAAAATAATTAATTTAATTCAAGGAGAGAATTAATCGGTTCCTCGCAATAACAAGAATATGCATCGGTTTAAGGCACACCGCATTAGGCAACAAAATATTTTATTAATGAATTAATGACTAACAAGGGAACGGACTGCAGAGAAATTGACCAAGATGGCCAGCACTAACGACACTAGCACTGGAGAATAGTTAGTGAACTAAGAAACAGTTAAAGAATCCAAAATGGACATCACTGAAGAATTGCTGCGATAAGTAAAGAATGTAGTAGTAAAGTGGGTAAAAGAAGCCATGTCATATCATACAATATCGTATCAGACTATCATCGGATCATCATGTAATTAAACAAATGCATCATGTAACAATTCAATAATCACAGAATCAAGTGTGGATACCAAAGCAGTAGCTTTTTTTTTTCAAATGCATCATGTAACAATTCAATAATCACAGAATCAAGTGTGGATACCAAAGCAGTAGCTTTTTTTTCCCTTTTTTGTAAAAAAAACCTGCTTTGGTACGAGCCACGAACAGGGGTGGAGCCAGGCCTCGGACCAGCAAAAAATACAAAGTGCAAAAACAAAAGCCCAGTGACTGCACTGGCCCGGCCCGAGGCCTGGGCCAGCGCTGGATCCGCCGCTGGCCACGAAGCTCCTGTGGCAAGTGTGCAAAACACAAGTGTGGATGTATGACCACCGCAAGGAATCAAACATTACAGAATCAAATCCTTCTTCCTCCTCCTCCTGCTCTTTCTTGATCAGGACCATTGTCTGTTCAGTCAGAATCATGTTTTAGCATCTCATTTTCGTGCTAGTTTCATTACGAAATCACGCAGAAGCAGCAACTCCATTCCTCATGCGAGAAATACAGTAATAGATTTCACATACCTTTTGTAGGCCCTGCTCTTGTGCTGCTGCTGCTGCTGCTCTCCTTGGCCGCTCCGACCAGCTCTTGCACCAAGCCGGAGAAGAGCTCCCTTTGCACATGGGAAGGGGTCACCTGTGGCGCAGATGGGACAGTCACCAATGTGCATTGAGGGGCACATCTCACCATCCCTCGGCAGCCTCGCTGGCCTGTTGCATCTCAACATTTCCCACAACTCACTGTCTGGTGGCCTACCACTGGAATTGATGTCGTCCAGCAGCAGCGTCGTCCTCGACGTCAGCTTCAACCGCCTCAAGGGAGAAATGCAAGAGCTGCCATCTTCAACCCCTGTCCGGTCTCTGCAGTTACTGAACATCTCAAGTTGAAAATAAGGGCAATATTTTAATTCTAAATTTTAATAGAAAGTAAATATCACAAATAACTAATAGTGCATAAATTGGTACTAACAGCAGTCAACTCTTTGTACTTCGCAATATATGCATAAACATAATGTAAACAAATCGATCAATCACATGAAAGATTTACTGATGGGTCTGATGAAGAACAGGAAGCAGTGTAGATGCAGATTCGATGCAGTGCAGAAACGTAGATGAATCAGCGAAACGAGCGGTCGCGCAGATGTGCGCTGCCCAGAAACCTTATTACTGCCCCTCGTGCAGGTCTTCACGACAACAACGGCTCAGAGATACCGCTCCTCTTCTTCACGGTGCATGTCGAGAAGAAGAGTCAACAAGGTTCAGATGGCGTAGTGCAACAACATAAGTTTGTAGAAGAAAGAAAAGAAGAAACGGAGGCAGTGGTTCTACGCACTATTCTCTGGACGTCTCTATGCATAGATATAGAGATGCAGACTGTGAACTGACCTGATTAAACAGTCATTTACTCATTGATAACTGACACATTTAACTAGTCATTTACCTACTGGTAATTGACTGTTATCAACACCCAATAAAGCTTTAAATTCAAACATTTGAATCTCTTTCAGGCGGAGAGAGAGAGACGCGTGTGTGTGTTTAGCCAATGCCCTCCTCGTGCCACCCTCATCTATGTATCACATATTTCAAAGACTAACAAAGACTACACCTTATACATTAGTCACCTCTATCTTTCTTTAGCAATATGGTACTAAGCAATACATACTTTAGAATTATAGAAAATAGACATCACTGTCTCATGTGGACTAAATTCCAACACAAGCAACTTGTTTACAGGACCGTTTCCATCCACCACATGGGAGGTGATGAACAATCTGGTCATGCTCAATGCCAGCAACAACAGCTTCACTGGGAAGATACCGATTCATTTTTGCAGCAGCTTGTCATCCTTCATTGTGCTTGCACTCTGTTACAACCAATTTACTGGCAGCATCCCTTGGACTTGGTAGTTGCTCCATGCTGTGCTCAAGGCTAGTCACAACTCTTAAGGATATAAGGGTATTTATGGTATTTCCTATTGTTCTAGGGTTTAGAGTTGTGTCCCTTTGTACTATATATATATTGCCCATTGGGCCTCTTCAATATACACACAATATTCATAACATGGTATCAGAGCTAAGGTTATGGTTTCTTACCTGCGCCGCCCCCTGGGAGGACCGATCTTTGCTCCCGGGGGCGGCCTCTTGTCGTCACTCCTGGACGCCGCTGTCGCTCTCCAGCTGAGGCGACATCTGCCTCGTCTGCTCGTCTTGGCACGCGTGCGCGCGGGCTTCGTTCTCGGCCAAAGAGCACATCTACTTCATGCACTTTCGACGCAGTCGCCGCTGCGTCCTGAATCGAGCCGCCTCGGATGCATCGCCTCCTCGGATGCTCATCTGGATCCGAGTCGTTTCCGCCGGATTTGGGCGCCCCGCCGCGTGGACCAGCGTCCTCTCCCGCCGCCGGCCACTTCTGATGTCGCCCGATGCGCCGTCTCTGCCTCTACTCTGCGCCTGCTCTGCCCAAGCATTCCCTCTTCATTGCTGCTCCTCCCTTTTCTACGTCGTTTCGTCCACCGGCTTTGCTACGGCCTACGGGAGAGAGCGACAGTGGGGAGAAAGCAGGAGGGCGTTTGGATGGAGTTTTTTTGTGGTCTCGAACTTCCACAAGGCGATATCGATGAATGGATGAGGTGCTGATGTTTGGCTTGGTAGGTGGATTGCTGCTAGCGACCTCGTAGTGCATTTGAGGGCTACTACTGGTATTGCTTAAGTTGGATGTGGTGCTGATGTATGGCCAGGCTGACCGCTAGTTATTATTGCTGCTACAGTGTCTGTTAGCTATTATTGCTGCTGCGGCTAGCTATTCTTGCTGCTACTGCTGACTATGGTTTGAGTCTTTTCTTTCTTAGTGTCGTTTTCTTCCACTGCGTCCATCCAAGTCTATATCACTCTATCTTTGAGTTCGTCTTAGTCATGCGAGTCCGCAAATTTATTGTTAGTTATAAAAGCATAGAAATTTCTTTGCATGGCAATAGTCGCTGCACTTTTCTTCGACCCACTACAGATCCACCATCTCAAGCTTTTAAGGCCACCGTGCTTCTTCTGCACTACGTCTCGATTGTGCTTATTGTGTATTGTGTCGTGCTTCTTTCGCACTGCGCCTCCGTTGTGCTTCTTGTGCATTGTGTCGTGCTTCTTTTGCACTGTGCCTCCGTTACGCTTCTTGTGCACTGTGTCGCCGTCTTGGGTCACGATCTATGTCACCATGCTTCTATTTATTCCTATTCAACTTGATTTGACATATTTCTCTATTTTTACCGGTTTCATTATTTTCTTCGTCAAGTTGTTGTGGTCAACTTTGCTCCTGCATCATGTGCTTTATGGGCTGTCGTACGACCCCGGATGGGAGGAGATATTTTATCGACATATTTTCCAAGAGTTGCATGCTACGACGACATTATCAAGACTCGGACTTTGGATTTTCTATATTTTAGTGTCAACCCTTTCCAAATGCAATGATATTGCATACGCCTTGCATTTGAGAAGGAGTGTTAAGGATATAAGGGTATTTGTGGTATTTTCTATTGTTCTAGGGTTTAGACTTGTGTCCCTTTGTACCCTATATATATTGCCCATTAGGACTCTTCAATATACACATAATATTCATAACAACAACCACCTCAATGGGACTCTTCCGAGTGAACTCTTAAATGCTTCCTCACTGGAGTTTCCCTCATTTCCTAACTATGGTTTACATGGAGTACTTGATGGCGCACAAATAATCAAGCTCACAAATCTGGCTACACTAGATCTTAGAGGGAATGGGCTAAATGGCAAGATTCCGGACTCCATAGGTCAGCTCAAGAGACTAGAGGAGCTCCATTTGGACAACAACATGTCAAGGGAGCTGAGAACTGAGTTTTGCTCAGTTGATGGGGTTGAAGCGGTGCTCCCTCACCCACCTGTGCTCAAGCCCCACTCGACGTAGCGTGCTCACGAGGAGGTCTGAATAATTTTCTCAGGGGCATGGGGGACTTTGGGCCCTCGCCTGCCCGGATCAGCGCTGGTCGACGCGTGGCGCCTCAGCGTTTCTTCTTTAAGGCAGTCTAGGCGAAGCCTAGCCACCAAAAAAACATGTCAGGGATGTTGTAACATCCCAATTTTCTGAGCTCTAAAAATCTTTTAAAATAATTACTGGTTGGAAAATACAATATTTGAATTTCTATTAATTTTATTTTTTTCTTTAAAGCTCCATATAGACTTTCATGTCAAAATAATGTATTAGGGTTAATCCCAACATCAACAATTGTAAAAACTATTTTATTTGGATTCTATGTGTTTAGATATATTTTCTAGAATTTTCTAGAATCTTTCCAAGTTCAGTTGCTATTTTCTATTTGCTATTTACATTTTATGGAATTTCTAAAAAAGAGAAATCATTTTAAAAAAACCCCATGTGAACAGTGCTGGGTCGCGCACTGTGCGGCCTATTCCCGCATGGCAGCCCAGCCCGCCGCTCGCCCTGCCTACCCCCTTCCAATGGCCGACGCGTGCCCCTCCTTTCGATCGACGCGCCCGAGCAACCCCGCCTTCCTCCGCTGGATGATCGTCGTGTGACCTCTTCTGCTGATCTCGCTCGCTCGCTCCCGCACCTCTGCTCTGCCACTGACAAGTGGGGCCGCCATCGAGTCGTTGTCCCCGCGACCTTCTTCTTCCCCGCGCCCTCGCCCGCGTGCCCGCCATTGCCGCTCTCTCGAGCTTCGTCCGACAAATGCGCATCTGTTGAGATTTCTTCGCGCCGACCCCACCAAACCGTATCTTTGTTTATTCCGCATCTATCACCAACCGAATCCTACTCCGAATCCCTCTCAATCTCCTAAAATCGGGGAAATTCCGATCGTGGCCGTTTCAGACGCGATTTGGGGATTTCCGATCCCGACGTCCCCCAGTCCTATAAATACCCCTCTAGGATGGCCCCGGTCCTCCCCAACCCAAAACCGCCACCCTCGTCTCCCCGGTCGCTCTAACGCCGCCGCAATTCAAGTTTTAGGGTTTGCGGCCTAACTCCTTCTCCGGCGAATTGCGCCGCCGTTGTTGTCGTCCTTGCCCCGCCGTCTACACCATTGTGATCGGCATAGCTCAGGCTACCTCGTGCGCCCCTCCTCGTCGCCGAAGCATCGTCGGAGCGCCCGTCCTACAAAACCCGAGCCTTCGCCGCCGCTTCTTCCTCACCGCCATCGTTGCCAGCCACTGGTAAGGGCACCCCTAAGTGCGCAATAGCACGGGGAGCAATCTGGTACCCTCCACCGTCGGCGACCATCGATATCCGAGCGCCGCCTCCCTCTGTCGTGCGTCGTCAGCAGCCAACGTTAGCGTTTGTGCCTGCGTGTCGCCCACGTGCCGCTGTGTCAGCGCCAGCACACGTGCATGTGGCCAGGTCCACCACCCCCTCTCTTCCCTCGCTTGGTGAACTCAGTCCACCATGGGCCAAGAGGCTGACATATGGGACCCTGAGAGACCATGTGAGAGGTCCTCCCTTGTGAGTGATGAGTAATTGACATCTTGTTGGATGGGTTGGGATTTGAATCCCCATGTTTGTGCTGGTTCTGTGCTGAATCAGGTTAATCGGAACTACCGGCGTGTAAGCTGCGGAAGTTCCGATGATCGGAACTACCGCTGTGTAAGGAGCGGAAGTTCCGATGATCGGAACTTCTGATTCATCTGGGGTTTTGAGTTCTGTTTATTTGAAGTGCGGAACTTCCGCCCCTGGGAGCGCGGAACTTCCGTTGATACTGACAGATGTGTTGTGAATCGGATCCTCCAACCTGGGAGTGCGGACGCTCCGATAATCGGAACTTCCGCTATGGGAAAGCGGAACTTCCGATTGTTAAGGGCGGAACTTCCGATTGTACACAGAAATGAACAGTGCGTGCATATTTTGTGTAATTGAGGTTGTATGAGTTTGAGTCTTATACAAATGTTGATGCTATGATTGTGAGCAATGCTATGTGATGTGTTTTTGCTTGTGATGACTGCAGGACATCGAGATGGAGTCGTGGCGAGACACGTGGACCGGACTAGGCGCAGGAGGCGTTGAGGTCAGAACGGTCGGGATGTGTCGAAGACGACGTGAATCTTGAAGCGGTTGCGAGTCGTGCACAAGAAGGAAGACGGAACCTTCCAAGAAGGTGCGCAAGGGGCGAAAGGGTCTTTTCGCAAAGCGGCACAAGTGGAGGCGGTTCTGTTTGGGTCTAGTGGGCTTAATGGGTTGTAGACCCATTAGCCAAGGGCTATAAATAGGGAAGAACCCTGGAGATAGGGTTGGCAATTTTTGAGATAAAAATTAGGGTTTGCTTTTGGAGAGGTTTTTGGATTTTTGGAGAGAGTTTGAGTTGGAGTGTATGAACTGAAACCTATTGTAATCATTCCTCTTTGCTTTACCTCTGTAATCCTTGTTTCAATCCAATGAAATCTGAGGTTTTGATTATTTGATTTTGCAACTCTTCCTCTCACTGTTTACACGTTGAATATCTATGTTTCGGTGTATCTTTTGATTCATCTTATGAGAGTGCATGAAACTTGAGAGCTAGAGTCGTTTTGATATTGCTAATATATCCTCAAAGTTTCATGAGCTAAGAATCTAAGAGTCTCTCTATTCGGGGGTTTTGATCTTTCTTTCGTGTTCTTCAAGAAACACGATTTTGCTTTGATTATTGAATCTTTGCTTGCAACTTCTTCTCAATACGGACAAGATGTTGTTTAGGATGATGTCCTGTGAAACTTGACCAGAGAAGATCAACAAATCAAAAGTAGTTTGGATTTTTGGGCAAAAACCCGAGCGTTCTGTTCTTCGGTCAGGATAATCGGAGCTTCCAATTTTACACTACGGAACTACCGCCAGCGGAACTTCCGCACGGGAATTCCGGAACTTCCGATTCTCGGAACTTCCGATTCTCTAACTTCCGCACTGACCGCCGAGCTTCCGATTTCGGTAAGAACAATCGAGGCTTGTTTTTGTTTCTTGATCTTGCTTCATTTATTTTCTCTAGATCTCCAGAGATCTTTGTAGGCTTGATTAAATACAGTAAAGGGGAGTTATTAATTTTTAGGCACCATTCACCCCCCCTCTGTTGCCATTTCGGTCCTTCAGACCCACATGTTAGATTTCATTTAAATTAATTCTTTTTCTGAAAATTCTCGACTGACGCAAGCATTGCGCAATAATCCAATTTCCTTTATAAAAATAATCCAGAAGTTAAATTAAAATCCTAAATTAGGGTTTTAATTATTTTCAATCTTCCAAAGTTCATATCTTTTGCATCCGAACTCCGATTGAACCCATTCAAATTTTTAAATTCATATAAATTCAAGATCTATTTAATAGTGAATTATATTAGATTTTTGGAGTTCATTTTGCCTCTATTATTTATTTGTTTTTTTCGCATTTGCGAGTAGACGTCGATACTTCGGGGAATTTTGGAGAAGAAGGAGCACCTCAAGATCAGACCAGTACCTAGACATATTCCAAGACAAGTTATGCCTTTGATCATGTTGAACCCAGTTTTCAAAATACTTTATTTCAATGTGTTGCATTCTATTTCAAGTATTTATTTAAATACTTTTGGATTTAGTTATTAATCCAAATTGTTATGTCCACCTTGTCTATTGTTATGATATGATCTTTTGTCACCCTAGGTTGGTTCATTATTAGTTGGTATTATCGTAGCACCAACGTGGTTGGTTAGATACGAGTAGATTGCTTAGTCATGCCACGAGTCATCATTTCATGTGAGTCACAAAATATAAATTTGATTAATGGAATATGGAACTGTGTGATGAATGATGAATCTGTGTGTGTTGTGTGCTATTACTCGTTGATGGCATGTGTTGCACTTAATCAACAGGTGGAAAAGATTTAGACTATGGTAAGTGGTGGATTCTATATGATTGGTGGAGCTGTGTGCTGGGAATATAAACTGTGTGATTTAGTTAAAAATTAGAAGTCTTGCATTGGTCAATTAAGGACTTAACTTTGTGCGCCATTGAACTGAGTCTTACTGTACGACCACATGCCTAGTATGGGCTGGGCCTAGCTTAGTAAGTTATGGAATCTTGACGTTGACAACCCAGGTTGTAATTTAAGTTGTGTGATGGACTGGAGGTGTGATAGGTCACATCGCGGGACGGTTCGCCGCATCCCTGTCCAACGGTGTGTGTCGTAACCAAACGCTTTGTGTATCGGTTGGACGGCAGGAAAGCACATCGGGGGTGTCAATGCTTGAGATGAAGTTTTCGAAAGGTTTTGTTATGACCAATGTGGGCCGCACTGATTGTATCGTGTGGGTAAAGTGTACAACCTCTGCAGAGTGTTAAATCAATCTATTCGAATAGTCGCGTCCGCGATAATGGACATGCTCAGGGATGTCACACGAGGGGTAAATTTTCATAAAACAATTGGGAAGGGTCAGCTGTGTGGGATAATTTGTACAGCTGTGGGAATAACTTATTTATGATGTGTGTCTTTGTGAAATCAAACGATAACTTATTATTGTTTATTTATTTTGAATTACATTTTCAATCTATTATTCGTATTCAATTGCAAATGTTGCATTTCTGCAAAATAACCACAGAAGTCATTCCTTTGGAATAAGCCATCATCTATAAATTGTATTCTGTAGTATGACTTGCGAGTATGGTTGTGTACTCATACTTCCTATAATCCATCAACAGAAGTGGAGGAGTCATCGCCTGTTTTTGAAGAGGAGTTCTATGAAGGTTGGTCGTTAGGGTCTCGATCCCAGTCAGTTGCCTATGGTGAATTGACGGGTTTTCGCTGTAGTTTATTTCTCTATTATCAGCCTTGCATGGCTTAATAAATGTAAAACTCGATCTTAAGGTCACAACAGTTATTTGTTGTTCAAATTACTCGTTTATTTAATATTTCGTTGTATGGAGTTGATATTTCATCGATGTTGACACTGTGTGCACTAGCGTAATCCTGGACTAGTGTAATATATACAGAGGGTCCAAATTTGCATATTTGGGTCCCAATAGACGCTGCCATTAGCCCTAAGCAACTGCACAAATGTCATAACAATTGACCTTAAGGGCAACAACTTCAGCGCAAACCTTACCAATATCAACTTCTCCAGCCTGCCCAATCTAAAAAATTTAGATCTTCTATACAACAACTTCACCAGCACAGTTCCAGAAAGCATCTACTCTTGCAGCAATCCCACTGCACTGCGGGTATCTGCAACAAGTTACATGGGCAACTTTCACCAACTCTAATGCACCAATACTCCTGACCAACAGCGTACCAGTATCCCGATACGTATAGGTATCGTGAAGTATCAGAAATATTTATGTTAAAAAAATCCAATACTTCCCGATACCTCGATACTGCCCATAATTCAAGCCCAGCCCACTTGATATGTCTGGTTGCCAAGTTTTGAACCACATTCAGTGCTTTGATGTACATAATTTTATTGCATGAATATATATTCAGTGTTAAGATAACTAATGTTGTAAATGTTATTTAGGCTTATATGTATGTTTGGTATCCTCCTTGTTAAGCTTTCGTAATGCATATCTTACATTTCAATTAGAGAAAACAATTTGGTAATGCACATTGATTAAAAAAACATTCATGTTGTTTTGAATGTTCCATGATCCATAGTATATTATGTGAGTAGCCACTAAATTATTCTCCATTTTAATAAACTAAATTGCAGCATGATTTGAGATGGCTTTTTGCTCATGGTTCTGTTATATTGTATCGTCAATTGACCTTGACCGGAACTTATCAAGTATGGTATTTTATATTTTTAATATATATATATATATATTATGCACACATTTGTATCGCTATATTGGGTTTTTTGGGAAATAGGGTATCGTTGTATCATTGTATCTGTACCGCCGTACTGACATCGTGTATCGGTGCATCATTGTTCACCAAGAATAGGCAATTTGAAATCCCTTACTTTCCTATCACTTGGTTTCAACAATTTTACAAATATCACAAATACACTCCGGATCCTCAAGAACTCTAGAAACCTCACTTCCCTGCTTATTAGGGGACCAACTTCAAGGGTGAAGTTTTGCCAGAAGATGAAACAATTGATGGTTTTCAGAATCTTCACATTCTTTCCATAGATGGTTGCTCATTGTCTGGAAAAATACCTCTTTGGCTATCAAAGCTGAAAAGGTTGGAGATGTTGTTTTTGCACAAAAATCAACTCAGTAGATCGATACCAGGCTAGATCAAAATCCTAAATTTACTTTTCCATCTAGACATACCAAATAATAATCTTATAGGGGAAATTCCAAAAGCCTTATTGGAGATGCCAATGCTAGACTCAAAGAAGGCAACAACCCATTTGGACCTAAGAGTCTTTGAGCTGCCTATTTATGCAACTCCATCACTTCAATACTGGATAACCAGTGCGTTCCCTAAAGTGCTGAAACTAGGTAATAATAAATTCACCGGTGTGATCCCTGAGGATATTGGTCAATTGAAATCGCTCATTATACTCAATTTCAGTTTCAACAGCTTGTCTGGAGAGATTCAGCAACAACTCGACAACCTCACAAATCTGCAAGTGCTAGACTTGTCTAGCAACCATCTCACAGGTGCAATTTCATCAGCACTGAACAACCTGCACTTAATGTCGTAACATCGAGACTAGACAGTGAGTACGACGTACACTTTTGTCTTGGTGAACCACAAGGTGAAGGAGCGAAATATACTGAGATATGACTAGTAGAGTGCCCGTGTGCTGCAACATAACACATTTCTTAAATAGCATAACGCTAACATGTTTCCTTGTTAAGTGCCCATGCGTTGCAACGAAAACCAAAATTCGATGCTACAACCCCCTTCTAGATCATCGCCAGTGAACCACAAGGTTGGATTTCATGAATGTGAAAAACACATTTCTTAAATAGGAAAGCAGAAACCGATGCTACAAAGAGATCTACGGCCCCTCGGTCGCCACCAACGCCGCCACGTGGCAGGGCGACTGGACAAGTAGCACGCGCCACGCCTCATCCTCATGCAAGCGTCGCTACCTTGTTGCTACGAATATTGCATGGAGATAAAAAGAGAGGGCCGGTGAGATTGTAGAAACAGTTGCAAAATATCGAGAGTCGTGGGATGAGGCCACCGACGGTTTCAGGGGAAGTGTGAGGTCGTGACGGTTTTTCGCAAGGCGGCGCACAGACTATCGTCTGGCTCATCTAAGAGGAAGGGTGGGACGATTGTCCCACTGCGTAGAGGTAAACTCTTTCTTTTATTAGTTAAGATGTGTGTAATATTATGAATGAGGGAAATGAGCCCCATTTTATACATGCCCTTAGGGCCATATATATAGGGGTAAGAAGGGATATTTTATTTCCTTCTTGCTCTTGCCTTGCATCGAGAGATATGGGTATTTAAGTATATTTTTGTGGATACATGATTTTTTGTCTGTTTTGGCACCTTTTCATCTGGTATTTACATGAATGATCATCCCCGAATTTTTTTATAAATATAGCACCGTTGTCGCACAGTTACCGTGCAGTGGCCATTGCACGTTGCCCGTTGCCGCATGGCCACCGTGTAGCAACCGTTGTCGTATGGGGGTCGCGGCAAGCTACTGTAGCGCATGTTGCCACACAAATGGTCGTGAAGCAACACTGTAGTAGTTTTTTTATTCTTTATCCTTTAAAAAATCATTTATATATACTTTTTGTATGAATTTTTACATATAGCAAATGAGCTCTAAAAATTATTAAATTTGTTGTGAAGTCCTTTGACATAGTGTACTTACTTGTGTAATTTTTTAAAAAAATTATACATTCTTAATTTTTCTCAAAAATCTATTTAATTATACTATTTGTATGAATTTTATAATATAGAAAATGAGGTCCAAACATTATAATTTTTTTAAGACTCCTTACACAGTGGACTTGATTGTGTAATATTTTTTAGAATTTCATATGTTCTGGAAATATCTCAAAAATTAAGTGTTTAGATCTCATAAGGCATAACCGTTATATGCATATGATACAAGGATTTCAAAACCTCAATCATGTTTAGGATCAAAACTTCAATCATATTGGCCTCGTATTACATGCATTAAGAGGAAGAAGAACTGAAAAACTGATACAAGTACTATGCATCACTACCTATTGCAAAATCATCCAATACATCACCACCCATTGCAAAATCACCCAATACTCACTCCATTCCAGCAGCAGCCACATTCCAGTGATAAAAGAACTCACATTATATAGCACTATCCACCTTATTAGAGCACGACTTACAAATCAATTGACCAAGACAAAGAACTTTACAAAAAGAAAGGTATATGGTAAAAAGAAAGAACAAAAGATTATCTTCAGTATGAAAGACAGTACTGAACACATGAGATCCAACACAACGTTCGTCGCCAACTTTGCAGAGATAAACTGATTTCACAAATGTGCTATCTTCGTTGAAGTGCTTTGTGTAGCCAAGCGACTTCCAAGCTTTGTTGCATCATATACTCTACTTCCAAAAATACACATCATATACAACTAGCTATCCCATTTTCCAGTACGCAATGAATGGTTCTATGGCCCAAATATACTCATGGTAGGATTTTTTTCTGAACACAGCTCAGGAAGTCTGTTTGGGTTTTGGCTTCTGGGAGCTACTGTTGTCAGGCAAGAAGAGATACCGGAATTTCGAGTCAAATGCGACAACAGAAAAACTGTGTGCTCCAAGAAGCCGCTGCTTCCGCTGCGAAGAAGTGTGACGCCCCGTGTGATTACCCCAGGGGTAATCACACTTAGGCACACGGATTACTGTTCGTCTGCTCGGTAGAACACCGCTCCGACGAATAGTAAGCCATTATCAAAGTGCGCAGCAGAACAACAAGATGGAAACTGTTATTTACTTACAACAGTTAACCACACAGAGCTAAGGTTTTAGATTACACATATTTATTACAAATACCAAAATAAGACCAAGACTTCCTCTTGCCTGCCACGTCTAAGGTGTCCCCTAGTCGTCCCAAGCGCCAAATAAGGCGTCCGCCTCGCCCTGCTCCTCGCTGCCAGGGTCCAAGTCTGCATGCCTCATCTCATGCTGCACCTCCCTCGTCCCACTCGGGATAAATCCCAGCCGGACTAGGATCTACAAAGGAGAATACTAGCAAGGTTGAGTACAGAGTACTCAGCAAGCATTAGTAGCAAAAGATGCATCTTATGTCAATATCTCTGTTGATTATCTCAAATTCTATCTCATGTCATTCGGAAAATAAATCATTAAAAGAATAGTGACAATTTTATACTGAAAATACTACTGGTCACTCGGAAAGAAGAAAGACCCCTGGTGGTTCCGTGAGACTCCAATCCAGAGACTGCATGAATTCATGATTTGTATAGCATCACAAGAGCTTGTACCACTTTACCCATAGCTATTCTGAACCTTAAAATGAACCAGGTCCATCACATTTCCTTTGATGCGACTTCGAGTTCAGGATACAGAACGTTTTCCAGGTTACGTGATTAATTTTTCCACCCATTACGCCTGCTTGCGGTTAACGAATCTTCACACCGAAGTTCGTAATGTTAGTTGGGCCGACGCACCTTCACCTAACACCCCTTAGCGCATATAGCGCCGCCTAACTGGGGTTTCTCAACACACTCACTCATATAACATACCCGCGTGGAAAGCATAATCACGTAATGGGTAACATTTTCTCGCCTCACTAAACGGAAAATGGTTGGCACCGATTTACGGCATCTGACCGAGTAAGAGTTTTGTTGGTCCTTATATTATAACCATATGTAAAGGGGTCCCATCTCTTACCACATCATCATTATCATCTTTTCTCTCATTCTCTTCCCCTGCCCTGGGCCCCCTTTACCAGCCATATCATAATATTATCACATTTCTTTTCATCATTCTCATCTCTTTCATAATCATCTCAATCATGTGATTTGGATTTTTGGAAACCATTTTGGATGCAATACGTATGATACAGCAATATACGGTTTACATTTAAAATAGCTATATTGATGTTCAAGAGGATCGCTTGCCTTCGTAGTAATAGTAGGTGTCGGTGTCGATGAGTCCGGATCGCCACGCCTTTGTTACCGGAGCTCGTCTTCTGAAGCAACGCGGTAATACAAATAGAATATCGAGAAATATTTAGTGATTTTTGGTGATATTTAAATAATAACTGCTAATACGACTTCTACTGGTTAGCCAAATTTTGATTTATAAATATTTTTCCCGAAATCCGACTCAGTTAGCAGTTCTCTCTAAAAATCCTATGTTAATTATTCTATTAACCCTAATCTATTTCAAAACCTAATTAACCTACAAAAATCCTAATTAACATATTTAATCACCCAACACCCTAATTTACCTAATTACTAAATTACCTAAAAACCCTAACCCTAATCCTAATTATCAAATTACCTATCTACCCCTAACCCTAACCCTATCTAATCCCTACACTGCTTTCCTCCCGTCTCTTTCCCTTCCTCCCGCCTCTTCTTCTCCCGGCCCCGAAGACCGGCTCGTGGCGCCCGGCCTCCGGCCGGCCCGGCCACTGGGCTCAGCCCGCCGCCTCCTGGCTGCGCCCTGCCCTCTGGCTCCGGCCCTGGCTCGGCTCTGGTCTCACACCCCGGCTCTTCTCCTGGTGCCCTGGCTCGGTTCTACTACCCAAGATGATTTCTGCTTAATTGATTTTGCTAGGGTTGCTTTATTTTAGCATATCTGGTTGATGCTAATGCTTAATTTTATTGGATGCATGCTCATATTGATGGATTGGGGGGAAAAATGGTGGTTTGGCTGTGGCTGGGGTTGCTGGTGGTGTTTCGGCCGTGGCTGGTAACACTCATCTCCTTCTCTACTCCCTGGTCCCTTGCTCTGTGATGAGGATGGATTGATGCTTTGTGATGCTGGGGAGATTTGATGGTATAGATGAATGCTGTGCAAAATGGGCAGTGCACCCTAATGTGATTTGAGTTCACCTCTTTGCTGATCTTTGGGTTGGGATGGAGAAGGATGGTAGTGCTGGCTTGCTGGTGCTCTCCTGGCTTCCTGGCTGTCTGCTGGTGGCTTCCTCCTCTTGCTCCCTGGTGCTGGCCTTCTTTCTGCTCCTTGGTGCTGGCTCTTGCTCCTTCTGTTGGGAGGAACTGGGAGAGGGGAAAAGCACTGGGATGGGTTCTTGAGATCTGGCTTGGAGTGGGGGGAAATGGATTCAGGGGAAATGAATCTGGGGCTGGCTTTGCTGGCTCTTGGCTGCACTGATCTTGTGCTGGATGCAATGGTTGGGGTGTTGCTGGTGGCTGTGCTGGGCAGAGGGTTTGGCCAGGGGGATTGCACTTGGCTGATCTTATCTCTTGGCTGTGCAAAATGTTTTTACTAAACTTCCTGTTCATTTCTACTTTTACCCTGGTCTTATCCTTATGTCAGTGCACTGTGGGCTCAAATGGGGGAATGTATGGCTTCCTGTGGCTGATTATTGACCCCTATGCTTCTGTGCCTTTCTAAGGGGTTTTTGCCATATGCTGTGAACTGAGGGAAATTTGGTATTCGTAGGTGTTGGATTTGAGAATGCCGAATGATGAAGCCTACGGTAATAAGACGGCGCCGATCGCTTAGGTTGGGTTTAGGTATCGCGGGTAACCAGGTGCCAACGGATTTGGTTTAGCCTCGGTGACTTGAGAATCAAGCTGCCGGTTAAACCAGGTCAGTTTGGGTAGCCTCGATACTCACGGTGCCAACTATCCTAGGTTGATCTGGGAACCGCGGTGATTCCTACTGTATTCTGACGGCAACCTATTCTATTTTAACTCTATGCTATGGTTTTCGATTTGGGAATGGTCTTATGTTTGGTTGACTGAAAATGGAGCTGGTAGTGGTACTTCGGATCGAGTCGAGGAAGGCAGTTCAGTTGGACGGCGATGGATGATCAATACTCCAAGGAAGGCTTCAGAGATATGAAATGCAAGATCTTTGTTTATTCATTTTGTAATGAACTCAAAGTTGTAATTATGATTCGATCTGTTGTAATATACTCTTTTGATTATGCGATGCAAATCTGTACTTTGATTTGTTGTAACAATATTCCTGTAAACAATTATGGAATTGAATTGCACTGATGTTATGACAACTGAGCTTGCGATTGAACTGAATTTTTAAGAAGTGATTACTGCGATTGATCCTAATACAAGTCTTTAATTATGGTTACGAGAGTCTAATTTTGTCGGGTTCTTACAAGAAGCATCTCGGATGGCTGCAACTTGATCAAGTGTGAGGTGATGGCAGATCCAGTTCGCGAGCAGAGTGTCTTCGACAGTCCCCTTGGCATAGCTCTGCAGTAACTTTGGGATTAGTAGCTTCCCTCGGTCACTTATACCAACAGATGCTTGGATATAGTCTCTCAATGATTCCTGAAGCTCCTGTTGGACATATGCTGCAGAGAAAATCCTTACCTGTATGACAGCAGATCATCACCTCAACAATATGAATATACAAAAAGAACATACTTATGATTCTTAGAATCGTGTTTGATAGGAATATATGTATTTCAAATAAATCATAAGGACAGCTAAATAAGGCTTAGATTGACCTGATACGGTTAAGACAATGAAGATGTTCAAATGTACTAGACAGAATATGTTATAATGGCACATGAGCAAAGGTTTGAAGAAATAAGCATGGCATATCAGGCTAGGGGAGTACAATAAAGGGGACTGGTAGCAGTAGTTTCTGCAAATATTTGCTGGGGCAATATACACATGTTTCCGGAAAAACTACGATAAGCGCATATACTTGGTGAAGAGAACATTCCGCAACTGAGTCCAAACAACACAAGGGGCTCAGTTTCTTCGATCGAATACTTCTTTTGCTCCTCGGTAATTTTGAACTTATTAAGAGCCAACATCAAAGACTACAAAAGGTAGGGAGAACAATAAGAAGCAGTATAATAAAATGAAAGGCAAAAAAATGGATTAAGGAAAGATTTTTACAAGCTGGGGCCGATGCACTGGAGTCTTCATCTTTAGAAGCACAAACTCTATTTCAGCTGCACTGAAGGACTGGCCACCAACTGTGTAACAAGCCTGCATCACTAACACACTTTAATTGACAGCCTCATTGAAGAAGCATGACATATATTGTGTTCAACACAGAAGCGATACTGGTCAAACCTTTTGCATTAGAGAAAAAAGCTTAATGTCATTCCGGGAAACTCCATATGCTAAATATGCCTGATAGACACCAATAAAGAAATGTTAGTGCACAACACTCAACATGCAAGTGATAGAGGGTCAAAGCAAAACAAGCTTTTAAAGAAGTGGAATGGAAAGAACTCAACTGAGAGGTCTTATTTCCAATTATATATGGGAATATTGAAGTGGATACATATAAACAAGGAATTTTTTTAAGTACAATTCAAGGCTGCAAAACCAACCTCTTAACTCCTAAGTAACAAGTTGTACTTACATGCATTATCAAGGCACTGTATAAGTTAATCCAAAAGGCTAGCCGCTCATCAGAGTTCATACAATTAGGGTTTAACTTCGATAGCTGCTCCACAAGAAATCTGTCAAACATTGAGAAAAATACATGCGTTAGCACATATGTTATATTGTAAATATTAAGAACTAATGCATGCTCCGGAATGAGGAACAACATCGTCCACAGAAATAACACCAACTAGGAAAATGTTTCTTGTGAGATGTTAAGAATTCTTTTATTCCTAAAATGTATTAATTTTCACTAGCACTTCAGCAAAACCTGGGGGTTGTAGATGGAAGATAAATCAAAGATATGCCAAACTGGAGATGGAAATTTGTGTTTGCTAACACATTCAGATAAAGAGGCAAATTGCATGCTGATAGGAATTCCTTGTGGAGCTAAAAATGGTAACAAGCAGCCAGATTCCAAATAAATTATAAACTTAGTTCATTTCCTGCAAACGAAAGATTACATGGAGCACACTATTCTTCCATCGGTCCAAACCTCACTGGTTCAACTGTTTGTAAATTCACTTAGGGCATCAAGGGTAAAATGAAATTAGAAATGTAGATCGTATGCTAACAGTTCCATGCATATGAACTAGTGTTTCGTGTCCCATGCTTGAATTGCAAGTCCACTATTTCAGACATCAGTAGTGATGTTTGTAAACATGCAGAATATCCACATTAGGGCTGGTAGCTTTAGCCGAGGTTGCAGCAGCAAACCTGAACTTTTTTAGAGCTTCAGATGCATATTCAAGTTGGTCCTTTCCAACAGACATCCACGATACTTCAGCTGCTGAACGATAGTTTCCAATATCTCTTTGGGTTTCCTTTCCATTCACTTTATATGGATCAAAGTTTCTGACTTCATTCATCATCTCATCGTTGTGATTTGAATCAACAGAAGGACTCCGTAGCATTGAGGGTGTTATGGATGAATCGGAGAAAGATGCCAGTGTAGAGCCAGAAAGACGCTCCGCTGAGAAAGATGAACAATCAGAAGATGCCTTTGGTGATATCTTGGAGGATTCAGATAAACGGAGGAAAATGTTTCTCATGCAGCGCACCATCTCCTCTGAGAGCTGATTTGGATTGTTCCACAGATTCCCTCCTTTCATGCTAGTTATCTTTAGAATGGACAATTCAAATGGTAAAGCATCAATCTTCTCATCTTCCTTGCTTTCTTTTTCCATAGAGCACAATTCTTCCATCTGCAGAAAGATAAATTAATCTTTGATATACTTGTTATGAATATTGTGTGTATGTATTCAGAGGCTCAATGGACTATATATATATATATATAGAGGGTATACAAGAGGTGTATGCCATATTCAGATAAAACAATACAAAAGGTGGATAAAGAAATACAAAAGAGTTCCTATGTCTATCATACTTGTAACACCCCCCCCCCAATGCAAGGCGTATGCAATAGCATTGCATTTGGAAAGGGTTGACACTAAACTAAGGAAAATCTAAAATCCGAGTCTTGATAATGTCGTCGTAGCATGCAGCTCTTGAAAAATACATCGAGTATCAAAAGATCTCCTCCCATCCGGTGTCGTGCGACAGCCCATAAAGCACAAGGTGCAGGAGCAAAGTCGACCGCGGCAACACGACGAAGAAGATGATAAAACCGACAAATATAGATAAAGCTGTCAAATCAAGCCGAAGAGGAATAGATAGAAGCATAGCGGCGTAGATCGTAGCCCAAGACAGCGGGGCGCAGTGCACAAGAAGCGCAACGAATGCACAGTGCAAAAGAAGCGCAACGCAACATACGAGAAGCGCAACAGAGACGCAGTGCGAAGAAACACGACGCAATGCACAAGAAGCACAACAGAGGCACAGTGCGAAGAAGCGCGGCGCAATGCACAAAAAACACAACGGAGGTGCAGTGCGGGAGAAGCGCGGCGGTCTTAAAAGCTTAGGGCGGCGGATCTGCAGGGGCTCAAAGAAAAGAGTAGTGGCTGTTGCCACGCAAAAAAAATTATATGCTTCTATAACTGACAATAATTTTTTGTGGACTCGCATGGCTTAGACGAAACTCAAAATTGAAGTTTTACATACTTGGATAGACACAGCGGAAGAAACGACACAAAAAAAAACTCAAAGGATAGCTAGCAACAACAGCAAAAAACCCATCTCCTCATCCAACCAGCAAGCACCAGTGCATCTCCCTGGCTTGAAGCAGCTCCATCAGTAGCCCAAATATCCATCGCAGATCCATATTGCTTTGTGCCAAACAATAATTCTGGCACTCGGTACCATCGTGCAAAGACCCGAAGAAAGGGTCTCCTGAGGAGCAGTTCAGCAAAAATACAACCAGCAGCCAAATATCCACCGACAACAGCATCATGAGTCAACTCAACCGAGAGCCATCCCAAAACTCTTATCATCTCCCTCTTCTTTCCTTCCCAAGCAGAAGCAGCGGTAAACCAAAAAAGCGCACTTCCATACCAAAAGTTTGGGTCGGCGTCAGGGAGCGAGAGAGCACACGAGCTGAAGAAGCATCAGCAGCACCAATAGCAAACGCGGAAGAGTAGGCGAGGTGGAGGGATGGCGAGCGGCGTGGCGGTGGCAGAGCCGCGGTCTGGCCATACGGATCTGGACGAGGAGCAGCAACGAGAAGGACGAGGAGAAGGCGTAGTCGATGTTGAACCGCTTCATCACGCTGAAGCAGGAGGAGAAGCGTAAGCGCTAGATCGGCGCCAAGGTCGCCAAGATCCATAACGAGGGCCTCGGCGATCACCGCCTGCGCGACCTCAACGACGAGATCAACAAGCTCCTCTGCAAGTGCGGCCCGATACGGGGCTGGAGCAGCTCGAGGCGGAGGGGACTCGGGTCGGGGGCGACTTGAAGCGGTGGCGCGACGGCCATGCGCGGGCGACGCGTGAAGCAGACCTCGGGCGCACACTCGGGCAGGGCTCGGGCGGCACGAGCAGAGCTCGGGGCAGAGGCAAGCCCAAAGCAAGGCAAACCCACAGGAAACTGGCGGCGAGAGCTCGAGGAAGAGGCAAGCCCAGAGCGGGAGACGAACCCACGGGCGTCCAGTAGCAGGAGCTCAAGACAAGCGGCAGGAGGTTGATGGCCGTGCGACGTTGGGCAGAGACGGCGAGGTCGAGCACCGAGCGACGTCGGGCAGAGACGGCGCGCCGAATGGATCCAAGTCTGGCCGCCCCCGGGGGCAATGATTGGTCCTCCCAGGGGCAGCGGCAGTGGAGAACGGGTAGAGGCTAGGAGGCGGTGGCCGCTAGGGTAAACCCTAACCTTAGCTCTGATACCATGTTATGAATATTGTGTGTATGTATTCAGCGGCCTAATGGGAAATATATATAAGGTGTACAAGAGGTGTATGACATATACAGATAAGACAATATAAAAGGTAGGTAAGAAAATACAAAAGAGTTCATATCTCTAATAATACTAATATGCCTAACCAACTCAGTTACTTGTTAAAACTATACAAATAGGCATGAAAAGGACCTCTTCTTCATGGTGCTTTTCCAGCAGTCTATTCAAAGAAGTACCTCGGTGTTTTTCCAGCAGCCTATTTAAAGAAACTATCTGTCTATCTTCAGACTAGTCTCCAACATCCTGCTCGTATTCTAGTTCGGGGAATAAATCTTGTTGTGCTGACCTCATTGACTCAGATCCTCCAAACTTCAAACCTCTCAATGATGATATGTGCTAAGAAAGATAATCAAGAAACCGTCAACAACTCCCGTATCAGAAAGAAGGCACTCTAGAGATATTTACTCAAGAGAAAACTTAGTTCTTCCCATGTACACGTGCAAGTTGACAGTGACTGGTCATCTGGGGATGTTGATGGCAGACATTTTTTATTATTTTCAGTAAGTAGCCCTTCATTCCTTTCACGACAAAGCTGGTAAAACAAGTCATTTAACTCCTTTTCAAGCTTCGAAATAGTACTCTCCAAGGAGGCGATGTTAATTAGTAACTCCTGTACCTAGAGAACGAGAGGTTAAAACATGATTAATGAGTGCATTGACTGGCTACGAATTGACAATGCAATGCATAGACACAAGAAAACAAGAACACTAGTAGCTCCTGCACCTTGTATGGAAGCTTCGTAGAAGACTTCAATTTAGGCGCAGCGTTTTGCGCAACAGCATCTGCCAACGCCACATGCAGATCAGTCTCTTCTTCGAGCTGCCTCTGCAATTTCTTGACCTGCACATTTTTGGCAGGATAAGAACATCGCATCCAGGCACCAACGTTAGACTGAAAAAAGGGACAGAACTCAGGAGAATCACTCACTTCCTGCTCGAGCTCCGACCTGTACTGCCGCATCCTGCCCCCGTGGCTCTCTTCGCTCCTCCCACTACTACCAATACCCTTACCATCCTACAAAAGAACAACGAAAACGATCGCGCGACATTAATTCAATCGAAAAAAAACAATCCAGGAAGCAAGGAGCAACAAGATTGTCGGTTGACCATGCAGTCTGCTGTAATTAATGGCAAGTAGAGACAAATGGGGCAAGGGGCAGTTCATCCGGGGCTCCCATGGAAATTTGCAGGCAAGCAAACAGCTCGGCCGAAGCCGACAGCGCCCTGCGCACTACGGCACCCGCAAATGCCGCAAAAAGACACCACCTTTGCGACATTTGCCGTTCAAATTTCGCTTTTCTCCACCAAGAATTTAGCTTTTGCCAACAGTGCTGTCCCAAATCCAAACAAAACATGTGGATTTTGTGAGGCGTAAACGATTGGTAACCAAGTCAACTCAGAGCTAACCCCAGAACAACTGGCCGCCGGCGCCGACGCGTCGCCGCCCCCCGCCGACAGATGCGCCGAGCCATGCAGCGCGCGCCCAGAGCCAGCCGATCTCCGGCCGCCGCCGCCGCCAACCTTCTGGATCAAGCCGCCTCTGAAACACACAGGAAGGCGTCACTCTTGGAATTCAGAAAGATTCAGGGAGAGCAACAAAACAAGAAGCACACCAGTCTCAATGGTAGAAATGATCCGAGAACAGCAACAAAAGGGGGAGGGGGAAACACCAATGTCAGGAAAATGATCCAAGAACATCAACAAGCACATCAGAGGCAGGTCAATTACACTCACACTGGACCGGAAGCGGACGCGGAGGCCATGTCGGCGGCGGACGGGAGGGCGTCCTCGGCGCGCGCGCGCACGGCATGGAGCTCTTCGCTCGCTCCACGGCGTCGCGGAAGCTACGGCCTTGGCGGAATCGGAGGCGAATGCGAATTAATGGTAGCGTCTTTTTGAAACGATTTGGTAAGGCCCTATAATTTGGGTAACGCCCCTAAATTTTGTCACCCACGTACGCTTCTAAAATTTGGCTATGATTTAGTTTAGTATCAAAATTTTGTATTACCCATGATGTTGTAAGGGTGGTTGGCACAATTAATGTGCTTTTTTATGACACAACTTCAAATGATTAATATCTTCTAAACCTGGTGTCTGATTTGCAACCTGCTTAAACAATTGTGTTTGTTGTCACGACATGAATAAAACAAGACCACTGTATTTTTGTGTTGTGAAATACTAAATGACATATGGTCTCACATGTGAGTCCCGAATAGAAGCATTTTGGCTATCAGTTTGTGCCACTTTGTCATGGTTGCAATCCAAATACATTGATTTGTACCCTAATTTTGGTACGGTCATAATCCAAACATCATTTTTTTGCCCGGATTTTGGCATTACCAAAATATTAGTTTGGTTACTTGGGAGCACGAACCAAACAGCCTCGTAGCTCATGGCGTTATGGCAGGTCCTTACCGTGCTCCCGAAACATAGCAAGGACCGCAGCCGCGTCAGGGCTAAATGGGCACCTGCAGCAGACCGGGTCCGCAGCATGTGGTTGGGCTAGGCACCTGCAATGGATCGGGAGCGAGGCAGGCTCCTAGAGCCCACCGAGAGCGTCAGACCAGGTGCGCGGCAAGATGCAACCATGGTTCAGGAACACAGTAGGGGACACAAGACGCCTGCCTAACATACCATGGTGCCATTTTTCTCATTTCAGACACGCGGGGCTACATTTGCTAAATCATTTTAAAAAGACGCCAAATGAGCCAAAGGCTCCGAATTGGTCCTGAATCACAAGTTTGGCGCTCGATTGATAACTCACGGGGATGGGAAAGGAGACCTGGGGATGTGGTGACACCGCATCGTCATTGTATTGCATCGACGTGGGGGTGTTGTGTTGGGAATTGGCCCATTTATGAAGTCTATTTCAGTTGAAAATTCCAAAGCATGCATGGGTTAGCCAAGCGATGGGAAGCAAGACAACTAGTCTGACCAACCGAGCAGAGATAGACTGGTTGTAAGGAGTTATGGACTAATCGTAAGTTGGCCATGCATGATCATAGACTAGTCGGGATAAGTCACGATCAGTTGTAAAGGCCTATTACTTGGTCGTGATCAGATACGAATTGACTGTAAGGAGATATAAGCTGGTCATAAGTGACTACCACCTGGTCGGAAATCATTATGACCTAATTGTGATTAGAAACGAACTGGTCGTAAAGAGTTGCGAGCTGGTCGTAACTGGTCCAGAGTTAACCGTGCATTTCTCTCACTTTTTGTGAACTAGTTGGGAGCCTTTAAACACTGCATAAATACCATTAACTGGTTTGAATTACCGACTACCAGTGACTTAATTCATGTTCATTATAGCAATTACTAGAGAGTAAATGTTTTTTTCCCTTATAAGGGCCTAGAGACGTCCAGAATGAATATAAGAAGAATTTCTTCATTCCTTTCTTACTTCGTCTACCTCCTCTGGTGAATTGTGTTGTGGTGTAGAGCTGTTGTACCACATCGGCCTTCCTCCTTGGCCTGCACCAAGAAGGGATGATAGTAGTGTAAGGTCGAGGAGGTCGACTAGAGGGGGTGCATAGTCTTTTCTAAAAATCTCTAAGGCTAAAACCGATTTCTAATGCGGAAGTAAAAGTCAATGCAGTTTTGCACAATTAAAACATAAAGATTCTAGTTTCCCACCAACACCCTAAGTCTAAGTCAATATTTGTGATCCTAGTTTGACATACAATTAATTTAATTCTAAGAATGTAAATTACATAAAGTAAATCACAAAAGAAAAAACCACAATGGCACAAGTATGTTTTATCGTGGTGTTCGGAAATTTATCGGTCTCTCCTAATCCACGTTGAGGTAAGCCCAAACAAATTAAACCAGCTCACAACTTGAAACAACACCTTGATCCATTCGGGGTTGCTCTTCCTCCACTCCAGATATGGCGAGCACCAAACCACTCACAACACGTCGGACCTTCTCACAAGCTTCTTGGGAAGATCACCGGACCACGATGCCTCCACGCTGTCTAGGTGTCGGTAAACACCAAGAGTAATAAGCCAAGCCTCTTACTTGACTCTCATCAAGTGCAATACATGCACGATTAGATGCTCAATCCAATTCTAGTTGCAACACATGCAACTAGAACCTCTCCTTTGCTCATAAGGTGCAACACATGCACAATTGAGAGGAGAAACTCACACTAGCTTAAGAGAGTGAAATAGGATGCCAAAAGTTGTCTCCTAACCGTCCATGGTGAGCATTTATAGCCTATACACCAAAACTAGCCGTTGGATGAGAAAATGGCTGAAAACAACGAAACCTGGTCTGACCGCCAACCAACGGCCGGTCAGATCGAGCTACAATGCAACGTCTATAAAACTAGCTATTACAAATAATTCTTGGTCAGCCCTACCTCACAGTGTCTGGTCCGACCGGACCCCTGGTCAGTCGGACCAATCAGACCAAACTTCCGGGAGAAAGAAAACAAAAAAGGGTGCCGGGGGAGGCGAACAGGCTGGCGGGGGAGGAGGAGGCAAGCGGGAGAGCGGGGGTGGAGGGAGCCGAGCGGGGGGTAAACTCGGAACGAGGGAGGTAGGAAGCGCAGGAAGCTGCAGAAGGGCAGCTTCTGGCTTGGGGCTTCCTCTCATTAGATTCGGCTTTTGGTTTCGGAAAAGCTACACACAAAAACCGTCCGTTTGGTTCGGTTTTCGATTTTTTTTTTGCCGAAAGACAAAAGTCGAATCCGAAACAAACGGGCCTAAGAATAAGAAAAACACCACACCCCACCATCTAAGCTAAGTTCAGTTTCTGTCATCTGTCAGGAACGAAAGCTAACGAAATAACTTGGTCATGAAACGTGATTGGTGCTAAAATCTAGCATTAGCTAGAAAAATGCTTACCAAGGGTGAAACCACCAAAAGAGAGAAGTAATCGAAGTGAATGGTTGCCAAATCTTAGGTCTGTTAGGACTGTGGAACACACAAAAATGTTTGTAAGAATCATATAAAATTCATATTGAATCTGCATAGAATAGGATAGTAAAGGATCCATATACTAGTAGTAGTACTACCGTAGCACTACGAGACAACCAAGTCCGAAGTACATCAGCAGGTGGATAAACCTTAGCGGCTTAGCCAGCCGCTTGTCGCTGCCTGCTACGTCTCTCGCTCCATCACAAACACAGCCCAAACCCCCGTTCCCCCCAAGCTGCCTCCCTCCATCTTTGGGAATTGGGAAAGCTCTCATCTGCAACTGCAAGGTAACCTTAGTACCTTACTCCCATCCTCTCTTTGCCTGGCTTCCTCTGTATGTGCGATTTGGTTCTAAACTACTCCATGTTCTGTAATTTTCATGTCCAGGTCACTGACTAGGTAGTTCTTCTATCTACACTGGCTACTACACATCATGCCTCCACTTGCCACAATGTCTGCGCCAAGTTCGCTTCTTGTACTGCCCACTTCCTGCCAAGGGATTAGGAGAAATCGAGGAGGTTGGTGCCGCTCATCCATTGCCGTGCAGATTAATCGGCTACCCTTGTCTTATCCAAGAATAGCTGCCGTTCGATTTTTTTCCCCCGAAAAAGATTTTTTGAATGGTGAAAAGAACAAGTATTGCTTTGTTTCTTGATAATTTTATTTTCCTCAATTTGATTAAGTTCATGTTTTGGAACTCCTAGTGCGAGCTCTTAGTTACATGGTGACCGCAATGCTGAACTCGTGACCATGGCCTGCCTGACTTCGTACCTGTAACACCTAGAGTTAAATTGCAGGATTTGTGTGTTTGTGCACCTCCTGCTCGTATTCGGAATAAAGAGAGATCATGTCGACATAGCAAAGGAGATAATTTTAGCTGAAGTTGAGCTTCTTGCACTGCAGCACGGACCACCGTGCCAAAAAGTTTTATGGAAGAGAAGCATTTCTAGTTTCATTTTAATACTATCTTACTCTAGGCTTTGGCAAGGACTAAAATTTGGTGTTGAGGAAATGTGTGCTTTGATGCCGAGTTGAGCGCACTATTTTCGCACAAAAGCTTACCCTGCTAAGATAGATGATCATTTCTGACTGTAATTTAGTATTAGGAAATGGTGCTTTGTTTAGCTAAGTTCATGCAGAGCTTATATTATTCAATGTAGGACAGAGCCGGGAGGAACCATCTATCTTGGGTTCACAATCTCGGAGGACTAAACTCAGAGCCACTATTTCTGCCAAAGCAATGTCATGCGTAGCTTCCATGGTAAGACGTGTCTACTTGTTTGTTCTTGTGGTCAAGTGGAATATTTCTTGGTATAGCTATGACATGATTGCTCGTCTTTCTTTTTTTGCCATTGTAATTTTACATGGCCAAATGTTGTACAGATTAAATTTAATTTGTAAGAGTTCCCAGAAATAGTTTATCTGTCCTCAACAATCCAATATGTTGACAAAGTTCAAGTTCAAGGTCTTCAAAATTTAGTGCAAGCCGCGATTTTTTGAACTTGCAATAGTTCAGCACGAAAAATTCTTGAAGCAAATATGTCAGAGATCACCACAAATTTGAAAATTATTTAATGTACACATCAAAACATAACAAACATCTCATATAAAATTGTGTATCTGGATGAGTATTTGGCCTTGCAAACAGAAGGGATAAGTATATTCCCGTATCCGATGGTACTGTGGTCCATTTTCATGTGTCACCTATTATTCATGTTGGAGCAATCGTCCCTGGGAACTAGTGTTTGAGTATATGAACCTTGTATTCCAATGGGCCAAAAGCCACAATATATACATGTACAAGGATGGAACAAATGCAAATAACACCCTACACAATATATATATCTAACACCCCCCCTCAAACTCATGGTGGATCAACAACACTGAGTTTGGAGAGGTAGAAGTTATGCTGAGCTCGAGTCTGTGCCTTAGTAAAGAAATCTGCTAACTGAAGTTCCGAAGGCACATACTGAAGAGTAATAACTTGGTCTTGCACCTGCGATCGCATGTATGAAGCATCCACTCCAATGTGCTTGGTAAGCTCATGTTTCACGGATCACGAGCAATGCCGATCGCACCAAGATTATCTCGATAGAAGCGAGTCGGTCCAAAACAAAACACCAAAATCGCAAGGAGCCACCGGCCGTGTGATCTCACCAACAATGCCATGGCTCTCAACTCACCTCGGCCGAACGAAACTGCAGCTTGCTTCTTAGTCTTCCGCAATCAAGGAGGAACCAAGGAAAACACAATAGGCGAAGAGACCGCGATCGTAATGATCGCTAGCCCAGTCGCATCGTAGTACGCCTCAAGTCAGAAAGAGCCGGAACGAGAAAGAAAAGACGCCGAGTGAGGGTTCCACGAAGATATCAAGAACACGAAGAAGGTGATCGAGTGGAGCCGAGCGGGAGCGAGACAAACCGACTCGGGATGTGAATCGGGTGAGAAATGTCGTCGAGTAATCCCAAGGTAGACGAGGCTCCCGACAATATGGCGATAGCGAGCGGGATCCTCAAGAGGCTCACCATCGTAGAGGCGAAGATGAACACCTAACTCCATAGGAGTATCCACTACGCTACCGATCGGTGAGACAAGCACGAGTAAGGATATCCCAAGGTACTTCTCCTGGGAGAGATAGTAGCCCTCAGGCGTAGAAGTGATCTCAATCCCAAGGAAGTAACGAAGAGGACCCAAATCAGACATCAAGAACTGCTTACTGAGACGCTCCTTCACAAAGGCAATGTACTGAGAGTCATCTCCAGTAATGATCATGTCATCCACATATAGAAGGAGAAGCGTCCGACCCTGTGGAGAGATGTGAACAAAGAGAGCAGGGTCGTGAGCACTGGCAGAAAGCCAAAGAAGTGATAACAGAGGAAAAGCAGCCAAACCAAGCACGCGGGCTTGTTTTAGCCCATAAAGAGAACGACGAAGGCGACAAACCGCACCATCGTGACGAGAATACCTGTGGGCGGCTGCATGTAGACCTCCTCACGCAACTCGCCATTGAGAAAGGCATTCTTAACATCCAACTGAGAGATGGGCCACTGGCGAACAGAGGCCACAGCAAGGAGAGTACGAACAGTGGTCATGTGAGCAACAGGGGCGAAAGTCTCATCGTAGTCGCGACCATGCTCCTGCTGAAAACCACGCGCTACAAGACGAGCCTTGTAGCGCTCAAGAGAACCATCCGAGCGAGTCTTTATCTTGTACACCCATTTACACGTGATAGGAGTAACATGTGCATGCAAGGGCACAAGATCCCAAGTGCTAGTGCGCCCCGAAGCAATCTCCTCAGACATCGCAAGTCGCCACTCGGGGGTGAGCAAACCAGCCTGACTGAGGTCGAGGCTCGAAGAGCAATGGCAGAAGAAAGCCGTAGCGCGCTGGTGGCCTGAGAGTGTGACGATCACGAAGAGCATATCTGGAAGGAGAAGACGGAGCTGGACCCAGCAATGATGGAGAGGAAGGAGAAGGCCGAGGACTAGAGAGTAGTGCAAGGGTAAAGATGGAGCCTCAACAAAAGAGCGAGAAGGAAAATCCGGTGGAGGGGGAATAGATGGAGCCGGAGGGGAGTAGATGGAGGATGAGGCGAAATAGTGGTGGAAAGTCGAGAGTCGGAAAAATCGGAAAGGAGATCGACTCAAAGAAGAGAATCCGGCCGACAGTGGGGAATGAGGGTAGTAAGGACGGGACTCGTCAAAAGTGACATCCCGAGAAATCCTCATCCTACGAGCAATGTGGTCATAACAACGATAACCCTTATGCTCAAGATCAGAGCTAAGAAAAACACACTCAACCGACCGAGCATCGGCTTTGCGCGCCACGAGGTGGAAGAAGAACGAAATGCATACGCCCAAAGTCGCGAAGATGACTGTATTCGAGCTCGACCAAAGAGACGCCAACAGAGTAGAGCCTCAAGAGCGATAGAAGGTCAGTAGGTTGATCGAAAGCGGCGGAGAAACAAATTTCACTGTGAGTGGGGAACAGAGGAGGCAAGCATGAGAGCGCGAAGCGGTCTCAAGCAAGTGACGATGTTTACGCTCGAGACACCATTCGAGCGTGAGCACGGGACAAGAGTATCGAGGAAGAGTGCCTCGCCAATGAAAACGACGCAGCGTGCAGAGAGATACTCACCAAAGAGTCGGCCACGAAAAACACGAATGATCAATCAAATTGAGCGCGAACCATGGTGGCGAACATCGATAAATAGAAAGAACTCGGCGCGCTTCGGACATGAAATAGATCCAAGTATAACGAGAATAATCATCAATAAAGATCACATAATAGCGATGACCCCTTTCAAACGAAGGAGCCGACCCCAAACATCGAGTGAACAAGATCAAAAGGACAAGTAGAAATAGAATCACTAGTGGGATAGGGAGTCGCAATGCTTGCCAAGCTTGCAACCCATACAATGTAATGATGTGTTCCCGAAATGCACCCAAGAACACCACGACCAACTAAAGACGATAGACGCGAGCCACAAGAGATGACCGAGACGATGGTGCCACTGAGCAAAAGATGTAGGGAGGACGGAGCAAGAGCAGAGGTAGTGGTAGTGGCCGATCGGGTCGCGGAGTCGGAAGGAAGGAAGACGGCTCGAGCTCCCAAAGACGCTGCGAATCATGGCGCCGAGGGCCGCATTTCAAGCGTAGTCCCCGTGCGGCGGTCCCAACACAACAAGAATCGACTCAAGAACAACACGACAGCCAGGTTGTGATCGGTGATCCGACCAAATTGACATAAGTCGCATAGTAAGCTGAGGAACATGAGAGACTGCAGGAACATGAAAAGAAGAAGTGGAAAGGATGCCTCGGCCTGTAACAGGAAGAGAGGTACCATCTGCAGTCTGAACAGTGGAGGAAAAATCGGTGGAACGCACAGAAATAAGGTGGGTAGAATCTGGTGTCATATGAAAAGAAGCACCAGAGTCCAAGATCCACGGAGACAAGATACCTGACGAGGGAGGAGGCGGAGGCGAGGAAGACTGCTGAGAAGCAAGAGCCAGTCGAGCAGAACCCGAGGAGTCCGAGGATGAGCCGACACCGAGGCGCTGAAGCAATGAGAGAAGGCTGCCAGGTGGCGTCACCAGAGGAGCCACGGCGAGAGGGGCCATCCTCGAGGGAGAGGAACCTCCAGAGCCCTCGGGGACGCCCGCCCGACGACTCGGGTCCCTCCTCCGCTTGTAACAATCTCGATACACATGCCAAGACGCCGACAATAGGTGCAATGGAGACCAAGAGAAAACAAAGCAGCCACTGGAGGAGCTGGAGAAGGGGTCACGGTCGGTGCTGAAGAGGGCGGCAAAGGAGCAGATGCTGAAGCAGACAAAACAGACTGCATCTGAGCCATGCCACGGTGACGAGTCTCCTCAGCACGCACACTCGTGAGGGCCTCCACCAAGCTCGGCGCGGTGGCGAGTCAGAGCCGAGCCCGCATGATCTCGAACTCAGCCGAGACGCGTCGAGAAGTCGTAGAGGCGGTGAGTCTCCGGTGAGCACGAAGCCGCACACAGCAGGGACAGGTCCGGCAGACATCCGCCCCAGAGAGTCAAGCTGACGCCACACCTCTGACAACTTCTGGTAGAAGTCATCAACGGTGGCATCAAGCTGCTGAAGAGAATGTGCAGTGCACAATCGAGAGATACATAGCATCGCTCGTTTACCGTGGTGAGCTCGAGACGCTCCCACATAAGCCGTGTCGTGGCAGCTCGCCACATCCATAGAGATGGTCACGCATGCCGCCTACTAGGATGGCGAGCACGAGCCTCGACCTCCCGCCAGCCGTGGCGTGTACCTCGGTCGGTAGAGCTCTAGCGCCTCCTCGGCAGACATTGTTGACCTCCGGCCGCTTCGTCCGCACTCAAAGAGAGAGAGGTAGTCTTTGGCGGTGTAGGACGAGGCGACAGGTACGCCACCGATGAGATGACCCTGAGACGCCGGGCCGCTGAGGTGAATCTTGAGGTGAACGGCCCACTCCCGAAAGTTCGTCCCATCAAAACGAACTGGGGGGAGCGGGATGGCGAAGGAGCCTCCGGTAGAAGCCATCAGCTTTTTTTTTTTTTTTTTTTTTTTTTTTTTTTTTTTTTTTTTTTTTTTTTTTTTTGTTTTTTTTTTTTTTTTTTTTTTTTTTCTTTTTTGGGCCGACTCTACCAAAGAAAGAACGACGGGAACCCTAACCCTTTAGGGTTCCTGAGCCTCCGAGCGACGGCGGCAAGGCCACGGAAATGGAGGGCGACGGCGGACTCACATGCAGCGAAGGAGGGCGACGCGGACACAGCAGCGAGCTGAGGGCGACGGCGGGAGAAGCGGACTCGAAGCGGCGACGGAGGCACGGCGGACTCCGGCAGCGGCGACGGCAGAGAGCGGAGCGGACTCCGAAGGCGACGGCGAACTCCGAGCGGCGGCTCGGACTCGAGCGGCGACGGCGGACTCGAGCGGCGGCTCACGGCGGCGGTCGAGCGGGAGGCGAGGCAATGGAGGCGGCGAACCTGATGTGTGGTCGTCTTGCGCCACGCGGCTGGGAGAAGAGCGCGCGGAGGGCGGCGACGGAGCGGGCATGGCGCGGCTACGGAGCGCGCGGCTACGGAGCGCAGCGGCGGCTACAAGGCGGCGGCGGCGGCAAATAATGCGGCGGCGGCACAGCAGAGGTAGGGTTTCAAAACCCTAGCTCTGATACCATGTTTGAGTATATGAACCTTGTATTCCAATGGGCCAAAAGCCACAATATATACATGTACAAGGATGGAACAAATGCAAATAACACCCTACACAATATATATATCTAACAACTAGAACAATTGAACTATTTAACTCTCATAGTTTTCAAACTTTAGCTAGAGAAAGAATGTGAAAAGTGAAATTTGAAGGGCTTGTTAATTTTGAAAGTTCAGGGTTTAACTTGGGCCTAACTTTAAATT
This sequence comes from Hsuehochloa calcarea, assembly GCA_036346395.1. NCBI lineage: Eukaryota > Viridiplantae > Streptophyta > Magnoliopsida > Poales > Poaceae > Hsuehochloa > Hsuehochloa calcarea. The sequence continues at coordinate 4,667,333 of CM070596.1, read as the reverse complement.
CCAAGGATACAAAAGGTAGCTTATTTATTTCTAAACAAATCTGTTTCTTATCTCTATGCAAAACTGAATTCTTACAATCACCTGATTAGTATATGTGGCACATGTACTGAAGTTACTGCAGTCTGTAAATCTGACATGCTAATGTTTCTGCAGCTTGCAAATTTAAAGCAACAGGATATATATGATCTATTTGTTCGGTTGTAAGGCCTAACCAGCAAATCTGAAAGAATCTCACACAGAGTGCTTCTGGAATTTTTTTCGTGCAGAACATAACATGTTGTGCAAACCAGACACAAACTGCGCGCCGCAAATCGTTTTCCGGTCCCACCTCTCCACCATCAGGTTCAGTTAAAGGTAATGGAAGGCGTTTGCACAACACTGCTGTTCCTCCCATCCTCCTCTCAAATCTGAAGTTCAGTGTACAGCAATGTTGTGCTTACATTGACATTTGACACACAATTTCTCACTTCCCACTTGGATGATATCTGATTGTAGAGAAAGTGAAGGGGCCAAAACTTGATGATGGTGGTGTCGGGTTTCCGCCGTTTCGGTTCGGCGGCGGAGGTGGCGGCGGAGGTGGCGGTGGCAGCAGCTCTTCCGGTGGATTCATCCTCTTTGTGATCGTTTTGCTTCTCGATTACCTGAGGGAGTTTGAGAGAAACCTGCAGAATGGGCGACGGAGGGGCAGTGACTATGACAACGGGCTGGCACCACAATAGCTTGCTTCCTGCAGACACTACAGTGATGACTGATGTAATCCCCTGCTAAGGAGTGTATCACATGAGAATTATGCTTAAGAAATGATAATAAGAAGTAGCAACTTTAGCCGTTGGATTGAATGCGGAAGGCTAAGATCAAACACCAAAATCTACTTACACTAATTATTCCACTTTTGTATCGTATATATACTCTGTTGATTTGTGATTCTGGTCCTGTGGCTCTGTGCCCTTGTATTTGTATATACCTTCTATGGACACACGGGATTAGTTGAAGCCTCCTTCTAAAATCTCTTGTTTGTAACTCTCCTCGTATAATTTGGATTTTCACGTTAAATATCTTCTTTGATTATCTTCTTTGTTTGTCGTGTGTTTTATAACGTACACTTCCACCTTCTTGTGATATAGAGTAACATATCGGTCTATTATTATTCAAAATTGGTCTAGTTGCTGCAATTAGAGTTCTTACTATCTTATTTCTATGGGTGGTTTGTACTAGATATGCCCCCATATCGGGATGATATCATACAAAAGGATTTCTTCATTCCATCTCAATGTCTCACCCTCTCTTCTGGGAGTTTTCATCTTTTCTCCCACTGAAAACCCCAGTTGATAGACCATAGTGCCCTCTAGAATCTCAATCAGTTCTTCTCTCTTCGAAGCAGAGTGTATAAATTGCATTGTTCCCTGCAAAATTAATACAAAAATATTTTGTTCCAAACATGTATGTGTATTGTAAGCTAAAAACAAGTAATTAAACAAATTACTCTTGTTATGTAGTATAAATGATGATACGTGAAGCAGAATGTAACATGAACCAAAACTTGGTATATTTTAAAGTTGTGCCGCTTGGAATGCAGTAACTTGCAGGATCTCTGCGGGAATTTCATTGATTGCTACAAAATTAATACGAAATTACTTGTTCCAAACATGTATGCGTATCATAAGCTAACATCACAAGTAACTAAACGGATTACTCATGTTATATAGCTAACAATAACATTTGAAGTAGAACATAACACGAACAAAAACTAGATGTATTTTAAAGTTGGCCAGCTTGGAACACTGTAATTTGCAGAATCTCTGCGAGAATTGCATTGCTCGCTACAAAACTAATATGAAATTACTTCGTTCCAAACATATATGTGTATCGTAAGCTAAAATCACAAGTAATTAAACGGATTACTCATGTTATATAGCTAACAATAACATTTGAAGCATAACATAACATGAAACAAAACTAGATGTATTTTAAAGTTGGCCAGCTTAGAACACTGCAATTTGCATAATTTCTAGAGAATTGTATTGTTTCCTACAAAATCAATATGAAATTACTTCGCTCCAAACACTCATGTATACAGTGAGCTAATATGACAAGTAATTAAATGAATTAGATAGCATAATATGACATTCTAAGCAGATCATAATAGAAAACTAAAACTAGGTGTATTTTAAAGTTGGCCAGCATGGGACGCAGTAATTTGCGGGATATTTATGAGAATTGCAATGTTTAATGTAAAATTACCTTATGACACATGTATATTGTAAGCTAAAATGCAAGTAATTAACCAGATTATATAGCACAATAATGACATTTGTAGCATAACGTAAAGTTGGCCAACTTGGAACATAGTATTTTGCAGGAACTCTACGAGAACTACATTGTTTCTTGCAAAATTATGATGAAATTACATCATTCCAAACACATGTGTATATCGTAATCTAAAATAACAAGTATTTAAACAACATAATAATGAAATTCGAAGTAGGACGTAATAGGAACCAAAATCATGTGTATTTTTAAGCTAGCCAGCTTGGAACGAGTTATTTGTAGGATCTCTGTGAGAACTGTATTGTTTCTTCAAAAATCAATACGAAAATACTTCGTTCTAAACATGTATGTATATCGTGAGCTAAAATGGTAAGTAATTAAACAAATTATATAGTACAATAATAACATTCGAAGCAAAACATAATATTAACCAAAACTAGTCGTATTTTAAAGATGGCCAACTTAGAATGCAGTAATTTGCAGGATCTCTACAAGAATTGTATTGTTTCCTGCAAAATTAATGCGAGATTACTTTGTTCCAAACACATATGGTATACTGTGAGCTAAAATGACAAGAATTAAAAAGATTATATAGCACAATAATGGCATTCAAAACATAATGTAAAAAACAAAAACTAGTCGTATTTTAAAGCTGGCCAGCTCGAAACAAAGTAATTTGCACAATCTCTACTAGAATTATATTGTTTCCTATCAAATTAGTACAAAATTACTTCATTCCAAACACATGTGTATATCATAAGCTAAAATGACAAGTAATTGGTTTTTTGGAAAATAATATTATTTTAAAATAAATTTACAAAAAAAGTTATTTTTTACAAAACTATGCTACTGTCACCATTTGAAAAGTCAAAATTATATTATCGCCATTCAAAATGGCGACAGTAGTACAGGGAATGATGACAGAGCCTAGAACAGTGCAGAGAGGTCCCTGTCGCTAGTTGAAATGACGACAAGGTTATATCGCCACTCCAACTCGCGACAACCACCCCCTATTTTTTAAATTAATATTTAGGACAATCGTCATTTAAAATGGCGATAGAGAACATGCAAGTCCATAAAATTTCTAATATTAAAATTTAGAAAAATCGTCAATTCAAATGGCGACAGGAATCTGTAAATCTCTATCGCCATTCCAAATAGTAGCACAGTCTACCCTGTAAAAGACCCTAAAATTCTGGCATAACTCACTTTTATTAGGAAAAAATAGAAAGATGGGAGGGAAGGGAGATGAGTAGAAGGGAGGAGAGAAGCTAGCGAAGCGCTACTTGTCCGGTTATACACCTTTCAAGTAATTTTTTTACCGAATGGATTACAAATTTTAGATGTACGGATACATAGTGTGGTATGTTGTACATAATCATTTTCGGTGGGTAGTTTAGTTTTAGATGTGTGGTTAATCGTGGAAATCTTGTTCACGGTGTAGTACGTTAAATATGTAAGATGCCACCGGCTTCAAAATTTACTACGGTCATGGCACTATTCTTGAGGGTCCCGAGATGATTGATCTGTGTTATTTTCAATTGCCGATCGTGCCCCTAATAAGATCATAGCAACGTACATGGGGCGTTGTGATACGGTGTTGTTTCACTTATTCGAGTTGGATCATACTATGTATGATCAGAGGTTGAGTTGTCTTGCCCTCCGAGCAACACATGGCGTATATTGGGAGTTAGTGCAACTCAAGGGAACAAGGTCACGCCAATCATATGTACGCAGGGCGAGGGAGGAATAGTGAGATCTAATTATTCTAGCCTAGGCATATGCCAATCGCACTCCTGCATCGATGGCTGAACAAGAAGGGGGTGGTGATGACAAAGAAGAAGTTAGAGACTCCAGTCGAAAAAGGCCGCTACAAGCACTGACCATGCTCCGAAGCTTTGCCACAGCTACCCACTGATGGTTCTAGTGTTGTGAGAAAGACGGTGGTGCAGGTGAAATGCTTCTTAGACTGAATTGAGCACGAGCCTAAGTAGAAGTGGTTATTGCTACATGACAGGGGTGGTGCTTGTTATGTTATTATGACCACCAATCTAGTTGAGGTGTACAATTGGGTCATGTGCGGCGCCAAATGCCTCCCTTTGGTTAGTATTGTGGAGGTAATTCTCCGCGGTATCATAAATTACTTTGTTGATAGAAGTAACAACACATTGCTCGCTATGGCAAATGACAGAGTATTGTATTTCGACATGATCATCAAGTACATGGAGGAGAAAAGCAAGAAGAGTGAGATGCACCGGACATTTAAGATGGGCACAAAGGGAGCTTCACTTCGAGCTACTGTGCAGGGATAAAGGACGCCGCAGGACGAATCACGAGAGGATCACCCACAAGTGCACGCTACGCCGAGCTAGTTGCGTATGCACTTGCAACAAGTCTCTTCTTCTGCATAGACCCTGCTCACATGTCATGGTTGCATATTCGACGGTGGCGCAGTATCCTGGCTAGTACCTCTCTGATGATTTTAACAATGAGGAGGTGATGCAAACCTGGCACTTCAAAGTTGTATGGTTACAGCGTGGTTGGTCATTTCACCCGTTTGACCTAGGAGCAAGATAGGCTGAAGGGAAAAGTTGGCCAATAACAGGTGCGACATATTAGTAACGATATGGACGAAGCAGAAGTCGGACGTCGTCGTCGTACGTCGTACGAAGAAGTGCTCAATTTGCAGTAAGTCTAGGCACACTTTCAAGAAATATCATACGAGAAATCCACATGATGAAGGATACATTGGTAGCCCGGACGGCGCCACGGGGAACTCATCCGACCACCCCACTCGAGGTGATCAATAGGGCGGACGTTGAGGTCGCAGCCACGAGAAATGTTTGTTTTGTTGAAATATGTAATGCTAAATGCTTTGTTATATTATTTTGATTTATCGAAAAACTAGGTGATGACGTTGTGCTGAATGCTTTGTAATATCAGTGCGATTTGGCGATAAAATATGTGAGGACGTTGCGCTGATTGTTATGTAATATCATTGTAATTTGTTGATAAAAAATATGATAACGTTATGTTGAATGTTTTCTAATATCATTGTGATTTGTCCACAAAATATATGGTCGAAAATATATAGTAAAAATAGTAGAAATCTTTATCGCCAGTTGAAATGACGACGTGATCCTGTCGTTAGTTGGAGTGGCGATAGAACCATGTTGCCATTTCAACTAGCGACATGGACCTCTCTATACTGTTCTAGACTTTATCATCATTTCCTAGGCTACTATCGCCATTTCGAATGATATGTCAATTTCGTCATTTCAAATGACGATTAGCATAGTTTTGTAATTTTTTCAACTATTTATTTTTAATAATAATTTAATAATAATAATAATTTTTCACAAAAAAATCCAAATAATTATACAGATATATCGGGAACAAGGAAAGACGGAAGGCGGGTGGGTCCAGCTGGGATCCATCCGCCACCTCCCCAACAAAAGTTGGTTCCACGGCATCAATCAATGCCCCCGGTCAAGCCAGTCTCTCGTCTCCCAACGGCGAGGGCGAATCGATCCCCATTACCGAACTTACCTACAATACTACCCACCGCCAGTGGGTCAGATCCACCGTGCCCCACCGGCCAGCGAGACGGGTGGCATTCACGTGAGCCGCCGCGCGGCACGGGCGGTAACCTCACCTGTCACCTGCGCTGCGCACCACACCCCTCCCCCTCCCATCTGTGTTATTGCCCGGAGCGCCCCCGGCCTCCGCTGACCTCCCCGGTTTACCCACACTGCCACACACACCAACGCCTCCACTACCACTCCTCCCCTCCTCTCTGCCAGTAAAGCATCGCCTTCTCGGCTTCTCCGAACCGCACTAAACCCTCCGCCTCTCCCCCTCCGCCTCCGCGCTAGGGTTTTAGCGGCGCTGACGGGGAGGGGTCAGCGGTGGCAGAGGACGGCGACGGGTGCCACGACGACTGGGGGCGCGTTTGGTAAGCGCGGGTTCTGACCTGGGGCTTCGGTACCGTTTCCGCCAATGTAGGCTGGGTTCCGGCGATCAGGGATTGGGCGTTTTGACCCTGGGAATGGAGGGGTTTGGGGAAGAATTGTTTGGTCGCCTCAGGTTTTGGGTTGTTGATGTGGTTCGCGTCTCTGCAATTGGGGCTTGTAGTGTGTTTTTTTGGCGGTGTTTCTGTTGCTTTTGATGTTTTTTGTTAGGGAAAATTGGTTTTTGCGGTCAGTGTAGGACAGGAAGGATTCCGAATGGTCCTGGAAAGACTGTCCAGTTGTTTTTTTTTGGGGAGCTTTGGTTTTAGTTTTGGCGTTTTTTTATATATTATTCCTGCGAGGGAAAATGGTCTTTTTGGGGCTAGCATAGGACTACAGGGATTTTGAATCGTCCTTGGTGGGTTGATCAGTTCGTGTTTGGGAAATTAGATTTGGATACATGCCACTCGAAGTGTCTGATGCACTGGTCCACTGGACTCCATGCGAGCCTGGGCGATCTTGTTGCTCCACGGCTGTAGTTGTCACAGTAAGTACCACATTGATGAGCATGGAATTGCATTCGGTGGGAGCTGAGGCGGAATGCGAGGTAGAAGTCGATGCATACATGCCCCACCACCAGCTCCGGTGAGAGCTTGTGCACGTGCCTTGCCCCCATGGCCACCTTCCTGGGCTTCTTGATCCCGGGGTACTCGAGGAAGCAGCCAGCCATCCTGCTACAGTGTTACTTTTCTTCACTGATAAGAATTAGCAAACACCACAGCTTAATTACTCCTATTTCTAGCTAGTGGGGGATTGTGTGTATAGGTAGCCGTGCACACGAGCTAGCTGGGGTACTAGTGTGCTGATAGAGCATGATCTAGCATGACATCCTCGGATGGCACTGTTGGAGACATATAGCGGCGGGAGGGCGGCCACAGCAGCGGATGACCTGTTCAAAGCGTGTGGGAGCATGGCTAGGCTCAGCTTGCTGCAGGAAGAGTTGTCTCAGTGACTCAGCGCTGGGCACAAATGAGACATCGTGGCGGGAGGCCAGAGCTTGGCAATCAGCTCTGATGGAATGAGGTAGTCGGTGAGCTTGAGAGCAGGGACAGAAGGAAACACAGCTTCAGGCCTTCAGCAGAAGGAGCAAACCTAATTAATTTAGCAGCTCTGGCTTAATTAACTTGCTCGGAGGCAGAGGCACTCCCAAAGGGAATATTGATTAGTGCACTTCATGGAAAACTAAAGAATCCAAGGAAATGAGGAAAAGGAAAAGAACATGGCCAAATTCGTAGCAAATTTGATTTGAACTGGCAATTTTCAAAATCCCAACATTTTAAAATGGCTTGTATCCAAATTTTGGGCGTGTGCTCGAGTCCAGCGTCTTTTTTTGGTCTTGTTTAATTTTTTTTCGTGTTTTCGTTTTGCTATTTCTTGCTGTGTGATTCGAACCAACGGTTGGTTCTAGCTTGTCGCTGTTCCCACTTTTTTTTTCCTTATATTTTGCAGAGTTCTGTGACACTGCTTTCTGCCTTCGTCTGTTGCAGAGAGATGGAGGAGGACCAGTCAGCAATACTGGTCGCTGAAGGTGCTATCAAGAACATCAAGCTTAGCCTATCCACCGAGCATGAGATCGTAAGTTCTCCTTCTCTGATGTTTTTACTAGCGATGCTGGTGCATAGAGATGCATGCAAAATTAAAAACATCATGGGTTTAATCCCTTAGAGGTACTGCCTTCTGAGTTCTGATAAGAGAGACATAGCATATCTTCCTAATTCAAGGGGGCACAATTGAGAGAACTGCCTCCTGATGCTGACACATGTCCATTGGGAAATCATTCCTTTTCACTTTCATTTATTTTTTAGATAATCCAATGAGATTGACCTACAAAGCATAGTTTGAACTGTGCAATTGCAATAATTACTTTGGATTTGCAAGCTTATTTTATGCAAGATGAATGTTGCCACGAGAGCTTGTGGGCTCTGTGATATGGATAATATTAAATTCCAGCATTCGTTTCTCGTTTGCTTTTGGATGACTGATACAGGACAGTGTCACTTATTAGCCAAGCTACGAATGTACATTTTACGGACTGAAGTACTTAAATGTTGCATTCTCCTCCTCCATCTATATGGATTTAAACCTTTTCTTTGCCTTTTGTTTTGTTTCACATAATTATGGCAAGGCTATATTCTGCACAATTCCCAATTCTATTTTCATTCTATTTGTTATTTCCGAACATGACTAATATGCACATTTTTATGTTCTGCAGTGTACTTATTCTATAAATGACTGTCCTGTTACTCATCCTAGTCAGCTTGGAAATCCTTTCCTTGGGTTACCATTGGAAACAGGAAAATGCGAGTCCTGTGGTGCCTCGGAAAACGGCAAATGCGAAGGTTCTCATACAGTGACTTTTCATTAGTTTTCTTCATGTCCCAAACATTGTGCAATAGCAAGCGACTATCCCTTTTTCTCTTGTTGACGATCAATTTATCCGCTTATTTAGGGCATTTTGGGTACATTGAGCTGCCTGTACCCGTATACCATCCTTGTCACGTTAGTGAACTTAGACAACTACTGAGCTTGATATGTTTGAAGTGCCTTCGTATCAAGAAAGGAAAGGTACAGCTTAATCTTACTTTGTTATTTTTCTATACAGGTTTCCCTGTTTTAATCTTAATCTAGATGTTTCACCTTGGTTTATAATTTATGATATCTTTCATGTCTCAGGTTAAACAAAGCAATGGAAAGGAAAATGTGTCAGCGACGTCATGTTACTATTGTCGGGTACCTGCCAACCCCAACATTCCTATATTCCTCTTATGCCTTGAAGTAGATAGACTTAATACTTCACTGTTGGGACTGGTATATGTAGCTATGGAAATATATACCTAAGTAGAAAACAAGTATGTCATGGTTTTAAGTTTAACCTCACTCCTATGTAGTCCAAATAATATAGTTCAATTGGTGTTTAACTTAACCAAAAATATGTTTGGAGAAAACATAGTCAACAATTACTAAAATAATAGTGTTGACTTTAGTAATATCATGTATACATATACTTCTGGATTCTTTCTTCTTGTTGTCAAATCCAAGTTATGAAATAAGTAGGTGCTTGGTGGGTTCTTTTGCAATAATTGATTGGGAAGTTATTATCTCTAGACACAGGAAGAATAACATAATAGTACTGGATTCAATTTTATGCTTGGTCGTTGACGTGTCGTCGTTAAAGTTTACAGTATCCATAATCTCGTAGTACTGTCTGATGAAGTACTGTTGGAACTTGGAAGATATGGCCAACCATAGCATCAGCAGTTGCTGCTAGTCTGGTGCCAGCATTGACACTACAACATGTGTAGTTTGGATGAGTGGCAATTGATGTTTCTCATCATTTATTTCTTATAGGATCTCCCAGCACTATCTTTGAAGGAAATCAAGACAACAGATGGTGCATTTCGTTTAGAGTTGAAAGCACCTCCTAGGAAACACATGAGAGAAGGCTCATGGAACTTCCTTGGTAAATACGGATTTCACCACGGCGGAGCCTCCCACTGTAGGACATTGCTCCCAGAAGAGGTAATAATCTCGTCTAGTTCTGTTATCAAGATAATTTTTGTAGCTTTTGTGATCTCCAAGTATCCAACCTATTATTCATTCCTCTATTATTTGCTAGGCGCTGAATATATTAAAGAAGATTCCGGATGACACAAAAAAAAAGCTAGCTGCACGGGGATACATTGCTCAGTCTGGATATGTGATGAAATACCTTCCAGTTCCCCCTAATTGTCTCTATATTCCAGAATTCACAGATGGGCAGAGCATCATGTCCTATGTGAGTTTTCTTCTGTGCACTTCCTGGTTGTTCATATTTTACTGACTGGTTCAACCGTTCAAGGCTATATTATGCCCTGTTCTTGCTTCTCATTTCAGGACATCTCAATAGTTCTGTTGAAGAAGGTACTTCAAAAGATAGAGCAGATAAAAAAATCAAGAGCTGGTTCCCCAAACTTCGAATCACATGAAGTTGAATCAAGTGATCTACAACTTTCTATTGCCCAATACATACATCTAAGGGGCACTACAAGGGTATGTGACATGATTTTAAAGTAGATAACTTAAATAATCATATTTATACGGTGCGTGAAGAGCAGTCAGAAGACTTGTGGCTCAATTAGAGATTAGCTGCAAACTAGTTCAATCTCCAATGAACCAAGCTTGAGTCAAACTGTTCAAGCTTGTTTCTAAATTATCACCAAGTTAAGAATTAGGATTGAGATTGATCACAATCAGCTCGGTTCAACTCAGCTTGGCACTTGTGTGTGTTTGAAAAAAGATGATAGGAATGTTAATAACAGGATTGTTTCCATCCTCTGAGTGTTTTAAAAACTTGAAAGTGTGGACTTTTCATACCTAAGAGATCTTTCTGAGGACACAAGGCCAGATGCATTTCTTGCTCTTAGTAATATTTGACCACACAAATACCATTTTGAGCCATTCGAATTAGACAAATCCCTGCACCTTTGCAGTATTTTTTAGAGTGCTGATCAACCAACCATCCGTTATGATGATTTAACAGTGTCATATGCATTTATGTTCTGATTAAACTTATTTATGTGAAATTTAATCGTGTTTCCTATAATCCGTGGTAACCTCTCTCTCTTGTTTTCAAGGGTCCTCAAGACAATGCCAAGAGATTTGCAATTAGCACTGATTCATCTCATTTATCAACAAAACAATGGCTAGAGAAGATGAGAACATTGTTTATCAGCAAAGGGTCAGGCTTTTCATCACGCAGTGTACTCACTGGAGATCCATATATTGGAGTAGATGTAGTTGGACTGCCTTCTGAAGTGGCGAAGAGAATAACTTTTGAAGAACAAGTAACGGACATAAACATCAACAGGTTGCAAGAGGTGGTTGATAAGGGACTGTGTTTGACCTACAGAGATGGACAAATAACCTATGCCATCACTGTAGGATCGAAAGGACATACTACACTCAAAGTCGGTCAAACAATCAGTAGGAGAATCGTTGATGGTGATGTTGTTTTCCTTAACAGGCCACCTAGTACTCACAAACACTCTCTCCAGGCGTTCTATGTATACATCCACGATGATCATACAGTCAAAATCAATCCTCTTATATGCTCTCCTCTTTCGGCAGACTTTGATGGTGATTGTGTGCACATCTATTATCCACAGTCACTTGCTGCAAAAGCTGAAGCATTGGAGCTTTTCAGCGTGGAGAAACAACTGACTAGTTCCCACAGTGGGAACATAAATCTCCAGCTAGCTAATGACAGTTTGCTAGCTCTGAAACATATGTCTTCCAGAACCATGCTAAGGAAAGAATCAGCTAACCAGTTGGCAATGTTTGTGTCCTATTCACCTCCTGCCCCTGCTGTGATCAAGTCAAACCTGTATTGGACAATCACACAAATAGTGCAAGGTGCGTTGCCAACAGAATTAACTTGTCAAGGGGACAAGCACCTAGTCATGGACAGCACTGTTATAAAACTGGATCTTGACAAAGAATCTGTTCAGGCCTCATTCTCAGATCTAGTATCCTCCATTCTTTGTGTGAAGGGTCCAGGAGAGGCACTACAATTTTTGAATGTGCTGCAGCCCTTATTGATGGAATTTTTACTTCTGGATGGTTTTAGTGTAAGCCTTCAAGACTTTAATGTCCCCAAGGTTCTGTTGGAAGAAGCACAGAAAAACATTCAGAAACAGTCACTTATTCTTGAACAGTCAAGGTGCTCAAAAAGTCAGTTTGTGGAAATGCGAGTTGATAACAATCTGAAGGGAGTAAAGCAGCAAATTTCGGATTTTGTCGTGAAACACTCTCATCTTGGGCTGCTGATTGATCCAAAAAGTGACCCTTCAATGTCAAAAGTGGTTCAGCAGCTTGGGTTTGTTGGTCTGCAGCTTTACCGTGAGGGAAAATTTTACTCTAGTCGTCTGGTGGAGGACTGTTTCTCAACTTTTGTGAATAAACACCCAGCTGTTGGAGATGAGCATCCTCCAGAGGCTTATGGTCTTGTGCAGAGTTCATATTTTCATGGTCTCAATCCTTACGAGGAGCTGGTACATTCTATATCTACAAGAGAAGCTATTGTCCGCTCCTCAAGAGGGTTAACAGAACCAGGAACTCTGTTCAAGAGTCTAATGGCCATCTTGCGAGACGTAGTTATATGCTATGATGGAACTGTGAGAAACATATGCAGCAATTCAATCATGCAACTTAAGTATAAGGAAGATGATGTCACAGATTTTCCAAGTGCAATAACTCCTGGAGAGCCAGTGGGTGTCTTAGCTGCCACCGCTATCTCCAACCCTGCATACAAGGCTGTGTTGGATGCTTCTCAAAGTAACAATACTTCATGGGAGTTGATGAAGGTAATAGCATTGTAAATTACTTTATGCATTTGATAGCTCAGATGATCTTGTAAGTACTGTTTAACAAGTTTATTGTATTATTTTAACCTAATAGGAAATACTGCAAACGAAAGTTGGCTACAAAAACGATATGAAAGACCGAAAAGTTATCCTGTTTCTGAATGACTGCTCTTGTGCCAAGAAGTTTTGCAAGGAAAAGGCTGCTATTGCAGTACAGGGCTGCCTAAGGAGAGTTACGTTAGAGGATTGTACTACTGATTTCTGCATTGAGTACGTATCCATAAATTAACACTGTCAATAGTAGAGTTAACTTCATTCCTTGTTTATCTTGTTATAAAATCAATGGAGGATCTGGTCTTGTTTTTGTGGTGGTTCATCTAAGCTCACCAATTCCATTATGCTAAAGTCTAGAACTCAGGTTTCCTTTTCTGTTTGATTGTTCAGCATAGTTTCCACTTTAGAAATGCGAAGGGATGTGAATAGTTGGCAAATGTTCAATATATACTCTCAATGGACTGATAAATCTGTGGACTTAGCAAGATATTTAGCATGGACTTCCCCACTAACATGAACAGTGTATTTCATATTGGGAACTTCTCCATCTGTTTAATACTGAGAAACCGGATACCCCTGTTCCTTGGAATTGGACATCCGTGTCTGTTGCACTAAGCAGTAGTGTTGAGCTTGTTCAATCCTTTGATTTACCCTTCAAATTGTTTAACATTATGCAACTGAACTGCCATAATTCTACTTAGAAATTAGCCATGACAGCTATGGACGCAAATGTATCAGGCAGACCTGGGAAGCCCACTTACCCAAGCTAAGATATTTTGAGAAAACATAATGGTTGGCCCCTTAGCTGATTGAGCCAAGTGGGTAAATGCGTGATCTTACCATTCTCAAAACGGGAATAGAGATAAAAGAAACATTGTTGTCCTACATCTGGTTTGGGCTTTTAGGATTCATTGTCATTTGAGGTGAACACCACGAAATGTGACGTTTGCATTTTCAGGTATCAGAAGCAAATAATTTTAGATGGAACTTCAGAAGCCACCCCAGCACTTGTAGGCCATATTCACCTTGACAAGGTATTATGATGCATTCTGGCTTTTCACATGTAAACTATATTTTTAAAAATATATATACATGTATGTATGTCTTTCTTGCAGGCACAATTAGACAGGATAAACATTAGCACTCAAGATATTCTCCAGAAATGCCAAGAAGTTTCTGGGAAATATGGGAAGAAGAAAGGACATCTTAGTCACCTGTTTAAAAAGATCACTTTCTCTACCTGGTAAGATATATATTCTCTACTATATTGTCTGCAATAATTCACCTGTTGAAGCCTAGTTGTCATGCTCAGTACTCATGTTGGCCTGGTTCCTTCTAGTAGCGGCTACTGGATGTTGGTGACATTATAGTTTTGGTAGAAGAGGGTTGTAGACTGTTGGGGTCCATTCAGGCTGTTGTATTGTTCTTGATCAAGATGGGCAATATCTAATATATCAACATGAGAACTAAATGCTTGATGATGTTTTGCTTATTCATTTCCTTTATGTTTTGTATACTGGATTGTTTAACGTGCACACAAACATGCCTGTGATACAAACATATAAAATATTGCAGGGGATGATTGTGTCGTGGATTAGAGGAGGTGAATTCCTACTTCTGAACTGTCGTTAGAGATTACTGTATAAAAAAACAAAAATCCACCCTCCTACATGCATCCCAGAACAAAGATTGTCACTTGTTTGTGGGATAGACCTATATGATTTATAATCAACTCAAAACGGAATACTGAGGCAGCAAGATGGTTAACCTCAATTGTAGCCATATGCCATTCTTTGCCACCAAATTATTCGAACTTCATTGAAGTAGTACCATCATAAGAAAGAGGCGGGGAAAGTGATACTGAAATGATGGAAAGATTTTCCAGTTATTTGATGATACTCCCTCCTATTGCAAATATAAATCTTTTAGCTTTGTGCACAAGAATTAAGTAGTACATGAAATGATTTTAGTGCCCTTCAATCATTCCAACCATACTAGTCTCTTCTCTTACAGACATAATAAATTCTCTCTCACTATTCATTATTTAATTATCTAATTGCAACACTTAACAACGACATTTAGTCACCGGGTATAATAGGAAGGAGTAAACTGCGCTCGAAGTTGTAGAACGACTTATATCTCTACTAAAAGAGGGAGTTGGTGGTGGCGGTGGTGGTTCATCTGCCCCTCCCAACTCCCCATTTGATCTCCCAAAAAATCTAACGAAAACAGAAAAAAGCAATCTACAAACAAACAAATTCCACCACCCTAAAAATTCTCTAACAACAAAAAACAACTGAGCTCTACCGGGCGCGTGGCGGAGCCAAGGGCGTGGGCTAGGCAGGCCGATCCCGACGATGTCGACTCGACGTGTTCGGGTAATCAAGGTTGTGGGCCAGGCGCCTGATCCCGACAATGTCGACTCGATGTGTTCGGGTAATCAAGGTTGTCATGGCGTCGCCAAGTCGTCACCTAGTCGACTCCAAGTCGTCCTAAGAGGCAGGTGACTAAGAGGACTAGGCGATGTCATGGCTACCTAGGCGTCGTCTAGGGAGGATGTGGCGGGCGACTGAGGGCAAAAAAACCCTTCAAGAGTAGGGTATCACGTGATAGGAGGTGAGAGAAAACAGATCTGGGCTGGGGCCTGGGGTTGGGAGAGCTTGGAGTGAGGCCGCTGGCCCGCCGCCGCCCCTCTCCAGCTCACTTCCGCCGCCTCCTCCCTGAAGCTTGTCGCCTTCGCCCCCCTGCAGTTTTGGTTGTACTCCACTCCGCCGTCACCGTTGGAGATCACCTCAGCTCAGACCAGTCTCCTCCCTCCTTTGTTGCTCTGCTTCTTGCTCTTGCTTTGCGAAGTCTGCTTCTTGCTCTGATTTGCTCTGCGACTTTGCTGCTCCCTCTGCTCGTGTCTCTTGCTGCTTTGGTTCTCTGCTTTGGTTCTCAGCTTTTGCTCTGGCCATTTGCTCTACTGCTTGCTCTTGTGCTTGTGCTTACAGCTTACTGCTTGCTGTCTTATTGAGAAGTGAAAAGTGCAAACCTGAACTTATTATGGTAATGTGAATTCACTTAGTTGTTACCTAGAGCATTTGGGGTATGCTTATTTAATTCCCTGCCATATGATGTATATTTATTTATTTCCCAGTCATATGAGGTATTATTTATTATTTTATTTCCACCATCTAACTCTAGCCATGGCGTGCGCCTAGGCATCCTGTCACCTTGGGGTTGCCGCGACTAGCCAGAGCGCCGTGACAACCTTATGGGTAATATGATTTTTTTTAAAAAAATCCGTAGCAAAGCACGGACATTCATCTAGCCTGCAGAAAAGTTTAAAAAGCTAAAATGACTTATATTCGCATTTAGAGGGAGAACTTTGTATTTTCCGTCTTTGTCTTGTCTTCACATGGTTTTGCATGAGGGTTATCTGGTCCATAGCAATGATAGTACTTAAGTTATGATTGAAATGTGGTCTTTTCTTGGTTGCAGTATGTCAGAATCTATATTTGCCTCCTAGTTCCTACAATGTCCTAATCAGTTTGATGTTGTTTGTGGCAAAGAATTGACACCCCTTGGGCATAGTTATTTAATGTAATGATGGTTTTTTTTTTGGTCTGGGGCTCTGGGCAGAGAACATCAATATATTGTTGATTGGGAATCATCATCACTCTTTGGAATATGTATACTCAAGCATATATTTCAGTGTTGCCATTGTATTAGTACTCACTGTTGTCTGTTTATTGTGACATGAATCTTTGCATTATTTGTATTCATTAATCTAAAGGGTTTCGATTTTTCACCTTACTCTTGGCAGTGATTGTTCATTCACACGGAAGCCGATTGATGGGAAGCTACCTAAGGCTCCATGTTTACAGTTCTCTTTCTCTGATGACAACACTATGTTATCTGAATCCGTTGAGAGAGCAGTGAATGTGTTAGCTGATTCTGTCTGTGGAGTGCTTTTGAATACAATTATAAAAGGTACTGTAAGTTGTACAAACCAGGCTTCTTCAATTGAAATTTCATTCACTGGATATCTTCCAATTAGACTTCATTCTTAATGTTCAAATGAAAATTTGTTCATGTTTTATTGGAAAGAAAGCTTGAGATTAATGCATTTTTATATTTTCTCAATACCGGCACATATATAAAGTAGAGAAGTTTCATCGGTATAGTCTAATATGCATCAAGGCATATAACTTTCTTCTTGTCTGAAGCTATTGTTTCCAATGGACCGTGGTTCTTTATTTTTATCCCTATGGCTATGGTGCCATTTGCAGAGCATAAACTTTGGCTTTGTATCCTGAGCTCCTGTCCATTAGATGATTAGGAGGTATGTAGGAAGAAGGCAAAACAAAGTAACTTGGCAGAATTGGTGAAAAGTGTTGGGTAAAGAAATTATTTTTTCCTTGTTAGAACTGTTAAGTGTAGTAGTGTAATAGTCATGTTAGTGTAATAGTTATGTAGGGGTAGTAATGTAATTGTAGTCTAACTAGGGTTTCACTTGTACACTATATATAGCCCCTTTGGCTCTTGTAATACAATCAAGAATTCAGCCCTCATTTCATCTTTGCTCTCCCATAATCTAACATGGTATCAGAGCCTAGATCCAAACTCTAGTCTCTATCTTCTTCCACCCAAGCCGCCTCCAGGAGGAGCAATCTCTACTCCGAGGTAGCACCTCATCTCGTTTTTATCTTTAGCATTTGTAGTTTCTAAATGTAAAGCAGTACCTGCATCTCTTCGAGTAGCAGCAGCACCAACAGCAGCAAGTGTCCCTGAGCTCGGTACTGCTCTTCCGGATCGACTAGAGCTCCTTACTTGCCAGATCCTTCCCCAACGACGCATCGCCTGGAGCTCCTTCCTCGCCAGATCAACTCCCCAGATCTGGCACCTGGAGCTCATCTACGTCGTCACCACCCCAGATCTGGCGCTTGGAGCTTGTCTACATCGTCCTCATCGCGGATCTGACGACCTCCACTGGCGCTCGCTCCTCGTTGATCCACTCCGGATCCAGCGACAGCTCGCCCGCGCATCGGCCTCGTCTCCTCGACTGGATCTGGCGACCGGAGCTCTCCCCTTTCCAGCGGCGGCGGCCTCCAGGACCAGATCGGTTGGTCTTCGTCGTCGTCATCGTCGCTTGGGGCGTCGCAGCCTGTCGGATTCGACCTGATCCAGCTCGACATCTTCTCTAGCCATATTCGGACGGAGTTGGCCGGCGGGCCCGAGCCGCTGCTCGAGCGGCGCATCTTCCCCGAGCGGTGCATCTTCCCCTCCGCTCTAGCGGATCTTCCCTGAGCTCGAGCGGAGCATCTTCCCCTGGTAAATCTTCCCCGAGCTCGAAGCCACCTCTCTCGAGCAACCCACGATGAAGGCAAAGTCGGTCCTCTGCTCCAAGCCGGCCACCGCGTCGCCCAGCTAGATCCGGTGTTGCCCTCGCCTCGGGCTGCCGCTGTCGGCTCTGCCTCGCCTCGCCTCGGGGCCCCTACTCCCGGATCAGCGCCACCGACGCCTCCTTGGTCCCGGATTAGCGCTGCCGCCGTCAGAGACGACCGGATCCGCGCCGCCTCCTTACTCTCGGCTGGCCCGACGGCGCACGAGCTCGTCCTCGCGCACGCCGCCGCCTCTGCTCCCTTTGCGCCGCCCGATGGGTCGTCTTCACGCGACCTCGGTCCTGGAGGCCACCACCGCTGGATCTGGGCGTTGCTCGTTGATGCCCGTTGGGACTAGCCTTCTTGCCGGCTAGTGCCCGTTGGGGCTGGCCTTCTTGCTGGCTTTGTTGTCGCTGCTCTGCTGGCCATCTTCATCTCCAAGCTCTTGCTCCGTTCCTCTCCTTGTCGTCGGCACCTGCTTCGTGGCTATCTTCTTGCCTTCGGTTTGCTCAGCCGCAATCTGCACTCGGCCATCTTCTTCACGGGACTAGGAGCCAGCTGCTCTGCTCCTTGTTGCCGCTTTGGTCAGCCCTACTCCAGAGCACTCTGCTCCTGACTCTATCGCTGCTCCCTCTGCTGTAGCACATGTTCTTTGTTCGTTCAGCTTCTGTTGGGCCTAGTGGTATGCTACTTGTTTTTCTGTGCTACTGCTTGAGACATGTGGTACTGAATTGCTTTTGGTGTTGGTCGAATGTATGCTGTGAGCTGCTGCTGTTGGTGCTTGTGTGATCACTGCTAGTATCTGTTGTACCTAATATGTTGTTGCTGCTATTATCTTTAGCCTATTTCCTTTGATTTCCATTGAGTCCATCCAAGTCCACTCATCTCTCTTTGAGTTCGTTGAAGTTGTGCCATTTCATCATATTTTTATCGATCAGCCGATTGCTTCTTCCTTTTTTTTGGGTTGCCGCGGTCCGTCCATTGGATCGAGTGCGGTCACCCTCGTCATCGTTGTTGATGTGACTTTGCTCTCTTGGTCCTCTCTTGTAGCCATCTCGCTACACATCTTCGCATCATTGCGACTCTTGACCAATTTCTTCTTTGTCGTTATCATCAATTGTCTCGTCGTCTTTGTTTCCGTCGGCGCCAGATTCGACACCGTCACCTCACATCTTGGGTGGGCGGATCTGGTCCATCGTCTTTGCCTTTGTCAAGCGCTAGATTCGACACCGTCACCTCACTTCTTGGGTGGGCGGATCTGGTTCGCGTCTTCATCTCAATCTCTCTCGTTCGCGTCTTCATCTCAATCTCTCTCTTCATCGGCTTGATTTGACATATCTCTCTGTTCTTGTCGGTTTCAACATCTCCAAATCAAGACATTTGTGTGTGAAGAGCCGAATGACAATTTTTGTTCAAAAGTTGAATGCTTCGACGACATCTTCAAGCTTGGACTTCGGATTTATCTTTTATTTTAGTGCTGTCCTCTTCAAACTCAATGCTATTGCATACACATTGAGTTTGAGTGGGGGTGTTAAGGGTAGTAGTGTGATAGTCATGTAGTGTAATAGTCATGTAGGGGTAGTAATGTTATTGTAGTCTAGCTAGAGTTTCTAGTCTAGGGTTTCACTTGTACACTATATATAGTCCCTTTGGCTCCTGCAATACAATCAAGAGTTCAACCCTCATTTCATCTCTTTTCTCCCATAATCTAACAAGAACATGGTACTCAATTCTGAATTTTCTCTGTAAATCCTGTTGAAATGTTTGAGCCTTTTTTACCCCTCTTAGTTAAATTTTGTGTTGCCAGCTTTGTTGCTACATATTTTACTTGGCAAAATTACAAACTACTCCATTTATTTCGCTATATTTGTCTATAGCCTCGGGAGTATCCGTTTCAATATATTTGTCCATTGAGAGAATCTAGAGTGTAGTTATTGCATTCTTTCCACTCTACCTCTACTTGAATGCTTTGGAAGAGGTTAAGTGGTTGTATTATGTTATTTAATAGGGGTATGTATGGTCATTCCCCCTTAATTATTTCTTAGATTTAGTGTTTTTTTGGTCTATGAGCTTGGTGGGCTGTGGACCAGGGGAAAAATTCCCGGTACCAGGGCGGGAATGGTAACCGGCCGTTTACCGGTTTTCCCGGGAAAAACCCGGTTGAATTTGCTTAAAAATCAACCAAAATTCAAAATTCAAAATTCAAAATTCAAAATTTGAACTTGCAAAACCCGGGAAAACCGGCCGGGATTTTGGATGCCGGTTACCGGCTGGGATTTTTTCCCCTGCTGTGGACAAATATAACGAAACAGAGTGATTTTTTCATTAATACATAATTTCTTTACAAATACTTGAGTTCTGACCCCACTGAAGAATCAAAATAGAAAATTTGCGACTCTTGGCTTCTAATACCTATTCCTTGTAGGTGTTGCTCAGATGCATTATATATACTTCACATTTTGATGATGAATATCCATCCATTTATGTAATAGATGTATGCCATTTTGCTGAGAATATGGGACAATTTTATTCTACAT
Organism: Hsuehochloa calcarea; assembly: GCA_036346395.1. Lineage (NCBI taxonomy): Eukaryota > Viridiplantae > Streptophyta > Magnoliopsida > Poales > Poaceae > Hsuehochloa > Hsuehochloa calcarea. The sequence goes on along the minus strand of CM070596.1, from coordinate 4,646,757 downwards.
TTATAGTGATTAAACTATTATATATTTACAGTGTTTCATGTCACTTTTGATCTTTTTTTTAAATTAAAAAAAGTGATAACTATTTGTAGTTCTATAGCTGTGATTAAGACATACTCCATTACAATTTTGGGGTTCGACTGATTTTGTTGTTGCAAAATTATACTTACAAAATTAATATATGTACTCTTGTCAACTCATTAGAAAAATATTAATTAACAATTTAGGTGGTGTTCTCCAAATAAGGGGGGAAAGGACTTTCAGCTCAACTATTTGTTGTTTGTTTGCTCTGCAGGTGACCAACGAATTCAAGAGGCTAAAATTATTTGGATTGGATCCGATGCAACGTCTTGGGTAAAAAACACACGGAAGGCATCAAAGGGTGAGCCAGCAGTAGAAATTATTGTTGAAAAAGATGAAGCTTTACACAATGGTGATGCCTGGAGAACAGCAATGGATGCCTGCATACCAGTTCTTAACCTCATTGACACACAAAGGTCCATCCCTTATGGTATTCAACAAGTGCGAGAACTTCTTGGCATCTCATGTGCCTTTGATCAAGTTGTGCAGGTTTGCCACCTTCTGTTTATTTGTAAAAAATGTAGATATATTTTATTCAAGATGTACTGTTTGGTGGCCAAGGTTCCAAATCCTGGGTAGGGCTTCCAGTTTTTAGTAAAACATAGAATATTTGAATTTTGGGAAAAAAAAAGTATTCCCAGTATCCACTGAGGAAAGGTCAGGAATTGGATGGTAACTGCAAACAGCTCGCCTCCAGGAGCAGGTTGTCCTTCAAGATCTGGATCCCTTGTAGCACTGATTAGTTCATTAAAAATAAAACAAAAGGGCAATCCAATCTTTCACAAATGAAGTTGTTTTGGACATTGCATAGTCACCAGGGTGCATCTTTGACCATTGGTATTTACAAAAATTTATTCGGAAAAAATATAAATACCGTGAAAGTATTTTAGATGACAAATCAACTACTACCTCCGTTTCGCAATATTTATCCATATTCCTTTGGAATAGTTGTTTCACAATGTTAGTCCCTTGTTGTAATCTAGGTGTAGTTATTCCATGTCTGCCCATTATTTTAATGCTGATAGAGAATGTTGAGTGGTGGAACATTTCATTTAATAGGGCTTGCAGATTTGTGCAGCACCTTTCATTTTAATCTACCACAACAAACTCTTTTCTACATCAGTTTTGTGCTTGGAGATTTGCACAGCAGCTTTCAACAGATTTTATCTTCCATCCCATTTCAGTAGATAATTTTAATGATTGCTGATTTGTGCAGCGCCTTTCGACATCTATAAGGATGGTTGCTAAAGGAGTTCTCAAGGACCATTTGGTACTTGTGGCAAACAGCATGACATGCACTGGAAACTTGAATGGGTTCAACACTGGTGGTTACAAGGCAACGTTCCGTTCATTAAAAGTTCAAGTACCTTTCACAGAGTCCACATTGATTGTAAGTTCATTTGAGATCTCTTGATTTGTTTTTTATCACCAGACATTTTGTTGATATCTTGTTTTTTGTAGACCCCTATGAAATGCTTTGAGAAGGCTGCAGAGAAATGCCATTCTGATTCATTGGGATGTGTGGTTTCATCATGTTCATGGGGCAAGCATGCCGCAATTGGCACTGGATCATCTTTTCAGATTCTTTGGAACGAAAATCAGGTAGGCTGGTCTTTCTACTCACGTAGTTTATTGTCCATCTCAGTAGTGGAGCCTGATTCAATATTTAGTAAAGTCTAATCTAATGAATTGTGCTTAAAAGATCTTCAGAAGATGGGGCTAATCCAAAAATATGCATTTTACTAAAAAGAAACCCTTAATATAGAAGTAGTCACTAGAAAGCTCTGCTGCTGCTTTATGTGGTTTAACCATATGGAAGGACACTTCTGTGTTTTAATTTGATTGTTGCAGCTGAAAAGCATTAAGGAGTATGGTGATGGGCTGTACGATTTCTTGGCCTTGGTGAGGACTGACCAAGAAAAGGCGAGGTACACATTCTTGGATGATGTGGACTACCTTGTAGAAGAGAACGAAACAGATGATGTGTGCTTATCTCCTGAGTTGGATGGGACCATTGGTAAGCCCACCTTTGAGGATAATTTCGAAGAGCAAGATATTCGGAACGGCAGCTCATGGGAAAATGGCATAACAATGAATGCGAGCTGGGAACAACATGCAAGTGCTGGGAATGATTCTGATAACTGGGGAGGCTGGAGTAATGGTGCTGAAGCAGCTGGCACAGGAACTGCAAAACCAGCAGACCAAGATAATTCATGTTGGGATGTGCCTACAACAGTGGAGAACAATTCCACTGATTGGGGAGGCTGGGGCACTGAAAAACCAAAGGACAAGAGGACTGTATCCGGAGAACCAGCTGAACTCGATACTTGGTCTGACCGGGGTGCTAAAAAGGAAATAGATGGAGGTGGTGGTAACTGGGAGAAGCAGCCCAGCACTTGTGAGGAATTGAAGAAAAATGTGGATCAGGACTCATGGGGCAACATGTCAACCTCACCATCACACAGTACATGGGGTAAAAAGAAATCAGATGGAGGTGATGGTAACTGGGGGAAGCAGGCCAGCTCTTGCAAGGAACAGGAGACGAATATGGATCATGACTCTTGGGGAAACATGCCAACATCGCTGTCAGGCAATACATGGGGCAAAAAGAAGTCCGATGGAGGTGATGGTACCTGGGAGAAGCAGCCCAGCACTTGGAATGAACAGAAGATGAACGTTAATCAGGACTGCCGGGTCAAAAAGAAGTCAGATAGAGGTGATGGTACATGGGAGAAGCAGCCCAGCACTTGGAATGAACAGAAGATGAAAGTTGATCAGGAGTCCTGGGGCAATGCATGGGGTGAAAAGAAGTCAGATGGAGGTGATGGTACATGGGAGAAGCAGCCCAGCAATTGGAAAGAAAAGAAGACAATGGAATCAAATGAAGATTCCTGGGAGAAATCTAATGCACGACAGGATTCATGCGGTAATGATGTAGCTCATAATAATAGTACCCAGCAGGGTTCCTGGAACAAAACGGCAGTAAAGGATACTGATATGCAGCAGGACTCATGGGGTAATGTGGCAACCCAAAATATCGATGCACAGAATGATTCCTGGGAGAGTGTGGCAGCAAAGGCTCATAATTCTACTACACAGCAGGGTTCCTGGGATAAAACGTCAGTAGAGGATACTGATATGCAGCAAGGCTCATGGGGTAATGTGGCCACCCAAAATATTGATGCACAGAATCATTCTTGGGAGAGTGTGGCAGCAAAGGCTCAGACTTCTACTGCACAGCAGGAGTCCTGGGGTAATGCTGCTGCATCACCATCAGACAATGCATGGAATGCTACTCCAATTTCCCAAGGGAAGGAGGATTCAGATGCAAAGCAATCAGATTCTTGGGATGGCTGGAATTCTGCTCGAGCCGAGGACTCGAGTACTGATAAATGGAACAAGTGCAATGATTCTGGCAACAACAAAGGCTGGAAATCAGATGGATGGGGTGCGAAAACTGGCAACTGGAGATGTCAGAGAAACGATCCTGGGAGGCCCCCAAGGAAACCTGATGAGAGGGGTCCACCAAGACGATGGTTTGAAGTAACAACCGAGGAGGAAAAGATTCTAGCAGAAATTGATCCCATTGTGCAGAGTATCAAAAAGATCTCCCGTGAATCATGGTAAATTACCTCACAATTTACTTGTTAGTTTGGCGTCCTTCATAGTTCATAGTATGTAGTCAAGTTTTTAAGCTGCTTCATACAGGGGAAAGGTTGTGGTTTGGCTGTTATATGAAAATATGCCATATGCAACAATTAATTGGTTTATACTGTCTCAAACTTTTAATCTTATCCTTGTCTTAATTTTTTGCAGTGATGGCGTAAGGCTTTCTCCGGAAGACGAAAAGTTTATCAAAGAGAATGTTCTTGAGCACCATCCTGAAAAGCAAGCAAAGGTGTCTGGTGAAATTGATCATATAATGGTATGGATTCTTGTGTTATTTTTTGGGTTCTATATATACTGTGTGATCATCTGATTTGCCGTAACGAAATATCAGAAATCTTAATTTGGCTTATGGTGTATGATGGCCTCCTTTAATCTGACAGGTTGACAAGCACCAAATTTTCCAGGAAAGTCGGTGCTTCTTTGTGGTGTCGTCAGATGGGTCCCGCTCAGATTTCTCCTACATCAAGTGCGTGGAGAATTATGTGAGGAAGACCTACACGGAGCATGGTGACTCATTCTGCAAGAAGTATTTCAGGAGGCGTCGTGAGCAAGCAGCGGGCGTTGATGGAGGTACAACACCAGTCACTCCAGCTGAGGCTCCACAATCTACCGCAATTAAGACCGAGCAAGGCACTCAACAGGCGACACAGCTAGGGACTCCAGGCCCTCCAGCAGCGAGTCCACAGGAGACTCCAGCTCCCCCAGCAGTGACTCAGCAGGAGACTCAAAAGCCAGATTCAGTGGCGGATACAGGGATTCTCGGGAAGGGGCCTGATCTGTTTGAAACTGATGCTTAGGGTGTGTAACTGTTGTATATACATGCCTGACTTGTGCTGCCTCTGAGCATGCCCCTTGCTAATAGTCTACTTGCTAATTGTCTACTTGCCCTGACTTCGAGTAGAGAGGTGACAGTAGCAGTCTTTAGATCTCATGGGCCGCATTTCCTGATGTATGCTTCTTCCAGACAAACTCTGTAAATTCTGGGAGATTGTATGCTGCCTAGTGCCTAAGGATCGAAAAACCGTTTCCGGTGGAGATCCCGCCGGGGAGTCGGAAAAAAAACCGGCGGTTATCGGTTTTCTTGGAAAAAAATCTGATTGAATTTCGCTTGAATTCGCTTGAAAATAATTCGAAAATCAAAATTTAAAATTTGAGTTTGCAAACTCTGAAAAAACCGGTCGGTATTTAGATTCTCGTTATTCACTGGGAAATCCGGTTACCAGCATAACCTGTTTCAATGGCTCAATGCTGTGATGCCCGCCCTGCCTTGTATGATTATATCTTGTGATTGCTGGTTTTGTAAGGCGTAGGCTCACTTGAATTGATGTCGAACTTGGAAGCCTCAGAGCTCTGCATTGCGCTATTTCAATTTGGATTTTGTTACAGGGCTCAAGCTATCATCTGAATCAGCAAAGAAAATTCCTTGTTATAAGCAGGCAGGCAACCCTCTGCATAAACCGCGATTGTTGCGGCTGAAGTCATTTTTTTGTTCGATATTTTGTAACCGGAGTAAAACCAATTGGTATGATTATTGATCCACTATTTTCCGGACGTTATAGTTCTCATTGTCAATGTATGATTCATTTTGTTTCTAGCATTTATTCTTCTTCGTTTAACCTCTTTTTTCCATTAAATTTAGGGGTGTCAATCGAATCGAATTGATTCGATTTATCTGTTTTTATCTGGTATCTAAATTCGGTTGGTAGCTAATATGGTTTAGTTTTTTTCACCTGATTAACAATTTCTCAATTTTTTTTTGCCGTATTGGCACCTTTTCGTTTCGTATTTACAAGAATGGTTGTTTTCGAAAATTATTTGCAAAAATAGCCCGTGCGGCGGCCCTTCCTAGGCCACCACGTGCTCTATTGCCGCACGACTCACTGTGCGGTGTCCACGTTGCGCGCCACGTGTCTCGGGATTAGGGTTTAGGCCGAAATTAGAGTTTAAGTCGATTAGAGTTTCGACGCTGTTTATAGGAATTTTAAAATATAGCAAATGCACTCAAAAAAATTATGATATTTTATGTGGAGCCTCCCGACACAGTGTACTTACTTGTGTAAATTTACCATAACTTTATTCATTTAGAATTTTTCTCGTAATTTCATATAAGTGTACTGTTTGTACGAATTTGTAAATATAGAAAAAAGCGTCAAAAATATGAATTTTATTTTGAAGGCTCCCCACGTAGTGGACTTGATTGTGTAATATTTTACCAATTTTATATGTGTTCTGGAAATGTGTAAAAAATTCTGGATTTAGATCGTGGAAAATTGAATTTTAGGTTTAGGAAATTAGAGTTTCATGATTTTATGTGACTTGGAATGTATGGAAAAAAAGCTGCATTGATATACAATATGGCGCAAGAGTACACACGTAACAACCAAAATACGTGTATAAATATAACAAAACAAAATATGAATACAAATATACCAAAATATAATCGTATAACATGAGATATAATATGACTCACTCGTCTGAGCCACTACTATCTGCTCATTGCGACTGCCTCCGTGTGCGCTTGGATGTTTTGCGTCGAGCATGTCTCGTGTGATACGCGAGCGGGTTCGGAGAGCGCGTGTCGGATCGGAGGGGGTACGGAGACCGTTGAGTGGGCGGAGGTGCACTAGTAGGCTGGGTCTAGCTCAGCAGAGTCTAGTAAGTGTACATGTCGTCGAAATGAGGCATGCCGACCTGGGGGCCACCTCTGAAGAATTCATGAACGATGGACTCCATAAATTCACTCTGCGGGTACGATGCCTGCAACTCTGGTTGTGTGGATGAGCTCTGGCCTTGGGTGTATAGTGTGCCAGTCAACTCAAAGGAGCTCTGACCTTGGACGCACGGTGTGCTTGCCCACTCGGAGGAGCTCTGCCCTGCGTACGCTCCAAACCCCTGCCATGGTCCAAACCGAGACGGCATGTACTGCTCCCTAGTAAGAGCTGGGAGGCCCGTATCGTCATGATCATTCGATGTGAACAGGTCGTGACTCTCAAAGTTAATTGAAGGCTACAAGACGGAATGATGTTAGTACAGATAAACACTCTGGACGTAAATTGAGAATCTCGTACTTCCTGGATGTGCAGCGCATATGACCGAGGGGGAGTGCTAGTCTGTGTACCGAACGCGGACGGTAGAAGTGATTCATCGCGACGAACCTACGGCGGGAGAACGACATGATGTTAGCGGAACGTAAGACATGATAAAAAACCGACGCGGATTTGTACATAACTTACCTCCCCGCCGATCTGCCGCGGATGGCTGACGGAGAACGCTACGACGCCGACCGGACTCGCTAGGTCGTGGTGATCTAGCAGGTGAGCACTACCCCTCCACTTGGTGCCCGATGTGCAGGACGTCATCCGTCGAACGACCGTAGCTCAAGTTCTTTATTATCTTCTTCGACTCCGCGAAGATGTACTTCAAAGTTTTTAGCATCCTCGCTGGTGTTGTGTTTGACCTGCGGATGGCGGACTCCGATGCGTTTGCGATGTGCTGCGTCTGCTCCAACTGTAATGACATACATAACCGTTTCATTAATGAAGAATACAAATATCATCAATAAAAGACCAGACGTTGTAAGTGTCTTACGACATCGTCACGCCGCGAAGCGCTATGACGATCGAACGAGCTTTCTGCTGGTGCATGACCTGCTCCGGGCGCTCTAGCGGAGGAAGGGTGAGTTTTGCGCACGTCTGTGGCACGTACCACTCCATGTAATCACCGTACATCCAAACGTCATACGGACGCTGCTCATGCAAGACATCCAAGTGCACCCTCTCTGTCCATACTATAGTCCACACGTGCTGGACTAGTCGCCGGCCCTAAATATGCCCACCCATCCTCGATCGCCCATATTTACGGAAGGATTGATGTTAGAAAGAAGACGTAAGAAGTGTAAACATTACTCGGATGATGTTTGACTCACAGGTGTATGGCTCGCGACAGGAGCCTGCTATCCGGGGACACGCCTTGGTGCACACCAAACTGTCCCATTACGCGCTGCGGCGTGTAAGGCTCCACTATATGTGTGAACACCAGGTGGCATGTCATCGTCCACAGTCCTGCGTCCTGGGTGCATTGCACGGATAGTCCGTACGGGGCTACCGTGTGCACGAAATCTGGATACCATGGAGCCTATGATGTTGTTGTCGTGCAACGACTCGAACTCGTTGTGGAACAACGAGTAGCACCTCGCCGGTCTGTCCTTGGCCCAGCGTAGACGGGCAGAAGTCCACCGTAAGCCCATGGTGTGCCTATATATCTGGTAGTCCAGAACGACATACGGGTGCACTGCTCTCTCAATGGTCGGTCGCTCAAGAGAGAAGTGCTCCCAACTCCACAACCGCAGGAGCATGTAATAGGCGACCAGGTTGGGGGTACCACCGGTGCCGCGCAGTGAAGCGTCACATAACCCCCAGTATGTAGCGCAAAGGATGACTGATCCCCATCTATACTGAGGCATCGACCCAGCCTCCGCATCAACCAACGACTCATCGATGCAGGCTAAGCTGGGGTAGCAAAAAATGCCTTGTGTGGTTGGAAACAGGACCCAACCAAAGAGCCGAAGAAGGTAAGCAACGAGGTGTGTCCTAACGACCTCGTCAGGTGCACCCTGCGGGCATTGATTGAACTACCTCAGCCAAGTCCGGAGAACACTACGTACACACTCCGGGAGAGCTTGGGCGAACTGCTGCTCCAGCTTGGCCTTCCTGTCCGCACTCGGAGGGTCTGGAATAAGTGGCTCACCCCGAATTGGTAGACCGGTCAAGAACGAGATGTCCTGCAGAGTGACCGTCATCTCACCCCACCGAAAGTGGAAGGTGTGCGTCTCGAGCCTTCCCTTGTCGACAAGTGTGAAGGATCTAGACCCGCCATTAAGAGTTAATGAAATATTTTGGTGATTAATGACAAATCCAAATATGATACTAACTCTCTTGTCAAGTATTATCTTGTGTAGTCTCATTTGGATATAGAGGTGAAATTCAACGAGGTATACATTTGACTCATACTCTTATATAATGTTGCATTCCTCGGATCCAAAATATAGGAAGAACTCCACCATAAGTATAACTTGAATATGTGCATATATTTTCGTTACACATATGTGTATGCACACGTTTAGGGGGAGTTTATTCTATATTTTGTGGTTTCATTAGTATTGATCCATATTCCATTTTCCACATATATTTGGGATCTTTACTTTGAAACATATCTGTTTGAGTATATAGAACTTGTGTAGTTTTTGTATACTCATATTTTGAGTATATAGAACTTGTGTAGTTCATATGTACTCACGTTGTGTTACCTTTATCAAATCAAATTTATTTGTGTTTGAAATAGTTATCATCAATTACCAAAGAGGGAAAGATTGAGGTATCTTGTCCCACCATTATGAGTTAATGGTATAGTGTGGTAATTAATGATAATCATATTGTGGAACTAATATTTTTCATGAGTTGGATGAATAGGTTGTGTTCCAGGATGATGAAGACTTGGGATGATCATGAGTTGATCATCAAGTCAAGAGCTTGGTGTAAAGGATGCATCATGAGTTGATGCTTATCAAGAAGAGATGATCATGAGTTGATCGTCAAGACAAGAGAATACCCATCATGTGTTGATGGAGGTCAAGCAAATGATCATCATGTGTTGATGATTATCGAGTTAATGACTCGGACTTGAAGTGATGATGTGCGTCATCAAGCTTCAAGAAGATGCAAGACAAAAGTATGACTAGCTAGGGTTAAGGATGTGTTCCTAGTCTTTTACCGGTCTTGGTGTTTGGTTGAAAGACCGGATTGCTAGTATAGGTTGCCGTACTATTAAGAAGGGTCTTAACTAGTAGTTTGAGTTAGTCATGTGTTGATAGCTCAATATGGTTGCTCTAGCTCATCTAGGCATGATGCTATTTATTTACGAATGTGTTTTGCAAATAGTCGAGGCTCATGCATAACCCTTGTAGTATGTGACTTAAATTTACAAATGTGTTTTGCAAATGTTGTAAGTCCATGTACCTTATTCCTTGTGATGAGTATTCTAAAATATTGGCAAATATGTTTTGCAACTAGCTGAGAATATCATCTTTTAACATTGTTGGAATTGTACTCAAATGGGCGAATGTGTTTTGCCATTTGAAGTGAAGAAAATGTGTTTTGCTTCTGTGGTCTGCCGGTCAGACCGCCTGTGTGGACCAGTCTGACCGGTGGCTAATCGGTCGAACCGACCATATGTTGGCGGTCCTACCGATTTGCTTTGACTTGGAATCTCTGTCCGGAAGTTCCGCTCTTGTGAAAACGGAACTTCCAATGTGAGGAAGTTCCGGGGTTCGTGCGGAACGATTATTCCAGAGAGCGCCCCTTTTCGGGACTTAGCCGATTTTCGGAAGCGCGGAAGTGCCGCCATGTTGGGAGCCGATTTTCGGAAGCGCGGAAGTGCCGCCATGTTGGGAGCGAAACTACCGCACAGCTGAAGTTCTGATTTGGCGCGGTACGTTTTTTTCCAGAAGGTGCCATGTGTTGGACCTGAGTGGAAGCGGAAGTACCGCCCATCAGAATCGGAACGTCCGATAATCGGAAGTACCACAAATTAGTTGGCGGTAGTTCTGGATTTCATTTCCAATGGCTAGTTTCTCGTCTGATATAGCCGTTGTTGTGCTTGTCGCTGAGGTGCGGAAGTTCTGGACTTTGTACGGCGGAAGTTCCGCATTTACTGATTTTTCATCAGATTCTCTCCCAACGGCTAGTTTTTGTGTGTGGGCTATATATAGCCACCTTGGTCGGTTGGGAATGGTTGCTGGTGCTATTGTTGAGTGCTATACTCATTCCTTGAGTTAAGAGCAAGGCTTTCTTCTCTTTTGTGCATGTGTTGCACTTAGTGAGATTTAAGAGCAAACCCTAAGTGCATGTGTTGCCTTAGGTAGTGGATTGTGTATCCAATTGAGCTTTGACACTTGATTAGTTCAAGTGAAGGTTGAGACTTGTTTCTCTTGGTGTTTGCCAACACCAAGACGGCGTGGAGGCGTCGTGCCCGGTGATCTTCTCAAGAAGCTTGTGAGAAGGCCCGATGTGTTTGTGAGTGGTTTGGTGCTCGCCATCTCCGGAGTGGAGGAAGAGCAACCCTAGTGGAGCGAGGTGTTGGTTCGGTTTGGAACCGGTCAAAGTGGTTGGACTTACCTCGGAGGTGTTGGCTTAATTAGTGGAGCCGGTCCAACGTGGTTGGACTTACCTTAACGTGGATTAGGGGAGACCGGCAAGTCTCCGAACACCACGGTAAAACATAATTGTGTCCATCGTGTTTTTACTTGTGCTTTACTTTGAGCAATTTACATTACATGCTTTAATTGTTTATATATCATTGTGTGATTGCTTTCTTGTATTGTTGATGCACTTAGTTGAGCCTAGTTGATATTTTAATTGTGCAAAACCAATTCGTTATTAGTTTCCGCATTATATATTGGTTTTAGTGCGAAAGAATTTTTAAAACCGCCTATTCACCCCCCTCTAGTCGGCCACCTCGATCTTATAAGTGGTATCTTGCTCTTGTTCATAATGTTCATTATTTAATATCTTGAGCAAGTTGGAAGTGACATATTAAGGTGCAGTGCTAACTCATTATCAAGTATATCACATCCCTAAGTGTGTCCAAATAAATTAAGTGCTAGTATATTTTTTAAAATTGAACATTTTAGCCAAAAGTCAAAAATTTCATAATTATTAGTAATTATTTGAAAAAATAGTTGCAAAAGGTATACAAATGCTTTTCAAAGGTTTACCAAAGGTTTTGGCTTTAGAAAAATATATTTTGAGTGAAAATGAGTTTCTAGCCAAAATCCTACATTATAGTATCTTGTTTTTGACCAAAACTAGATTTTTATATAAAATCTATTATAAAAGGAATTTAAAAATATTGCCAAAATAAAAATTATAGAGTTGGTTATTCTAAACATTTTTGGTATTCAAAAGATTTCCGAAAGACCAACCTATGGAAAGTTATTTGATTTTCAAACTCGTCCAAAATACTACTTTGACCTAAGTTGTCACTTTCTAGCACTTAAGTGAGTTTTGCCATATGAACTAAAATTATGTACATAAATATGTTCATAATGGTATTTCTAACCCACAAATGCAATTGGATGCTTTAAATTCAATCATTTGCCCATTTTGCATGTTTTGAAAATATTTCATGAAAATACGTTTTCATTTGCGAAAACCAAAGACTTAATTTGTAAAAACTATTTAAGGTTTGATTTTCATGGGCTATATAAGTTGAAAATACTCCAAATATGTTTATTTGATTGATTGTGCAAAGATTTGGAGTAAAATACAATATATTATTCTTTTCAAATCCCCTGTTCTGAAACTATGTGTCGGTTTCAGAGGCAACCGGTCAGGCCGGCCACCCTCGGCGGTCGACCGACGCCCATCATTCCGACCGCCGTTGGCCCAGCGGTTTGACCAATTTTGCATGAAGTGTATTATAACTCTTCACCCGAGAGCTCTCTCCTCTCTCCATTCTCTTCTTGCCCGAAGCCAAGTTCTTCTCTTCACCCTCAGCCGCCACCATCTCCTCCAGCCCTGATCTCCCTCCTCGGCCGACCATTTGGGGCTTCAAGGTATTATTTTGTTCCCCTCCATCTCCTCTTCTATTCCATCCAATTGCTTTGTGGATTGGTTGTCAAATATCACCTACATTTGGAACCCTAGGTGAGGGGAGATTCTTTCAAAACCGACTCTTTGTACTCAAATCTCTCAAGGATTCTTCTTCCTTGATTCTCCTATCCATCCAAGCCGGTAAGCATTCAAATCTACTTGCAATTAGTTCTCTCATTGAAATTTGCCCCAATTTCTAGGGTTTGTTGTAAAATCCTAGTATTCCATTCAAATTTGTGGCAAAATTGATATGCAAGTAGTTTGTGAGAATAAACCATTGAATATACTATGTGCCATTGTGTTGTCATTGCAAATTTATGGGATTTCCACAAAGTCATTCGGTCTTTGGTCACCACGGCCCGACCGTTTCTGAGAGCGACGATCGGCCGATCGTGGCAAATCGGTCCGACCGGCCAGGTCCGGCGGTCCGACCGCCTGTGACAAGAGAGCATGGCAAATGGCAATTTCTTGTATATTCATAAGTTTGCTCCTTAATTTTCCTTGATTAATTCTTGAACTATATTCCCAGGAGCCATGCCGAACAAGCGATTGACGAAATACTCGAGGGCTCCTCCTTCCTCTTCACAAGGGGAGAATCCAATCGAAGATGAACCTGAAGATGAGAGTATGGAAGAGGTTGAGGAGTCAAGTGAAAATGATGAAAACAACGATGAAAACTTTGAGGCGTCTGATAATGATGATGAGGAGGAGGAGGAAGGAGCTCCTGATGAAAGTGAATTCATCGGGCTTGATGTGTCAAGGATCAAGAGTGAACAATATACAATCTTGAGGCACATCAATCAATTTCAATTTGCAAGATCAGCTTCCATGAACATATTTCATACAAAGTTTCAGCAAGATGTGTTTCAAATCATTTATGCGAACAAACATTTTGCAAACCATCGCTTTGTCAAGTGGAGCTATCTTGCCTAAAATCAGACCTACAACGGGCTCTACCGTCTCTTCAAGAATGTAGGTTTGGATTCTTTGGTCTCACTGCGTTGTAACTTCCATGCCAAGGCCATCAGGCAGTTCTATGCAACGGTGTTCGTGTCTCCTGATCACGACCACCTTTTTGGATGAGCGGACAGAGGCTAGAAGCCTCTAAGGAAGATTTTGTGCAGGCTCTAGATATGAGAGAGTCCAGGGGAATTAAAGTACATCTTGAAACCCCTTGCGCTTACCTTGGTGGATGAGTATTATGATCAAAATCATCATCATTCATGTGGCAAGGTAACTGGACTCTTTCCCCTCTCTAGTATTATTAACAGGATTACGAGAGCATCGTTCTTCCCTAGAAGTGGGAATAACAATGAAATCCATGGGAGGGTATGGAATGTGATCAAGTATATCATGGAGGGCACCAAATTTGATGTCATAAATCTGATTATCAGGGAGATTGCTACCTCCAAGGGAGACAAGTCAAAAAAGTATCTATTATGCTCCCTTTATTATGAAATTGATAAAGAGCAGAATCGACTTTGACAGCCCCTATGACATTGAGCACAAAGAATATAGACCCTGGGATGCTCCTCCTCCTGCTCCTCAGATGCCTGCTCCAGTGGCTCCTCCTCCACCTCCACAGTCTTAGGGACATGGGTCCTCTTCTCAGGGTCCTCAGGCACAAGACCCTGTCCTGGCTGCGATTCATCACCTACAGCTGAGCATGGATCAGATGTGCACATCCCAGGAGGTATTTCAGGCGGCTACATACACTAGACTGGATGAGATTCAGGCGGCCGCCACCTCCAGATTTGATGCCCTGGATGCTACAGTTTCAGACTTGCATGCGCAGTTCCTGGCATCTCAGCCCATGGCCTTTCATCGCTAGGGATGTGGTCTGCGCCGGCCCTACTCCTCTCAGTAGGGAGATCAGCATCATCCTTCTTCATCACAGGATCATAAAATACTACAAATTAAATATTATGACAAACCGACACTATAAATTAATGTACACTAATTTAGTAGTACAAAATTAAATAAGGTTGTAATGGAGGGGGCGTGCGTGCGGGAGAGGGAGGGTTAACTGATTACCGCGAATGAACCTGTGCTACACACTGACAATTAAAAAACTATGTGTGTGTTGATCCCTTTCCTTTCCCTTTGCTAAAATAAGTTAATTGCATATGTGTGTGTTCATTGCATGGTGTGTGCATACTTGAATACATAGCAACTACTTGCTTTCATGGTCATGCATGCATGCATGAATAATTAGTTGCATGAATAACTAGTAACTTTATTTTTTTTCTTATTTTTCTATTTGTTGTCATTATGAACTTTAACTAATTAATTACTACTAATTATTTTGTAACTAATTAACCTCGCCTCAATAATTATACACGTTAATCCCTGCTCCTTCCCTTTGCTAAAAAAATTAATTGCATATGTGTGTGTTCATTGTATAGTGCATGCATACTTCAATACCTAGCAACTACTTGCTTGCATGGCCAGTAGTGCATGCATCACATGATATTTTCTTAACTACAAATTACGGATTTAGAACTAATTATTTACATAACATTAATTTAACTACAGAAATTCCAAAATGACTAAAATAAGTACGTCTATAAATGACAAGTAACTAAGTACGAAAATAACAATGTAGTTAATTAAGAATTTAGAGATAAGAAAAAAAATACCTGCTAGTATGGCTGCAAATGACAATGCTTAATAACGCTAAAACGTCCAAGAATATAAATTCGACAGAGACAGAGAGAGAGAGAGAGAGAGAGAGAGAGAGAGAGAGAGAGCAAGATGGCGAAACTTAATCGCTTTTGCTCGCTATTTATAGAGTCTGCGAGCCGTGAGCTCTCTCTCTCTCTCTCGCATGCATTCATGCATGCACATGTAGAAGACAAGGATTTGACGGGAAGACAGTGATTAGATGGAGGTGACGGGATGACGCAACAACATTTTTCGGTGAAAAGGAGGTGAGGAGGGTTGGCGTGAGGGAGGCCGTGCGTGAAGGGGGGGGGGACAACGCGTGGCGGGGATACCGCACAGCGCCGTCGCGGCAACTAGCCACCGCACGGTGGCCATGCGACAACGGGGCATGTGACGACCAGGGAGGGGCTCATGGTGGCCGTGCGGCAATATACTATTTTTGTAAATAATTTTCGAGGAGGGTCATTCTTGTTAATACAAGGCGAAAATGTGTCAATACGACAAAAAATTCCAATTTATTTGCATAAAAAATATAGATACAAATATGGTATGGACTTTTAACATTCAAAATGTTATTTTATCCGCACTATTCGTATTCAAATTCGATAAACAATATACATATTTTATTGTAGTATGACTAATTAGTTGGATAAATATTCTTAGTTTCATATGAACTCATATTTTTAAGTCAAATAGATAAACTAGAATGATTAGGTATGCTATGTATGAGAATAAAATATCATAAATATCTTGCACTTAAGTAAGTTACGATAATATCCGAATTCAACAGAACTATATGGGTATTCGATTCATATTCGTTTTTGTTACAATATTCAATTCACATTCGTTTTTGTTTAGAAAATACGAATACAGATATGGAAAAACCATTGTTCAATTTGTATTCAATCCGTTGACACCTTAGTTAAAATGAAGTGATTGCCACTGTTTGTTGATGCCGGTTTTTGCATAAATTATGATACCCGAAGTTTAATTCAAACTATTTCGGCGACGGTCTCTTTAGGCACCAGTCATTAGACTCTGATCAATTTACATGCATCGGTCCGTGATTTTGTATTGAAAGTTTCAGTGGAACCACTCTATGATGTTGGTGTGGCAGAATTTGTTTTCCAGAAAACTTCTTCGAGCTTGTAGTTAAATGCCATAATGCACAAATGAATTTCTACTATCTGTTTATGCTTGCAGACGAAATATATGACGTTTTAGAATCTGAGTGATCAAACTTACTTGATTTTGACTGCTAATATGTGCAAAACTATTTGTATTGACAATATGGAAAAGTATGTTATATTTGTTTTGAGAAATACTTCCAAAATATAATAATTTTTATACTTTTAACTAACATGTTACTGTAGAAAGTGATAAATCAAGATTACTTATTGAAGATCGTGCCTTGTCTAAAGGACATATATTCTTGGACAGTGGGAGAAACTAATAACATCATTGAAAAAAGAAAAAAGAGAAAGAAAAGAGTAAAGAGAAAAGTTTTGTAGTTAACCTGATCTTGCCCTCCGATCCGCATCCAATGGCTCAAACGCTCCAACCCCTCCTCCGCCCACGCCGCATGGAGTAAACAAAACAGTCTCCGCTCCCCACTCTCCGAAAATCTCATCGGTGCCTCACAGCACGCCGCCTTCCGCCGCGACTCCTACCTCGCTGCCGGCGTTCCCACCATGCAGGCCCGCGTCATCGTATTCCCGGTCGAAGGCCGCGCATGGTGCTTCGCCCGCCCGCGCGCCGGCGCCCCAGCCGCCTCCGCCGCCGGCGATGGCGCCCTTCCGCCGCCGCCAACCATCAAGGACCTCTGGCGCGGCATCGCCGCCGGCTGAAGCACGGCGTCGGAGAATTCTGATGCCGTTGTCGACTTCGTCGCCGACAAGGTGCTTGACGAAACATCCCGCTTCACCCACCGCATTAATTCTCGCACCAGGTTTCTCATGCCTGCATTTGGGGGTTTTTGGGGTTTCTGATGGGGTGGGGGTTGGCCGCTCAGACGAACCGGGCGTGGATCTGATTCGGGACCGCGACGGAGGGGACGGTGAAGAACCGGATCCACCGGTCGGGGGTTTAAGGTTTGGGGTGCGTGCGTGCGTGTGTCGAAATGGAAATGGCGAGATGCTGAGTCGTTGGGCGTGTGCGCTTTCACCTTGTTGCGGTGCAGCTTCGGGCTGAAGCTTCTCGCGGGTGCGGCCGTCCGAGGTGCTCTTGAAGTCGGTGACGAAGGACGTCTCCATGCTACAGATCGTGCACCCGACGAGGTGAGCTCTGTGATGATCGCTTGCATTCCTGCTTGACTTGGCTATGTAGTGTGCGTGTGTTTGTGTCGTATTGCTTTGCCTTTTGGTGTTAAAATGGTAGGAAGGTGCTACCGTGCTAGTGCTTGTGAGTTTTGGTTGACGAATCAATTGGTCTTGTATTGAATATTCCTTAAAGTGTGTGACTCGGAATGTAAATGGTATTGTCGCCAATGAACAGAACTAGTTAGCTACACTGAGCATAAAATAAAATAGACATACGAGGTTGAGTATGTTTCCTGGAGAGATAGGCGGGTTTTGTACAACTAAGTTTGCGCACTGACTTGCTGAGCATTTCTGTCATCTGGTCTCAATACACAGTACACATTGCATACACCGGTTTTATCTGGATGTGTCTGTACGGTTCTAGTTTCTTAAACTAGGACATGCACAAGGTAGTTGAAATCTTTCTTTTGAAAGAAATTGCGTATGAGTGTTGCAATGGAAGTGTATCTATTTGTTCAAGTCTGCTTTTGTTGATCTTCGCCATGCCATGGCTTCTCTGACCTGTCTTACTGAAATCGGTAATGTCTTTCATGAAGTTTTCTTTTCTTTTGTGCATGACATAGTAATCTTCCGTGAAGTTTTCCTTGAAAATATCAAAATAGCACGGTTCTGAAGTCCAATTACTACAAACCTAATATCTGTCTTGAAGAACCTTGGTTATAGCCTAATAGGTGTCATTTAATTTTCTGGATCTAGGATCCAATTGTTGGAGTTTGAGTTTGCAAAACTTTCTTCACATATGTTATAGATAGAAAACTTTCTTCACATATGTTATAGATAGAAAACTTTCTTCACATATGTTATAGATAGATTCATGAACTATTCTTAAGTAGCCGCAAACTGAAAATTCACCTGTTCTTATTTCTGTTTTATGGTTGCATGGTTATTAATTGTTTGGGTCATGCTTGTATGGCGTCCGCCTTAGTACCATGGCGTCCGGAAGGCGTCGGCCGAGGCGACAATGACGTCGGGAGGCTCAAGCGGCGCTTGGCGGAGGAGGCCAGCGCGCGCGCGCGCGACTAAATCAAGTTGCCAAGAGAACCCTAGGCAACTAAACCAGAGAGAGAAGGGAAAGTGGAGAAGGGAAAGCGAAGCGAAGAAGCAAGAAAGACTCACTGGAAGGTGGAACTCGTGGTGTGGCCTCCTATCTCGCCGGCCGCCGCTCCTGCCTCGGCGTCGCCCATCTCGCCCATTCTGCCTTGCGTCGCCCATCTCCCTGTCGCCTGTCGCCCAAAGAAGGCGACAAGGTACACCTCTCCTCTCCTCCTCTGCTTCGGTACCTCTGTTCGCTCTCCCTCTCCCTCCTCTTGGCCTCCTCCCTCCATCCCTTCTCGGCGTCCTCGCATCCTCTCCGTGCCGACCCGGACTCCTCGGACATATGGAAGGGAGGCCGGGAGGGAGGGGCGAGAAGGCCGGACCGCCGGTCAAGGATTCGCACGGGCGATCGTCTGCGTCAGCGGAGGAGAAGGAGGAGGCGCCTCGAGTCAGTGGGGAGAAGGCGAAGCGTCGGAGTCGGTCAGTGAAGTCGCGATCGCCATGACGCGGATCAAGCTTCCGCCGCGGCGAACCGATCGCTTTATCTGCGATGCAGGTGGAAGAGCGGCGACCGACGCCGACGCGACCGACTGGCGATCTTGGCCGAGGTGAAGTCTTTGAATCTTGTTGAGCGCCTTGTGGCGATCGCTTCATGAATTGCAATGTGCCAATGTGTTGAACTGCTGATTGCTGAAGCTGACTTGTAATGTTTATAATTCTATCTTTGTACTGCAGAAACAAAAAAAATGACAAGTGCAAGCGCAAGTGCAAGTATTGCATCATCCGAGGCCGGGTATGATCCAAAGACCGATCCAAAACGGAAGGCGAAGTCTAATGATCCGGGATGGAAATATGGCTATTGGCCGGAAATTGGCAATCGAGATAAGGTGATGTGTATCCTTTGTAACACCCCAAGAACAGGAGGGATCAAAAGGCTGAAGGAGCATCTTGCGGGTGGTTATTCAGATGTGGTAATGTGTCCCAATACTACCACAGAAATCAGGAAAGAGATGGGAGATTATTTGAAAAAAAACAAGAGAAGTAGGCCAATTTTCCTAGACGATGATGATGATGATGAAGGGGGAGGTCAAGATGTGGAGGTGGTAGCACATGGCATTGGGTCCCAAGACCAAGACTCCACTGTGAAGCCAAGTTCGGGACGACCGCCAAAAGAAGGCATCTTTGCCTTTTCATTCAAGGTCAATGCAAAGGCAAAGACAAGGAGACCAAGTCGATTCTTTGGTATGCTTCGGAGAACACCTGAAGATGTCGTAGATCAAAGACGTTCTGGATCTTTTCAAAGCACCATGGAGGCCAGCACAAGGACCAAGGAAGACAGGCATTATGTGAATAAGCAATGGGCATTATGGTTCTATGAGTGTGGCATACCATTTAATGCCGCAAACTCAAAGCGCTTTGAGATTGCTTGTGAGGCCAAGTGCGATGCGGTTCGGTATAAGCCTCCTAGTTTCCATGGTGAGGAGCCATTGCTTGAGTCGTCAAGGAGACAAGTACTTTAAGGGAGAGCACGGCGGGCGTGGAAGCAATATGGTTGCACACTTATGTCGGATGGATGGTCCGATAGGAGGGGCGCCACTTGATCAACTTCCTTGTCAACGGCCGAGAGGACTTACTTCTTGAGTCCGTTGATGCATCAAGTGAACAACATGATGCAACTATGATAGCTAATTTGCTGAGAAGAGAATTGAGGCCATTGGAAAAGACAAGGTTGTTCAAGTTGTCACCGATAATGGTGCTAACTACAAGGCGTGATGCAAGCTTCTAATGGAGAGGATTCCTACACTGTTTGGAGTCCTTATGCGCACATTGTTTGGACCTTATGTTAGAAGACATTGCGAAGTTGAAGGAATTTAAGAAGCCTATTGCACGTGCTAGGCGTGTCACCACATTCATTTATAGGCATGGTAGGCTTCTTAGTGCAATGAGGGAGAAGACAGGTGGGATGGATCTTGTGAGACCCGCTGCCACTCGGTTTGCCACAGCCTTCCTTACTTTGAAGAGCATGCACAAGCACAAGGATGCTTTGAAGTGTCTATTTGTGAGTGAATCATGGACTAAGATCAAATTGTCAAAGACAGAGGCTGGCATGCATGTGACAGATATTGTGCTCTCTAAGGAGTTCTGGAATTCAATTGAAGATTGCCTTAGAGCTTAATTTCCACTTCTTATCGTGCTTAGGGTGGTTGATGGCGATGAGAAGCCCGCAATGCCGAGGTTGCGGCATTAATGGCTCATGCAAAGGAAGATTAACCTTAGCTTCTCTACCCAAAACAAGCAACGTTTGCTCAAAAAGATCATTAACATTATTGAGCGACGTTGGGTGAAACAAATGGACCATCCATTGTATGGGGCTGCACTCTATTTGAACCCAGGGAAATTCTTTGCCATCCAAAAGAGTGGAGATGATACCTATGTTGGGGAGCTAAGGAGTTGCTTTAATGATGTGCTTGCAAGAATGGTACAAGATGAGAATACTCGGAACAAGATTGATGAACAAGCCATGCATTATGAGGACCAACGAGGAGATGTATTTTCAAACAAATTGGCAATCCAAAACTTAGAGTCAAGAAGCCCTAGTAAGTGTTGTTAATTTCAGCATGTTTATTACTTTATTTCTTTCCGAATTCCTAATATAATAATATATGCTAATATGCGTGTATTTTCCATGCTAGTTGATTGGTGGCGTTCATATGGTGGGCGAGCCATTGACCTACAAAGGTTTGCTAAGCGTGTTGTTAGTCTTTGTGCATCATCATCTGGTTGTGAGCGAAATTGGAGTACCTTTGAATTTGTGAGTCAATTCGTAGCTTATGCCTTATATGTGCTTACTAATTTCAACAAGTTATTTATTCATTTTATTTGCTTTGTTTGCCATTTGTGCTTTCGTAGATGCATACAAAGAAAAGGAACCTTACTACACAAGAGATTGAATGATTTGGTCTTTGTTGCATACAACCTAAGATGAAAACAAGGTTTCAAATGAGGCGGAGAAAGCGGGCAAAACTATGACCCTTTGGTCATTGAGGATTTTGATTGGGACAATGAATGGGTGACTCATTGGTTGTAGCACCTCAAGGTGGTCGTGAGTGTGACCTTACATGGGATGATGTTGATGAAGCCATTGGCGCATCACGCCGCTTCAAGGTCGCAATCTTGCAAGGCAAGCTAACGGAATAGTCATGGTGACACTATGACCTACCAAAGCGTGCAAGATCTACAACTATGGTGGTGGAAGAAGATGGCTTAGATGAGCAAGAGCAAGGCTCGGATTCGGGCAATGAAGAAGATGAGGAAGAAGATCCACATGATGATGCGGATGTGAGCGATTGTGACGAAACTCCCAATCTTTAGAAGATGGTGGAGAAAACGTGGATGCTACCGAGGATTGAAAAGCCGGAATAGGAATCCGTACATTCTGCCGATCGATAACCATTACCGATTCTGGCATTTCATCGATTTTCTCGAGAAAACTTCGGTCAATTTCGTTTAAATTTGCTTAAAAATCAACCAAAATTCAAAATTCAAAATTTGAATTTGTAAACTCGAAAACCCGTAGGGATTTCAAATCCGGCCATACCAAAATAAGCCGATTACCGTATATAACCGTGATTCTGTAGGATTTCTATCCATGGATGCTACTAGCAATCTCAATGAGTTTGATGATGGATCTTGAGAGATGAGAGCGTTGGACTATGCTACTTTACGTGTTGTAAACTACTATTATGTCATTAGACTACTTTAAGCTTGTGGACTTATCACCTATGTTATTTGTGTAAACTTATGTAAACATGTTGTGCTTGTTAATTTGTTATGTTGCTCATATTTAATTCTCAGATTCACTTAATTGTTATTGTGAACTTATGTTGCATTGTTGTTCATTACTCATGTAGCTTGTTGTTTGGGAGAATTGAAGAGAGGAGAGATTGCCAACAAGGTATGTCACTCAATCCGTATTTACTCAATAAATTGGAACACAATTTGTATCTATTACATTTATAACAAACTATATGTTGAAACTTGCAAGGGGGATGAATACTACATGGGAGAAGAGCAATTGGAAAGGGGGGATGGGTGCTACATGACCTCAAGAATTGGCAACAACAAGGTACTTGTGCTTCTTTGAAATGCTCATTTTATTCACTTGCCTTAGCGCCTTAGGGCGAGGCGTCGCCTCAGCGTTCCTGCCTCACGCCTTACCGCTTAAAAGGTGTGAGGGGGGTGGGTCGCCTCGCCTCGCCTTACCGCCTTAATAACCATGTATGGTTGTTGTGAGTTACAGTTATATTTATATTTTAAGGCATTTAGGATGTTCATACTGTTATGAATATTGTGGGTATGTATTCAAGAGGCCCAATGGGCAATATATATAGCGAGTACAAGGGGGTTGTCATATACAGATAAGGAAATGCAAAATGAGTCCTATTCTAACACTCCCCTTCAAAATCATGGTGGATCACACACTGAGTTTGGAGAGAAAATACAAATGTTGTGCCCTAGTCTGTGGCATCGTGAAGAAGTTAGCAACCTGTAACTCTGATGGCACAAATTGTAAACCAAGTACTCCCTCTTGCACCTGTGAGTGAGTGTATGAAGCATCCACACCAATGTGCTTAGTGAGCTCATGCTTCATGGGGTCCCGGGCAATAGTGATAGCACCTGTACTGTCGAATAAAAGAGTCATAAGTCTCATCACAGGCACTCCAAAATCTGCAAGTAGTCATCTCAACCAAGTAACCTCTGTTGTCACTGCTGTCATAGCTCTCAACTCGGCCTCTGCACTCGAACAGGAAACTACAGTCTGTTTTTTAGTCTTCCAGGCAGTCAGGGAGGAGCCAAGAAAAACACAGTAAGCAGAAAGAGAACGACGATCAGAAAGGTCACTAGCTCAGGTCGCATCGGAGTACGCCTGAAGCTGTAGTGAGGTAGAGTTAGGAAAAAACAAACGACGAGAAATAGTCCCACGTAAGTAGCGAAGAACACGAAGAAGGTGACTGTAGTGAAGATGGGTAGGACGAGCCATGAATTGACTCAAGATATGAGCATAAGCAATATAAGGACGAGTGCTCACAAGATGCATCAAACTCCCAACAAGATGACGATATCGAGTAAAATACTCAAGAAAATCATCATCAGTGGCACAAAGTCTGTAGAGATAACTCCACGGGAGTCTCAGCAGTGCGAGTGTCAATCAGACTAGACCGATCAAGAAGATCCTGGACATACTTCTGCTGGGAGAGGTAGTAGCCCTCAGGCATAGAAGAGACCTCAATCCTAAGGAAGTACGTAAGAGAACTAAGATCAGTCATCAAAAACCGCTCACTGAGATGCTTCTTCACATACGTGATGAATGAGAAATCATCACCAGTGATGAGCCTATCATCAACATACAGAACAAGCAGTATCCTACCTCGAGATGAGACATAGACAAAAAGAGCAGGATCATAGGAACTGACAGTGAAACCGTCAGCAGTAATCACTGAGGTAAAACACGCAAACCAAGCACGAGGAGCCTGTTTGAGGCCATAAAGTACGATGAAGATGACAGATGTGCCCATCGGGAACAAAATACCCAGGTGGTGGCTGCATGTAGACCTCCTCATACAAAACACCATTAAGAAATGCATTCTTAACATCCAGCTGAGAGATAGATCACCGACGAACAGAAGCAACCGCAACAAGAGTACGAACAGTGGTCATATGGGCAACAGGGGCAAAAGTCTCATCGCAGCTCATAACTAGTACTCCTCGAAAGCCACGAGCCAAAAGACGAGGCTTGTTGTGCTCAATAGTACGATCATACCGGGTTTTAATCTTGTACTCCCACTTGCACGTGATCGGACAAGCATGCACAGATGTTAGTACAATACCCCAAGTCTCCGGATGTCGATGAGCATCAAGCTCCTTTGCCATAGCGAACTGCCACTCAGAATGAGGAGTAGCCTCATGATAAGAACTAGGCTCAGTGACAGAGAGAGCATGAGCTATCGGAGCAAATCCAAGATGATCAGGGGTCGAAGGGATGTTCGGTTACGAAGGACGTAACGAGTAGCATGTCGGGACCCGAAAATACATCTCAGGAACCCTCTGTGTATTCTGAACTAGTCCCATATCAGTAGCTAGCTCACACAGGAAACAGTGATGAAATACCATCCATTTATTCGATTTAACTAGAAAGACCTCAAAATAACAAATAATAATGATAACTGGACCTTATGGTCAACGTTTACTTAACTTGCCACGCAGGGCTAAAGAAACAGATAAACTCTTGCAGCGGAACGGAAAACTTGGAACGACCAATCAACATGCCCACAGGCAATCGAGTGAAGAACGCATCTTAATCCGCAAAACCTTCATAGTCTTCCTTCTGAAGAACTCCGGTACAGCTTGGTATTCTTCAACTGATCAACAAAGGCATGAGCCGTGAGTACATAAAGCACGCAGTAGGCCGTAGGGAAATGTATGCAAATAGTATTCATGCAAGGCTTACCAAAGGTTAGCTGTATGGTTCTTTTGCAGAAAACAATATTTACGACAAATACAATAAATAGATTGAAATGCGTAATTGAAAAGAATAATAAATACTTAAACAATTTCTTTGAAACAACCGGTGAACTAACCATTCACTTCCCAACCAAACCAATGACAAGTGAATTCCCCATTCACCCATCGACACAAACCACTAAGTGAATTACCCATTCACCGAACAAACATTATATTCATCAAGTGAACTTCCCATTCACACTCCGACTCATTTTAGAAGAAACTCTATCTCCCGTGTGAAATTCCGAGCACGTCCATAACCATGATACACGGCTATTCGAATAGTTTTATACACTCTGCAGAAGTTGTACAGCTTGACCCACAAGACACGACTTCTCTAGTTGGTTTGACATCCGTCGATACCACTGCTCACTACCTTAGGTAAGCAGGCCTGAGCACGTGACAAGGCCTTTACAAAGCTCCTTCTCAACCCAGTTCTGCCCGCTGAGGTTTCAACACTGAATGTCTCCATCCGACCAGACAGGGCCCCCTCTTGCGCCATAGTGAGTACGTACCCCGTAACTCACTCTTCCAAGACAGAATCAAAATTAAGACATTGCTAATTAATCGGCCGAGTCCCGCATACGAGGACATGTGGTTGTGCGGTTAAGGCTCGAGTTCAATGGCGCACAAGGTTAAGTCCTTGACAAGTTACTTAGGCGATCTTTCCACAAACCCACAACGTGTTAAATCCATATCCTCAATCCACCATCCACTCGCCTGAGTGAAAACCATTTTGTTTAAAAGAAACCAATGACATCCCCTGTCATGGAACACAAATTTTACAACAGTGGCTAACCACCACAATTCCATATATCATTAAGTCAAGATTAATCATTATGACACATATGATGAACCCATCGAGACTAGGCTTGACTAAGCACTAATACGATACCCATGTTGGTGATACAAATATGTCCAACTAAAATTATCCAAGCTAGGGTGACAAAGGATTCATGGCATTCAAATATTCAATGGAGACATAATGACAACAGGTAATAACTAACCCAAAACAATTGATATAAAAATAGCATGCAATTGTATAAAACGATATACTTTTGAAATCATAGGTTCAATATGATCAAAGGACTACAGCTTGCCTTGGAATAAATCCTGGGATTGATCTTGATCTTGGTGTACTTCTCCTTATTCAAAACTTCCCAAGTAGCAACGCGTCTACTCAAAAACAAGCAAATAAAACAAATAAATACTAAACAGGGATAAAACAAACTCCAAAAATTAAATAAAATTCATAAATAAATAGAGCTCGAATTTAGATGAATTTACAAATTTGAATGAGCTCTGTTGGAGTTCGGATGAAAAAGATATGGGCTTTGGAAGATTGAAATTGCATGAAATAATGAAAATCAGAATTTCCGGATTAACTGAATTATTTTTCTGTAGAAAAAGGGATTTATGACGTCTGCGACGTCACGAGAATCCCAACGGAAAATAAAAGAAAAGAAAATGGCTCGACAGTGGGACTCACTGTCGGTGGTTGGTCTGCAAATGGACCAAGTCCATCCGGCTTCGGTTTGGTCTCGGCTCTACGGCTTTTCTGAGAAAACTCGGTCTAATTTCGTTTAAATTTGCTTAAAATCAACTAAAATTCAAAATTCAAAATTTGAACATACGTATAAGGAAATACAAAATGAGTCCTATTCTAACACTCCCCTTCAAACTCATGGTGGATTACACACTGAGTTTGGAGAGAAAATACAAATGTTGTGCCCTAGTCTGTGGCATCGTGAAGAAGTCAGCAACCTGTAACTCTGATGGCACAAATTGTAAACCAAGTACTCTCTCTTGCACCTGTGAGTGAGTGTATGAAGCATCCACACCAATGTGCTTAGTGAGCTCATGCTTCATGGGGTCCCGGACAATAGTGATAGCACATGTACTGTCAAATAAAAGAGTCATAAGTCTCATCACAGGCACTCCAAAATCTGCAAGTAGTTATCTCAACCAAGTAACCTCTCATTGCCATCGGTCATTATAGCTCTCAACTCGGCTCAGACTCGAACAGAAATCAGCAAATGCTTAGTCTTCCAGCAAAATGAGGAGCCAAGAAAAACACAAGAAGCGTAAAGAGAACGACGATCGAAGGTCACTAGCTCAGTCGACGGAGTACGCTCAAGTCAGAGTGAGGTAGAGTTAGGAAAAAACAAACGACGAGAGATAGTCCCACGTAAGTAGCGAAAAACACGAAGAAGGTGACTGTAGTGAAGATGGGTAGGACGAGCCATGAATTGACTCAAGATATGAGCATAAGCAATATAAGGACGGGTGCTCACAAGATGCATCAAACTCCCAACAACATGACGATATCGAGTAAAATACTCAAGAAAATCATCATCGTGGCACAAAGTTGTGGGATAACTCCACGGAGTCTCAAAGAAGGCGAGTGTCAATCGACTAGACCGATCAAGAAGATCCCGACATACTATCATATCGGTTTTAATCTTGTACTCCCACTTGCACGTGATCGGACAAGCATGCACAGATGTTAGTACAATACCCCAAGTCTCCGGATGTCGATGAGCATCAAGCCTTTGCCAGCGAAGCCGCCACCCATGAATGAATAAGCCTCATGAGAGAGCATGAGCTATTAGAGCAAATCCAAGATGATGGGTCGATGGATGTCCGCCACGAAGATTTGTAGCAGTAGCATGTCGGGACCGAAAATACATCTCGTGAACCTTCCTATTCCGAACTAGTCCCTGATCAAGAGTTAGCTGCACACAGAAAAGATGAA
The DNA here is from genome assembly GCA_036346395.1 of Hsuehochloa calcarea. NCBI lineage: Eukaryota > Viridiplantae > Streptophyta > Magnoliopsida > Poales > Poaceae > Hsuehochloa > Hsuehochloa calcarea. Next base: position 4,619,029 of record CM070596.1, on the reverse strand, counting down.
ATACCATCCTTATTTGATTTAAATAGAAAGACCTCAAAATAACAAATAATAATGAATGACCTTATGGTCAACGCTACTTAACTTGTCACAAAAAAAACAAATAAACTTGCAATCAACAGGGAATCTTGGTATCACTCATCATCTCTACACAGCAATGGAGCGAAGAAGGATTTTAATCGCAGAAAACCTTCAGTCTTCCTTTCCAAAGAACTGTACAGCCTTGGTATTCTTCAACTGATCAACAAAGGCATGAGCCGTGAGTACATAAAGCACGCAAGAGGTCAGAGGGAAATGTATGCAAATAGTATTCATGCAAGGCTTACCAAAGGTTAGCTGTATGGTTCTTTTGCAGGAAACAGTATTTACGACAAATACAATAAATAGATTGAAATGCGTAATTGAAAAGAATAATAAATACTTAAACAATTTCTTTGAAACAACCAGTGAACTAACCATTCACTTCCCAACCAAACCAATGACAAGTGAATTCCCATTCACCCATCGACACAAACCACTAAGTGAATTACCCATTCATCGAACAAACATTATATTCATCAAGTGAACTTCCCATTCACACTCGACTCATTTTAGAAGAAACTCTATCTCCGTGTGAAATTCCGAGCACGCCCATAACGCATGACACGGCTATTCGAATAGTTTTATACACTCGCAGAGTTGTACACTTGACCCACAAGACACGACTTCTAGTTGGTTTGACATCCGTCGATACCATCGCTCACTACCTTAGGTAAGCAGCTGAGCACGTGACAAGGCTTTACAAAGCCCTTCTCAACCCAGCTTATGCCTACCGAGGTTTCAACACCGAATGTCTTCATCCGACCGACAGGCCCTTCTTATGCCTATAGTGAGTAATGCACTGTGAATCACTCTTCCAAGATAGAATCAAAATTAAGACATTGCTAATTAATCACAGTGTCCCCATACATGACATGTGGTTGTACTGCTAAGTCTCGGTTCAATGGCGATAAGATTAAGTCATTGAAGTTACTTAGGCGATATTTCCACAAACCCTCGACGTGATAAATCCACATCCTCAATCCACCATCCACTACCGAGTGAAACCATTTTGTTTAAAAGAAACCAATGACATCCTCGTCATGGAACATAATTTTCATAATAACCACCACAATTCCATATATCATTAAGTCAAGATTAATCATTATGACACATGTGATGATGAACCCATCGAGACTAGGCTTGACTAAGCACTAATACGATACCCATGTTGGTGACAAATATGTCCAACTAAAATTATCCAAGCTAGGGTGACAAAGGATTCATGGCATTCAAATATTCAATGGAGACATAATGACAACAGTAATAACTAACCCAAAACAATTGATATAAAAATAGCATGCAATTGTATAAAACGATATACTTTTGAAATCATAGGTTCAATATGATCAAAGGACTACACTTGCCTTGGAATAAATCCGGATTGATCTTGATCTTGGTGTACTTCTCCTTATTCAAAACTTCCAAGTAGCAACGCTACTCAAAACAAGCAAATAAAACAAATAAATACTAACAGGATAAAACAAACTCCAAAAATTAAATAAAATTCATAAATAAATAGAGCTCGAATTTAGATGAATTTACAAATTTGAATGAGCTCTTGGAGTTCTGATGAAAAGATATGGGCTTTGGAAGATTGAAATTGCATGAAATAATGAAAATCAATTTCGGATTAATCGAATTATTTTTCTCAGAGAAAAGGATTTATGACGTCTCGACGTCGAGGAATTACCGGAAAATAAAAGAAAAGAAAATGGCCGACAGTGGGACTCACTGCGGTGGTTCTGCTGACCGTGGACCAAGTCCATCCGGCTTCGGTTTTGGTCGCGGTCGAGCCACGCTGGCCGACGGAGGCACCACACAAGCAAATCAAGACGTGGTCGGAGGTGGCGGCGAGGTGGCTTGCCACGCTGACGAGAAAGAACGCAGAGGAGCGAGCGCAGCCTCGGCAGCGCAAAACGGCGGGACGGCGAACGACGCGAGGCGGCTCCGCTAGTAGAAAATGGAATGCCGAGGAAGGCGGTGCTCGGAGGTACGGCGAGGTCGCGCGATGGCTCACCGATGGCGGCGACGAAAGCGGCGGGATTTACGCTGTTGTCGAGGCGCGACAACGCGGAGGAGGGTCTCGGCGACGACGGCAGACTGGAAGCGGTTATCCGACTCGGCGGTGGTTGACCCTGGCGAGGTCGGAGGCGGTGGAATCCGGCGGCGACAGGATGCGCCGAGCTTCAATCTTTGGCAATGGCGGCGCGAACGAGAGAGAGCGGCACCTTGGGGCTTCGGTGGAGGAGGAGGCGAAGAGATTGGACGGGTTGGGTGGCCTTTTATAGTCGGGGTGGAGGGACTCGCGAAGGAAAGCAGCTGCGTGGCATCGGGACTCGGAGAGTCCGGTTGAAGACAAAGATGACGTGGCGACGACGGCCCACCGGACGGCGGGAGAAGGCAGCGCGCGCATGAGCGATCGGAGCAGGGCCCGCTTCGCAGAGAGAGGAGCGCGCGGAGGTGGCGAGCGAGGGAAAGCGGCCGAAGGAGTGGGCGAACTGAGCATGATGGGCTTCGACACATTCGTCGGAAATTAATAAGTTTTTCTTTTAGAAAATACGAAATTCCAAATGGCAAATAGAAAATAGCAAATGAACTCGAAAAATTCTAGAAAATTCTATAAAATATATGTAAGCCCATAGATGGGCGTCGTGAGGCGCGTTAGGCGATGACTGGTTGCGAGTACAAGGGGTTGTCATATACGATAAGGAAATACAAAATGAGTCCTATTCTAACAAAGAAGATCCTGGACATACTTCTGCTGGGAGAGGTAGTAGCCCTCAGGCATAGAAGAGACCTCAATCCTAAGGAAGTACGTAAGAGAACTAAGATCGGTCATCAAAAACTGCTCACTGAGATGCTTCTTCACATACGTGATGAATGAGGAATCATACCAGTGATGAGCCTATCATCAACATACAGAAAAAGCAGTATCCTACCTCGAGATGAGACATAGACAAAAAGAGCAGATCATAGGAACCGACAAAGGAAACCGCCGGCGTGATAATCACTGAGGTAAAACACGCAAACCAGGCACGAGGAGCCTGTTTGAGGCCATAAAGAGCACGATGAAGATGACAGACGTGCCCATCGGGAACAAAATACCCAGGTGGTGGCTGCATGTAGACCTCCTCATACCAAAAAACCATTAAGAAATGCATTCTTAACATCAAGCTGAGAGATAGATCACCGACGAACAGAAGCAACCGCAACAAGAGTACGAACAGTGGTCATATGGGCAACAGGGGCAAAAGTCTCATCGCAGTCATGACCGTACTCCTACTGAAAGCCACGAGCCAAAAGACGAGGCTTGTTGTGCTCAATAGTACGATCATACCGGGTTTTAATCTTGTACTCCCACTTGCACGTGATCGGACAAGCATGCACAGATGTCAGTACAATACCCCAAGTCTTCGGATGTCGATGAGCATCAAGCTCCTTTGCCATAGCGAGCTGCCACTCAGAATGAGGAGTAGCCTCATGATAAGAACTAGGCTCAGTGACAGAGAGAGCATGAGCTATCGGAGCAAATCCAAGATGATCAGGGGTCGAAGGGATGTCCGGTTACGAAGGACGTAACGAGTAGCATGTCGGGACCCGAAAATACATCTCAGGAACCCTCTGTGTATTCTGAACTAGTCCCAGATCAGTAGTTAGCTCACACAGGAAACAGTGATGAAATACCATCCATTTATTCGATTTAACTAGAAAGACCTCAAAATAACAAATAATAATGATAACCGGACCTTATGGTCAACGTTTACTTAACTTGTCACGCAAGGCTAAAGAAACAAATAAACTCTTGCAGCGGAACGGAAAACTTGGAAAGACCAATCAGCATGCCCACAGGCAATCGAGTGGAGAACGCATTTTAATCTGCAAAACCTTCATAGTCTTCCTTCTGAAAGAACTCCTGTACAGCTTGGTATTCTTCAACTGATCAACAAAGGCATGAGCCGTGAGTACATAAAGCACGCAGCAGGCCGTAGGGAAATGTATGCAAATAGTATTCATGCAAGGCTTACCAAAGGTTAGCTGTATGGTTCTTTTGCAGAAAACAATATTTACGACAAATACAATAAATAGATTGAAATGCATAATTGAAAAGAATAATAAATACTTAAACAATTTCTTTGAAACAACCAGTGAACTAACCATTCACTTCCCAACCAAACCAATGACAAGTGAATTCCCCATTCACCCATCGACACAAACCACCAAGTGAATTACCCATTCATCGAACAAACATTATATTCATCAAGTGAACTTCCCATTCACACTCCGACTCATTTTAGAAGAAACTCTATCTCCCGTGTGAAATTCCCGAGCACGTCCATAACCGCAGACACGGCTATTCGAATAGTTTTACACACTCTGCAGAGGTTGTACAGCTTGACCCACAAGACACAACTTCTCTAGTTGGTTTGACATCCGTCGATACCACTGCTCACTACCTTAGGTAAGCAGGCTAGAGCACGTGACAAGGCCTTTACAAAGCTCCTTCTCAACCCAGTTATGCCCGCTGAGGTTTCAACACTGAATGTCTTCATCCGACCAGACAGGGCCCCTCTTGCGCCATAGTGAGTACGTACCCCGTAACTCACTCTTCCAAGATAGAATCAAAATTAAGACATTGCTAATTAATCAGCCAGGTCCCGCACATACATGACATGTGGTTGTACGGTTAAGGCTCAGTTCAATGGCGCACAAGGTTAAGTCATTGACAAGTTACTTAGGCGATCTTTCCACAAACCCACAACGTGTTAAATCCATATCCTCAATCCACCATCCACTCGCCTGAGTGAAAACCATTTTGTTTAAAAGAAACCAATGACATCCCCTGTCATGGAACACAAATTTTACAACAGTGGCTAACCACCACAATTCCATATATCATTAAGTCAAGATTAATCATTATGACACATATGATGAACCCATCGAGACTAGGCTTGACTAAGCACTAATACGATACCCATGTTGGTGATACAAATATGTCCAACTAAAATTATCCAAGCTAGGGTGACAAAGGATTCATGGCATTCAAATATTCAATGGAGACATAATGACAACAGGTAATAACTAACCCAAAACAATTGATATAAAAATAGCATGCAATTGTATAAAACGATATACTTTTGAAATCATAGGTTCAATATGATCAAAGGACTACAGCTTGCCTTGGAATAAATCCTGGGATTGATCTTGATCTTGGTGTACTTCTCCTTATTCAAAACTTCCCGAAGTAGCAACGTCTACTCGCAAAACAAGCAAATAAAACAAATAAATACTAAACAGGGATAAAACAAACTCCAAAAATTAAATAAAATTCTTAAATAAATAGAGCTCGAATTTAGATGAATTTACAAATTTGAATGAGCTCTATTGGAGTTCGGATGCAAAAGATATGGGCCTTGGAAGATTGAAATTGCATGAAATAATGAAAATCGAATTTCGGATTAATCGAATTATTTTTCTCAGAGAAAAGGATTTATGACGTCTCACGACGTCGATGAGGAATTACCGCTGGAAAATAAAAGAAAAGAAAATGGCCTGACAGGTGGGACTCACTGTCAGTGGTTCGGTGCACCGTGGACCAAGTCCATCCGGCTTTCGGTTTTGGCTGCTGGTGGGCTGAGCCACGCGGCGCTGACGGAGGCACCACACAAGCAAACTGAAGACGTGGTCGAGGAGGTGGCGGCTGAGGTGGCTTGCCACGCTTGCACAGAGAGCAAACGCAGAGGAGCGGAGCGCAGCTCCGGCTAGCGGCAAAACGGCGGTGGCGACGGCGAACGACGGTGAGGCGGCTCCGGCGAAGTAGAAAAATGGAATGCCGAGGGAAGGGCGGTGCTCTGGGAGGTGACGGCGGAGGTCAGGCGGCGATGGCTCACCGATGGCGGCGACGAAAGCGGCGGCGGTGACGATGGCCTGTTGTCGAGGGCGCGACAACGGCGGAGGAGGGCTCTCGGCGGCGGCGACGGCAGATCGCTGGAAGCTCGGTTATCGCCAGCTCGGCGGCGGTGGTTGCACTACGGCGGGTCGGAGCGGTGGAATCCGGCGGCGACAAGGATGCGGCCGAGCTTCAATCTTTGGCAATGGCGGCGCGACGCGAACGAAGGAGAGGGCGGCACCTTGGGGCTTCGGTGGAGGAGGGAGGGGCGAAGAGATTGGCGGGGTTGGGTGGCCTTTTATAGTCGGGGTGGAGGGGACTCCGCGAAGGAAACGGCGGCGCTGCGTGCGGCATCGGGACTCCAGGGGAGAGTCCCGGTTGAAGACGAAGATGACGTGGCGACGACGGGCCCACCGGACAGCGGGAGAAGGAGCGGGCGCGGCATGGGCGAGCGATCATGAGCCGGGCCCGCTTCGGCGAGAGAGGAGCAGCGCGGAGGTCGGGCGAGGCGAGGGAGAAAGCGGGCCGAAGGAGTGGGCGAACTCGAATGATGATGGGCTTCGACCACATCGTCTTCGGGAAATTAATAAGTTTTTCTTTTTAGAAAATACAGAAATTCCAAATGGCAAATAGAAAATAGCAAATGAACTCAGAAAAATTCTAGAAAATTCTATAAAATATATGTAAGCCCATAGATGGGCGTCGGGTGGAGGCCGGCGTTAGGCGATGACTGGTTTGGCTGTGGGTTGGCTGTGGCGGCAACGAGGCTGGTGTGGAAAAACCAGGGTTAGTGCTCTAGCTTTGATATCATGTTATGAATATTGCGTGTATGTATTTAAGAGACCCAATGAGCAATATATATAGGGAGTACAAGGGGGATGTCATATACAGATAAGGAAATACAAAAGGAATCCTATTCTAACATAACGTGTCATAGTCCGAGGAAGTATGTTGGCATCTTTAACTTGCTATAATAGAGTTAAGTTTATGCTAAAATTCACTTGTATTCTTACTTCTGCTTTCTTGTTTTATAGGACTAAGATCCTAGCAGTGAGGAATTGGTAGTATGATTTTCTTTTACTGACTTTCGTTGTACTTGAAAAACCTCGTATGTGTCTTACTAAATCATATGCTTGTTGTACTTTAGAAGTTAGCTGTTGAGCTTTAGGAATCGCTATGGCACTATCAAGCATCACTATATGCTCTTCCCTCTGCCAACACAGTTGGTCGGCAATTTTCTTACTCACGTGCACTCTTTTATTTTTACACCTGTTTATTTTATTTATAACTTCTCATTGCAGTATAAATCCTTGTCTTGTGCGTCGACGGTTGCAGCACATTTCTGTTAGGTGAATGCTTGATGACCCCCACCCCTAGAATTGGGTATATTACTATATTTTTTAGTTCAATGTTGATCTTTCCTGACCCCATTGCTTGTACATTATTTCTGATAATCAGGGGTGCATCGGTTCACAGGAAATTTCTTTATGGCTCAGTTTGTTTGCTTCCAGTTACTAGTGTTTTCATGGTAAGTTTACAGTCATTTGCTTTGGAAAAGGTGGTGTCAGCTAGCAATCCATGACAGTGCTTTCAGTGGGGTTATTTAAATGTTAAGAGATTGTTATTTTACATTTGTTGTTGATTTTACTGCCATCAAGTGTTGATCAAAGACTGAAAAGTATTAGGCATTTTTTTTGTGCTTGTTATACCATTTGATTAGTTGTGCCTGCTGTCCATTCTTGGTTGCACACAGCTCAGTTGGTTGAGGTCGTCTAATACACTTGTCGAAGCTACTCTCCTGTTTGGTCTACTTTGTGACCTAGACACCTAGTACTCCAAATTAAGAAAAAGATGATAAGCTCATGTGCATATTTTAAAGATCCAGAAACCAGCCTTGCTTGTTGAGATTTGTGGGAGTGCAATTTATACTCACAATGCTGATTCAGTTATATCATGTAAAATAATTTTTAGTGTGGAATTGTGGTTCATGCTGTCTAGTTAATAGTTTAGTACATACCTGTAGCTAACCATTTCCAATGCATTTTCCTAATTTATTACGCTGGCTACCAGTTTTATATACATCCTGATTACTCAACAGGTTGTTATGTTTTGGTCATTGACCACAATATCATTATGAGCTTAATCAAATGATGTGATTGTGTGTTGCATTCTTGTTCTTTGCTACATAAGATTCATAATAGCAAAGAATGCCGAATAGATGATATATCTTGGAAATCTACGTGTTTATACATGCAATTTAAATGTATGTGACAGGTATTAAGTCAGTAGACTCTGATGAGATGCCGTCATTATTTGACACCATTTATTCATTTGCAGGTATTGCCTTTACCAAACATACCATTTTTTGGGGTCCTATTTCGTGCTTATTCTCATTGGAGAGCTCTACAGGTCTTGTTCTAATTGAGAAATTTATATCTTGTTTGCCTTTCTCGGCATATATGGAGAATTAGAGAACCATGCCATTTTCTGGTTAACTATATTGCTTTTTTTTTATTTCTTAGGTTTGTCTGATGTTTGTTTTGATATAGGGAAGTGAGAGGCTCCAGTTGCTAGTTTCTGACTGCTCGGGTGAATGGGAAATCCTTCTCAAGAAGAAGAAAGAAATGAGTTCCAGGAAGGATGGCAACCCTGGTGAAAACAAACAATATGCTCCTTGGGTAAGTTGACCTTAATTCCAAAATGAGTGAAACCTAAAGGTGGTTGTATCCTTGGGGCAGTTTTGGACTGACTACTGAGGCAATTTAATGGACATGTAGCAATTGGTCAACTTTTGAATTCTTATATGTTGATTGAACTAAAGTGGTTTCTGCACCAGTAATTCTACTTGCACGTGTATCAGGATTCTTTTATTTACTACGCAGTAGGCACAATTTGCTTGATCCTGGGGGTGTATGGCATGTCAACGTATGCCCTTGCATACCTGCACGCACGCATTTTGCGTCCACACACGTTCACACGGAGGCATGGCTGACCATGACTTTATATGGATGGATTTATAGTTATTGCTTTTAATAGTTAATTTTATAAAGTTGTTGAATATATTCTGCCATGCCAGACTACTACATGACAATTATTAAGCAATCATTGCAATAAGTTATTTTAATATGTCTTTCTGTGGATTTTATATAGTTACTTGTTATGCATCTGATGAATGATAGGTGTATTTAGGCTTACCTGACATATACAACAATGATTAGGTGCGTATGTGCATCTTATGTGGTAATCACAACACAATAATAAATAGAAATCCGTGCATCTTGGCCTTCTGAAAGAGGTTCCCAGTTTTGTATGTCTTGATAATGAATTTGCAGTTTATCTGCCAATCCAACTTGGCATGCTTCAAATTTTTGCCACATGATGTAATCATTTTGCTATTGTAATCTAAACGTGACATTTTCAACCTGAGATCATCTCCTGCAGAGATTTAGTATTATTCTTAATTAGTTTCATAGACTGGTGCAATTTTGTTGCTTCTAGCTTTTTGCTAATGCTCAAACTTTTTGTTTTGTCCTTTCTCTGGTATCAACTTAAGATGAACTAACATGTGGCCACATCAGTTCCCAATCCTTTATGAAATGGACCCACTGTGGATGGGCAAACATATCTTCAGAGTTCCATATTTAGTATCATAAGATGATCGTGTTTGGTAGGTGCATTTCTTAAAACATTAATGTCCTTTCAGCGGTTTGGTGGGAATAAGAGTTCTTGGGTTGTGGGTAATAGCTGCTTTGCACTCTACTTGCTTTACTTAGATGAGCTTGTTAGAATTTAATGACTTGCACCCTTATGTTTTATTTCCTGCACGTGTACTTTGTGTTATTCCTTCAATAGAGTTTGCAACCATCAAAAAAGCTTGATGGGTTTCTTGAAAGGAGGAGGAACTTGGATGAAGGTTTGGATTGTGATACCATTTCGAGCATATGCAAGGCGTATGATTTGGACAAGATCGATGTTCTGAAGTACAGGGATTTCGAGTAACCACATCCAGTTTCTCACGCTACTTAGGTATTTTGGCCCACTGATGTTTGTACAGCAGAAATGAATTCCTCTCCTGGAGAACAAGTTGAAGGGTACAAAGGAGTGGCACGGGACTAGTAATATTGATGGCTAAATCTGTTTTTTTAGGTCCTGGAAATTTATTTTTTAAAAAAAAATAGCGTCACAAATTTTGCTGTGCTTCAATCTGCTATTGTTTTAGAAAAAAATGAGAAACAAAGAGGACTTAAAAAACTGTAGTAACTAGTAACGCTTGGTGACTTTCTGTACCCACTATGTAAATATAGGTGAAGGTAGCCTTTTGCTACTATTTCTTTCGTTTCAGCGCCGGCCAGTTAGGAGGTTGCTTTTATTTATGGACTTGCGGCTATGAAGTCAAAAGTTGGGACTGAGATTTGACCATTTCCTTGGTTCTATTTATGCATCCTAATCGTTCTTTGGGTAGATCTGAATCAAATTTTGGGTTCCAAAGCAGATTCTTCTCTTGGAAGTTACTAGTAAAGATTATATCTTTCTGAGGTGTTTTCAGTGAAACTTTTAAGAGTAGCTTTATTATGTTTTGACTGATCCACCACCTCTTCAATTGCCACTGGATAACCGTAAAAACCGGCGGTCAACTAAACCTTCGAAGGAGTCACAAAATTTAATGTGTTTTATATCCTTGAAACCGACTCATAATTAGGCGTGGTTACTGTTTTACTGCTGGGATTGGAGCAAATCAAGATTGGGACCAATGGCCGTCTGCCTCGAAGCTTATCCGTATGGAGTAGTACTCCGGTACTAGTACCTCCTGAAAGCGACATTTCCGTCGCAGCCTTCAACGCACACCGGCAATACTAACCTCCTGAAAGCGACATTTCCGTCGCAGCCTTCGACGCACAATGCGTTAGATGGGGATCGCCCATAATTGACATGCCAACTTGTGGTGGTTACTCTCAGTTTGTCTTTCAATATTGTCTCTTAAAATTTCAATTTATTTATATATAATTTTATAGATAGTATTTTTAACAACTTATTTATTTTTAACATAACTTCTCTCCTCATGGTATCTACAGTAGTATCTTTATTATCGTCTTTTAACTATGTTAGGTCAACAAAATTCAACGTGGAGGAGAGAGAGTACATGTTATCTCTTTCGAAAAGATGTTGTGCACGCTAAACAAGATATGATATATTAATCTATTTTAGTTGACATATAGGTCTATTTCAAAGGAAAATTATAAAATTTAAATGTTGGAGAGTGCGTTAGAGACCATCTATTAGAGTTGTTGTCTTTAAAGATGATGTAGCATATATTAGAGACAGTGTTATCTTCAACTATTGAAGATGCCCTTACCCACTTACTATTTACGATGATTTACGTGTCCAACTTGTCTCTTATATAAGAGATGACATATTCTCTCTCTTCACATTCTTTCTCCTTCAACTAGGATTTTGAGTAACATGACAATTAGAAACGACTGAGGTGGCCATTATTGGAGATGACCTAACACCAGTGAAGCATCTTGTTCAATTGCTCCCCTCCCCTAGAGACCATGCTCTTAACCCAAATGCTTACTCTAGCAAGGGAGGGGAGAAGCCCCAAAAGGGTAGGGTGGGGTACGCTCGAGACACACCTCTTAATTCTGTCTTAGGCTTGCGCGAGTAGTATCCATTACTAGCTGTGGAATTTGATCCTATGATTTATTGATGTTTTTATGTGGTGTTTTATTTGGAAATGTAGTTTTTTTTTCAATTTCTTTAAAGTTGAATTGTTTCATGTGAAATTCGTTGTAGACACGCCATAGGGCCCGTCACATCGGAGTACTATCTACTTGACATGAGGCTCGCCCACGAGCTCCAGGTATATATGGGCATGTTTGGTTGGCATCCTAGCGCTTGCTCGCCTAGCCAAGACGCTGTTGGGGTGGCGTTTGATTGCTGCCTTGGGCGCATATGCATGCCAAGCGACATTTCTAGGCCCAAGCATCCAAATTGAACGCCTAGGAGCATGAGCAGTGACGCCCGTGTTGTCGGCGCCCCATGTGCAGCACAAGCAACGCCGCCACCACCTCGTCCTTACCCCGCCTCTCCACTGAGCATCGCCTCCTCGTCACTTCGCCTTCTCCACTGCCTCCTCGCTCGGCTCTCACCGCCGCCTCCTCTTCCTTGCTCCACCTCTGCTGCTAAGCCGCCTCCTCGCTCAGCCTCCGCCGTTGTCTCCTCCTCGCTCAGCCTCTGTTGTCGCCTGCTCCTCACTCTACCTACGCCGTCGCCTCCACCGCCTCCTCGCTCGGCTCTCACTGTCGCTCTCCTCGCTCCACCTCCGCCGCTGCGTCCTCGCTCTGTCGTCGAGCCGCCTCCTCGCTCCGCCACCGGAAGAACAGGGATGAGGAGGAAGGAAGAGAGAAGCGTATTTCATGGATTTACGTTTTCTCATTCGCAAAACATGTTTTTTTTATTTATTTTACGCTTTCTTTAGATTCAGGTCATCAACCAAATACCATGTCCCTAGACTTGCTTGGTCTGATAAAAATTATATATTTCTCGCACTATCTCCGGTCACTATTTTATCGTAAGCATGAATCAAGCCCTATGTCCAGCAATTTTCAGGGAGATGAGATACGCCCTTTCCAAAAGGGTACCGAGGCGAGCAGGAAAAGATTGGGGGCCTGCCTGATGCCATGCATCAACAGGCGCACCCACCTCTCCCTGTCACGTACTGCTGCACAGTGTCAGCATGGCAGTATTCTATGCTGCTAGCTACTGTACAGAATCATGCATGCTTAGTGCTTACTGCTACTATCATAGCATAATATCGTGGAGTATAGTGTGGTACTTGCTGTCGATTACTATATTTACTGGTTTCCTACGTATTTTTATGTTTAGATTTAGACTTTTTACTTTATAGTTTAAAGCTATTTTTTAGTTTAATTAGCTTATAAACCCTTTATATTTTAAGTTAAGTTTTAGTGTTTGGTATTCTGGTTTTTTGCAGGTTGTTAGCTTATTGAGTTGTATGTGAATGATAAAAAGTCTAAATTATCTTTAAGGGTTTAAAGAACCTTTTTAAGTATGTATTTAAACTTATTTTTGCATAAGATTTAAAAATACGATGATACGTAAAGTGTACATATGAAACAAAATAGATTTTGTTCATACGTGCATGCGTGTGTGTACCATGGTTTATCCAAATAAATTGCAAATCATATATAATACAATTATCTTGTCGCTGCAATATGTATATATTATATTAATGTAATCTATTTACCCTCTTGCGGTCATTAAAGAAGTAGTAATACTATCACGAAAAACACTCTTGTCTCCATCATCGATTGTTTCTTAGTGCATAAAACAAGGATTTACACAAGGTAGCACTAGCCAAAATCTAGAGGATTTAGGGAGACACGCGGTTAATTACCGGTGAGAATGCACAACGAAGCACACACTAATTGGATAGCACCAACAACAATCCATCTCACAATTTCAGTTTAGGTGATTCTTGCTGTATCACTGGCTCTAGCATGACTACAGCAGACACCCATGCATTCTTCCACCATATGAAGTTTTGGTTGCTTTCTGCAAAGGAACAGCTTCCTGCAGACGTGCATCAATGATCTGCGTTGTTACGTCAAAAGGAAAAGAGACTTTATGTTGATGGGTGCAGGCGCCGTGCATCTGCTTGCATATAACACATGTCTGGAGTTAACAAATAAAAAGCATACAGTCAATGCAAAAAAGTGACATGAACCCACGGTTGGTCAACATCTGTTGGCTTAAGAGCACCCCCTAAGTCAACGCAAAAAAGAATTACCAAGTTAATACCATGAATGGGTTGTATGATCCAGAAGCAACGTAACAAACAAGACTAGTGAAAAATAGATACCATTGAGCACAAATCAAAATTTATCATATAAAAGGTACAATATTAAACATGAGAGTGAGGAATACTGGAAAGCCTCAGCAATAAGTGAGACACTTCAGGCAATTACCAACCCGTCCAAACAATTATGTGTGACTGGTGAAGCTGTAGAGTACATCCAATGAGGCCCCGTTTGGGATGCACGGATTTCACAAGAAAGATCATTTCCTATAGAAATAAAAAAAAAAGTTCATGCATTCCAAAAGGGGCCTCAATTTATTATAGGCAATTCACATGCTCCACAAACCCAACGTGCTCCATAGCACTCTTGGTGGACAGCTATTTGACATCTGAACATAGGAATTTTGGAAACTTTTGTCAACTACTAATCATAACAGTACATAAAAAAGGTAGTCTTAAAACATACAATGACAGACAAAGAACGAATCATGTTAGTTTTTCATGTCTTTTGATTTTTTAAAAAGTAGGTGTACATAAACATCAACAGATCATGTTGGGCCATGAACTTTCAAGTTGGTGAAGATTTTGATGGCTTACCAAGGTAATTAGTGGCTCCCCAGTGCTCTTGAGTTTAACACCCATTTTTCCAAATATTTTTCCTTGAGCCAGTATGTCTCTCGCACTCACTCAGACTCATTATTATTTTCTTGCAAGACTTACATTGACAGAGTATCCTGCAAGTAACAAGGATGACTCAAATACCAATAATGGTGCCGGATGCATATAACAAAATCAAGGTAACATAAAAGACTGCTAGAAACTGTGAATTGGTTTTCAGCGCTTCTGGTCTCTACACAACATATCAATTTCCATCACATGAAGACATTTTTCCTTTGAAGTGCTAGTACATCTGTGCAGAGACGTTAGAAACCGACATGATTACTTATTCTAGCAGTCAACAAACGTCCATAAGGTTGGATAAAAAAATAAATAAAGAACTTACTCTGAACTTTTGGACATGTTCGTTTGTTCAACTGACAAGCAATACCAAAATTAGCATTGGATATGCTACTAGGATTAGGATTTTCAGTGAGTGAGATAGTCTCCTCCTGGAAGGCACAATAACAGGACACGGAGGCAAGTGGAGCTTCGGAACTCCTCCACAAAGGTTGGGGGAGGGGGTGGGGGAGGCGGCAGTGTCGGGGAGGGGAGCGGCGGCGGCTGCGGTCGAGGGAGGAAAGGGGAGGCGGCGGTGTTGGGGGAGGGGAGCATCGGGTGGTCGGTGTTTATGGGAACCGATGGGAAAGGGGGTGGAGATGAGGAAGGAAGAGAGAGAAAATAAAACGATTTCTCCTTATATATAATGACACTTTGTGGGTAATTTTAGTAAACTTTAGTGGTAAATGGATATTCCATTCCGCAAAAGTAAAAAAAAACACATCTCCTTTGACTTATGACTTAAAATGGTTTAAATTTTTTTATAAGATGGATGAAAAAACTACTCTTTTGTTTAGGTTTAGAAATTTTGTGAGGTCACGAATTTATATTTACCTCTATAGCATCCGTCTTTCTAGTCGTATGCTAAGGAGTCACTCGCATAGATGCGTGCGCGTCTTCCTTTAATCGAAAAAGAATACTCCACTAGAGTAGTATTACTTCATACCTAGTGTTGAAAAAGGAAAATGAAATGAAAAAATAAGAAAAAGGGAAAGAAAAAGGGCAAAAAAAAAGGAAAGAAAAGGTGTTGTATTTCGCGCTAGGCTGTAATGCAATCGACAGCTCAGCTCGGAAGACGAGGCCAGCATGCGGCCAGCCGAGTCGAGCGAGTGGCCGCACGAATCTTGAAGCGTCGTCGCCGCGCGCGCCACGGCCGGGGGAGGGGGGGCCGTGCGCAGCCGTCTGATCCTCTCTTCCCCGGTCGGCCTCTTCGGTCTTCGGCATCGTTGATTAATTTAATTAATCAAATAAAAATAGTTTGCCCTCTCTTCACCCCACGCCCCCACAACTGCTAACCTACCCTATTAAAGTAGCAGTAGAAGTATGCGTTTATACTCCACTTTATTACAGCTTGGACTTTGGTTATGATTTGTGACGAAGATGATGGTGATGTTAACCAAATGCACCCTCCAAATGCTTCGTATTGTGTTCCACGTCTTATTATCACGTAGCTTAATCAATCAGCTAAGTGAAGACAATTGTATGCTCGAGTCTTTGATTAGCTGATGAGCTTTTGTTGACAGCGAATCGAAGCATACAATGCAAATTAACAAATGGTGATGTCATGGCCAGTCAGGGACGGAAACAGAGGATTAGTGGGAGTTCTCGTTTCCCAATAGTTGATAAAATATTTTATATAATTCTTAGTTTGCTATTATAGAATAGTAAAATATTTATACTTAACACATCTCGGTATTTAGAATAAACACTTGAAAGTGATATGTATAGATTTGTCTCGAAGATTAATATTATAATTTTATAATTTTAGTATGTTTTATAAATACATTATAATAGAAAAAAGAATGATCAAAATCGTATTTTAGAGACTATGTCGATGTCCAAAACGGCTTTCTTTTGTGACCGGAGAGAGTAGTATAAAACTAAACCATGATTTTTCAGATTCACACTATTTGGTTTTCTCTTTCTATCTATTAAAGCGTTTTACTCTTGGTCACAAATCGACAGCCGTTTAATACGATAATAATTGTCAATATTTCCTATTGAAAATCATTACACGGCATCAAAGATGACACGTGAAAGAACTGCAGCTTAAAAACTACTTAAACTATCTAGTATTCTCTTCGTTCACGGATATACGGCGTTTTACAATTCGTGTAGTAAATCTTTTTTAATTTTGACTACTAATATTTAAAACTATTTGAATTGATCATATAAAAATGATATTATTAGATTAATTATGGAAAATATTTTTATATTTTTATGATAAAATCTCTAGAGAAAAGAAGCCGCCGCGCGGCACGGTAGCTGCGTAACCAACCAACCAAACCAAACTCTTTGACCATAACCGCGCCTTCAAATCACTCGGGGACAGAGCTGTTAGCGAATACGCGGGAACTGGGGGGCGCCACCGCAAAAGCGGAATGCTTTGATACGCGTGCGGGGGTGTAAGGCTGGGAGTTAACTCGGCGTGCGCGGAGAGAGAGAGAGAGAGAGAGAGAGAGACGAGTCCACGTGAGACGGAGAAGAGGAGGAGCGAGAGATCCGTTCCCCCTCCTTCCTCCTTCCTCCGCCTCTCTCGTCGTCTCCGGCCCCAATTCGCCATGGATCCCCCCTACGGAGGTCAGCGCAGCCCCCGCCCCCCAGTTTCCCCGCGGTTTCCCGGTGTTTTTCTGTGCTTTTTTTGGGCGCCGATGGCGGCTGGGCGATGCGCCGCCTCGATCTGTTTAATTCGGTGCCTAATCCGCGATCCAGGCGGCGCGGATTGGGTAATTGCGCGCTCCGCGGTGGGATTCGTGGGCGCTGCCGCTTTGGGATTTTAGGGGTTCGTGAGTCTTCGTCTGTCCAATCCGAGATTTAGCTTTTTTTTGGCGAGAGTTTTTGCGCGCGTTACGTCTGCTTAGCGATTTATACTGTTTTAATAATTGATTAGTGGTTGTTGCTGATGCCTGGTTCTACTGGTGGTGGAGTCGAAGGCACGGAGGAAGGGAGGAGATGCTGTTACCGACGCTAGTGTCAGATTCGGTGCTGCATGCGATGATGGCTACTCGCATTGGCTCCTCTCTCCTGCAGGGAGGTGCCAGCGACACGGTTTCCTGGCTTTACGTCGTTTTCCTGGGATGTACGTGTCCATGGCTGGTGCCCCCAACGTTGATAGTATTAGTATCTGTATCTCTTTTGAGTTGGGGGAAAGGCTCGGTCGGTGGATCGGCTGTTGGGGCTTCCTATTGGTGCATTGGGCGTTAGTTGCATCAGTGGGATCGCATTGACCGAACGGGGGTTTCTGTTCACTTGTATTGGGTTGTTTGTTTTGTGGATTTGCTTGCTTTGGGTTGATAGGGATTTGCTTGCTTTGGGTTGATAGGGTTAGCTGGTACGTCGATTAAGTCTGTTAGGAGGGTGACATCTTGTGTTCCATGTCAAGCTGCCGTCTACTTGTAGGGGCTAGGCAAGTATAAGGTTCCATTATGCCAAGTTGCCAACCTTGGTTTGTACTTTGTAGTGTTGATGATAATTGTGCTGTATAATGATCATAATATGTACAATGCATCTATTGCTCCACTAAATGTGCCTCGTGTGTGGTGCCAAATTCTGAGTTTTGTAGAACAAACGGCATGCGAGCCTCAGCTCAGATGATTAGTTACTGAAGGGCATACAAATATTTCAAGTGATTCGAACATTTGTTCGTCCGGAAAATCACGAAGAATCAGTTTTCTAGTTTTTTTTCTACCACCTCGGGGTAGGTTTTGCGACGGTAGATTTGCGCAAATCATGGCTACTTTTTTCAGATCGAATGGCCCTAGGTTACTTTGCACCAAATTGCATTGTAACTGTCCGTTGCAGTGGATATCAGCCCTTTAAGTTATTTGATCTGATACATTTGGTGGGCCATTTGTTCTTGGATGTTTCTGGTGGAGTATTTTGCATGTTTTTCTTTTTTGTTTCAAGCTATATTAACCAAAACATCTGAGTTTCTCCTGGGCTGGATTTGTTTCATTGGCATATGTTTTCATCATAACATTTTGACATTTATGCCAGTACGCTAATCGCACAGTATCTCAATTCAAATGAAAACATGTTTTGATCTTTGAATTTATTTGTTGAATAGGACCCTTAACTATTTATATTAACTAATTTGTTGATGTATTAATTTTTTTTGATACAAGAGTTTGAAAAGAGAACGTTGATAAACACTTCCCCGTTGCTTACCTTTTCTTAACAATTATTTATACAGGCACAAAGCCACAAACTAACTTCTCATTCTATGTACTTTAGTTTAATTGTGAAGAAATTGCTTATCATCTGTAAAGATTTGAAGCCCTTGCATTGAGTTATTTCTTGCATGTTACCTATTATGGCCGTTAGTTACCACTGGCAACTTGAAATGCCATCACCTACACTTATTTGTTCCTTTTTTTTCCTCTCTAAAATCATGTTGGGAATGATGCCCCCAAAACCATGATCAGTCACTCGTCCTTGATTCCTATTTGAGACCTAATGAAGTTTAAATTTCCCATTCCGGGCTTGAACATTGTTGATACGGTAATGCAAATTGTTAAGCGCAGTAATGTAATAGTCTATGTGTGTAAAGGGTAGTTGTGGTATTGTTGCGGTAGTCTAGGGTATTCTAATGGTTTAGTCTCTTATACTCTGATGTATATGCCCCTTGGGCTCTTGCAGTATACAATACAATTGAGCCATCTTTCCTCTCTTCCACTAAACTTAGCATGGATATTTACAGAGTTTCTTTGGTATACGCTTCTTGGCCTTCTGGATTTGTAAGCATATCTGATGATGCGTGTCAAGTATACTGGTGCAAAGTTTTGACTTTAGTATTTATCAAATGGATAGTAATATGTGTTTTCTTGCTCCAGGAATTACTATTGATCCTGCTAAATGCCGATTGATGAGTGTGGATGAAAAGCGAGAACTTGTTCGTGAATTATCGAAGTGGCCAGAAAGTGCTCCTGACAAACTACAGTCATGGAGTCGCCGTGATATTGTAGAGATTCTCTGTGCTGATTTAGGAAGGGAAAGAAAATATACTGGATTATCGAAGCAGAGAATGCTGGATTATCTCTTCAGGGTGGTGACTGGCAAATCGTCTGGCCCTGTAGAACATGTGCAAGAAAAGGAGCCAACTTCTGAGCCCAACACAAGTAACCATCAGTCCCCTGCGAAACGACAAAGAAAGAGTGACAATCCATCACGACTACCAATTGTTGCAAGCAATCCAGCAACAGCTGATGTACCGCCAACAAATAATGCACGCTTCTGCCAAAATTTAGCTTGCAGGGCAACTCTTAACAAGGAAGATAAATTTTGCAGACGCTGTTCATGCTGTATTTGTTTCAAGTATGATGACAATAAGGACCCTAGCCTCTGGTTGTTCTGTAGTTCAGAACAACCCTTGCAAAAAGATTCTTGTGGCTTTTCATGCCATCTTGAATGTGCCCTCAACGATGGAAGAACCGGCATTCTGCAGAGTGGGCAATGCAAGAAACTTGATGGTGGTTATTACTGCACTCGCTGTTGGAAGCAGAATGATTTGCTTGGGTATTTTTCTGAAACATCTTGTTTACGCAGATTTTGCTTTCTCAAGTAAAAAAATAAGTTATACAGATTTTTTATGTAACTTTACTTCTTGTTCCCATGCTTCCAATCTTTCTGCTTCACTGCCTTAGTTTATGCTTCCTTCATGTCTTGCTCTGATAGTAGCTAGAAATATCTTAGTTTGACTATTGTGAAACTTGGTTTTGATAATTTGCATGTTTGCTTGGTTTCCAGTCATTTTTTATTCTGGAACTTCCGCACAGAAATAATAGAATCGTTGCAAGACAAGAAGTGCCACTGTTTACCTTACTGGTTCCATGTTTAGGGATTCTTCAGTGAAGGTCCTTGTGCTGTCATCATCATTAGTCCAAAAACATAAAATGGATATTTCACATTGGTATCTTTAGAAATGGCCTGCTGCTGTTACTTCTGAACTTTATGCTATGAGCTGGCATACCGATGGGTTTGTGTTGCTAATTTCTACCTGGTATAATGTTGGATCCATCCATTTTCCATCTGTAGTAAGATTTGTTCATTGGGATAGACTGAGGCTTGACTGTATAGGTTGCCAGCTCTGAAATCCTGTTTGCCCTATTTTTGAGTTCTTTCTTGTAGTACATCCCTTAGGGTTCTTGCGGTTCTAATTTCAGGGGATGGAGTCAAGGTTCTAATTCGGTGAAATTTGGCAAGGTAGTAAGGTGGAGTATCCATGTAAGGATGAATAGAGCATGGGGAATTGAATGTTGGAAATGCCCCCTTCCTTTTGCATTAAGAAAACCAAACACAGAGTCTTACAAATCCTTCATGACCAAAATAGAAAAAAAAGGGTAAATGGCAGCCAACTGTGAGCAGACCAACAGAAATCTGCCCACACAACTGCTTCATCTAAAAGATACATGTTTCCAACAACATAAACCCCCCAAAACAGACTATGACAACAAACTTCAACTCTTTAGTCAGCCCGGTTCAATTCTTCTGATAGTAGGTGCCCAGCCAAGTACAAATGTTGGAAATGGTTATACTACGCATGGAGGCTCATATTTACTAAGTGCAAATTTAGAAGTCATTTGAATAGCTTGAACTGTGGTGAGATTGCTGGGTTTTTTTTTGCCGAATGCTAAATAATATATTTTTCTCCCTTCATGCAGGAATCTCTCCTATAGCCTATGTCAACACCTTAGTAGTGTTTTCTGAAGTAGTTGTCTAATAAAAGAGCTTGATAAAATGATTTTAGCAATACAGTACAATGCATTTTATTATATTCATCTAGTTGCTGATTCATTTTCCAAAAGGTAACTCCTATCAGTAGTTCTGATTGATTTTCCACTGGTGTTGCTCTATTTCTTCAGTTTGAATATTCAGACCATAATTAGTAGGGCCTTTTTGGTAAGTTAGCTTGCTGAGCGATGACATGATGGTTTAATGCCTTGCTCAGGTCCTGGAAGAAACAACTGGTGATAGCTAAAGATGCTCGGCGGTTGGATGTATTGTGTCATCGGATTCTTTTGAGTCATAAGGTCCTCATCTCCACAGAGAAGTACTTGGTCTTGCATAAAATTGTGGACACAGTGATGAAGAAACTGGAGGCTGAGGTTGGTCCTATATCTGGAGTTGCAAATATGGGCCGTGGAATTGTCAGTCGGCTTTCTGTTGGTGCTGAAGTTCAGAAACTTTGTGCTCGAGCAATAGAGGCTATGGAGTCTTTGTTCTCTGGTGGATCTCCTGCTAACTCGCAATTTCAACGTAAGGTTCCATGCCCTTCACAGTAGACCTTGCATATGCAAATGATATTGATTTTTCGTGCATGTTTGCATTTTCAGGATCCAGTATGATACCATTGAACTTCATAAAGTTTGAAGCTATAACACAAACATCTGTCACTGTAGTTTTGGATTTGGGTCAATGCCCTACACTTGCCCAAGAGGTAACTGGTTTTAATGTATGGCACCGAGTGGCTGGTCCAGGATTCTACTCGCCAAATCCGACTGGCATCATACTTGCTCCATTGAAAACATTACTTGTCACTGAACTTGCGCCAGCTACAAGCTATATCTTTAAGGTAGTTGCATTCAGGAACTCTAACGAGTTTGGGTCATGGGAAGTTAGAATAAAGACAAGCTGTCAGAAGGAAGATGATCAGAAGGGTTTGATGCCAGGTGGTGCTGGACTAGAACAAAATGATGGGAGCCCAAAGACAAACAGTTGTGGTCAGTCTGATCCTTCTTCAGAGGGTGTGGACTCAAACAATAATACCACGGTGTATGCTGATCTAAACAAGTCACCTGAAAGTGATTTTGAATATTGTGAAAATCCTGAGATCCTTGATTCAGATAAAGCATCTCATCACCCCAATGAACCTACTGATAACTCACAAGATATACAGACGGTTGCAGCTAGGGTAACAGAAGTCACTGAACTGGAGGAAGCTCCTGGGCTCTCAGCGTCAGCTTTGGATGAGGAGCCCAATTCAACTGTTCAAACAGCATTACTTAGGGAGTCCTCAAACTCAATGGAGCAGAATCAAAGAACCGAAATTCCTAGATCACAGGATGCATCAAATGCACCTGCTGGAAATGAGTTGGTGTTTGTTCCACCTCGGTATTCTGGCTCTATGCCACCCACTGCACCGAAAGGTATGGGAAGCGGTAAGGAGATTGGAAGGAGCTTCAAAGCAAAACCGGGTGATAACATTCTTCAAAATGGCTCTTCAAAGCCTGACAGGGAACCAGGGAATTCATCGAATAAAAGAACAGGTAAATTTGAGGACATTGGCCACAAAGATGGATGTCAAGAAGCATCTTATGAGTACTGTGTCAAGGTTGTCAGGTGGCTGGAGTGTGAGGGCTATATTGAGACCAACTTCAGAGTGAAGTTTTTGACATGGTATAGCTTGCGTGCTACCCCACATGAGAGGAGGATAGTTAGTGTCTACGTGGATACTCTTATCGATGATCCTGTAAGCCTTTCTGGCCAGCTTGCTGACACTTTCTCGGAGGCAGTCTACAGCAAAAGGCCACCTTCGGTTCCCTCTGGTTTCTGCATGGAACTCTGGCATTAAGGGAAGGGAAGCTATTATCATTCTCTTTGTAGGGACAAGATTTGGTCCCATTCTTTCGTAGCAGATCGTTGCATTGATTCATCATTGGAAATTTCATTGAAGTAGTTAACTTATACAATCTGTTCATTGGAACTTTCTTCACTATGACAGTAGGAGGTTTAATTTATCAGGCAACTTATTTCTCCCTTTTACTTTGTAGTCCATAGTTTACAGTTCTGTCATTTGCGCCGTCCATGTTGTGAGCATCAGGTTAGGTCATGGAACCTGAAGTTTCTGTTGCTAGCTGCTCGAAGGACGATGATTCTCAGGCTGAATCAGGAAAGAACACCTGTGTGGGAAGAAGCAGGCTTCGTATTGACGTTTCACGAATCCAAGCTAACAATGTATCATCAGTAAGATGATGCGCTGTATCTTGGGGAAATGCAATGTGTTGCCTACTTTTGTGGGGAATGGTAGGAAAACATGATGTCTAAGATAAGAGATTCAACAAGTCTGGATTAATGTTATGCCTTTTCTATCTACCGCCCGCATTTGTTGGCTTACTAATGCACTGTCTGAGTTATATTGATTTGCACGCAGTTTTCGAATCCGTTTTGCAGCGTTTGCTTGTACATGGCTGGTATATACAACCTGGTCTTGCATTTCTGCAGTGTATGAAGGCCAGGTTGGGCATAAAGGGTAGGTAAACACCTGCAGACCTAGTCGATAGCCAGTGCCCATAGGTTGCTTCTCTCAATTGTGTGACTGAGTTGAGTTCATGGCAAGCAGTTCATCCAGATCATATCAAGGCAGGTTCTGCGGCTAACTCAGCTGCAAGCCTTGATAACAGGCTCATGATCGTTCTTAAAATAAGTCACTCACAAGTAATGGTAAAAAAAAACTCCTTAACACCATGCCATGTGATGTGACAACATTGCAGGGATCGACTGAAAGCAGCAAAACTGGTTATTCTTGCCATCTAATCCATTCCTTCATCTCAAGGTCGAAGTGAAAGCAGCCAGGTAAGGCTGCGTTGCGGGGAGCGCGAAGAAGAGGGCTTGGGTTGGATCAAGCTGCTGCTGGCGAAGGAGGAGACGAGGACTCGAGGGCTTGTGGACGACGATGGACATGCACTGGCGGCTGCTAGCGAAGGCGATGAGGCGGACGTAGGCGTCCGGGTACTCGCTCCTGCACTCGTCCACCTCCCGGAGCACCTGCGCAGCGTCGGTGCAGCCGAACATGGGCAGCTTCCACAGCGTCCAGCACCGCCCGTCGTGGTACCCCGGCATCCGGCTGTTGTTCCGGTGGGTCCTCCCCTCCTGAGAACCCCCAAACGCAAACAGAATTATGAAAAGCAATCCGCCGTGGACGGTTCGGATCCTGCAGGAATCAGGAAAAAAATCCAGAGTTTCAAACAAAGCCTTAATTTCTCGCGGTTGATTAGAGGCACAAAGTATACATTTGCATTTGCATGCATAGAATGGTGTGTTTGCATAGACGTATGAGCTGGTACCTGGATGGGATGATTCAGGATATATCATGGTCCTTGGATGAATGGAATCAAACCATCCGGGATGAGCTGGTTCAAGTTTAGAAAATATTCCACGAAGATGTTGAACAAACTCGTTCGTCAAAATCGGCTGAACCATGCAGTACAGGCTCGTCCCTCGTGTGCGCTCACCTCCTTGGCGCGGTGGCTCGTGTGCGCTTGGGCCCTGCTCGCAAGTGGTGAGGGGTCTGCGGAGATGCGGTATCGACCACCAAAATGGGATAACGAGAGGAATAGGAGGCTAGGGGCGGTGGTGTCGCAACTCGAGCGAAACCGGGGTTTACTGGCGGCTACGCCTGGTAGCTGGGTGCAGTGGTTCTGGAGGGGGAGAGTTAGGGTGAGCATGAGCATCAGGAGGTTGAGGGGAGCTCACCCATGCGGTCGGTCAGAGGAGAGGAGGGCTGAGGTGTTCCGGTGGTGTGAGCCCATGGCGGCGTGGCGTGGTCAACGTGGCGGCGGCTGTGGATATGGGAAGCATGAGTGAGTGGTGGGGGGAGGTGAGGGAGGTGATGGGTGTCCTAGTAGTGAGGAATCAAAGCAGGACTCACCGATTCGTAATTGGTGGCGGTGGGGCGGGTTTTGCCCGAAACCGGGGAAGAAGACGCGCTAGGCTGCCAGTGAGGAAATGGTAAATTGAGTGAGGGGTTTTGAGGAGAGGAGTATGGAACACGTTTCGAAGCGAATGGATTTGGGAGGGCGCACTGGATTCGACAGGTATGATGAGTTGAGCGTGGCGGCGTTGTGCGGCAACCGGGATAGAAAAAGGGAGGCGGTGACCCACGAGCAGGTCTGGGGAGGCAGCGTTAGGCGGCGATAGGCAAGGTGGTGAAAGGGGGGGTGGGCGCGTGTGAGGTGAATGAAGGCGGCGGCGACGGGTGAGCGACACTGTGGAGGCGAAGAAGAGGAAAAGAAAGAGAGGGAATGATTGTCCGGAAGAAGAAATAAAGAAAAAGAGAAAAAGAAGGAAGAAGGAAGAAATCGGAAAAAGAGAAAACAAAAGAAAGAAAGGAAAACATATTTTGGAGGTAATCTCACCCCATACAAAGAGAATGTTATCGAATCAACCTCATCCACAAACCAAACACCATCTCGTACCATCCTGAATCATCTCATACATTCAACCAAACATATTTATGTATCATCTCATACATCCAACTAAACAGTCTGCTTGTATCATCACATCACATTCAATCTCATTTCACCAACCAAACACACCCTAAGATACCACTAACCTTCAAACTCGAGGTAGGGAACTGCAACATCTCAAACTTGGGTTTGTATTTAAAATGTATAAAAATAAAAATAATTTAAAACTTTTGATGCATCTTGTTGTCATTTGGATTTTTTTGGAAATTCTTTCAAAGGTTTTGTTAATTTTAGAAACCTAATGCTTCAATTGATTAGAAGCATAATCCTTTAAGGATTTTAAAAGAAATCTTGTGATCATCATTTGTAATTATGGTTTTTTATAGGTTCCGGAACTTCTTAGTGACTCCTTTGAATTTTTTTATAATTTATTTACTATTTTAAAATGGTCAGTCAAACACCTAGATCAGAACCTTGTAACATTTCTAGAGAGAAATACATTACATGAAAAAGAAATACATTACATGAAAAATCTAGAAAATTTATACAAGGTTGTTCATAGAGCCAGTAGCCTATTTTAAAAATTTCAGAATTTTTGGAGTGGTACAACTCTATCTAAAAATCCCTAAGCCTCTCCGCCTATTTTAAAAAATCAGACTTAACACTGTTCCTCTGACCCTGACCAGACTCGACCTCTGGTCTGACCGAGCCCAACCTCATCTCAACTCAACCGAACATGCTTTCCAAAATGACCCAGCCACTTTACCTGATGCCGCTGACCGGTCGGGCCCGCCTGCCTATGCTTCTTCTCCACGCGGCCGATCGCTTCGTGCCAGCTCGCTGAGGGAGAGCACGCCATGGCGTTTGCGCCCACGTCAACGCCAACTGCCCGCACCTGGGCTTTGACGAGCGCCAGCGGTTTCCCCGTGTCCTCCACGCTCGCCCACGTCCTGATCACCTCTCCTACCTGCCCCTGTCACTCGTGGGCGTCCATGGACCGAGCTCACCCCTCTGGCCTCTCCTCGTGAGCCCTCCGCCCGTTGCCTATATAAGAGAAGCCCAGTAGCTCGCTGGATCTCTTTTGCTTCGCCATTCCTCATGCCGCTCATCCCCTACCTCCTTCTCCACTCTTTTGAGCTCAAGCCGAGGAGAAGCCGAAGCTTCAGTTCACGGTCGAGGCGCCACCGCACCATTCCAGCCGTTCCGATGCTACTCTACCCTCCCTATCCTCGTCACATTATGCTCCACATCCCCACCATGCTTCCCCCCAACTTAATTTGGCCTTTCAATCGCAGGAACTCCCAGAATTGGATTTCCCTCTTCTTCGGCCGAAAGCGGTCACCATCGTTCCTAGTGTTTCAATTGCTAAAACTTTCTTGAACGGCCAATTTCTGAAACTTGGAAATAGCAAATAAAACGCACAGTCTAGCACCTCATGCACTTCATTCATGACGCAATAGCAATGGCGTATCTGATGCAAACTTGCTGGGGAATTGCCAATCTAAATCTGATTGCAGTGACATCTGCCTATATACATCTAGCTCTGTGCATGATGCTCGCCTGGCAACTACAGTTGTTATTACGTTGCTGACAAAAGGTGTCCGTCCATCTGATGCAACGCTCTCTGAATCTCCTCAACGAACTGGCCAGCTGATGAAGACAACGCAAGAAACTTCGTTTTACATATAAAAAAGTTGAAACTTCGTTTTACATATAAAAAAGTTGAAAGAATTTGATTACCTTACCTTACCTTACATGTTTGCAATGTCCTGCAATTAATTAGTGGGGTGCGCTTGGTACACCTCTATGATAAAAGTTTACAAATCTTAAAGAAAAATAATTAATACTCAATTAGATGAGGTCAAATTTGCATAAGACTAAAAAATTAAACCAAATCAAAGATTTGCCCCCACCTAATATTTAAATCTACCTAATATTTAAATCTAAGTTCTTTTTTTTGGGTGGTAACCACTTTGTTTTAATGTTTATGAACTTTTTCTAAAAGAGGTGTGCCAAGCATGACCTTAATTAAGTAAATTAAATCCACCAAACATACGCAAGAAGTAAACAACGACAAAACGAGTGCATGCATATTGTACTCCTTTCCCCATATGCCGACCGGTGGTTCAGAAGAAAAAGAAAAGGTTAGGCCTTTTCCGGCAGCTATCTTTTCTTTCTTCCTTGCTTTCTTTCTTTTTTACGTTCAAAGTCAAACTACGACGAGTGCGTGAAGATATTTATATATGAAAATGGCTGTGTACTGCTGGGAATAAGTACTCCCCCATCTGATACACCATTTGCTCCTTGTACACATCACCACTCACGGTTACTACACTCGTGTGAGTGCGCATTCTTAGCACACGCCTATAAATACGAAGGTTAGAGATAAATCCGTTACCTCACAGAGTTCTTACTGAGGCATACTCTCGTGTGCGTAAAGGTGGATACTAAAATTTGAACCATAGTGGAATGGAGTCTTGCGCCCATAACTCCACCGCCCTACCAAGAGGTGGTTACCATTTGATATACCACTTAAGCAATATTGTTACACTTCTCTATCAATTGGAACATACTCTAATGTAATTATAAGACTTCAAAGTGAGTTTCACAAGAATAATAATAATAATCATCAGTGTCTACCGTTACTACCAACACAATCTTTTTCTAAAATCTATAATTAAATAAACAAAAAAGTTCATGCATATTCAACCTTTGTATTCTCCTTTCGCCATGACAACCCACACTTTGGGTTTGAATATATGTGTGGCCATGCAAGAAAGTTGCAGATGTAGTACATCATCTTTTACTTGCATTTTGTCTCCATGCATGCATGTACCTAGCTATATCTATCTATGTAGCTTGGGATTCAATCAACGACCTGCTTTGAGATTGCGAGAAGAAGCTAGATAGGTAGATAATTGGACCTTGACCTGGTGATGCATGCACGCCTTCTTGTTTGATTTGCTCGCATGCTGCCATCCATCCATCGTCAAGGTTCGGCCTGCGTTGAACATCCGGTACTAGCACCTGTTGCTTCGGCTGATTGTAAACGGAGTCGGATCCTCTGTATTAGAAGCACAATAACATGCATATCCTTCTCTGCATGGTCCAATTCAAAGTGAACAGGCCAGATCAAGCGCTACAGGACACAAGAAAACACCGTCCAATTCAAAGTGAACAGATCAGATCAAGCGCTGCAGAACACAAGAACACGTTAAAATTGACACAGTATAACCTATTACAGTAAATATTTTGCTGTTCTGCGTTTTCTGCTACATTACGAGAGGGGATCCGGATCCAATTGTAAACTAGTATTGCTGACGAAACGTACTGTTGCATGCACATTTATCTATGCGAGAAATCTTTTGATGACGAATGGATGATGCAATGCATGCACCGACTGCATGTCTGTGTGCGCGCGCGCGCTTTGGGTTGCGTGTCCTGTATGATTTACTCGTTGGGAACCTTAGAATGTTTCCTAACGACAGGTTGTGTTCTTCAAGAAACTGCACGAGATTTTGATTTGATGCTGCAGCGGTATATACATGTCAAGTCTGAATCCTGAAATCTAACTACCTGGCTTGTTTGTCAGACCTGAATAATCTCGATGCAGAGTCTTAATCAATGGAAATGAGGGCATGGATCGAACTCGATCACTGTATGGCCTGAACCCATATGGGCAGTATAATCTCGCTGATGAGATGCTATTTCGTGCAGCTAGAGTACTCTTATGAGCTGCATGTATCGAAAGGCGAAAAAAATAAAGCAAAACATATCGAAAGGATTCTGAAAAACCGTAGCTTCATATGTGGTACAATTTGGCCATATTGGTCACAAATATTAAGACATAAAAGACAGCTATACCTACGCATCAGCAACAAAAAAAAAACCTACATATATACTCTGTTCTTGGTGCAGCTCTGTCATATATCCTCGGTCATGAGGTCGCCAAATCACACACATAGTACTAGTATTCGAGAGAGTATCCTGGTCAAGGTCTAATTTCGCCTAACAGTGTGCTAATTAAATCTTGTTCTAAACGTGGCCTTTCTTTCTTTCGTTCTTTCCTTCTACTAGCTAGCTGCTCCCCTACCAAATGGAGGCAAGCCTGCAAGCGTCAAGTAATTTGTCAATTTTTGGATTCCAACCGAAGCATCCTCCTGTGCATGCTGCTACTGGACAGTCAGAGCACACAAGTTGTGGTGTTAGTACTTACTACCACCTGACAGCAACACGGCAACGAACTGACCTAGAACAGCCACAAGTACATGCTAGGCAAAATCAAACCTCCTTTTGATGTATACAGTTTAATTTTTTTCCTGTTTTTTTCTTGTAGGAAATTAATTTGTTTTTTTTATCCTCATGTGTGTGACTTCTCATCCCAAATTTGTTGCCTTACTAATTCAGAAAGACTGAACCTCCGTGACATGCGGGCTGATCATCCTCCCTTCTCTGCACCTTCTCTTCAAATGGAGTGATATTCCAACAGCAAATTATTGCTTTTGGCACAATTCCAAGCCCGGGCCATTCGGGCTAGGGCGCGGATGCGCTGCCGTCCAATCAAGAATCAACGGGCTCGATCAAACATAGTGAGAAGAAAAAAAAACAGAGGAGTAGCTGTTTTTTTTCCCTGTTTTTATGGTCGCCTTGATCTGAACCGTAGATCGCGCGATCGAACGGCGCCTGGAACGCAAGCATCCCACTTCTGCCACGTGGACTGCGCCTGACGACCAACCAGATGAACAATGTGTGGGGCCAGGCCAACCAGAACGAAACTCAACGTAGGAAAGGAACTTGTGTCTACACATGCAGTAGTACTGACACCTGATGATGCATGTCCCTGTCCTCCTCTTGTGAAGACACTGCCATGCCAAGCCAAGTAGCCTTGCAAGCCACCAACTCACTTTGCAAGTCTGCATCTCAAAGCTGCACAAATACATGGCGGCATACGCATGATACACCTTAAAAATTCCTACCCCCCATTGATTGGTCTCTTCCCTCCCTCCATTTAAGCCCAGAATTCTCCAACCTCTCCTGTGTTCTCTTCTCTACCACACGAGCACAATAAGCATATAAAATGCTTCATATCCCTCCTCAGAGATTTGCTGTGTGTATGATGCATCATTGATCTTCTTCTTCTTCTCGAGGAGGAGGAAGAATCTCAGCCAAAGCTAGCAGTAAATCATCAGCCGTTACTCAGCACAATTAATCCATTCATATCCATTCCAAGATCAGGAGGGGAGGAGCGGGTTTTAATTGTTTGGAGGGAAGCAAGGCGCGTTTGTTGTTAATTTTTAGCAGTCCAGGGATCGAGCAAGGAGCGCGTGCGAGTGCATTGGTGTCGGCCGGCCGGTGGGTCTCGAGCAGGGCAGGGGCAAGAGGTCGATGCGTTGCGTTGGAGTAGGGGACGATCGAGGGGTGTAGGTTGAGGTTCTTGGGTTGAAATGAGCGACGTCTCCGGCAGCTTCGTGGTGGCCGCGGCCGTGGTCGCCGTGTCGCTGGTGATGGCGGCGGCGGCTCATGACTACGGGGAGGCACTGTCCAAGAGCCTGCTCTACTTCGAGGCGCAGCGGTCCGGCCGTCTCCCGTACAACCAGCGCGTGCGGTGGCGCGGCCACTCCGGCCTCACCGACGGCCTCGAGCAAGGGGTACGTGTCCGTCTCCGTCTCCGCCGAGCGAGATGTTCTTGACGCGCGCGCGTGCATGGCTGAACGATTGCTGCCGCGTGCGTGCAGGTTGATCTGGTGGGCGGGTACTACGACGCCGGCGACCACGTCAAGTTCGGCCTCCCCATGGCGTTCACCATCACCATGCTGTCGTGGGGCGTCCTCGAGTACGGCGGTGAGATCGCCGCCGCCGGCGAGCTCGGCCACGCGCTCCACGCCATCAAGTGGGGCACCGACTACTTCATCAAGGCGCACACCAAGCCCGACGAGCTCTGGACACAGGTGACCATGGCCTCCTCCTCGATCTCCTGTGTCCTGTCCGCACGTACGCGTATACGTATACATACGTATAGAGTACGTACATGCCTACGTCGTAGACATACGTATCCGCATATGAATGTGATCGGTGTGTACGTATACTGTACGTACTTCTGTATGGCAGGTCGGGGACGGCGACTCGGACCACTACTGCTGGCAGCGGCCGGAGGACATGACGACGTCGCGGCGGGCGTACAAGGTCGACGCCGAGAACCCCGGCTCGGAGGTCGCCGCCGAGACGGCCGCGGCCATGGCCGCCGCGTCCGTCGTGTTCCGGCGAGCCGGCGACACCCACTACGCCCACCTCCTCCTCCACCACGCGCAGCAGGTACGTACGTAGGTACACGCATGGCATACGTCGTTGTCACTAAAAAAAGCACTACCAAATTAAATGAAATCAAAACTAGCCTGCTTCATTTCCCTTTAAGATTTGCCAAACTTCTCCACACAAATTTCGCGTAAAAAAAACGACTCAACTAGCTGGTACTTGACAGCAAGCAGCTCAACATCCATTGCACACATACACTTTTCATACAGTGTATTGCACGGTGTATAATATACTACACATACGTATTTATGTACGTATGTACGCTGTATGCAGCTGTTCGAGTTTGGGGACAAGTACAGGGGGCGGTACGACGGGAGCGTGCGGGTGGTGAAGAACTACTACCCGTCGTCGAGCGGGTACAAGGACGAGCTGCTGTGGGCGGCGCTCTGGCTGCACCGCGCCACCGGCCGCCGCGACTACCTCGACTACGCCGTCGACAACGCCGACGACTTCGGCGGCACCGGCTGGGCCGTCTCCGAGTTCAGCTGGGACATCAAGTACGCCGGCCTCCAGCTCCTCGCCTCCGAGGTTGGGCCTTCATTGTTGACACATATGCATGCATGCCTGACCTGCATACACCTACCCACCCACCTGCCTTCCTTCAATTGGTCAAAATTGCATGAACTTTTATATATGCATGATTTCATCATCAGCTTAATTCTGGCCTCTGTCAGTGTTAACATCGATCAGAATTTTCCACCGCCGATTGCGCTCTAATTAACTTGTTGACATGCAATGCATGAAACCTGAATCAAAGGTAATTTAGTAGTAGTAAATAGGCCATGATAGAGAGATCAATGGTTTACATGTATTCTCTTTGATTTTGTTGGCCCACTTTGATGTAGATATAGATAGATAGATGTCTGCAGAAAGCAGCTAAGCCTGCAATTAGAAGTGAGTACCACGGGTTCTAGCATGCAGAGCAAGCCTGTTTGGTGCACCCTTCTGCTTACTGCTTAGTCTATCTTGCAAGCATTGCTACCATAGCTAGCTTGCTTGTATTGGAATTGATGGATGCGCCATGCATAGCATAGCATATATGCTTTTCGAGAATACGCGGGAGGGCTGCGTACCTTTGTATGCATAATTTAAGTAGCATACATGCTGATTTCGCACACCCACATTTTCTTTGAGAAATCATGAACAAAATCTAGTTAATCAAGCAGATGATGATTCTTAATTAACAAAAAGCTAATGATGAAAAAAGCAGATGATGTTCAATTCATCAGGGAAACAGAGTGAGATGCCTCAGTTTTTTTTTGTGGACCAAGCTGATCTTTCATCTTCCCTCCACCTGTGTCTTGTCCTTTGCTAACCATTATTTCTAATGTTTTTTGCCCTCATGTGCTCTAGGTAGCACTATTCTTCAGGAAACAGACAGTTTTCCTAACCTTGGAATTTTGTAAGGTGTAGACTGATGGCATTATTGGGGTCTTGTAGAAATGGACTGCCTTCCTAACCCTAACTACATTGACCATAGTTGCCTCCCATGCTTAGAATACAAGGCAGCTCTTACCATGCATGCCCATTTCTTTATTCTTCCACAAGCTCTCTCTCTCACCTTCTCTGGAATGCTTGCTTGGAATGTGATCTTTGAAGCAAGCAAATCAACTAATCCTGCAGATTCTAGCTAGCCACCATCGTACTAGTA
Organism: Hsuehochloa calcarea; assembly: GCA_036346395.1. Lineage (NCBI taxonomy): Eukaryota > Viridiplantae > Streptophyta > Magnoliopsida > Poales > Poaceae > Hsuehochloa > Hsuehochloa calcarea. Next base: position 4,585,382 of record CM070596.1, on the reverse strand, counting down.
CAGATTGGACTAGCTAGAGGAGTCAATGGTCATTTCTTCAATTATTAATGAAAGCACATAATTGACACTATATAATGTATTTGTTTTGGACTTACATTGGTGTGGAGAGAAAAATAATATTTTGAAGCATGGGAAAGATCTTGCTAATGTAGACAGCTCAAGTGCCATGCATGCATTTCTGAAGTACACAATATCATATCTCCATGAAGCATTCAACAATCAGTAGCTACATGTTTGGAAAAGTGGCAGTGGTTGGATCACAACGAGAGCCCTGACAACTGAACCCAAGAAGGATCATGCATGTGGCCCAGATTCTAATTTTCTTATGTAGCTTGATTTAGCTTAATCTAATTCTGCCGTGAGCCTATACAGTTGGTTTTAGATGACACTAAAATTAGGTCCATATCCATGCAATGGATGGTCTACATGCATCAACATAACCTGCCAATGAACAGTGTGGCTACTCCTGAAGTCGACCACACTGTTGAGGTTTGGCACAAATTTTGACTAACAGGAACTACAAATTAAATAAAATAATGGCGCTCGGTGCCTCACTGGTAAGTAGCCCTATAGCCCACTTGTAATACTCATTTTCCTAAATCATAAACTTTGCAACGGCATGCAACAAAAAAGGGGGGAAATCTTTTTTGCGATGCAAAATATGTTCATATTCATTTGTGATGCACTGTCTTCATCTTAAAACATTGATAAGTCATCTAACTCTTTTTTTTCAGATTTTGCACATGAAAAATTAGATAAGACTTTACCATATAATGAGATCTCGTTTGATTGAGCTACAATCCTAGTGATCGATTGGGATTTTAATTTAAATTCTAGACCCAAACCTACTTAGACCCGGTCGGGAATGGACTCCCAAACAAGCCCATGTAACTTAGTGTTTAATCTGTGTAATTAATATTTCTCTCTTAATACTTAATGCAGCTGCTGCTCGAGGACAAGCAGCTGAGCGACGAGCAGCGAGCGGTGCTGGAGCAGTACAGGTCCAAGGCGGAATACTACGTGTGCTCGTGCCTGAACAAGAACTCAGGCGGCGACGCGCACAACGCCCGCCGCACGCCGGCGGGGCTGCTCTTCATCCGGCCGTGGAACAACCTCCAGTACGTCTCCAACGCCGCCTTCCTGCTCACCGTCTACTCTGACCTCCTCGCGGGGCTGGGCCAGCGGCTCCGCTGCGGCGCCGGCGAGGCGTCCCCCGGCGACGTGCTGGCGTTCGCCAAGTCTCAGGCGGACTACATCCTGGGGTCCAACCCCATGGGCATGAGCTACCTCGTGGGCTACGGCGGGCGGTTCCCGCGGGGGGTGCACCACCGCGCGGCGTCGAGCGCGTCGTACCAGCACGACAAGGCCTTCATCGGCTGCCTCCAGGGTTTCGACTCGTGGTACAGCGCGCGGCGGGAGAACCCGCACGATCTCGTCGGCGCCGTCGTCGGCGGGCCCAACGCCAAGGACGTGTTCACCGACCATCGCGGCGCGTACATGCAGACGGAGGCCTGCACGTACAACACCGCGCCCATGGTCGGGGTCTTCTCCAAGCTCATGGAGCTCGAGAGGCGGCGGCAGCAACAGCCGTCTGCGAGCTCGGTGGATCTGTAGTTGTCGTTGTTAGTAGGAGGATTAATTGAGATGATGAATTAATAATAAAAAGAGATGGTAAAAAATGACAAGAAAAGGTGACATTTAGGATGGACGGGTGTACACATTCTTTTTTGTTGATTAGTAGAGGTTTAATTTGTTTCATGTTTTTTGAACATAGAAAAAATGTAGGAAATGGACTAAAAAGAAAAGAAATAAACATCGCATTGATTGATCCCTCTACTCTCCTATTCTTTATCTGCACTGTCTCATGCTCCATTTGATGTTCCATTTCATTTCATTTTTGGTCTGATTGATTTGTGCATTCCAAGCTGCATTGGCTTGGGAAGATGGAGAAGAGGAGAAAATTAGTTTTTCTCACTGACTTTGGGCCCTATAGGTCAGTGATTCGGTGGCCACCAATGGAGATTTAGAAACTAGGAACTGCCAGTGCCTGACACTGCAGCATCGCTCGATAGGTGTTCGATGCCAATTCCGATGCCACTCCCGCGCTGGAGGAGTTCGGAGACGCGCCTCTCCTCTCGCCCTCTCGGTGCGCGTGCTACGCGCTTGCTGGAGGCGATGCTGGTGGTTGTCGGCTCAGCGCTGCGTCGGCGCGCACGTAAGGTGTTCGGCGTAATGGCTCTCCTGCTGGCTGCATCTACGTGCGTGCCCAAGGTGTTGAGCCGCCCGCCGTGCTTGGCGCGGGATTATTCTGTGCCCGCTGCAGCTCCCGCAGTGCACGCCGACATGCCCACTGAGACTGAGGAGCGAGGACTGAGGTCAAGTAGAGGAGACAAGAGTTCTCGGATTGCTGCCATCAACTGTCTGGTGGTTGGTGGTGCCTGACGGCCTCATCTGACCCTGATCGTTGACGTGACGTCGTCGTCGGGGAGGACGGACCAGCCGACCAGGCACGCGATGGCCCTGCGCCTGCCGACTTCAGGGTCTCCGAAGTCGTCGCGCACTATCATCTTGGCCTGGTACGAAATTGCTGTGCATTGTGCGAATGCTTGCTCAGGCTCCATCTGAGCACCTAGCGTCGCCATCGAAGTTGTTGGTAAAGCATGATATATAGGTATGTCCCGCCAATAGCTGAATATAAAAAAGGGCCAAAATTGACTAATCTTTTGGTCTTTAGCTAGCGGACACCAAAAATCACGTCTTGGCTAAAAGACACTAAACATTTTTGTGGATATTGGTTGTGGGACATTGAGGCGAGTATTAAATTAGTATCCGTTGTTTCGGAGAGAGAAACACTACAAAATAACCTTTATACCCTTCCCTCTATCCTCTATGATGAGTGGGGCCTTCGGACACTAATGAAGGAAATAGGACTGAACATCAGAGAGAAAACAGAGGAGGCAGTGGTCGGTTATGGACGATGGTGCCGGCATGGAGCGGCAGCACAGGAGTCAAGGGCGACAGCCAAAATGGGTTGAAGGGGTCCCTGGGTGGCGATGGGAGGCAGCGGCACAGGCGAGGGCACAAGGGGGCGGCGCTAGCGGCGAGCTGGGCGGCGGCAGATGCACGGGCGACAGGAGGCCATTAGGTCATAAACCATGAATGGAGGTGGTCGGAGGTGGCGGGGCTACGGCGGTCGGTGCTGGAGAAGATGGGGTGGTGGCGGCGGCGCTCCACGGTGGTGCAATCGGAGGAATGGAGGTGGGGAACATGTATAGGATATGATGGTGATGCTACAGTTACAAGGAATTGCAAAGATGCTCACTGAGGATGATGACATCGACGGCGGCGGCGGGTTGAACTGCGACGAGAAATTCCAGTGTCGGTCTGCGACAAATTTGAAATTGATTTGAGGGGAAATACTCAAGATGTTCAGGAACACAGAATGATGTGAATGGATTTGACAAATAACCAAAGACACTGTTAGAGATAGCGTGCTAGAGATATGTTAGAGATAGAATCTATCTTTAACATATCTTTATCTATACCTCTTGTACCATATATATATTGTCCTTTAGGCCTCTTCAATATACAACAATATTCATAACATGGTATCAGAGCCAGGTTAGGTTTAGGGCTTACTGTAGCCGCCGCCTCTAGCCTCTCGTCGTCCTCCGCTGCCGCCGCCCCCGGGAGGAGCAATCTCCACTCCCAGGGGTGGCCTGCTCGACGGTGACCTCTGTCTCCAACCGGATCTTCCTCAACGCGGCACCGCAGTTCCGGTTCATGCATCGCCGCAACGTCGTCGTCCTCAGCGTCGACACCGACAAGACCTCCGAGGACCATCTCCTCCGCGCCAAGTGCCTGCTCGCGCCACTCGGCTGCCTCCTCTTCGAGGACATCGAAGGCGAGGAGGAGGTCGCCCGCGTCATGGCTACCTGCTGCACTGCTGTGGAGGCCAGCCTCGACGCCATCTACCGCCGGTGCCGGACCTCTTGTCCGTGCCACCTCCTCTTGTCTGCGCCGACTCTGCCTTGGCTCGCCTCCCTCCTTTGCTTCAACCGGAGGTCGACGCCGCTCCGAGCTCCGTGCGACTCTTCCCCGCCCGGATCTGCCGCCGCCACTTCGACCGCCTCTTCTCCGCTTGAATCTGCCGAGCTCGCCCCGAAGCTGCGTCTCCTTGCCCGGATCCGGCGCCCGGGCCTCCCCTGCTCCGTCTCGGTCGCCCAGGACCAACCGGATTCACCGTTCTCGGATCCTCCCAAGGCCCCAAGCTCGAGATCCGCCCGGTCGCCCCGACCTCGTGCACGCGGTCGCTCCGAATCCGACGCCGACCTCCCTGAGCCGCCTCCCCGAGCTCTTGCTCGCTCAGCCGCCTTGGTGTCACCGAGAGAGGGGAGGTGGAGATTGAAAGGGGGGCTGAGGAGGTAGGGTGGGAGCGATCTGGTTATATATGAGAGGGGGAGTCGGTGGAGAGAGAGATTAAGAAAAGTGACAGTTGCTGCTACTTATGCGTGTTGCTGCTAGTTATGCTAGTATTTACTGCTAGTTATTCTTAGGTTTTTCTGCTTTGTGTCGTTACTTCCGTTACGTCCATCTAAATCCGTAGCACTTAATTTTTGAGTTCGTCTAAGCCATGCGAGTCCACAAATTTATTGTCGGTCATAGAAGTATAGGAATTGCCTTATGCATGACAGCAGCCGCCGCTCCCGCTCTTCTTTCTGAGCCGTAGGCAGATCGTAGAAGTCGTTATGATGCCGCCGCTTTCTTAGCCGCCGCCCTGAGCTTTTAAGGCCGCCGCGCTTCTTTCGCACCGCGCCGTCTTGGGCTTCGATCTGCACTACTATGCTTCTACCTAGTCCTATTCGACTTGATTTGACAACACTCTCTATTCATGTCGGTTTTATCATCTTCTTCGTCCTGTTGCCGTGGTCAACTTTGCTCTCGCACCTTGTGCTTTATGAGCCGTCGCACGACACCGGATGGGAGGAGGTCTTTTGATACTCGACATATTTTTCAAGAGTTGCATGCTACGACGACATTATCAAGACTCGGACTTTAGATTTTCCATATTTTAGTGTCAACCCTTTCCAAATGCAATGCTATTGAATACGCCTTGCATTTGAGGGGGGGTGTTAGAGATAGGGTGCTAGAGATATGTACCTCTTGTACCATATATATATTTTCTTTTGGGTCTCTTCAATATACACATAATATTCATAACAGATACAACGAGACAATGAAGCATGAACCTATGTGTTGCAATTCTCCTATTTCTACATCTTTCAATTTATCCATGGACAGCCTGATAACCGAGGTGCGTTACACCTAATTCTTACATCTCTTTATGTTCACACAATACAGAATGAAAAGCACTTGTATGCTCATATCTGCCATCCAAATGTTTAATATGAATGCACGAGCACGATGCATAGCCATTATTGTGTAAAAGATGAAAAATGATCCACTCCACAAAAGCATGCTCAAACATCAATGTGTGTGAAAAATCTTTGTGAAAGCTAGCAAGTTCTTGATCATGCTCGATTTGGCAAGTGAGTACTTTTGACTTGTATTTTGTTTCCAGGTTTCATAAGCATCGATTGAGGCATCCCGGTGAACTACTCATACCAAGATCCCACCTCAAGTATAATATATGTCTCAGACTATGGTTTCGTCACCACAGGAGAAAACCACAACATCTCCTCAGATTACGTTAAGCCGTCACTGGCAAAGCGCAATTTCGATGTCTGGCTCTTTCCGCATGGCGCACGGAATTGCTACACCCTGAGGTCCTTGGTGGCAGGAAACAAGTACTTCGTTCGTGCTGATTTCTACTATGGAAACTACAATGGCCTGAACAAACCTCCTGTCTTTGATCTGTACCTGGGGGCAAACTACTGGCATGAAGTAAACTTCATTGATGTAGGTGCAGTTAATTGGATGGACATCATAGTTGTGGCTCCTGCCGATTACCTGCAAGTTTGTTTGGTGAACAAAGGGATGGGAACTCCATTTATTTCTGGGCTGGATTTGAGGCCACTCAAGACTACTCTTTACCCAGAGGCAAATAGAAGTCAATCTCTGGTGCTGATGAACTCCAATCGGTTCAACCTGGGACCCACAGACAATTCAATAATCAGGCGAGTTTTGGATTTAGCATTGTCTGACTCGAATTTACTAACAAAGTCAGTGTTATCACCATCTTGGTTGATAAAAGTAAAATTGGTAGGATGTCAAACATTTTGGTAGTACCTAGGGTGGCTGGGTATCTTGTGGGCTTGTTGAAAATAAACAGAGAATTTTTTTAAAAAACATCTTTATAAATGAGTGTAGCCACTTATTTTAGCCATATTTTGCATGGATTATATCTCTGCAAGCTATATTTTTGGGCAAAAATATGGCTGTTTTGACTCTAAGATCACGCAAACATATTTCTTTGGTCGAAACAGGTACCCCTTGGATCCCCATGACCGCATCTGGTCGACATCTGGCACGATCCCAAACTGGACCGAGATATCTACAACATCTTTGGTTCAGAATTACCTCACTGATGTCTACAATGTGGCATCAGCTGTCATGCAAAATGCAGCAACCATCAATGGCTCAAGAATTGATTTCTCATGGGATCCATCTGAAACATAAGTGAACATCAGCTCCAAATACTTCTTTGTTTTCTACTTTGCTGAGTTGCAGAATGTACCAAGCAATGTGATGCGGCAGTTTGATATCATTGTCAATAACAAGACATGGAACACACAACCTTACACCCCACCATTCCTATTTGCCTATTCTTTTTCCAGCATTGTACGGGGTCTGGCAAGTTATACTGTCTCACTTGTTGCTACAAAAAATGCAACCTTTCCACCTATCCTCAATGCCATGGAGATGTACTTGGTGAAACCGATAACTGAGGTTGCAACGCATCTTGGAGATGGTATGAATTTACTGATGCAATATTAGTACCGAGTGTATGTTTCTTATAATCAACTATAGTTACTATGTTAAGTTTTTTTGTACAATCTGCAATATGAGCGGTATTAAACTGACATTGCTACAGTCTTGTTTATCACATATTCACATTTAAGGTGTATTAGTATCTTAAAGCTTGCCTGTATGATTTTTCATGTTGTATGGCTTGACCATTCTCCTTGTTCTTGAAAACCAGCTAGAGCGATAATGGCAATCCAAGAAAATTTTGGTGTGAAGAAAAACTGGATGGGTGATCCATGTGCTCCAAAAGCTATTTCATGGAGAGGATTACACTGCTCTTATCCTCCAGCAGATCCCTCTAGAATAACAGCACTGTAAGTTTCACAATCATGTTTGAAATAAATAAAGAAACTCCATTGTTACAGGCTGAAGATTTTGACATTTCAAAGAAACGTTAGGACATTTCAACAAGAGAAACTAACTGTTCTGGATTATTTTTTTTTGGCAGGTATTTATCTTCCAGTGGGTTGTCTGGTGCCATTTCTATTAATTTTGGAGATCTGAAAGCACTCCAGTATCTGTAGGTTCTCATCATCATGTCTCAGTTGAGAATTTTAATGTGCTGCGGCCTTTTTCTTTAAATACTACTAGCAAAATGAACCCATGTGGATCTTTTGTTCCCTCTGCTTTATGTCTTAGTATACTTAGTAATTGCTGTACTGTTAGTAAAACCAAAACTCTGTATTTCTTTTAAAAAAACTAGATTGTGTATTCACCAATAAAATTTGCAAGCATATTAGCAAAATTCCAAAATGAAAAGAATCCTTGCACAGATATTCCTAAGATGATTGGCAATGCTATACGTGGAGAGAATTACTCAACAATATAGGAAAATTGTACACAGCAGTATAGGGACAGACTGTTTTCAACTTCACAGTAGATGGCGGTACATTTCTTGAATTGTCCGTATGTCCATGTTTCCGGGGAAAAATAAGGAATTCTATGTATCTCCATGTAGTCTGGAACACTAGATACTTCAAGAGTTATGTGCTTTCTGTGGATTTTTGGGAATAATGTGTATATCTCGTAGGATCTCCACACCTTTTATTTATAGTCTTAAAATAGAGTCCGACTCTTATACAACTTGTTATTTAGATCTAACACGAACTCTCCAACACTCTCCCTCAAGTTGGGTCGAAGATATCAATCATGTCCATCTTGTTACATATTGTAGAACCCTAACTAAGACCTAACCTTTTAGTAAAATAGTCAGCCAACTGTTCACCAGACTTGACATACTCCAACTTCAATATTCTACCATCGAGCTATTCCTTGATGAAGAATCTATCAATCTTAACGTGCTTGGTACAATCATGCTGAACTGGGTTGCTAACAATGTTGATTGCATATTTATTGTCACAATGCAACAGCAAGAGATTATTCCTCCATATTCGAAGCTCGGACAATAAACTCTTCATCCATATCATCTCACTGACATTCAACGTCATTGCTCTGTACTCTGCTTCTACAGTAGACCGAGCCACAACCTCCTGCTTTTTGCTTCTCCATGACACAAGATTACCTCCCACAAAGATGCAATATCTAGAGGTAGACCTCCTGTCATCCATACTGCTTGTCCAATCAACATCGTAATACCCTTCCACCTTCAGATGTTGATTCTTCCTGAACCAAAGGCCTTTCCCATGGCTACTCTTCAAATACCGCAGGATTCGATAGACAACATCCATGTGTTCTGTTCTGGGATCATGCATATATCGACTAACTACACTTGCTGCATATGAAACATCAGGTCTTGTATGACACAAATAGATGAGACGCCCAACAAGTCTTTGATAAGCTTCCTTGTCAACTGGATCTCCCGACTTAGCACATAGCTTGTGATCCCTATCAATTGGTGAAGCAATAGGGCCCAAGCATACCTGTTTCTACCAGCAGATCAAAGGCATACTTCCTCTGGGCGAGAACTATACCATTCAAAGAACGGGCAATCTCAATCCCAAGAAAGTATCGAAAAGGTCCAAGATCCTTCACCTCAAATATCTCTCCCGTTTTTTTTCCAAAGACTTGATTTCCCGGCATCATCTCCAGTAATCACAATATCATCAATATAGACTACCAATATGGTGATATGTGATCCTCTATGCCTATAAAACACAGTATGATCTCTATTACACTAATAATAGCCCATACTACAGACTGCACGCCTGAATCTATCAAACCACGCCCTTGGAGACTACTTCAGACCTTATAAAGATTTTTTGAGTTTACACACCTTCCTCTCAATCTGTCTGTTCTCAAAGCCTGAAGGAATCTTCATGTATACCTCCTCTTGTAAATCGTCATGCAGAAAAGCATTCTTCACATCCAACTGATGTAGGAGCCATCCGAAGTTAGTTGCACAGGAGATCAACGTTCTTACTGTGCTCATCTTCGCCACTGGTGCAAAGGTCTCATCATAGTCTATCCCACATGTTTGACTATAACCTTCGCAACTGATGTATCTCTCTATCTTGCCTTCAGGAGTTTGCTTAATTGTAAACACCCATTTGCATCCTACTGCCCTTTTTCCTACTGGAAGTGGAACAAGACCCCATGTCTTGTTCTTCTGAAGTGCACTAAGTTCCTCCTTCATGGCATCCTTCCACTTAGGATCCTGCTTAGCAGCTCGTCAATCATTTGGAACATGCACTGTCTGAAGAGATGCAATGAATGCTTTGTATGCAGACGGGATATGAGAATATGAGATGAAATTTGCAATGTCAGGCTTAAAGCCATATCGGACTGGAGGCTTTCCTGCATTAGCTCTAGTTTCCCTACGTTGTGCAAGTGGTAACTTTAGATGAAAGTGATTAGAATGAACATTACCACTTGCACCAAGGGGAGGCAAGGAACTTGACGGAGAGTGACCCGAGTAGGAATTTGGGACTGGATCAATTGGCAAGGCCAGCTATTCAGAAGGCTATTCAGGTTGTGGCAAGGTCAGCTGTTCAGAAAGCTCCGACGTTGGTCGCTTAGGTGTTGATTGCTTGTCTCTCTGTGTCTCCCCCTGTTTTCCAAAACGTCTTCGCTGATAAACCTTTAATTCTTTTGGGGCTATCACATCTCTCGCATATTCCGTTAGGTTTGGGCATAGAATTGTTCCCACAATGACTTCTTCTTCTCGTTGACTCTCCTTGTTCTCCCCCTCTAGACTATCACCCTTAGTGATAGGAGAGATCTCTAAAAACTGATCAAGGGTACATCCACTCATGTAGTAAGGCTCAAACTCCCAGAATATCACACCCATAGTCATGAACAACCTTCGTTCAACTGGGTTCCAGCATCTATAGCCCTTCTGACTTAATGGATAGCATATAAAGATACATTTCAATGCATGTGGATCCAACTTACCAACCGCTGGTCGATGATCTCGTACAAAACACACACAACCAAACACCTTGGGAGGCACCTTGAACTCCCGCTGACCCAAAAGAAGTTCAGCTGAAGACATCATCCCAAGTATTCGAGACGATATGCGATTGATGAGATATGCTGTCGTCATCACTGCCTCACTCCACAATCCCTTTGGCACATTCATCTGAAACATGAGTGAACGTGCTACCTCCAACAAATGTCTATTCTTCCTTTCAGCCACTCCATTCTGAGGTGGGGTTCCTGGACAAGTAGTCTGATGAAATATCTCTTCTTCTGAGAAATACACTGCAAACTCCTTGTTAACATACACAATTCCATTATCTGTTCAAAGAATCCGAACCTTTGCGTCAAACTGAGTGACAACCATCCTATAGAAGTCCTGGAAATACCGAAGGACCTCGTTCTTGTGCTTCATCGTATAAATCCAAGTCATACGAGTATAGCAATCAATAAATGTGACAAACCACTTAAAACCACTCACATAAGTAACTGAGCACGCACCCCAAACATCCGAATGTATTAATATAAAAGGTTCATAACTCCGAAAACCAATACTACTATATGTAGACCGTGTATGCTTTCCAAACTCACACGCATCACACACAAGTTTACTCTTGCCTACCCTTTTGAACAAATCAGGGTATAACTGACTTAAACTCTCAAATGATAAATGTTATAAGCGACGATGGTGTAATAAAACTTCTCTCCCGATTCCTCCTATAGCCACAGCCAATGCCGCATCCACCTAGTCAATGTATCATAGTCCATTACACCTTATTCCAGTCTCAATCCTCTTCCCAGTTCTCTTCTCCTGGAACAAACACGAATCCTCATCAAATGTGACAATGCATTTGAATTGGTCAATGATAGAACTAATTGAAAGAAGATTGATTGAAAAGGAGGGAACATGCAAGAGGGAGGACAAAGTAATGGATGGTGTGCACTCTACAGATCATATACCCTGAATAAGCTGAGAGGTTCCATCAGCTGTTTGGACAGTTTCAGAATGAGTATATGGGGTGTAAGATGCAAATGCACTAAGTGAACCCGTGACATGCTTGCATGCCCTTGAATTTTTTATCCAATCAATATGAGAGTGCTTATATGTGGATGCAAGTGTATATGTCCGAGTACCTTCGCCCATGTGGGCGTAATTTGTAAAGTTACCAAAGGAAGTGGAATCATGAGAAGTCTCCAATGCCTTTCCCTGCTGTCACTTCTCTCGTTGCATAGCTCGCTCGCTTGTCAGAGTAATAAACGTGGTCTCCTCTGTCATGGCCATATTAGCTCTGGGGCCAACTCGGCCCCTTCCTCGACCTCCATCTCCACGACCACCACAATCTCCACCTCGACCTCCATATTGTGGAGAAAGACAAGCACGGCTCATATGTCCTCTCACCCCACAGTTGTAGCACTCCCTATCATCTAGTATGGCATATACGGATTGGACCAGGTTGTTGTCCCCCATTACTCGTAATCGAACCTCCTCCTGCACCATAGTCGAAATGGCCTCCTCCATAGTAGGCAAGTTTACCAAGTGAAACATGGCAGCCCTTCTACCCTCAAACTTCGGGTTCAGCCCCTTTAGAAAGTGTGTAACCCGTCTGCGTTGCAGCCACACTCTACCAGCCTCAATATCACAACACATGTTAACTGCAGTGGATCATAGTGATCTAAATCTGCCCACAGTTGTTGTAGTTAACTAGCATACTCCTGGACAATGTTCTCCTATTTTAGGGCCTCTACCTTGCAGTTGTTCGTGTTAGACTTTGTTGTCATTGGTCGTCGCGCCGTCAGCACCGCCTACCAATGGGCACTGTTTTTGTTCATCACTGCCCGATGATTTTCGATGGTCTCAATTATCAAGATTGGTTTTAGCACATGCGTCTTCACATGCGTGGCCAGCGTCTTTGGGAGTTTCTTACCGGCGAGTTGGCTTGTCCGCCTCGCCCTGCTCCGCCTGTTGAGCCTGTGCTTCCGAAAACTGCTTCTGAAGACGCTCATAAGGAGGCAGCTGATGCTTTTGAGGATGCTATCGAGAGTTTTCAGACTCAGTATGCTGCCTACAAGATATGGATTGATGAGGATGCTCGTGCCTCTGCTATTCTGGTTGCTAGCATGGAGGTGAAATCCACTGGGGATGTGGTTGGTTTGGCTTCAGCATAGTTGATATGGACGCATCTGAGCAACCGCTACGAGCTGTCTGGTGATTCTTTATATCTTTCTGTTGTGCGTTAGGAGCAGTCATTATAGTTGGGAGATGCTACTGTGGACGAGTTCTATGCCCAATTGTCTGCGGTATGACGTTAGATTGACTCTTTGGGACCGAATGTTTGTCACACTTGTCAGTGCTGTCAGCATCAGCAGTCTCACCTGGAGCTTCGTCGCATCTATGACTTCTTGACACATCTTCGGGCTGAGTATGAGTAGACTCGTGCTCAGTTGCTGGCATGACACGCTCGTGTGACTTTGTTAGAGGTCCTTGTAGTTGTTCGTGCTGAGGAGATTCGCCTTCGTGTTGCGGGTCTACTGCCGCTCCAGTCGTCTCTTTCGGTTCTGGCAGTTCTTCTAGTTTCTACACCTGCTACAACTACTCCATCACCGGTCGTATCTTCACCAGTGACAGCTGCTGTTGGTAGGGGACTACATTGCACTTAATGCAATAAGGATGGGCATGTACAACAGACCTACTACAAGAAGAAGAATGATTTACGTCGTGGTGGCCATTCTCCACTGGAACCGGTGGTTCCTCTTCTCAGAGGAGCCCTGATGCTTTTGATTCTCAGAAGTTTCTCACACTGCTGCGTCGCATGGATGCTTTTGCACCATCCGGTTCTGTTGGTTCTGCTACACAGTCTTCTAGTGAGAGACTACCTTCTACTTCTTCCTCAGGTATATCACCTTGGATTCTTGACTTTCGAGCTTCCTTTCATATGATATCTGATTCCACAAGTCTCACTTTCATTCGTCCTTTAGCTGCTTATATCACTGTTCAGACAGCAGATGGTACCTCTCTTTCTGTCATAGGACGAGGCGCACTTTCGAATTCCTCTTTTCATGTTCCTAATGTTTCTTATGTTCCCAAACTAACCGTGCAGCTCATATCTGTCGGTCAGCTCACTGATCATGGTTGTCGTGTATTCTCGATTCTGATTCTTGTTGTGTTCAGAATCGACACGCGGGGACTCTGGTTGGTACTGGCCCTCGCGACCGTGACTCACAGCGTCTTTGGGAGCTTGACTGGTTCATCTTCCTTTCGCTGCCCCTGCCAGTCTTGTCGCCTCCACTGTTGCCACGGCTTCTGCTGCATCACCCACTGCGTCTTTTGCTCAATGGCATCATCGTTTGGGACATCTTTGCGGGTCACGTCTATCCTCCTTACTTGGTCGCGGTCTTTTAAGGTCAGTGTCTGGTGATGTTTATATAAATTGTCAGGGTTGTAAGTTTGGTAAACAGCTTCAACTTCCCTATCCTTACAGTGAGTCAATGTCACAGCGTCCTTTTGATCTTGTTCATTTTGATGTATGGGGTCCAGCTCCTTTCGAACGAAAGGAGCTCATCGATATTATATAATTTTTATTGATGATTTTTCTCGTCACACATGGATATACTTTATGTCATCTCGTAGTGAAGTTTTATCCATCTACAAGACTTTTGCCACCATGATCCGTACTCAGTTTGATTCTTCTATTCGTGTCTTTCGTGCTGACTCTGCTGGGGAATACTTATCAGGAGTCCTTCGTAGTTTTCTTGCTGGGCAGGGCACTCTCTCTCAGTTTTCTTACCCTGGTGCTCATGCCCAAAATGGTGTGGCTGAACGGAAACATCGCCATCTTCTTGAGACCGCCCGTGCTCTTATGCCTTGCCTATGTTGTTCCACCACATTTCTAGGATGAGGTTGTTTCTACTGCCACTTCCTTGATTAATATTCAGTCGTCTTCTAGTCTTCAGGGTGGGATCCCAGTTGAACGTCTCTGTGGCAAAACTCCTAACTATTCCAGTCTTCGCCTTTTTGGGTGTGTGCTATGTTCTTCTTGCCCCTCGTGAGCATACTAAGCTGACCGCTTAGTCTGTGGAGTGTGTTTTTCTGGGCTATAGCGTTAAGCATAAGAGATATCGTTGTTGGGATCCTATTGGCTGACGGATGCCGGTTTCTTGGGATGTCACTTTTGATGAGTATCGTCCTTTCTACCCTCGTCATTTTCCTTCCACCACTCCAGCATCTCTTGTCGAGCCTCTTTCTTTCCTAACTTTTCCTGCCACTCCTATAGTCACCACACCTCTATCACAGCCTTTGATCTCTTCGGTGCCTCCTTCACCGTCTCCTTTGCTTCTGCTATCCTCTCTAGAGGCTCCTCCTGGTCTTGTTCTTTCTTATCCTCTCTACTGCACTCGTTGTCCGCGAGTTGGGGATTCTCCTGATGCACCATCTTCTTCTGAATGGTCATCTTCCTCGGCCTCTCCTCCTCGATATGCTCTTCGTGATCGTCAGTCTTTTTCGGCCTCCTGCGCGCTTTTATTTAGCAGCTCTTGCCGAACCGACTTCTTATCGTGATGTTGTTGTTCATCAGGAGTGGCAGTATGCGATGGCAGAGGAGATTGCTGCCCTTGAACGTACTGGCACGTGGGATCTTGTCCCTCTTCCCGCACGTGTTACTCCTATCACGTGCAAGTGGGTCTACAAAGTTAAGACCCACTCTGATGGTTGTCTTGAGCGCTATAAGGCTCGTCTCATGGCACGTGGTTTTTAGCAGGAGCATGATCGTGATTATGATGAGACTTGCTCCTGTGGCTCACATGGCCACTGTTCGCACTCTTCTTGCTATGGCATCTGTTCGGGCATGGTCCATCTCTCAGTTTGATGTTAAGAATGTCTTTCCCAATGGTGAGCTGTGTGAGGAGGTTTATATGCAGCCACCACCAGGGTATTCTGTTCCTGAGGGTATAGTTTGTCGCCTTCGCCGATCTCTTTATGGCCTCAATCAAGCTCCTCGTGCTTGGTTTGATCGCTTCTCTTCTGTTGTCACTGCAGCTGGTTTCTCTGCTAGTGCTCATGATCCTGTTTTTTTTTATTCACACTTCACCTCGTGGTCGGACGCTTGTCCTTTTATATGTTGATGATATGATCATTACTGGCGATGATTCTTAGTACATCGCTTTTGTCAAGGAGCGTCTTAATGAGAAGTTTCTCATGTCTGATTTGGATCCTCTTCGCTATTTTCTTGGGATTGAGGTTATTTCTACGCCTGAGAGTTCCTATCCGTCCCAAGAAAAGTATATTCAAGACCTTCTTGATCGTGCTTCCCTTATGGATCAGTACACCGCTGAGACTCTCATGGAGCTTAATGTTCATCTTCGGCCCACTGATGGTGAGCCTCTTACTGATCCTACTCGCGTTCGTCACCTTATTGAAAGTCTTGTTTATCTGGGTGTCACTCGTCTTGATATTTCATACCCTATGCATATCTTAAGTCAGTTTGTATCTGCTCCCACTCAGCTCCACTGTAGTTATCTTCTTCGTGTTCTACAATATTTTCGTGGAACCATAACTCGTCGTCTGTTTTTCCCTTGTTTCAGCTGTTTACAGCTCCAGGTATATTCTGATGCTACCTGGGCCAGTGATCACTCTGATCGCCGGTCTCTTTCTGTCTATTGTGTTTTTCTTGGTGGATCTCTCATTGCTTGGAAGACTAAGAAGCAGACAACAGTTTCTCATTCAAGTGCTGAGGTAGAGTTGCGAGCTATGGCTTTGTTGATTGCGGAGGTTGCTTGGCTACGATGGTTACTTGAGGATTTTGGTGTTTCTGTTTCCGCACCCACTTCTCTTTTGTCTGACAGTACAGGGGCTCTTAGCATTGCTACAAATCTAGTGAAGCATGAGCTTACAAAGCATATTGGTGTTGATACTTCCTACATGTGGACCCAGGTACATAACCAGATTATTGCTCTTCAGTATGTACATTCAGAACTTCAGTTGGCGGACTTTTTCACAAAGGTACGACCAGAGCTTAGCACAACTTCTATCTCTCCAAACTTAATGTTGTTCATCCACCATAAGTTTGAGAGGGGGTAGATGTGTATTGTACCAGGGGTTCTTTGCATATATACCACACATGTATTTGTATATATATTGGTTTATTGGCCTCATATTGAATACAAGCGCTATTCATAACAATAGCACCATCTCAATCATACATTTCTCTTTATTTGGAATTCCATGGAAGCCTCATATTGAATTGTTGTGTACATTACTACATTTTGATACTACCAGGGTTGGTAATAATGCAAATCTCTGTGGCAATGGTACTGCCTGCGGATCAGGTCGAAAGAAAATTAATGGGGCACTTCTCTCTGCAATAATCATTCCAATAGTTGCCGTCATTACACTATTTGTTATCTTATTTCTTCTGCTGCACCAAACGCTCAAGGGAAATGGTAATACAGTCAGGTGGAAATAATGGCTTCGATCTGTTCTGTGCATTACGCACTGTTGTATTGTTTCTTGCCTTTTGTTCTAAAAATAAAGTATTTCTTGCCTTTAACTATGTTTCCCACATGCATTCAGCTAAGAGAAAGGCTACTGGCCCTAAAGATGAATCAGCGTTACTTGAGAACCGAGAATTCTCTTACAGAGAACTGAAGCATATTACGAATAACTTTAACCAAGAGATTGGCAAGGGCGGGTTTGGAGCTGTCTTCCTTGGTTACTTGGAGAATGGAAACAAAGTTGCTGTGAAAGTGCGTTCTGAGTCATCTACACAAGGGGATAATGAATTTCTGGCTGAGGTAAAAAAAAACAATTTGAAGAAGTTTTATGAAGAAAAAATCAATTTGAAGAAGTTTTATGTGTCGCAATTCTTTCATACTCTCCCTCTGAAATATACTGGCAAAAATGCAGTACGTTTTCCTTGCACCTGCTTTTTTTTTCTTTGTATAACTATCTGTTTTTGAATTCTGATTGCAAACGTGAACGATAGAGACAGAGACAGAGAGATTGCGGCTGAATGCTCCAAGGCCTGGCCGGTCATGTATATATGTAGCAAGCTGTAACCTAGATTACAAGGCTAACTGAATACAAACCGAATACAACACAATCCAGTATACACAGGATATACAGAAGCCCATATCGCTAATAATGATGAATGAGCAGTTTCGAGAAAAAAATTTGTGGGTTTGTAGATAAAATTATACTTGCTAATCATTCTCATTATATGCCCTGCTTAAATTTTCTTAACAGTTCTGCAAGTTATGTTTCAGGCTCAACACCTGACAAGGATTCATCACAAGAATTTGGTTTCCTTGATCGACTACTGCAAGGACAAAAATCATTCGGCCCTTGTTTACGAGTACATGCCTGAAGGGAACCTGCAGGATCATCTGAGAGGTTGTTCATCTTAGCAATTCCAACATAGATGCTTGTATCAATTAATCCAAAAAAATTAGGTGTCCTAGATTAGATCAGCTGTGTGCTATATCTTGAAATTCAGATTACAGAGGAATACTGCATTTTCTCAAAGGAGAACTGCATAGAGCCTAAAGCAGCCGTGGTTACTAACTGCGTAGATGCATATTTATGTCGGAAAGTCCATGAATTTCTCCAAAAAAAAAGTTGAACTAACTATGTTCAATTTCTGTTGACACGGCAAGCTACTCCTACTAGTAAACCACTCACTTGGGAGCAACGTCTTCAGATCTCCCTTGATGCTGCACAAGGTTAGGAGGACCTAACCATTTACTGGTTTCTGAGATTTGCTTTATACCTGTAGATTGTTACAAAAATTAGTATTTGCTTTATCTCAGGTCTGGAGTATCTGCATGTCGCGTGTAAGCCAACATTGATTCACAGAGATGTGAAGAGGAGGAACATCCTCTTGACCACAAATCTTGGGGCTAAGCTCGCTGATTTTGGCCTGACCATGGCCTTCGGTGACTCGAAAACACACTTGACCACTGAACCAGCTGGTACTCTGGGCTACTTTGATCCGGAGTACGTCCTATGCAATATTTCCTCTCCTATATACTCCTCTTGCTTCTTCAGCCTTGCCTGAAGTGGCATTGTTTTGGCAGAATTAATGATCTATGTAGCTACAAGTAATCAAACTCTACGCTGTGTTTTTGCTGATCTTGTGCAGGTACTCCCGCAATCACCAGACCAGTGAGAAGAACGATGTGTACAGCTTCGGTGTCGTTCTCCCGGAGCTCATCACAGGCCATCCATCCACTTGTCGTCCCATTCAACGAGAGCGTGAGCATCCACATTGGCGAGTGGGTGCACCAAAACCTCGGCCACGGCAACATCGAGAGCATTGTAGATGCAAGGATGAGAGGAGACTATGACGTACATCAACTCTGTCTGGAAGGTTGCTGACTTGGCACTGCATTGCAATGCCAGAGGCGTCCAGGGAGCGGCCAGCAATGGCAGAGGTGGTGGCACAGCTTAAGGGGAGCTTAGAGCTCGAGATCCGACGAGATAGGATGCAAAACTTGGCTTCGACTGGTGATGATCATGAGGTGGAAGAACAGGTTGGGGAGGTATCAGGGGTTGCTGCTGGTCCTGCAATGAGATGGGCTTTGTTCTTACACAAGTGCTAGAGATCTCTTTCCTTGTCCTTTTGATACAAGTGGTGTCGTCTCTCTTTTCAAATTCTCAAATTTGTGGCAGTTAAGTGCTTAGACGATGGTCTGCCTGTTCTTGAGAAAGGATATGGTGTTGAAAAACCAACACTTTAATTTGCTCTGTTTTACTTTTCTGATCGCGTTCGAGGTGACCACACGTTTCGCTGAATGTGATGATGATGTCAGTAGCGCTAGGCATGTCCGTTCGTACTCCGTATTCTGACGTTGCTTATGC